>CM038675.1:528128723-528795795 GCA_021605145.1 Aegilops bicornis | reverse complement strand
GAGACCTAGACTGCTTCAATGTCGAGCGCTCAACACGTTTAGCGTGCAGCTAATTTCATGCCAAAAATAGTGCTAATCACATAATAACACGCAAATAATATCCAACTTAATATCCGCAAGCACTTAATATACTTCCAAATTAACGTGCATTGCACGTATACACTGACTAGTGCTGCTAGCACGTGAATCTGATGCCGTAACTTATGAATGCGTCGAGATATGGTCAACGGCAACGCCGTCGCCATGAAGTTCTCCGTGTTTGCCCGTGCGTCCTAAACGCAGAAGGGAGGAGAGAGAGAGCACACATGGAACCCACACAGCCGATTGTACAAAAATAGGGGTGCATTTTGTACCCCTTTACTGTCTGCACGCGATCAAAGCCGCGCCCATGGCCACACCAAGCAGAACGAGGAAGGTGAGCCAAGGTAAGACTAAAGCCCAAGACGATCAAAGCAACGCCAAGGCCAAGACCACAAAGAGCAAAGGGACGAAGCAGGTTCCCCCAGCAAGACCCTTGCCGGGCGGCCTCAGTGGCCCCGGCAAGGCCCTTGCCGGGACAGCTCGCCTCGCACCAAAAGAGCGAGCTACCCTTGAGCCCACGGCCCCCTGCGCCATCATCAGCGTGGGGCCAGGGCTCGGGAAGGCACCTCTGTGGTGGCATGCAGATCTTTGTGAAGACATATTCAAGATCAGATGAGGATTAGAAGACGATGATTCTCAGCAAGATCCTTGCCGAGGAAGGCCACCAGACCCCCGGCAAGATCCTTGCCGGGGACGACAACACTCTACAGCGAGACCCTTGCCGGGCCACCGCCAAGCGAGGCTATCCTGAGCCCTTACCAAAGACGCCGGCGAGGCCACCGCCAAGCCCACGTAAACCAAGCTTCCGCCGCTGTTCACATGCAGCTGCCAGCCCAACCAGCTAGGCGGGCACCTGCGTGGCGGCATGCAGCCCCCAGGCCAACTCATCAAGCGCCTGCGTGGCGGCATGCAGATCTTCGTGAAGGCTCCACCACCGCGCCAACTCAGCTGCCTGCGTGCCTACATGGCACCGCACGCATCCCTGGCCGAGGCGCATGTCGAAGCGAGGAAGAGCGGCAACGGACGGGACGGGCCTCGCCCCCGTCCCTGATAAAGCAAGAGGACACCTAAGCGATGCATTAAATGCACCTTGTCCTGTAATACGAGGGATAACCTCGTGCCACTGTGGCAACCCCTTTTTCCTATAAAAGGAGGCCCAAGGCGACCAGGAGAAGGATTCGGCTCTTTCGAACCACACGCTGACCACAGCTAGTTTGAGAGCTCAAGAACTCTCAGAAATACACCCACCAAAGCAGGACTAGGGTTTTACGCATCCTCGCGGCCCGAACCTGGGTAAACGATCCTTGTGCTGTCTACTAGCCCTGCTCTCCTCGCAACCCTGCGCCCCGGCAACCGTAGTAGGGATTCTTGTGATCCCATAGGTGTTGTTCCACACCGACATCCCTGGCGCGCCACGTAGGGGGCGCAATTGTGAGAATCTAGTCTAGTAGTCAGCCTAGCAGTTGTTCGTCGCCATGGCCCCTAAGAATAAGACAACCACGGCGGTCGGCTCGTTGGGAGCCGAACGACCCGTGCCGGTGTGGACGAGCAACGGATCGGTCGCAGACAGACCCGGCCGCGCCCATGAAAGCACCAAAGATCGCCAGTGCAGTCGAACTGGCGAAGGCGTCGTTCAAGCTAGACGACCTGCTACACGTCGCCGGATCCAAAGACGGAGTTGGGCCCCCCGCAGGCGGCACGGGGCCCTCTAGGGGCGTCGTTGTGCCGACCCCAGGCGACGCGGCGACCTCCAGGACGCCTACACCAGCGACCACCGCGCATTCTTCCCATGCTGTGCGTGCCGAGCACCGTCACCACGTTGGTGACCCTGGGCACCGCCGTGGGGAGAGCCGTGTGTGTCATCGGCAAGATGAAGGGGTTCAGCACGCTCGCCGAAGCGCTGGTGAAAATGGCACGCAGCCGCTGGGTCATGATGGAGATCCTTCTAACATAGTTAGAAGTCGAAGCGCGCTGCGATCCACGCAACTGTCACCGCCACCCACGCCAGCGGAAGCTTTGGCGCGCGCACAGCTGCTCCTCGAGTTCCCTCCTGCTATGGAGAAGCTCGACGAGTGGAGGGCCACCATACGGAGCCTCGTCGCCATCGCAAACAAAGACGATCCGCGACCGGTGGGGCCCTCGGGTCGGTGCTCCACCGAGCCATCACATGCTGGCGCTGGGAGGACCGGGGGAGCTGCGGCCACGGTGCACTCTCCTCCTCCTCGCCAGCCGTCGCGGGCATCGGCCCGTCGCGACGATGCTTGTGATAACATCTCCATAGCATCGTCCGACCCACGGACCCTCCGCAACCAGCGCCAGGTTCTTCGGGAGCGAGCTCACGAAGACGCTCGAACCACCGTCAAGCGTTGGCGCAAAACGCGCCATCAGTCGGACAAGCGGGCAGGACCCGCTATGGACCACCCGGCACCGGGGGGCTCCGGCGGCCCACCTTACGAGGTGGGCTGCCCGGCCTTTACCCGTGAGCTGCGGCGGTTCCAAAGGGCCGCCCCACCTCACGCTCAAGCCCGACGTCGGTGAGAATTACACCGGAAGACCCATCCGTCCGAAGTTCCTCAACATCTACACCATCGCGATGCGAGGCCGGGGCTCACGGCGACAAGGTGCTTGCCAACTATTTCACCGGGCGCTAAAGCCCAATGTGATGTCTTGGTTGATGCACTTGCCGGTGGATTCCATTTCTTCTTGGTCGGACACATGCCATGAGTTCGTTGGCGCCTTCACGGAGGCCACCAAGCTCATGGCCAGGCCGATGATCTGCATATCACTCCCGGAAGGAAGGGAGACCTCGCAAGTACATCTAGAGATTCAGCCAGGTGCAGTACAACATCCCCGACGTTCATCCCGCCGCTGTGATTAGCGCGTTCCACCAGAACGTGCACAATCGCAAGATGCGCGAGGAGCTGGCGATGACCAAGGTTGAGGATATGGTCGAGCTCTGCGTTCTGGCCGATAGGTGCGCCCGGGCTGAAGAGGGAAGGAAGTACCCCGGCGAAGACGCCGGTGTGGAAACCGACTCTATCGATGAAGACGCCGCCACCCTGACGAAGAAGGGTCGGCGTCGCAATAGGAAACGCAAAGGCAAGGCCGTGCTTGCCGTTGAGGGATCTGACGATACCGTTGCCGGCAAGAAGGTTAAGGCAGACGCCCCCGACAAGGAGGTTGCCGGGTGCGCCGCCTGCCGGGCCCTGGCGGCTACCGACAAGCCAGGAAGCTCCGTCAAGCAATACTGTAAGATCCACCGCACCAAGGGCCACGGCCTCAAAGTCGAGCTGCTTGCTGAGAAGAAAAAGACTGAGTACGAAAGGCGGGACTAGGAGAAGGACCAGGACGGTGCTGAGGGATCCGGCAAGAAGCGTGGCGGCCAAGGAGGCCGCCCCTGCAAGGACAACCAGCAAGAGAGGCCCGCCCGGGGCCGCGACAAGAAACAAGAAGACGACGATCACGACGAGGACGACGAGTCCGGGCGAGCAAGGGTTCCGTATACACAGAGGCCATGTGCATCGATGGCGGCGCCGCTGCATACCTCTAACCGCCAGCTCAAGCAAAGGTGCGTGAGATAACAACAAATGAGCCATCGTTCGACGCTCAGAAGCCACTGAAGTGGTCCAGCACGCCCCTCATCTTTGACGCTGAGGACCACCCTGACCGCACTACCGCGGTCGGGTGTTTGCCATTGTTGGTCTCGCCAACGATACGCAACCTCAGGGTGAATAATATGTTGGTTTACGGCGGGGCCGACTTGAACCTGATCTCGCCTGTCGTGACCAAAAGGTTGCAAATCCCCGATGGAGACCTCGAGGAAACGGGCACGTTTCAAGGGGTTAATCCGGGGAGAAGCCAGCCAAAGGGAAAGTTAACACTGCCCATGACGTTTGGAGGAGAGTTGAACTACAGTACGGAGAGGATCGTCTTCGACGTGGCCGAGATCCCCTTGCCTTACAACGGGATCCTCGGTCGCCCGACACTAGCCAAGTTCATGGCGGCGTCACACTACGCCTACAACATGCTAAAGATGCCCGGGCCGTTGACCATCATCTCTGTCCCCTCCGACAAGAGGGACGCGCTGATCTGCGCCAACCAACTCTACCGGGAAGCAGTTGCAACAGCTGCTGTCAAGGCACCTGCTCCTGCCGCTGAAGGTCCGGGAGGGAAGAAGGAGCTCGGCAAGACCTCTCGCACCCACTCCGGCAAGCGCACCTCTTCGGAGTGTTGTGCTACCATTGTGGACGTGCCAGAGAGCTCTACCGACAAGAGCAAGAGATCCAGAGCCGAGCCGCTGCAGACCAAGAAGGTGCCCGTTGAGGAGGATGGCACGAGAGGGGCCTTCGTCATAGGCTCCACCCTCGACAGCAAATAGGAAGGCGCGCTCGTCACCTTCCTGCGGGCAAATGTCGACGTGTTTGCATGGCAAGCGTCTGACATCCCCGGTGTTCCCAGGGAGGTGATTGAGCACCACCTAGCTGTCTGCCCCCACGCGCGGCCCGTCAAGCAGAAGGTCAGAAAGCAGGCTCTAGAAAGGCAGGAGTTCATCACAGAGGAGATCAGGAAATTGGAAGCGGCAGGTTTGGTGAGAGGGGTGCACCACCCGACGTGATTGGCCAATCCGGTAGTGGTGCGCAAGGCGAATGGGAAGTGGAGGCTGTGTATTGATTACACAGATATTAATAAGGCTTGTCCTAAGGACCCCTTCCCGTTACCGCGCATCGACCAGATTGTTGACTCCACAGCCGGGTGTGATCTGTTATCGTTCCTCGACGCCTATTCAGGCTACCACCAAATCTTCATGACAAGAGAGGATGAAGAGAAGACAACATTCATCACCCCATGTGGTACGTATTGCTTTTTACGGATGCCTTTCGGGTTGAAGAGTGCTGGCTCAACGTTTGCAAGAGCAGTCCAAATTGGTTTTGAACCTCAGATCCATAGAAATATGGAGGCCTACATGGAAGACATAGTGGTCAAAACCAAGGATGGGCCAACTCTTGTGCAAGATCTGGAAGATACATTTGCTAACCTGCGCAAGATCAACCTCAAGCTGAACCCTGAGAAGTGCGTCTTCGGTGTTCCGTCCGCAAGCTTCTCGGGTTCTTTGTGTCACAGCGGGATCAAGGCAAACCAGCATAAGATCAAGGCTATTGAGCAGATCGAGGCGCCCAAGCGGATCAAGGATGTGCGTCGGCTCACCGGCTGCATTGCCGCCATGAGCCGGTTCATCTCCAAGTCTGCCGAACGCACCCTTCCCTTCTTCAAAATCTTGAAGAAGGCAGGCACAATAGAGTGGACCCCAGAAGCCAAGGCAGCACTGCAGGATCTGAAGAAATACCTTTCCTCCATGCCAATACTGGTTGCACCTAAACCGCAAGAGCCGTTGCTGCTATATCTGGTGGCGACGAATCAAGTGGTCAGCGCCGCACTGGTGGCACAGAGGGAGGTCGACGAGGAGGCAGCAATGGCGGCAGAACCGGCAGACATCAAGCCAAAGATTCCCCCGGCAGGGCCTGGTGCCGACGAGGTGCGGCCCCCGGCAGAGTCTGGTGCCACCAAGGCAACACCCGCGCAGTCGAGTGAAGTGGTGCCAAAGAAGAAGATGATGCAACACCCGGTTTACTTTGTCAGCTCCCTCTTGCAAGGGGCTAGGTCGAGGTATTCCGTCGTGCAAAAATTGCTCTTTGGCCTCCTTATGGCCTCGAGGAAGCTGCGTCACTACTTCCAAGCCCACGAGATCACTGTCGTCACCCGCCTCCCATTGCAACGGATACTGCACAACCCGGACGCAACCGGAAGGATTGTCGAATGGGCCTTGGAGCTGTCAAGCTTCGGTTTAAAGTTTGAAAGTACCTCGACAATTCAGAGCAGAGTCTTGGAGGAGTTCATCGCAGAATGGACCTCGACGCCTGACGAAGAAATCCAGGAGACCACTCTCCCCGGCAAGGAACTAGACAGCAACTGGATCATGTACTTTGATGGGGCTTTCTCGCTGCAAGGCGCCGGTGCCAGCGTGCTACTCGTCGCGCCCACCGGGGAACACCTCAATTACGTAATCCAGATGCACTTCCCTAGGGAGATGTCCACCAAAGACACTACCGAGTACGAGGGATTGCTTGCCGGTCTCAGGATCGCAGCAGACCTCGGGGTTAAGAAGCTCATCGTCAGAGGCGACTCGCAGCTCGTTGTTAGGCAGGTCAACAAGGATTGTCAGAGCCCATTGATGGAAGCTTACGTAGATGAGGTGAGGAAGCTGGAGGAACGCTTTGACGGTATCCAGGCGGAGCACGTCCCCCAAGTGGAAAACGACATCGCAGACACTGTTAAAGGCAGCGTCGCATTCAAGCTACCTGTGGAACCAGTACCTTTTGCTCAGTTAACTCAACCATCTGTCGAATCATCACGGGGCAGAGCAAGTGGAGGAAATCAGGTCCCGGCAAGTAATTTCCTACCGAGCCCCCCGGGCTGCTTCAAGGGTGCCGCCATGACGCCGAGCCTGCCTAAGAGCAATCGGCTCGACAGGCGTGAAGCTCGTCAGAGAGACACCGCTCCCATGGCGTAAGAAATGCCTTTGGTCCTTGCCGAGCCCTGTGCTCCAAAGACGGGCGCAGCATACCATTCGTTTCCTCCAAATAGGGGAGCTTCCTAAGGAGCGGGAAGAAGCAGAGAAAGTAGCCCGTCGGTCCGCCCTGTACCAGTTCATCGATGACGTCCTGTACCGGAGGAGACCAAATAGTGTGAAACTCAAGTGCATCCCCCGGGAGGAAGGACTGGAGCTGTTGGCGGAGATACATGGAGGCATATGTGGCTCCCACATAGGGTCAAGGTCCCTTGCTGGGAAGGCGTTCCAGCAAGGTTTCTTCTGGCCCACCGCCCTCCAGGATGCGACGACACTAACCAAGTGTGAAGCGTGCCAGATTCATTCAAAGAAGCTTCATCAGCCATCTCAAGCCCTTCAAGCAATCCCTCTCTCTTGGCCATTCTCGGTCTGGGGGCTCGATATACTGGGCCCTTTCCCCCGCGCTGTCGGGGGCTTAGAGTACTTGTATGTTGCAATCGACAAGTTCACAAAGTGGCTGGAAGTGGAAGCAGTGAGGAAGGTATTTGCCGGTCGGCCGTCAAGTTCTTCAAAGGACCGGTCTGCCGTTTTGGTGTGCCAAACAGAGTCATCACCAACAACGGCACGCAGTTCACAAGCCACAACTTCATGCAGTACATCCAAGACCTCGGCATCAAGGTCTGTTTTGCTTCCGTGGCACATCCACGGAGCAATGGCCAAGCGGAGAGGGCAAATGCTGAAGTGTTGTGAGGCCTGAGAACAAAGACTTTTGACAAGCTGCACAAGAGTGGAAGGCGCTGGATTGATGAGTTGCCGATGGCTCTTTGGTCGATCAGAACGACACCAAATCGAGCCACCGGCCAGACACCTTTTACCCTGGTATACGGGGTAGAAGCAGTTCTCCCCACGGAACTCATATACAGGTCACCTCGAGTGCTCGCTTATGATGAGCTTGAGCAAGAGCCGTTGCGCCAAGATGACGCGATGCTCCTTGAGGAAGATTGTCTTCGGGCGGTTGTGGGAGCGACACGCTACCAGCAAGCCTTGCGCCGCTATCATAGCCGCAAGGTTCATGCCCGAAGCTTTGAGGAAGGCGACCTTGTTCTTTGGCGCGTTCAGTCGTCCAAGAATTCCAACAAGTTGACGCCGAAGGGGGAAGGCCCTTATCGTGTAATACGAGTCACCGTGCTGGCGCAGTCCTCTATCGAGACCGAAGATGCCGCCCCAAAGTGAGCAACTCCTGCAACATCGAGCATCTTCCCAAGTTTTACCCATAAGGCGCGGCTTGCCGGGCCTCCCGACAAGCCACCTTTTGTACAAGCTTTGCCGACAAGGCATGTGACCCTTTGTACAGAGCCAGGCGCAGACCCTGAGCATAAATAAATGAAGCGCTGGCGCCCTAAGTCATAGCATGCATGCTAGGTCGAGTCTCTTCCTTGGTTAGGGTTGATAGTGCTTAGCGGCGACTAATGCTAGCCTAGAGGTTGAGTGCGCGTCTATCTGTTCCTTTTCTGTCCTCCTTTGGTTCGCAGGGCACGTGAGCACTTCTGCTGAGCTACTCGGAAAGAAAGAAACGGACCAGCACCCCGACCCTGGCAAACCAGAGTTGCCGGGGGCTGCAAGCACAAGGATCCAACCACGGCAAGATGAGATTGTCGGGGGCTGCAGATCCAGATAAGTTTTTTATCCTCTGTCATATATTTCGGAACCGGACTGGTGTATGTGAAACCTCGTTCTTATCTCTAAGCCGCCGTGCTCCCCTTTTTCCTATACCTAAGGATTATTTCCTGGGTCCGAATTTGGTCGTAGCCGCGGCGGCAAGGAGGTGGGATGAAGAGCCTGAAGCCCACTTCATCCCTGCCTCCGCAAAGAGCGCGAGAACGGTCGAAGTGGAGTGGGGGACGACAAGGCCTGTTGCCGGGCGAAAAACGTTTATCCTAAACAATAACAAGGATTTGCTCCTTGTCGCGGGATTTACCCGCGAACGAAAAACCCGGCAAGCATCCCTTTTTCATAAAAAATATCCCATACAGGTACATTCCGTGCGAGATGAAAAACATGAGCAATGGGATTACAAGTTTTAAATTTAACAAAGGCCCGCATGCTTACAAACTAAAAAAGAGATAAGACGCCCGTAATTCTTTTCTTGTCCCTCTCCTCAGGAGGCAGGTCAAGGAGGCGAAAGGGCAAAAGGGGCGCCTAGGCGAGCTACGAGCAGCAAAAAGCACCAAGAGAACGCCTCGGTGGTCGCCCACGGGCAGGCCGGTGATGACGGTGCCGGGAAAGGAGCTGGAAGACGAGGCGGCAGGACCGGCAATACGCGATGAAGGCGTCGGTGCCTGCGTACTCCGAGTTGACGGCCTTGCCGCCCGCCCTCTTCCTCTTCCGCAGCCTCCCGACGCCAGCCGCCCAAGGAGACGGCCCCGAGAAGTTCAAGGAGTTGGCCCCGCCGCCGGCAAATCTCTGCCGGAGGCGCGGCCAGGTGCAGATGCTGCTGCTGCCGCACCCGCCCAGACGCGGGGCGTCCGACGCCTAGTCGGACTCATCCCCACTATCCGCCCCGCTGTCCTCCTCGTCACTTTTGCTCGAGGACGAATTTCCATCGTCGGAATCTCCATCAGAGGAGCTCTCCACGCAACATTTCAGACGGGTTCCAAACTCTGCGAAGACCTTGACAGAAAGCAGGCCGTCCTCCATTAACTTGAGGTAGAGGACGAGCCCCGCCGTCAGGCTGTGGATGCGGGCGAACGTCTTCCATCCGCGGCGGAGATACATAACTCAAGCAGCCGGGAAGTCGATAATGACCAGCGTGCCCCGTTTCCGCAGCCCCTCATGTGCAACCCGAGGGTGCAGGCGGCACGCTCCATCACCCGAGCGAATGGGGTGGGGAGACGAAGACGATGACACGAGGGCTGGCGGAGCCTGATGAAGAACTCGCAAGGCTGGTCTTCAACGTGGCCCTCCATTGGGAAGGGCATCATCGGCGGGGGCGAGGCCGGCGCGCCGCCCCGTCCTCCTCTTTCCCGAGCGCTGCGGCCTCTGCCCCGGCCTCGCCCACGGCCTCGGCCTCTCCCCCATCCCCTCGCGGTCGGTTCCACCACCATGGGTTCAGGAGGAGGAGGGACGCGCTATCGAGCGGCAACCCTCGCTGCAACCGTCGAGGGACCAGGATTCCCCTTCTCCGTGGCGGGTGGGAGGAAGAAGCAGAAGCAGGGGGAGATAGGAGATGGAAGAATGCGGGGTGCCATCCCCCTTCCTCCTCTTTATAAAGGAACGGGGTTGAGGCTCGGCCGCCCCGCTCGGCCAATCCAGACACCGGAGGCGCAGGGAATCAGGACCGACCCGCTGCCCCAACCAGCGACGGCCCGGTTTCCCGCCTCCACCGTTTGCCACCCCAAGCGCATGAAAGACGCGTGGCAGACGTGCAGAACTGAGGGGACGGGTGAGGCGACCTCTCCCCACCCCGTGATCATGGAGAGTGGACGCCTTGAAGACCGCACCCCAGCCCCGCTCAGTAAATGAGCCGCGCCTCCCTCTTTTTACGGGGAAGGCGCAAGCCACCTCTTTACTGCGATGTGACGCATGCATGTGAAAACTGCCCCACGCATGCCGCCCACGTCACGCACCCCCCCATGCCCCGCCATGCGCGCGGGCCGTGGGAGGCGGAGCGCGCGAAGAGTCTTACCGCGGTAAAAACCGCCCCACCTGCCCGCGCACCGTTTTGGGCCTGGCCCAACAAGGTGGCGCGCTTATGTGTGGCCCAGGCCCGGGGGCTCCTATAGGTGTACAAAAATAGGGGCACATTTTTGTACACCTTTACTTGTGCACGGGCAGTCGGAGCCGCGCCCACGGCCACACCAAGCAGAATGAGGAAGGTGAGCCAAGGTAAGACCGAAGCCCAAGATGATCAAAGCAACGCCAAGGCCAAGACCACAAAGAGCAGAGGGACGAAGCAGGTTCCCCCGGCAAGACCCTTGCCGGGGGGCCTCAGCGGACCCGGTAAGACCCTTGCCGGGACAGCTCGCCCCGCACCAACAGAGCGAGCCACCCTTGAGCCCACGGCCCCCTGCGCCATCATCAGCGTGGGGCCAGGGCTCGGGAAGGCACCTTTGTGGTGGCATGCAGATCTTTGTGAAGACATATTCAAGATCAGATGAGGATTAGAAGACGACGATTCTCGGCAAGATCCTTGCCAAGGAAGGCCACCAGATCCCCGGCAAGATCCTTGTCGGGGACGACAGCACGCTACGGCGAGACCCTTGCCGGGCCACCCGGCCAGGCCCTCGCCAAAGACGCCGGCGAGGCCACCGCCAAGCCCACGTTAACCAAGCTTCCATCGCCGTTCACATGCAACTGCCAGCCCAACCAGCTGGGCGGGCACCTGCGTGGCGACATGCAGCCCCCAGGCCAACTCATCAAGTGCCTGCGTGGCGGCATGCAGATCTTCGTGAAGGCTCCACCACCGCGCCAACTCAGCTGCCTGCCTGCCTACATGGCACCGCATGCATCCCTGGCCGAGGCGCGTGTCGAAGTGAGGAAGAGCGGCGACGGCCGGGATGGGCCTCACCCCCGTCCCCGATAAAGCAAGAGGACACCTAAGCGATGCATTAAATGCACCTTGTCCTCTAATACGAGGGTTAACCTCGTGCCACTATAGAACTTTCCACCTCCTGTGTGCCACTGTGGCAACCCCTTTTTCCTATAAAAGGAGGCCCAAGGCAACCAGGAGAAGGATTCGGCTCTTTCGAACCACACGATGACCACAGCTAGTTCAAGAGCTCAAGAACTCTAGGAAATACACCCACCGAAGCAGGACTAGGGTTTTACGCATCCTCGCGGCCCGAACCTGGGTAAACGATCCTTGTGCTGTCTACTAGCCCTGCTCTCATCGCAACCCTATGCCCCGGCAACCGTAGAAGGGATTCTTGTGATCCCATAGGTGTCGTTCCACACCGACAGCACCAGTAAGTGAAGGCGAATAGTTCTAAAAATAATATTACATGCTATCAATTAAATAAGCTGTGGTAATATAAAAAACATTATGTGAACAAAGGGAGGTACAGCAAACATTGTTGTTCTATGTATGTTGCCTATTGACGTGCGGCTTGAAGGCCCTGGTCGCATGTTCGATCCTCATCCTTTATTTTCTAATTTGTATATGGGTCCAAATTTGTTTCATGACATGTGGGCCCCTCGGTGTGTAGTTTGTAGCACTTTAATTTGTGGGTCCAATTTTTTTCCATTCCAAGTGGACTATCGGTGTGTAGTTTTGTAGCTTATTATAATAATTAAAGAGAACAACATAGTTTTTTGCAATAATACCATTGTGCGACGTTGAAGGCGAGAAAGGACATGCGAGAGAGCGATGACCAAGCCAGAGGGAAATCAACTAGGGGAGTTGCGGGGGTTGCAGCGGTGTTTCGAGTAGTTGTGGGCCGAATGCTACAAAAATATAATCTAAACCGACCGGAATAAATGCCTACACAAATTAATCCAAGGTTGGAGTGCCCCTCGCAATGTAAATAGCTCCGGCTTTGCGAGGGATGGAGAGGTAGCTTCAATGTGTTGAAGATACGGCGTGAGAAAGCGAGGTCAATCGAGAGACATATAGATAGAGAGACACAGTGAGTGTGGTCCGACATTCATGGAACAAATATATATGCTCTGGAGAGATATTGTCCGATTGAGCTTTTGGCAAGGGTGAGGGCTGTAAGATAGAGCTTGAGAGATGATCCAGTCACAGACGTGTAGATATATTTTGTGCGTGGGAGGAAGCAAGGTCGATTGATCACATAGGGTCGTCGTGCGATCGAAAGAGTGAGACGGGTTGGAGAGAGTGACCTAGATAGACAATGTGCGTGAGAGAGTATACAATGTGAATAAGTCGAATTGGGCTCAAACATGGTGATATATCGTTTTTGTCCGAGAAAGAGCGAGGTCAATCGAGACATACAAAGAGAGAGAGAGAGGGAGAGAGAGGGAGAGATAGAGAGAGAGAGAGCGTGTCCTGCCATGAGGTCGAAAGAGTGGGGGCGGCTTCGATGGACTGACCTAGATAGACAATCTGTGTGAGAGAGTATAGAGTGTGTCGATCGAGGCCCGGACAGGGAGATATATCATTTGTGTGTGAAAGAAAACGAGGTTAAACGAGACTCAGATAAAGAGAGCGAGATTGAGGGAGTGTGGCCCGCCGTGCGGAAGAAAGAGTGAGACAGTCTCGAGGGAGTGACCTAGATAGGCAACATGCGTGCGTGCGCATGAGAGGTTGGGGTGCTAGATAGGCAATGCATGTATTTAGCGCGAGAGGTTGAGAGGGAGAGGGGGGGGGGAGAGAGATCGGCATGGGGTGCAATGGCGGGTGTGTGGGGTAAATACATTTTGTAACAGAGTGGAAAAAGGGGGTTGTGTAGTTGAGAGAGTTAGAGATCGAAACATGGAGAGAAAGAATGGATGTGTGTTGGAAACCAATAGCTTCCTAAGGTGGTTAGGAGAGGAAGATTGACCGTCTGAGGAAGTATGTAGCGTGTGTGTGCGGGGGGGCTAAAAACAACCTATGAATGTAGATAGTAGGAGACTTAATATGGATGTTTCAATTCGGTGTACATTGTAAGATTTGAACTGAGGACCATGCATATGGGTAATTATTTCGAATTCGTGCCATACTAGGTTTCGAAAAGTTGACATTGACTCGATTTGTTGTGCTATTTTCTAGGTCATATGTTTGAATCCATCCAAAAGTGTTCTCACTACCATGGTGTTCATCATATACATATGAATTTGTATTAAAAAGGTAGCGTGGATACAGTGAAATGCGAAATCCACGTTAGAATTGGATATCCCTATGTGACACACACTCTAATTCAAATAACTAATTATGTGACACACACTCTAATCCACGTTAGCGTGAATACCATTTCGATTTTTTTTAAATAACTCCTCATTAATTAATTTATAGTATCTCGTTTCGAATGACTAATTATTGCAAGGAAAACACGGGCATGGTAATACATATAGATTCCTTTGCAAATGAAAGAAGATTCGTTTGCATTCTCAAATGTAGGCGCACCAGGGTCGTGTCATGATGGTCGCGTGTGTCGGACGGACGCGTAGCACCCAGCCACCCATCCCCTCCCTCACTCCCCCTCCCCCCAAAAAAAGGACGATGACAAAATAAGTTCGCGCTTCCATGTTTCGGATTGAAATATCTGGCGGCCCCAATTCCAGCCCTGCAAAATCTCCCTTCTCCACCGTCCCTTCCGCGCCCAGATTGCTCAAATCCCTAATTCGCCGCCAACCCAAGCATAGTTCGAATCGCCCCTCGTCTCGTCTCTTTCCCACCTCTGTGCCAGACGACGACGACAAAGACGACAGCCGCGCTTCACCACCGCACCGGAGCTACCTCATCTACGCCCTCGTCCACCGCACTGGGTGGTCCACCGATAACGTCGGCCGCCGCAACCGACGTGCCTCATAGACACCGACTTCCACCGCATCTGGTGCGCTTCACCGATGTCGTCTCCCAGCTCACCGGGGCTACTTCACCGAGCACATCGTCGCGCCTCCACCCCCCCGAGGCCGCTGGGGCTTCACCAACGGTCTCGTCCACCGCATCGTAGCACTGCTGCCACTCAAAATCTGCATCCGTGCACAGCCAGCCAACGCCAGCGCGTCACCCTCAATGGCTCTGAAGTGACCCGCATCTAGCTAGGCGAGCATGCCCAAACGCCGGCCCGAACTAGGTATCCACACATCACTCCCTTGTGCACTGTTTCGACGATGTTTGGATATCCTTTCACTGCTCTCTTAGCTTACACGCTTATCCAACTCTGATTTTAACTCTTATTTCTTCTGGAGATATCATCTGAAACAAGCAAATCCATTTTTTGGCGAAGCATGACGGCGCTACGGGATCTGGTACACATCTGCACACCCATATAACCTTGTAAGTATGTGTCCTCCGGTACAACAGCAAGGTCGATTCCTCTTATTTGATCAGCCATTCGCCGTGTCAAAAATGCAGAGGGGGATGCAAGGAGCACAAGGCTTGCACATCCAAGCAAGTGCTAACATGGACTTGTACATGGAACATCCCAAGCGCAAGCAGATCTGCAGTGAGCCTGTACAACGAGCTAGCGTAAGTCCCTGAATTTCATTTAATTCGTACTGCCATTCGTGTATGATTTGTGTGCACTGGCGGATCCACGAATTCAAGTTACCAGGGGCGAACATTTAACTTAAAAAATACGAAGGCACTTGCACTCCGGAAATCAACATAACTTGATAAATGTGAAGCTACATGCACTTTGAAAACCATCTAATGATCCAAAGTAGTTCAGATTATAAACACTAAATGATGCAAGCACCAAAAAACACAAAATGCAACATGGTGTACAAGGACTACAAACATGGTTTGTACCGCTTGAATTATTCGTTCTTCCGCTGAAAATATCGAAGTGTAATTGCACCTATAACCAATGCGCAAACTGCATATCAATATATCTGTCCTCCACAAGTATGCCATTAGTTTCAAAGAACAGATTAGAAAAGTATTTATGCTACGTTGTCATGATATGGGGACTTTCTGGTAGATGGCCTCGACGTTTCCTCAAGCCATGAAAATGCACTATAATTTGCTTGTCATCAATGCCTGCAAATCTCTATGTCTCTCTCAACATAGCAGATCATCATTAGACACTAAATCCTTCAATGGGAGCTTGCAAAATGCTTGCATTAGAAGCTCATTAGACACTATATGTTCATCACCAGGAGCATGTAAAATGTTTGCATCAAATCCTCCATTAGCGATCTGCTCATTAGACACTTCGTGCTCAAGAACAACATGAGCTTGGATGTTTGCACCGAAACTTGATTAGATACATCAGATTCGGTCGATTCGGTATTGATTGGGGAGTTATAAAATAAGTAGAAATTGGTTTCATTTTCTCATAGCTTCCCTACATACAAGCAGTTTTACAACACCGTCAGTTTAACTATTGGCCATAAATTGAAGAGTTGAATTAGATATAATCGGGGATGTGATGTACCTGCTCACGTTGTGCATGCTACTCTTGCAAGCTGCGATCGTCTGCTTCGCAAGCTCGATGCCATGCCCGTCTTTGCCCGCTGCCTCCCACGCAGCTACACCTGTGGTTGGATCTTCGTCTTCTTGTCCTTCCGCTCGCTTGAAGCCAGCGACCACCCTCCAACGAGGGCGCGAGGAAGTGCCGTGGTTTGGCCTCGCTCAAACAAGCGGCTAGGTTAGGAGCGAACCAGACTGGAGGCTGGAGCGGATGAATTGGGATTTTTCCTGCTGTCGATCAATACGGGAGGCGCTCATTTGGGCCGCGAGCCTGCTATAGGGCCTGTCTTGCACTTATGTTATTGGCCTATCCAAATTGAAACATTTTTCTTCATTTTTTACATTGCTTGCTCGTGCATTGGGATGAACAAAACTAGCCTGGGCCAACCTGGACGACTCAAACTAGGTGCACACTTTTGAGCCACCCGAGGCGGCCGCCCATACCAGCCCCTATGGTGGCGTCGCCCCTTTTTTAGTATATGATAGGGGTAGTGAAAAATATTCCAGTGGCGCTTTTGATTTACCCACAGAATGGTTGAATTGCTTGTTTCTATGAACTGAGTTCGCCAATAATGTGAAGATTGCTTAGATCTCGATATGCCAAAAGTAATCGCATGAAATATACAGTAAAATCTAGTGTGATGTGTGTGGCTACAACTAGTCTGACTACACGTCCTCATATAACATATCAAGGACGCATCATCTTCCAAATTAACCATTCGACTTATCAATGCAGTGTGGGAAGAAAGAAGTATTGGGACTGCGTATCCAAGCAATTGATGCCATGGACTCCTTCGTACAACCTTGTAAGCGAAAAAGAAGTTGTAGTGTGCCTGTACAAAGAATTAGCGTAAGTTCAGTTACCTGCTTCTCGGAATTTTAGTTAGCCACTTATTGCAAAATTGTTTAATTATGTTGCTTGGCTTAATTTAGTTTGCTACTGATTACATAATGCCACAACCTGTTAATCCTATTATAGACTGCACCTATCTATGTGTTTGATACTTACTGTTAAGAATTACATGTTTTCCTGAACTTAAATAGCTACTTGTTTGTTTAAGCGCTTTCTTGCTGCAACAACGAGTTACAATGATGTTAATAACTACTTTTCAAAGCATTGAATTGAAACTCTTTAATTCCTTGTTTGTTTAACTGGTTTGCTATTATAACTCCCGTTGAGATGTTTTGCTAACTTCAACTTTTCTCAATCCAATCGAACTTTAATGGCAAAACAGGTTAGCCCAAGATCAAAGAGCGAGGTCCCCATGGACGTTGTATCATCCCACGTGATGGCACCGGCCCAATCGTGCATTATGAATTGCCAACTGCTGATGCTCTAGAGGCTAAACTAGTGGTATAAAGAGATTCTGCATCTGCACTAGAGATGAAGTTGACATGTTGAGGAAGCAAACAGAACAATCAGTAGCAGTACTCAAGACAACCATTAAATATTTGGTGGATTTCAAAATGAAGCAAGCTGAGAATGACCACATTGTTAAGGTCCTGAAGGAAAAAAGGAAATTAAATTCCCACTTGGTAAATCAAAGGTGAAATGTTCTTTCCATCGTTGAATAACCTTTGTGTTGTTTGTTCATGTAATCAATAAACCATTTTTTTAGAGATCATGTAATAATTGTTTTTTATTTTTTATTTTTTGGTTTGTAATTTTATTTGAGCACAAGTCTGTATTAGTTGATAAGACTCGGAGAAATTTTATTTTGATTGCTATGCCAGACCTACAAATATGCCAATCGGGCTGAATGTGCATTCAGCAATAATAGTAGTATAGGTGGACCATAAGTGGCACACATTGGAAAGGGCCAAGATGCTGTAGTAGCTTGGCTAAAAAAAGGTTGCTGTTGTATCAAAGAAAAGTACAACGGCCTGGCTTATGTATGTTAGTTGATATTACTGATCCATATACTCTATAAGTGTTTATATGTCTGTTAATCCTGTACATTCTTGGTTGTGTACATATCTAAATGGGAGTACACATTATGCTGCGTGTGACATTTGAGTTGGACATGAAGTGTTCCAAATATTCGAATTCACCTTAAACTAGATTTTAGCTTCTGAATTTGAGTATCGCCATTTGTAAACCATATTCATATATGACAGTGGAATACATCTTTGTCATCCTTTTGAAGATATATAAAAACACATAGAATGATTTATAAAGATTCAGTATAGGAAAACAAAATGGATTCAATTTAGTTGCTGTGGTAAACATGGATGCTTATTGTCCCAAAATTCGAAAGAAGCGGCAAAATGTCGACTCCCACGTCGGCTGCCCGAAGCCAAGTGTTTGGGAGATGGAAATTACTATCTACCCATTATACGGACAATCCATCGGCTCGATTTCCACTGCTCTATATAGGTGTAGGATAGTAACTTCAATAAGACGTGACACGACCGCCTCTGAGCCCATTCTGACATGGTGGGTGCCAAACATGGGCTGCAAAACACATTTGATTCAAGCTCGTCCGAAAGACCTCTGTTTATCCCTCCATTTCCCCATTCATACACGGTGGGCGGCAAAACAAACTCGACTCGGCCGAAATCGATGTAGGAAAATATTTTCATTAGGGGCAGGTTCGTAACTTCACTAACAGGAGGTCAGGAGCCGCTCACCCTACAGCGTCACCGCTGCCCGGGCGCGTCGCCGTGCCTACCTTCCTAGTCCATTCAGGGATCAGGCGTGCAACACCCACTATGCCAACCCGATTTATCCTGAGATAAGTCCTCAACACTCAGCAACCACTCCTCATCACCCATTTTCTAATTGATTCATTACTCATTAGGCAGGACTGTCATTAGGGTTTGTTGTGTGCTCAGTGCTACCAATACTTAATGGTTCAGATGTATTTCGGTAATCTTTAGTACCTGTAAAGTTCACAGGGTTTTCAAAATTCTGGCCCTAGGAACAGACACTAGTCATTTTGGATTGTTGGTCGTAGTGACATTGACCCAGATACTACTGCAAGCTAGGTTTGTTGAAAATTTTACTTGTCTTTCTTACTCATTCGATATAATATCCAATTATTCACGTTGATTAGTTGCAAACAATAAGTGCTAGACAAACTTCTTGATTCAGATTTTGGACGGTCTCTTCAGCGATTTACAATTCTGCATACTTGTCCTAGTGAGCTCACAAGTAAATGATTGATTCACTACATCTATTCTTGCCTTGTCATATTTGTTGTCAATATTCTTTTAGGGTGGACCACCCCGTTTCTAAATACTGCAACCATAGACATGAGTGAATAGTATTTCTCTATGTGATCTCTTCCATCATGTGTGGGCAACGAACACTGCATTGTATAGAAAGAAAGTGTTATTTCCAGCTTTTACATAGGCTTCGATCTTTTACATGGAATAAAATCTACCTACTTGCTTTGTGTCGCACTACCAACACTCCACCCTTGAAGATAAACATTATGACACTCATAATTCCTTAGTTTGTTTGTTCAAATACGGATTCATATAATTCTAATGTTCCTACTTCAGTTTTGAAATGTGTGTCTGCCTGTTATAGAGACATAAGGGGTTTGTATTTCTATGTGTGGTCTGGTCAGCACGGTTGGGGGTGAACTTTGCATATGCAGGGTTTTTTAGGGAGACACTCTTTGAGTTGAATCCGCAATGCATTCCATAGATAATCTGACTACTTTTTATGTTTTCATGGATCTCAGATTCAACGACATCATAATGATTATGAGCTTGCGCGCATGAAAAGAATAAAGCGTAACAATGCCATGGCTATCAAACTTGGCATTAAGGGACTGAAATCAAGTCTGGATGCAATGCAATGCAAACGCTCTCCACCTCTGATTCATGCTCGTAATATGATCCTAACAATGATTACGAGCTAGAGGGAGACCTAAGTCAATGTAGCTCCCTAGTGGAGGAGTCGAGGAAGATGCCCTATCTTATTCACCCATCAAGGTGCTTGCTCTAACTTTCCAAGGTTATATTTGTCGCACATATCTTGCAACTGATGCTTTGCATTGCTTCTACTTTGTTGAACTGCCATTAGCTTAGTTTACACATCGTGTATGTGAATACGGCCTGCCTATCCATTTTCAGTACATATTCCATCTGTCATCATACCATATTTATCCATTCAAATGTTGTTCTTGTGTATCAGACGTTCAAAAGGAAGAGGGCGATTGCTGATCGTGGAGGAGCACAAGCAAAGTATTTGTAAAATGTAGTGGCACCAGATAAATCAAATAGCCCATTAGGTGTAGTTGCAATATCACATGACCCACAAAATACCCCAACTCTAGCAGACTCTAGCCCTACTACCTTTGGTCATTTCTGCCCCAAGTCACAGACCCCAACCGCAGCAAACATTATGATTATGCCGATTGACATAGCACCAGCTCTACGATGCAAAACCCCATTCCAAAGAAAGAGTACACCAAATCCAGTTGCCAAATCCCTTTTCAAACCAGAGAGAGCCCCAATTGCAGCAAATAGGACCCTGTTCCATTTCTTCTCAGTTTAGAAGACAAAGCTTATATTGTTGTCAGGAACTTTGTGCGCATCTTTCCTTCATGGAAAGATTATACCGCAGACACCGAATAATTTCTAGTCTTCCTCCGCAACTTACGCGTAAGTAATGTACTAATGTTATTCATGGTCATTACTGCATATGTTTCTGCTGACAAAAGACACAAGATTTCATTCTTTTAAATAGGCGAGGACCAAACTAGATTGTGAAGACGAGCAAGGGTTGGTTGCGCTTTTCAAGCACTCATTGATGAAGTATCATTCCTAACTGAGGCAAGCGCACTTCGATTGCAAGCCTCTAAACGAAATTTCTGTAAAGTCTCCGGTGCCACATTTATCCGACGGTTACTGGAATAATCTTGTTACACATTGGTCTCGGCTGCAGCGTAAGGTACTATCTATGATATCACATAACAATTTGAACTACATTTCTGCATTTGCCTTAACGTCTCACTTGTACGAAAACTGTTAGCAGAAGAACATTCGTTCTCAAGGGACCACAAAATCTCGCAACTATACTGCACAATCGCATTGCTCTTGTGAGTACCTCTTGCCTGTATGACCATACTTACTTTCATAGCTGTTTGATTATGTAGCATCACTACACATGTTAGCCTCGTTATCGTCCATTTGGTGGATATTATAAGATCCGTATGGACTCTTACATAAATTTAGAATCAACCCAATGCTTTTGAAGAGGTTTAGCTCTGCAGTCCTCTTGTAAGGACTGAACGTCGTCTATCACTGTACTTACATTAACAGCTACTCCCTCCGTCCCATAATATAAGAACGTTTTGTACAATACACCAGTGTTCAAAACACTCTTGTAATATGGGAAGAGGGATTGGTTCATTGTGTAGCATTCTGCATCTTATCTCCCTCGCCCACCATTTACTAAAAAAGATCATATCTATATTTAATCTTACCAAAAAGTAGAATACACAGACAATGCCAGTGCAGAAGTGTAGCCCATTGCTCTCGTCAGTAAATTTTGTCCTGTAATGCTTGTACTTCCAGGGATTGGTAGTTGATTATGTAGCATCAATCTGCATCTTATCTTCATTATCCTCTATCCCTTCCAGTATTATCATATCTATAATTACTCTCTACAAAATGTAGAGTACAGGCCATGCTTATGAAAAAAATTCTGTGCTGAAATTCTTGAGTTATCCTTCCCTTGATATGGAGAAGGGCATTATAAAGCCGGTGTTAACTGTTAATGTAAGTCAGTCCTTCTAAACCCTTTATCCTCAACTGCTGTTTAATTTGCTCATACTCCCTATCATTTACTGCTGTTTAGTTTGCTGCTTCTACCAAAATGCATGTTCGCAAGAACCGTAAGTTCTAAGTTTTACTTGTAAAACAAAATTCCTTATTCATACCATGCACATTACTCAATACTCCCTATATGTATGCTTGTTTTGTGGATCTATAATCTAGAGTGTGGTGAAGCAGCCCACATTTGCACCTTGTCATCTCCTATTTTATCTTACTGATGTGGCTGATGATATGAACAACATGCCATGCACATTAACCAAAATAGATACAATGATTTTCTTTGCCCTTCTTCTATGCTTGTTATGTTGACATGGTAACCCAGTAGTGTGGTGAAGCTCCCCGCATTATGAACAATGCCAAATTATGCTATTGATATTTTGAACTTACTCTATTTTCTAATTTGAAATTGGATGGAATTGACAGCACAGTTATCATCTTTGTTTATACAAGTGCAGAACCTGTCATCTCTCTGCTTTGTTTCAGGGTGATATGCCTGATGGCATGCACAAGTCTCGTCAAGGTCAGTGTGACGAACCCAACATATATTGCAGCAAAGAAGGCAAAACATCTTGAAGATAGCGAGACAACCCCAAAGTCTTGTCTTGATGCAGTGTTCAAGTTACTTGAGACTAGCAGTCAGACAAGCTCACAAAATTCGTTGTCTGAATTCGTTCGACTTCTTCAGTCCCTAGTTCTAGCAGAAAGGCATTCTGCAACTCAACTTCGACTTGAAGTCCTATCTCTAAGAAAGATTGTGGAGAACACCAATGAGAACCTCGTCGCTAAACAGCTACACCTGGAAGCTATGACCGACATGCTAGGCCGGTCTCACAGCCTTGCTCAGCAGCTTGCGTAGCAGTTCCCGTGCAAGGCTAACCTTTCTTGAACTATCTTGGAAGTGGTCTCGGTTCAGTATTATTTTGTTACATTGCAATGGTGCCCAGTTTTTGTAATCTGCTTCTTCGTTGCGCTTTATGATCACTGGTGGAGAACTTCGATGCCCAGTGGATGTAATATACCATAAATCTTTTATTGTATAGTGTAGGTTTATTGTTAGTTACTATGCCGTAATTTCTTTATTGTATAGAGTAGGTTTGTTCTTAATTCCTACTAGTTATTGCCATCATTCGCTATCTGAAAAAAAATCAGATGTAGTCGACCGGGCCGAAATATTCGCCTCTAACAGGCCTGGTGTTTAGCGGGCCACAATTGGGCTGGCCTGCATCTTTCTTGGGCCCGAATGATTGGGGCCTTCACACTTTGCGTGAGGCCCACAACTTACACCGCCTATATTTTAGTTGGGCCTTTTGTTGACCCAACGCTTAGTTTGGCCCAGGTAGGTTGGGCCATTAACAGGCTGAATATTGTACTGGCCTATTACGGCCCAGATGAAACCATGGGCCTTTAGCAGGCCGAAATGCATATTGGGCCTCAATTTTCACTAGTCGTCGACGGGCCTTCAGCAGGCTCAAATGTAGACCGAGCCTTTTTGGGCCCAGTTATATCACGGGCAGTTACCAGGCCGAAACATATCTCGGGCCTTAGTTGGCCCAGTGATATCTTGGGCCTTTAAGAGGCCGAAAGCTTAGTACAGACATCAATGGGCCGAATTATGCGACAGGCCTTTAACAGGCCCAAAGTCACGTTGGGCTTAACTGCTGCCATCTTTATCACGGGCCGTTAGTGAGCCCGATGTCCCGTCGGACCATATATGGCCCACGGGCAGCACGGGCCATTCCCAGGCCGAAAGTCACACCGGGCTAAAATGGGCCCATGTCTACATCGGGCCTCTAATAGGCCGAAAGTCACTGGGCTATAATTGGGCCCAACTATTCGACGAACAATTAACGTGCCAGATCTGGCTTTGGGCCATAAATGGGCCCAAATATTCGGTGAACAATTAACGGGCCAGATCTGGCTTCGGGCCATAAATGGGCCTTTATTAAGCAGGTCGTTATTGGGCTGGCCCACTAGTACCTGAGTAAGTACTACGGGCCTTTGACCGGGCCGCCTTTTTAACCTATATGGGCCTCTGTTGGGCCGTACACGGTGGACGTATCATAGGCGCTTTGGGTCCAATGAGTGGATGACATCTCCCCAACGGTGAGCCGACACGTGTTTCCTCCCGCCAATGATGATTTTACACGTGGAAAATCCCCATTGGTCGGGGCTGTTAATGGGTTATCGGATCCAAAACCAGACCCGATAGCTTAACGGTATTCCGTTACGGTGGATGCCACGTGTCGGTCACCCTTGACGAAAGCACTTCTATGACGTGCGATTTATCGTCATGGAAGTGGACACTTCCGTGATGATAATTTTGGTAATGTCATGGAACACTTCTACGACAGCAAAGGTATGACTATCTTGATTCTGTCATAAATTTGTCATGGATGTACATGCAGGACAGAAAACGTGACCTACTATGCCAAACACGTATCATCACGGAAGTGCATTTTTTTGTAGTGTAAGTCGAACACCCACGGTTTCAATAATACTTGTGTTTCCGATTTGTAACGTGACAACACTTGTTCCAAAATGACTTTGTTGATAGTTAATGTGTGGGCCTTCACAAATCGGATAAAAAAATTACCACAACATGTTGGTGCCATGTCATGAGACCATGCCAAGTTTCATGATTTTCAGGCATGTTTTGGAATTACAGGAATTAAAAAACCAAGTTTCTCAATCTTTCCGGCCGAGCAACGACGCCCAGATGTTTGAATTTCACTCCCATCACTTGCATGGGACCTAGACCTCACCCAAGGACACACATGTGATTTTTCAAACAACTTTGGTGCACTGGAGCATGTGCTTGTTGTTCAAATTTGAATTATGCACATTAAATGCCCGTAAACTCAATTAATGTATAAAAAAGGCTAAACGAGCCGGAATAATTCCAAAATTTAGCACAAGATTTCTATTTGGTCTAATATGGCTGTGTAAAAGAAGGCGGAGAAGGCAAGGTATGCGTATGTCGCTTCAAGACACGGAGGTGACACGTTCCCTCTCGGAACCATGAGACTTCTTGAGGGAAGCTCGTGTTTGCAAGAAGCTTACACCAAAGCTTGTCCCAATTCGGCCAAAAATATTATCGCAGCATGTTGGTGCCATGTCATGAGACCATGCCAAGTTTCATGATTTGCAGGCATGTTTTGGAATTACAGGAATTAAAAAACCATGTTTCACAATCTTTCCTAGAAAGCCACGACGCCCAGATGTTTGAATTTCACTCCCATCTCTTGCATGGGACCTATAAATTCACCCAAGGACACACATGTAATTTTTCAAACAACTTTGGTGCACTGGAGCATGTGCTTGTAGTTCAAATTTGAATTGCACATTAAATTCCCAGAAACTCAATTAATGTATAAAAAAGGCGAAACGAGCTCGGAATAATTCCAAAATTTAGCACGGTACTTCTATTTGGTCTAATCTGGTTGTGCCAAAAAATTAAGGCGGGAGAAGGCAGTGTACGTATGTCGTTTCGCACACGAAGGTGACATGTTCCCTCTCGGAACCATGAGCCTTCTTGAGGGAAGCTCCGGTTCGCAAGAAGCTTACATCAAAGCTTGTCCCAATTCGGCCAAAAAATTACCGCAACATGTTCGTGCCATGTCATGAGACCATGCCAAGTTTCATGATTTTCAGGCGTGTTTTGGATTTACAGGAATTAAAAAACCAAGTTTCTCAATCTTTCCGGCCGAGCCACGACGCCCAGATGCTTGAATTTCACTCCTATCTCTTGCATGGGACCTAGAATTCACCCAAGGACACACATGTGATTTTCAAACAACTTTGGTGCACTGGAGCACGTGCTTGTAGTTCAAATTTGTATAATGCACATTACATGCCCAGAGACTCAATTAATGTATAAAAAAGGCCAAACGAACACGGAATAATTCCAAAATTTAGCACGATACTTCTATTTGGTCTAATCTGCCTGTGTAAAAAAATTAAGGCGGGAGAAGGCAGTGTACGTATGTCGTTTCGCACACGGAGGTGACACGTTTCCTCTCGGAACCACGAGCCTTCTTGAGGGAAGCTCCGGTTTGCAAGAAGCTTACACCAAAGCTTGTCCCAATTCGGCCAAAAAAATTACTGCAGCATGTTGGTGCCATGTCATGACACCATGCCAAGTTTCATGATTTTCTGCCATGTTTTGGATTTACAGGAATTAAAAAACCAAGTTTCTCAATCATTCTGGCTGAGCCACGACACCTAGATGTTTGAATTCTATTCCAATTTTTTCCATGGGACCTATAAATTCACCCAAAGACACACATGTGATTTTTCAGCAAACTTTGGTGCATTGGAGCATGTGCTTGTAGTTCAAATTTGAATTATGCACATTAAATGCCCAGAAACTCAATTAATGCATAAAAATGCCAAACGAACCCGGAATAATTCCAAATTTAAACACGACACTCATGTACTTGTTGCATGTTCACTGTACGTAAATGTTCTAGCAATTCAAACACCATCCTTTCCCTCCGTAACACCATTTTGTCTTTCAAAACATAATGAAAAATCAGGTATACCACAAACAGTTTACTAGAAAGAATCGTGTGGGATGCGATATAAAATATCTTGGCGCACCGTCTTGTCTGGCTTACGCAGGAAGCTTCGTCGTCTACAGTCCACCGCCCCCGCTTGAACCACACTTGCGCGCCAGTTTCTCGCGGCACCGAGCAAATTTTTTTTGCCACCGCGGAAATATCTATCTCCCCGCCCCCTCCCTCCTACCAAAAGCCACATTTCCGCTGTTCCTCCTTCCTTTCCAAGTTCAAACCTTCACTGCTACTTACTGGCAGCTCAACCTCCTCGCCGGCGACCCATCTTCTTGCAGCGCCGCCTCCTCGCCGGTGACCCTTCTTCTTGCAGCCCCGCCTCCTCGCCGGCGACCCTTCTTCTTGCTGCGCGGCCTCCTTGCCGCTGACCCTTCTTCTTGCTGCACGGCCTCATCGATATGGTCAGGTAATCCAGACGCCACCCACACCATCCTCCTCCTTTTCCGTCCCACATGCCCCGACTGACGGAGCGACACCTTCCACCGAAATCACTGCCCCCCTTCTCCAATTAAGCGCCGCCCACAGCCATTTTACACGCAGTATAAAGTGGAGATGAGTAGCATGCGGCCGCACGTGCGAACGAGGTCGCAATGGCTATCATGTGTGTCGACCGCCTGATCTTTGAGGAGCACCTCGTCTTCGAGGCCACCGTCGACACCGCCGCGCGGTTATCTACTTTAAAATATAGTTCGTGATGTTTTCTCGAGGCCACCGCTAGTGCCTTCTAGTGATTTGTCCTCTGTAATGTTAATATGCAATCTTATGTTCAGTTAACAGTTTGGTCCTCTGAAATGTAATGTTCAGTTAACACTTTGGTCCAACAATTGCTACATTTTGTAGTAATCTTGTTCTCAAGCATTCTTTGTTTTGTTAACTGTCTTATCTTCTAGTACATGTTTCTATTCTCGCAATGTCGTCGAGTTAACTATTTTGGTTCATTTGGTCTGCTGTCCATTTAACTGTTTGGTTCAGTTCTGCAATTTGATTTTCATTTGTTGTGGGTACAATTTTGTATTGTTATGCATGTGACACCAATCGAATTTGGCTGTCCTCAATACGTATTCTACTAATAGTGTGGCAACTCTTAGTTAACCTGATCAAGATCTTCCTTATGTGTGTTGCAGGGAAACAATGGGAGACACTACGGTTTACCATCGAGGTTTGTTCAAGCAGGGTCCTTTGGCTGATAGCACATTATTCTGCAGTTGCAGGAATCATTCTAATATTTAGGTTTCCTACAATTTGGTCTTGCACATGTAGGTCCTGCTGTCAGAGGCTTAGACCCACTGTTCGACCCATTTTGCATATGGGGAAATGAGATGTCCATGAATATCAGTGGGTGGGGCGGGGTGAGTTTTTTTTTTACCTGGGGATGGTGAGAGTTTTCTTTTTTCTTTTTTGAATTGGTTGGTGAGGGTTTTCTGTCCCACAAAGAGTTTCAGAGGCAACGGTTTTCTAGAGCCAACTATGTGTGATTGACGTAACAGGGAAAATGGAAGTCATTGCACAAAGTTCCAATTTTGGGAACCGTGTGTGATTGACGCACTACCTCCGTCCTGGTTTATTGGTCCCGTTTGTAATTTGTGCCAAAATTTGACCAAAGATTTAACTAACAAATGTTTATGCATGTCACCCAAAATTATATCATTGAACACTATGTTCAAATACGCATCCAACGATATATTTTTTGCTGACCTGCACTAACATTTTGTCAGTTAAATCTTTGGTCAAAATTTAACACAAATTACAAAGGGGACTAATAAACCAGGACGGAGCTAGATTCCATCAACCAAACTGATTGCATCCATATCCCATATTTAGACATAAGTAAACATAAATTAAACATACTCAGACATAGATAACAAGCGTACACAAGCATAGTTCAACCATAAGTATATAGTTCAACCATCATTAAGCATACTCAAGCGCATTTATAATTAAGACACTACATAGCCATACATAGTTCGATCCCACATCTTATCTCATCTCCCGACACGATCTTGAAGCTTCTCCAGGTACTCGGTGTACGTTGCATGCGCCACCCTGCGAGAGTACTTCTGCTTGAAGGAGCCAACGGCTCGTCCTCTTGCATGTGCCAGAACACTTTCATACGCGTGATGAAGCATTTGGTTGCAAAATGGACATCGATAACCCCAGTTCCAGGTCCTACTACGCCTATTATGCATTCCCGCATAAAGCTCCCCGAGGATTTGCCTCTTGTACCTCCTCTGGCCATCTTCATCCTCGCTATCGACATCGTCATACAACACCTATACATATAGTAAAACAAAATGTGGCGTCAAATTAATGTTTACAAATTAATCTCTAGCGAACATTTGGAATTTGCCAAAATTTGGCATCAAATCAATGTTTACATGCCGTAAAGTAGGATTAGGAATTTATGGCTATTTTTTAGATATATCCAGAGATTATGGTTCGATTTTAAGCACAATCGTTTATGTATAGACCAATCTTGAAGAAAATAATGGCACAAACATATATGTAGGTCATTCAAAAACAATTGTTAAGACCTGGCTAGGAATTATTAGCACGAACACTAACCCTAGTCGGATTATTAGCAGAAATCATTTGCACAGATGAAACAACTAATCACTTATCACTTGTACCATTCAAACAATCAATACACTACACGGATCTAACGAAACTTACTCAGATTTCATGGATTGGGAGAACATAACCATAGGATTTCTATTCCAGAAAAGGGGAGGCAGGAAACAGGAGGTACAAGAGAAACCCTAGGATGAATTTGACACATAAATGGGTATAGATGACTAACCGGTTCTCCGTCGGTGGCGGAGTCGTCACCGGAGTCGGTGAGGACCTTCGGCTCCGGCTGTGGAAGCACGATGCCGTCGATGACGCCAGGGTGCAACGATACGTCGCCGGCAGCGACAGCAACCTCTGTCTCCATCTCCAGGCCGTTCTCTGGTGCTTCAGCAACCTCGTCATCGCCACTCCCACCGATGAGTCGCTTCGGTGGCGTCCTCATACACTGATGGCTTTGAGGACTGAGAGCGGCGTCGAGGATGCAAGCGGCGAGACTGGATTGTGTGTGTGTCGAGGATGGGGGGTGCGGCCGCTCATTCGCCCTATTAATATGGAGTAGTGGGAGAGAGGCGGGCGGCGGTCAAACCGTTGGCTCGCCTCCCAATAAGCCTGTGCACCAGATTACTGGCATGCCTACTGTCATTTCACATAGCTACTCACGCCTGCCGATGATACTGCGCAGCAAGCACGCCTCCCGTCAATTCACACGCCTGCACGCACGCCTCCCGGTCTGCCTGCATGGCTGACTGCTCGCACCCGTCCCGTCAACTCATGCCTGCTCGCACGACACATGGGTCATGTGGCGGCACATATATCGTTTTTCTATTTTGATGATTAATGCTACCGCTTTATTGCTTAATCGAAGCATGGCACGTATCCATTGTTGGTCTAGCGCCCATGGTTCGAATAAATAATCCGTTTGTGATATTGGTTCCCAATTATTAATAATCTCCCATTTGTAAGAAGACAAAGATTACTCAAAACTTGTCCCAAATTTGACAAAAAAGTACAATGCCACTATGTATTGGTGTCCATATGACAACACAATAAGTTTCGTGAATTTAAAATAAGTTTTGGATGTACTAGATTTTAGAAATCAAGATTCGCATTGTTTGAAATTTCTTGCACGGGGAGTAAACATGCACCCAGTGAGACACATGTGTTTTTCTAATCCATTTAGGTGCACTGTCACGTGTGCATGTAGCTCAAATTTGATTTTTGCACATTATACCCCTATAAAATCAATCAATGTACTAAAACGTCTTAATGATCTTTGTTTTTCTTTCAAAATTAAAACGTCCTAGTTGCAAAGTTGACTGAGAACATAGTTTGTTGGTTTATAATAGAGTTTTTGCTTTATACTTCAATAGTGTGATGAATTGTCACTTATTCATGAGAAGTCTATGAAAAAAGCTCTATGATAAGAGTCTTATGTTTAAGTTTGTTGTTGTTATAATATTCAACATGAAGCTTCTATGTCCATATTTGTTTTTATCGACACCTCTCTCTCTCTCTAAGCATGTGGACATGTTTTTCGATTTCGGTTTTTGCTTGAGGACAAGCGAGGTCTAAGCTTGGGGGAGTTGATATGTCCATTTTGCTTCATGTTTTCCTACTATTATTTATGATCTTTTATGCATAATAATGCTTTTTGGAGCAATTCTAATGCCTTTTCTGTCATAATTTGCAAGGTACACACAAAGAGGGAGAATTCCGGCAGCTGGAAATCTGGACCTGGAAAAGCTACGTCAGGCTACCTATTCTGCACAACTCCAAACAAGCTAAAATTTCACAGAGAATTTTTATGGAATATACGCTGAATATTGGAGCAAATAAGTACCAGAGAGGCCCACCAGGTGGGCACAACACACCTGGGCACGCCAGGGAGCCCAGGCGCGCCCTAGTGGGTTGTGCTCACCCAGGCCCACCTTCGGTGCCCATCTTCTGGTATATAAGTCATTTTGACCTAGAAAAAATAAGGAGAGGACTTTCGGGATGGAGCGGCGCTGTCTCGAGGCGGAACTTAGGCAGGAGCACTTTTGCCCTCCGGCGGAGTGATTCCGCCGGGGGAACTTTCCTCCCGGAGGGGGAAATCATCTTCATCATCATCACCAAAAACTCTCCCATATTGGGGAGGGCAATCTCCATCAACATCTTCAACAACACCATCTCATCTCAAACGCTAGTTCATCTCTTGTGTTCAATCTTGTTACCAGAACTATAGATTGGTGCTTGTGGGTGACTAGTAGTGTTGATTACATCTTGTAGCTGATTACTATATGGTTTATTTGGTGGAAGATATATGTTCATATCCAATATGCTATTTAATACCCCTCTGATCTTGAGCATGATTATCATTTGTGAGTAGCTACTTTTGTTCTTGAGGTCACGAGAGAAATCATGTTGCAAGTAATCATGTGAAATTGATATGTGTTCGATATTTTGATAGTATGTATGTTGTGATTCCCTTAGTGGTGTCATGTGAACGTCGACTACATGACACTTTACCATATTTGGGCCTAAGGGAATGCATTGTGGAGTAGCAATTAGATGATGGGTTGCGAGAGTGACAGAAGCTTAAACCCCAGTTTATGCGCTATTCCGTAAGGGGCCGATTGGATCCAAAAGTTTAATGTTTTCCTCGTAGTTGTGGATGCTTGCGGGAGGGTTAATCATAAGTAGGAGGTTTGTTCAAGTAAGAACAACACCTAAGCACCGGTCCACCCACATATCAAATTATCAAAGTAGCCAACACAAGTCGAATCAACATGATGAAAGTGACTAGATGAAATTCCCGTGTACCCTCAAGAATGCTTTGCTTATTATAAGAGACCGTTTTGGCCTGTCCTTTGCCTCAAAAGGATTGGGCTACCTTGCCGCACTTTTGCTACTATTTTCATTACTTTGCTCGTTACAAATTATCTTGCTATCAAACTACTCTGTTACTTACAATTCCAGCACTTGCAGACATTACCTTGCTGAAAACCACTTGTCATTTTCTTCTGCTCCTCGTTGGGTTCGACACTCTTACTTGTCAAGAAGAGCAACAATTGATCCCCTATACTTGTGGTTCGTCAAGGCTATTTTCTTCCACCGTTGAAGATTTAAATAATATTCATAGATAAACTGATCATAAATCCACAATTCATCGGATCTCGACAAACACACAGCAAAATAATATTACATCAGATAGATCTCCAAGAACATCGAGGAGAACATGGTATTGAGGATCAAAGAGAGAGAAGAAGCCATCTAGCTACTAGCTATGGACCCATAGGTCTGTGGTAAACTACTCACGCTTCATCAGAAGTGCAATAGAGTTGATGTAGAAGCCCTCCATGATCGAATCCCCCTCCGGCAGGATGCCGGAAAAGGCCCCAAGATGGGATCTCACGGGTACAAAAGGTTACGTCATCGGAAAAGTATTTTGGTGGACGCTTCTGGTTGTTTGGGAATATTTGGGAATTTATAGGCCAAGAATTAGGGTTGGAGGAGCTCTGAGGGGCTCACAAGCCCTCAGGACGCGCCCCTTGCCCCTGAGGCTTGTGGCCGCCTCTGGACTCCTCTGACTTCATCTCCAAGTCCTACGGGTGTCTTCTGGTCCAAGAAAAATCATCGCGAAAGTTTTATTCCGTTTGTACTCTGTTTGATATTCCTTTTCTGTAAAACTCAAAAACAAGGAAAAAACAGAAACTGGCACTGGGCTCGAGGTTAATAAGTTAGCCCCAAAAATAATATAAAATAGTATATTAACGCATATAAAACATCGAAAATAGATAATATAATAGCATGGAACAATAAAAAATTACAGATACGTTGGAGACGTATCAAGTGTTACTATCCTTTTTCCACACTTGTGCTTCAAAGTAGTACCATGTTCTTCATGATAGAGAGTCTCCTATTTTGTCACTTTCATATACTAGTGGGAATTTTCTATTATAGAACTTGGCTTGTATATTCCAATGGTGGACTTCCTCAAATTTCCCTATGTCTTCGTGAGCAAGCGAGTTGGATGCACACCCACTTAGTTTCTTTTTTAGCTTTCATACACTTATAGCTCTAGTGCATCCGTTGCATGGCAGTCCGTACTCACTCACATTGATATCTATTGATGGGCATCTTCATAGCCCGTTAATATGCCTAGTTGACGGGAGACTTTCTCCTTCTTTTTTTGTCTTCTCCACAACTACCATATTCTATTCCACCTATAGCACTATATCCATGGCTCACGCTCATGTATTGCGTGTAAGTTGAATTTTTTTGGGAACACTAAAAGTATGAAACAATTACTTGGCTTGTCATCAAGGTTGTGCATGATGAAATACTTTGTGTGATGAAGATGGAGCATAGCCAGACTATATGATTTCATAGGGATAACTTTCTATGGCCATGTTATTTTGAGAAGAAATGATTGCTTTATTAGTATGCTTGAAGTATAATTGTTTTTATGTGAATATTAAACTTTTGTTTTGAATCTTATGGATCTGAATATTCATGACACAATAAAGAAGATTACATGGATAAATATGTTAGGTAGCATTCCACATCAAAAATTCTGTTTTTATCATTTACCTACTCGAAGACGAGCATAAATTAAGTTTGGGGTTACTTGATATGTATCCAACGTATTTATAATTTTTATTGTTCCATGCTATTATATTATCTATTTTGGATGTTTTGTATGGATTAATATGCTATTTTATATTATTCTGGGACTAAACTATTAACCTAGAGCCCAGTGCCAGTTTCTGGTTTTTCCTTGTTTTTGAGTTTTACAGAAAAGGAATGTCAAACGAAGTCCAAACAGAATAAATCTTTCGCGATGATTTTTCTTGGACCAGAAGACATCCAGAGGACTTGGAGAGGGGGCCAGAGGAGTCCTGAGGAGGCTACAAGCCTGCTAGGTGCACCGAGGGGGCGCGCCCTGAGGTCTTGTGGGCCCCTCGGAGGTCCCCTAACCCTAATCCTTGCAATATAAATTCCCAAATTTCCAAACCATCAGAGGCATCCACCAAAATACTTTTCCGCCGCCGCAAGCCACTGTTTCCGTGAGATCCCATCTTAGCCATTTCGCACCTCACGAGGGGATTCGATCACGGAGGGCATCTACATCAACCTTGCTGCCCTTCCGATGAAGTGTGAGTAGTTTACCACATGCCTAAGGGTCCATACCTAGTAGCTAGATGGATTCTTCTCTCTCTATGATCTTCAATACCATGTTCTCCTTGTTGTTCTTGGAGTTCTATCCGATATAATATTCTTTTGCGGTGTCTTTGTCGAGATCCGTTGAATTATGGATTTATGATCAGATTATCTATGAATACTTTTTGAGTCTTTTCTAAACTCTTTGATGCACGATCAAATATCTTTGTATTTCTCTTCGAATTATCGGTTTGGTTTGGCCAACTAGATTGGTTTTTCTTGCAATAGGAGAGGTGCTTAGTTTCGGGTTCAATCTTGCGGTGGCCTCACCCAGTGACATAGTAGGGGTAGCGAGGCACGTATTGTATTGTTGCCATCAAGGGTAAAAATATGGGGTTTTCATCATATTGCTTGAGTTTATCCCTCTACATCATGTCATCTTACTTAAGGCGTTACTCTGTTCTTATGAACTTAATACCCTAGATGCATGTTGGATAGCGGTCGATGTGTGGAGTAATAGTAGTAGATGCAGGCAGGAGTCGGTCTACTTGACACAAATGTGATGACTATATTCATGATCATTGCCTTGGATATCGTCATAACTTTGCGTTTTTCTATCAATTGCTCGACAATAATTTGTTTCCCCATTGTATGTTTTCTTTCAAGAGAGAAGCCTCTAGTGAAACCTATGGCCCCCGGGTCTATTTTCCATCATATATTTTCAGATCTATAAACCAAAAAACCCAAAAATACCTTGCTGCAATTTATTTAAATTTACTTTACTTTGCTCTTTTATTTATCTTTTATACCTATCTCTATTAGATCTCACTCTTGTTCATGACCATGAACGGATTGACAATCCCTTTTTCGCGTTGTGTGCAAGTGTTTGTTAGTTTGTGCAGGTGCATAGATTGGAGACTTGCTTGTTCTTCCTACTGGATTAATACCTTGGTTCTTAACTGAGGAAAATACTTATCTCTACTTTGCTCCATCACCCTTGTCTCTTCAAGGGAAAAATCAACGCAAGCTCAAGAAGTAGCGTGCCCCCCTCTGGTAACTTCTTGTGCTTGTATTTTTTATATATTTCACAAAAATTCTCCGTAAATTTTCAGGTCAATCCGAGAAATTTTATTTCTGTACAAAAATAACACCATGGAAATTCTGCTGAAAACATCGTCAGTCCGGGTTAATTCCATTCAATTCATGCAAATTAGAGTCCAAAACAAGGGCAAAAGAGTTTGGAAAAGTAGATACGATGGAGACGTATCAACTCCCCCAAGCTTAACCCATTGCTTGTCCTCAAGCAATTCAGTTGACAAACTGAAAGTGGCAAAGAAAAACTTTTACGAACTCTGATTGATCTTGTTGTTGCAAATATATCTAGCCAGTATTCAGGTTTTCAACAAAGATTATGAACTAACCATATTCACAATAATATTTAGGTCTCATATTTACTCATATCAATAGCATAATAAACTAGCGAGCAATAATAATAAATCTCAGATGACAACACTTTTTCAAAACAACCATGATATAATATGACAAAATGTTATCTCGCTAGCCCTTTCTGAGACCGCAAAACATAAATGCAGAGCACCCCTGGAGATGAAGGACTGACTAGACATTATAATTCCCGGCAAAAGATATCCAGCCACACTCATACGCAACATCAATTTAAAACAAAGCATATAAATGAAAGTGGATCTCTCCAGCTGGTTCTTTTAATAAGAGGATGATGACTCAACAATAAAAGTAAATAGATACGCCCTTCGCAGAGGGAAGCAGGGATTTGCAGAGGTGTCAGAGCTCGAGCTTTTGAAACAGAGATGAATATAATTTTGAGCGGTATGCTTTCATTTTCAACATAACAACCAAGAGATCTCACTATCATCCATGGTAGATACATTATAGGCGGTTCCCAAACAGAATGGTAAAGTTTTTACTCCCCCTCCACCAACAATCACACTCCACGGCTTGCCGGATCCACGGGTACCGTACATACCAAGAACAATCCTGGGGGAGTTTATTTAATTATTATATTTTGATTTGATTTTGAGCATGGAACTGGGCATCTCGATTACAACCACTTTCTCGTGAAAGACAAGTGAATAAACACTCATCATGAGAATAACCCACTGTAACATCCCAATTTTCAATTCAGATGTTATACATAGGTCATCATATGCATATCATATTTTATTTGCAATTTGGTTTAGATCCTGGAAATCTTAAGCAACTCAAGGACCCAAGGAGAGAGTTGGAGGTTTCACATATTTTCATGTTTGATTTTTTCCAAACTGAAAAGAGGATCAATTTGATTTTTATATTTTTCTCTCCAATTATTTCCACTAATAAAAATAAATGAGAGAAGATAATATGACTTCTTCAACAGTAAAGGAATATTGGAGAAGAAATTTTAAAATCAAAATTATTATTTTGTATTTTGTTTGCTATTTTATTTTAATTGGAAGAAAATATGCATTTTTCAAAATAGCATTTTTAGTCCAGAAAAAAGTTCACTTTGTCCTAAATATTATGTTTGGACGGTGAAAATTATTTATGGTGTTTTTAGATTTTTTTAATATTTTATTAGGATTTTTCTTCCGGTGAATTTTTTAAAAAAATGGAAGAGTACTGCGATGCTTCTCGCTTGGGACTTGGAGGTGTACTTTCGACCTCATGAGTTCAATTATGCCACGCATGATTTAGAGTTGGCAGCTGTAGTGCATGCGCTCAAGACCTGGAGACATTTTCTTATTGGAAACTGTTCTGATGTATACACGGATCATAAGAGTCTGAAGTACATTTTCACACAGAAGGAGTTGAACCTCAGGCAGAGGAGATGGTTGGATCTCATAAAGGATTATGATATGAAGTTGCATTATCACCCAGGAAAGGCCAATGTTGTAGCAGACGCTTTGAGCCGCAAGAGTTATGTCAATACCCTCGTAAGCAGAGAATTACCGCAGGAGTTAGTCGACGATCTCAAGGAACTTCGTTTGGAGATAGTTCCAAGAGATTTTGTTGCAACAATGGAGGTTCAATCCACCTTATTGGGAAAGATTCCAGAAGCTCAAAAGGATGGTAAGGAAATTGCTGAGATAAAGGAGAAGATGAGCAAAGGAAAAGCCAAGGGTTTTGGTGAGGATGATCACGAAACTTTATGGTTTGAGGATCGTGTATATGTGCCCAATAATACGGAGATCAGGAAGTTAATACTTCAGGAAGCTCATGACTCGCCATACTCGATACACCCTAGAAACATCAAGATGTATTTGGATTTGAAGTGACATTTCTGGTGGATAGATATGAAAAAGGATATTGCCGAGTATGTAGCAGTATGTGATGTATGTCAGAGAGTGAAGGCAGAACACCAGAAGCCAGCAGGATTACTCCAGCCTATGCCGATACCCGAATGGAAGTGGGACAAGCTTGGCATGGATTTCATCACCGGATTACCCAGGACACGATCGGGATATGATTCTATCTGGGTAGTAGTTGATCGCTTGACCAAAGTGGCTCACTTTATCCCCATGAAAACTACTTATACGAGCGCGAAGTTGGCCAAGATATATATGACTAGGATCGTATGTCTGCATGGAGTTCCGAGGACCATCGTAGAAGATAGAGGAACACATTTTACCTCGAAGTTTTGGAATCAGCTGCACCAGACTTTGGGTACTAGGCTAGATTTTAGTACAACCTTTTATCCGCAGACAAATGGACAGACCGAAAGAGTAAACCAGATTCTGGAGAGTACATGTTGAGAGCTTGTGCGCAAGATTATGGATCCAGTTGGGATGATAATTTTCCTTATGCACAGCTACCAGGCTAGTTTGAAGATGGCCCCTTTCGAAGCGTTGTATGGAAGGAGGTGCAGGACACCATTGATGTGGGATGAAGTAGGAGACCGTCAGTTGTTTGGACCAGATTTAATCAAAGAGTCCGGAGAGAAGGTTAAGTTCATTCGAGATGGACTGAAGGTAGCTCAGTCCAGGCAGAAAAGTTATGCCTATACAAAATGCAAGGAGGTAGTGTATGAAGTCGGAGACAAACCATATCTTCGTGTGTCACCTCTGCGAGGATTTAAACGATTTGGAGTTAAGGGAAAGTTAGCCCCGAGATTTGTAGGACCATACCGAGTTTTGGAACGTATGGGAGAAGTGGCCTACAAGTTGGAACTACCCGAGGGATCGTCAGGAGTTCATGATGTGTTTCACGTTTCCTAGTTGAAGAAGTGCCATGCTGAGATGGCCGATATTCCTCTGAGAAATACAGTGCCCCTGGAAGCAATTCAACTGGATAGTGACCTAACTTACGAGGAGAAAACCGTCAAAATTCTCGAGTTTGCCAGTCGAGTTACACGCAGCAAGGATATCAAGTTTTGCAAAGTAAAGTGGAGCCACCATAACGAGGAAGAAGCCACCTGGGAGCGAGAAGAAGACCTACGGAAAGACCACCCGCACCTATTTTCTAGCCAAACCGAATCTCGAGGGCGAGATTCATCTTAAGGGTGTAGGTTTGTAACATCCCAATTTTCAATTCGGATGTTATACATAGGTCATCATATGCATATCATATTTTATTTGCAATTTGGTTTAGATCCTGGAAATCTTAAGCAACTCAAGGACCCAAGGAGAGAGTTGGAGGTTTCACATATTTTCATATTTGATTTTTTCCATATTGAAAAGAGGATCGATTTGATTTTTATATTTTTCTCTCCAATTATTTCCACTAATAAAAATAAATGAGAGAAGATAATATGACTTCTTCAACAGTAAAGTAATATTGGAGAAGAAATTTTAAAATCAAAATCATTAATTTTGTATTTTGTTTGCTATTTTATTTGAATTAGAAGAAAATATGCATGTTTGAAAATTGCATTTTTAGGCCAGAAAAATATTCACTTTGTCCTAAATATTAGGTTTGGACGGTGAAAATTAATTCTGGTATTTTTAGATTTTTTATATTTTATTAGGATTTTTCTTCGGGCGATTTTTTTTAAAAAAATCTTCTTCGCCTGACTGGGCCGAAGGCCCAGCCGAGCCGGCCTAACAACCCGCGCCGCCGCCGCCTCCCGCTCGGAGTCCCGCTCGCCGCCGCCGCCATGGAGTCCGAGCCGGACTCCACCTTGCCGCTGCCCCTCCCGCAAGCAAGCCCCTCGGCCCCCTATATAAGCGGACTCGGCCTCCCCTCCTCCTCATCACCGCCGCCGCCTCCAAAGAAGCCACCGCCGTCAGCCAGCCGATGCCACGCCGCCGCCTTGCCCCGTCGCCGCTCGCCGCCATCGTCTCACCATTGCCGTTGACCGCCGCCGGCCAAGTCCGGTTAACCGGTAAAAACCGACGGTTTTGTTTTTTGTTTTTTTCCGGTTAGTTAGGTTTAGATCGGTTTTATTTTTCGGTTCGTTATTTTGACGAACGTTCACCCGTTAGTTCGTTTTAACAAACGGATTCGTTCGTTTAGTTCTGTTAGCGAACGTTCGTTCGTTAGTTTTTTCTTTTTCTGTTTATTTTCGGCCAGGGACTTATCCGCGAATACTTTTATCACAGATTAGTCCCTGAACTTTAAACCCTCGTTACTTTTTGCTCGTTTATCCAAATCCAGTGAAACCGACGCCAAAATCTTTGTCCTGTTCCCCTCTTTCTAGTTAATCAACTTGAACATGGTTTTGATAATTTAAAATTTGGTTTCAAGCAGATTTGAATTCGAACTTCTTTTGATCATAGTTTGAGTTTCGTAGCTCCGATTTGATTGGTTCTTTTTGCAAATCGAAGCTCTTAAGTTGAACTTTCAGTTTGGATCTTTTCTCTTGAGTTTTACCATTGCATCTTATGCTTGAGTGCTTATGTATGCTATTGTTTGTTCACGATAGAGTTTCCGGAGTGCGAGGCCTACTACTACGAGTCATTAGGGTTTTCAGATCGTCAGCAAGGCAAGTAACATTTTGATCATAACCCTTTATTACCCAGTTTTTTTATGCATTAGTTTCAACCCTCAAACACTGCTTGGTTAGTACTTGTTAACATGTGGGTATTGGGAAGTAGTTGATGAGGTAGAACCTATTGTCCTTTATTCAAACCTTGGGAGTTACTATGTTATGCTTACCTTGCTATGCTATGCTATGCTCGTACACGTGGTTTGGTTTGAGTGATTCATGACAGATGTGAGCATTATTATTAATTAAGGGATTACTTAAGGTGACTACTTTAATACACATGTGGGTGGATTGGTTGAGGCACCCTGGAGCACCCAGTGGTTGTCTGGGCACCTGGAGCAATCCAGCGTTGTCCTGGGATATCCCGGAGTACCCGTGTGATCATCCTATGGTTCGCCACCCAGGCTTAAAGGGATCATAAGATTATTCATGCTAGAAACTTCCGTGTGCAGCCACAAGCCATTATGGGCTATGGCATAGTTGAGTAAGTTGTGGGAATCCTTTCCATGATGGCTAGTAGATGTAGGGGATTGTAGGTGTACCGGCCTATCTACCGGTTAGGGGGACCTCTTCGAAAAGACTGTGTCTCGGTCATCCGTTTCTCAAACATCATGCGGTGCGAGAAATACAACGGAGGAGATCTAGTCTTGTGGGGAAAAGTGCGCAAACCTCTGCAGAGTGTATAAACTAATCATGGTTAGCCTTGTCCCCGGTTATGGACATCTTGAGTATCTGGTACTTGAATTATTGATTTGATCTCATCACTTTACTTAATTAATTTGTTGGGTTGTTAATTATGTTTAGTTGGGATTGAGTTGGAGGAACCTTCTCAATATTTATCAACAAACTTGGTAGTTAAATAAAATATATTCCTTTGTTGTAGGGGAAAATTAGCTTTATGCAAATGATAACCATAGAGCCTCCACCAGCCAAATATGCATGTAGTTATAGTTGTTACCTGTTCATTACTCTATAGTGTTCTCTTGCCAACATATTCCATGTGCTGACCTACACAGCCTACAACGTATTATGTTGCAGAATTTTCAGACGAAGAGTAAGGTGCGCTAGGTCGTTGTCGTGCACTCAGCTATGCCATTGGAGTTGATGGACTCACTTACCTTTGAAGCTTCCGCGGTTATCTTACTTAGATGGCCTTAAGCCATATTATTGTAATAAGTTCTCTTTTGAGACATTCGATGTACTAAGTGTGTGATTGAACTCTGTTATAAATCCTCGAGTACTGTGTGTGTCAGCATTAGGGATGACACTTATACACAGAGATTTGACCGTTTGAGGTCGGATCGCTATAAGATGGTATCAGAGCACACGCTGACTGTAGGACGCGACCACTAAGAAAAGCCATAGGACTTTCTTCTCTACTCATTTCTGACTCTTCTCCATTTTCTACTCTATAGATGGCGGCCTCAAGGAACAAGTTTGCTCAACCGGATGAATACACACCTCTTGGACGACACTTGAAGGAAGTCACTAGGTACCTGAGCATCGGAATACCAAGTTTCACTGAGACCTACACCGCCACTCTACCTGAAGAAGAGCGTTGGATTATTCGAGTACATGTTCCAAGAAGGACGTTCCAACCAGTTACTGAGCCCATAGAGTTTTCTTTTGATGCACCAACCTGGATTCTGGGAAAGACCATGGCCGCTCACATTGCCATGGGACGCATCGGTGAAGTATACAACAAGGATCTTAAGGACACCATATACCATATATGTGGGCGCCGAGATGAGCAATGGGAGATGATTAGCACCAGGAGGGACAAGTCCATTGCAACCTACATCCAGGAGTTAAATCAGCACATTTTGACGTCTGGAGAACCAGATGTGCGCCAATATGATAAACATGAAGAAGGTGATGACCAAGAACATGGAGCTAGAAGAGGAACTCAGGTCTACACGTGATGGATATGAAGAAGAAATTGTTGTACTACTGGAGAAGAATGAAGACCTGAAGAAGAAGCTAGGAATATTCATGGGAGATCCCGAACCTGAGGTGGACATCCGTTCTGAAGACTACATCATCATCGACGACACCGACTCTGACCCCGACAGTGATGATGATTACGAAGACGAAGCTAGAGCTGATATCATGGAGTCTTCCACCGATCAAAATTTCTAGTCGACCACCATATTATCAGTAGTATTCCCCCATGTATATAGCATTAGTCCGAGTAGTTTGTAACGGTAGTTAGATCGTTTGTATGCCCTTGTTTGAATTGAGTGGTGTGAAATGAATGTGTTTATCTCATGTGCATATGGGTAGTGTTTTTCTCTATAGACCTCACTCTATTATATTCTCACCCCTCTAAACCTATCAGATGCCTCCGAGACGTGACACCGGATTTGTCTTCCCACCGGAGCTCACTCAGTTGATCCAACAACAGAATGCCTTGATGCAGTTGTTAGTCCAGAACCAAGGCAACAACAACCCACCGCCACCACCTCCAGTTGACAACTTAGCCCGTTTTCTGAGGTTGAATCATGGGTGTTTTCCAAAGAGCACCGAGCCGATTGTTGCTGATGACTGGCTCCGTAGGATTGAAAGGGAGCTGACCACCGCAGGTTGCATAGATGCTGAGAAGGTGCGCTTTGCCTCACACCAACTGGATGGACCTGTAGCCTCATGGTGGGAGAATTATACAGTCACTTTCACCATAGCAAATGTCACTTGGGATCAATTTCAGCAACCTTTCCGCACAACCCATGTCTCAACTGGAGAAATGATCATGAAGAAGCGTGAGTTTCGCAACTTACGCCAGGGAAATCGTACTATGGCGCAGTATGTGGATGAGTTTAGTAAGTTAGCCCGCTATGCCCTAGATGATGTGGCCACAAATGCCATGAAGCAGGAGAAGTTTATGGAAGGACTGAATGATGTGATGAGTATGAAGTTGATGGTGGCAACATTTGCTAACTACCAGGAGTTGGTAGATAGGTCTCTTATGATTGAAGGCAAGCATCAGCAGATAGAGAGCCGCAAAAGGAAGTATGGACAGGGGAAGTACAGTTCTGGAGCTCAGCAGAGCCTCGTTTTACCTCGAACTCGGGAGGACACACCCATCATAACCATGGAGGCCACACTCACAATGGAGGAAGTTCACACAACCACTGTGGCCCTAAGAATGGTAATGGGAATGGAGGAAACAACGGTCAGAACCGTTTTAACTCCACTACACCCGCTACGAAGGATCTAAGTCACATTACTTGTTTCAAGTGCGGGAAGACTGGACACTACGCCACTGAGTGTCCTGAAGCAAAGAATGGAAATGTCAATGGAAGTTCTGGGAAGAAGCCCAACCCCTTCACTAGAGGTCAGGTGAACCACGTCAACGTGGAGGAAGTTGAAGAACAGCCGGATGCTGTTATAGGTAAGTTTTTCATTAAGTCATTTACTGCAATCGTTCTTTTGATACCGGTGCATCGCATTCATACATGTCAAGGGGATTTGTGGATAAGTATAAGTTGCCCACCAAAGTTCTTAAGAGACCTATGTTAGTAAGCTCGCCAGGAGCGGAGTATATTGCAAGCTGAGGATGTTTTCAGATGCCATTGACCATAGGTAGGCATGTTTTCCCCTCAGACCTAATAATTTTGGAGTCGCAAGGATTGGATGTGATACTACGCATGGACTGGCTATAGATGTATGGAGGAAACATCGACTGCACTAGTAAGTCAATTTTGCTCACCACCCCAGAGGGTAAACGGATCAAGTATGTATCACAACATGCACCAAGGAGGACCCAAGTAAATTCACTCTCAGGAGTTTTTCAGGAGGAAGTGCCTGTTGTGAAGGATTACCCGGATGTATTTCCAGAGGAATTACCTAGCATGCCACCAGATTGAGACATAGAGTTTTTGATAGAGTTGTTGCCAGGCACCGGGCCAATATCGAAGAGACCATATCGGATGCCCGCAAATGATTTGGAGGAAATTAAGAAGCAAATCAAGGAGTTACTGGAGAAAGGTTATATCCAACCAAGTTCATCACCGTGGGGATCCCCAGTGCTCTTAGTTGAGAAGAAGGATGGATCTTTGAGAATGGTTGTTAATTATCGGGCTTTGAATGAAGTGACAATCAAGAACAAGTACCCACTACTGATGATCAATGATTTGTCTGACCAGCTGCAAGGAGCTAAAGTATTCTCCAAGATCGATCTTCGATCAGGATACCACCAGTTGAAGATCCGAGAACAGGATATACACAAGACAGCTTTTACTACAAGGTACGGGCTTTATGAGTACACGGTCATGTCTTTTGGATTGACTAATGCCCCTGCCTATTTTATGAGTATGATGAACAAGGTGTTCAAGGAGTTCTTGGATAAGTTTGTTGTGGTGTTCATTGATGATATATTGGTGTACTCGAAGAATGAAGAGGAACACAAGGAGCATTTGCGCTTAGTTCTTTAGAAGCTCAGGGAACATCAGCTGTATGCCAAGTTCAGCGAATGTGAGTGGTTGAAAGAAGTTGGATTTCTTGGACATGTTATATCTAGAGAAGGTACAGCAGTAGACCCAACCAAGGTTCATTCTGTCACAGAGTGGTTGGCACCCACCTCAGTTGGAGAGATATGAAGTTTTCTTGGACTCGCAGGATATTACCGGAGATTCATTGAGAATTTCTCCAAGATTGCGAAGCCCATGACGAAGTTATTGAAGAAGGACACCAAGTTCAAATGGACCGAAGAATGTGAGGCCAGTTTTCAGGAGTTGAAGAAACGGTTAGTTATAGCCCAAGTGCTAATTCTTCCATACATACGCAAGGATTTCCAAGTGTATTGCGATGCTTCTAGCTTGGAACTTGGAGGTGTACTTATGCAAGATGGAAGAGTTGTTTCATATGCCTCACGTCAGCTTTGACCTCATGAGTTGAATTATGCCACGCATGATTTAGAGTTGGCAGCTGTAGTGCATGCGCTCAAGACCTGGAGACATTTTCTTATTGGAAACCGTTGTGATGTATACACAGATCATAGGAGTCTGAAGTACATTTTCACATAGAAGTAGTTGAACCTCAGGCAGAGGAGATAGTTGGAGCTCATAAAGGACTATGATATGAAGTTGCATTATCACCCAGGAAAGGCCAATGTTGTAGCAGACACTTTGAGCCACAAGAGTTATGTCAATACCCTCGTAAGCGGACGATTACTGCAGGAGTGATACGTCTCCAACGTATCTATAATTTTTGATTGCTCCATGCTATATTATCTACTGTTTTGGGCAATATTGGGCTTTATTATCCACTTTTATATTATTTTTGGGACTAACCTATTAACCGGAGGCCCAGCCCAGATTTGATGTTTTATGCCTATTTCCGTGTTTCGAGGAAAAGGAAAATAAGACGGAGTCAAAAGCGGAACAAAATCAACTGGAGAAGTTATTTTTGGAAGGAAACCCACCGATGGACTTGGACTCCACGTTAGAAGATACGGAGGTGCTCATGAGGGTGGGGCGCGCCACTGCCTCGTGGGGCCCCCGTAGCTCCACCAACGCATCCTTTCACCCATATATACCTACGTGCCTAAAACTTCCGAGCAGAAGATAGATCAAGAGTTCCGCCACCGCAAGCCTCTCAGAGCCACCAAAACCTCTCGGGAGCCCATTACGGCACCTCACGGGAGGAACCCATCACCGGTGGACATCTTCATCATCCCGACGCTATCCATGATGAGGAGGGAGTAGTTCACCCTCGGGGCTGAGGGTATGTACCTGTATCTATGTGTTTGATCTCTCTCTCTCTCTCTCTCTCTCTCTCTCTCTCTCGTGTTCTCTCTTGTGTTCCCTCTATGGCACGATCTTGATGTATCCCGAGCTTTGCTATTGTAGTTGGATCTTATGATGTTTCTCCCCCTCTACTCTCTTGTGATGAATTGAGTTTCCCTTTGAAGTTATCTTATCGGATTGAGTCTTTTATAAGAACACTTGATGTATGTCTTGCTGTGTTTATCTGTGGTGACAATGGGATATCACGTGCCACTTGATGTATGTTTTGGTGACCAACTTGCGGGTTCCGCCCATGAACCTATGCATAGGGGTTGGCACACGTTCTTGACTCTCCGGTAGAAACTTTGGGGCACTCTTTGAAGTACTTTTATGTTGGTTGGATGAATCTGAGATTGTGTGATGCATATCGTATAACCATGCCCACAGATACTTGAGGTGACAATGGAGTATCTAGGTGACATTAGGGTTTTGGTTGATTTGTGTCTTAAGGTGTTATTCTAGTAATAGCTTTGAGGTGGTTTCGTACCCTACCATAATCTCTTTGTTTGTTATCCGCTATTAGTGACTTTGGAGTGACTCTTTGTTGCATGTTGAGGGATTGTTATATGATCTATCTATGTTATTATTGTTGAGAGAACTTGCACTAGTGAAAGTATGAACCCTAGGCCTTGTTTCCTATCATTGCAATACCGTTTACGCTCACTTTTACCACTTGTTACCTTGCTGTTTTTATATTTTCAGATTACAAATACCTTTATCTACCATCCATATTGCACTTGTATCACCATCTCTTCGCCGAACTAGTGCACCTATACAATTTACCATTGTATTGAGTGTGTTGGGGACACAAGAGACTCTTTGCTATTTGGTTGCAGGGTTGCTTCAGAGAGACCATCTTCATCCTACGCCTCCCACGGATTGATAAACCTTAGGTCATCCACTTGAGAGAAATTTGCTACTGTCCTACAAACCTGTGCACTTGCAGGCCCAACAACGTCTACAAGAAGAAGGTTGCGTAGTAGACATCAAGGAGTTAGTCGATGATCTCAAGGAACTTCGTTTGGAGATTGTTCCAAGAGATTTTGTTGCAGCAATGGAGGTTCAGTCCACCTTATTGGGAAAGATTCGAGAAGCTCAAAAGGATGGTAAGGAAATTGCTGAGATAAAGGAGAAGATGAGCAAAGGAAAAGCCAAGGGTTTTCGTGAGGATGAGCACAAAACTTTATGGTTTGAGGATCGTGTATATGTGCCCAATAATGCGGAGATCAGGAAGTTAATACTTCAGGAAGCTCATGACTCGCCATACTCGATACACCCCGGAAACACTAAGATGTATTTGGATTTGAAGGAACGTTTCTGGTGGACAGGTATGAAAAAGGATATTGCTGAGTATGTAGCAGTATGTGATGTATGTCAGAGAGTGAAGGCAGAACACCAGAAGCCAGCAGGATTACTCCAGCCTATGTCGGTACCCGAATGGAAGTGGGACAAGCCTGACATGGATTTCATCACCGAATTACCCAGAACACGATCGGGATATGATTCTATCTGGGTAGTAGTTGATCGCTTGACCAAAGTGGCTCACTTTATCCCCGTTAAAACTACTTATACGAGCGCGAAGTTGGCCAAGATATATATGACCAGGATCGTATGTCTGCATGGAGTACCGAGGACCATAGTATCAGATAGAGGAACACAGTTTACCTCGAAGTTTTGGAATCAGCTGCACCAGACTTTGGGTACTAGGCTGGAGTTTAGTACAGCCTTTCATCCGCAGGATGGATAGACCAAACGAGTAAACCAGATTCTAGAGGACATGTTGAGAGCTTGTGCGCTAGATTATGGATCCATTTGGGATTATAATTTGCCTTATGTAGAGTTCTCATACAACAACAGCTACCAGGCTAGTTTGAAGATGGCTCCTTTCGAAGCGTTGTATGGAAGGAGGTGCAGGACACCATTGATGTGGGATGAAGTAGGAGACCATCAGTTGTTTGGACTAGATTTAATCAAAGAGACTGAAGAGAAGGTTAAGTTGATTCGATATAGACTGAAGGTAGCTCAGTCCAGGTAGAAAAGTTATGCCGATACAAAATGCAAGGAGGTAGTCTACTAAGTTGGAGACAGAGCATATCTTCATGTGTCACCTCTGCGAGGAGTTAAACGATTTGGAGTGAAGGGAAAGTTAGCCCCGAGATTTGTAGGACCGTACTGAGTTTTGGAACGTACGGGAGAAGTGGCCTACAAGTTGGAATTACCCGAAGGATTGTCAGGAGTTCATGATGTGTTTCATGTTTCCCAGTTGAAGAAGTGTCATGCTGAGATGGCCGATATTCCTCTGAGAGATACAGTGAAGGAAATATTCCCTAGAGGCAATAATAAAGTTATTATTTATTTCCTCATATCATGATAAATGTTTATTATTCATGCTAGAATTGTATTAACCGGAAACATAATACATGTGTGAATACATAGACAAACATAGTGTCACTAGTATGCCTCTACTTGACTAGCTCGTTAATTGAAGATGGTTAAGTTTCCTAGCCATGGACATGAGTTGTCATTTGATTAACAGGATCACATTATTAGGAGAATAATGTGATTTACTTGACCCATTTCGTTAGCTTAGCACTTGATCGTTTAGTATGTTTCTATTGCTTTCTTCATGACTTATACATGTTCCTATGACTATGAGATTATGCAACTCCCGTTAACCGGAGGAACACTTTGTGTGCTACCAAACGTCACAGCGTAACCGGGTGATTATAAAGGTGCTCTACAGGTGTCTCGAAGGTACTTGTTGGGTTGGCGTATTTCGAGATTAGGATTTGTCACTCCGATTGTCGGAGAGGTATCTCTGGGCCCACTCGGTAATGCACATCACTATAAGCCTTGCAAGCATTGTAACTAATGAGTTAGTTATGGGATGATGTGTTACGGAACGAGTAAAGAGACTTGTCGGTAATGAGATTGAACTAGGTATTGAGATACCGACGATCGAATCTCGGGCAAGTAACATACCAATGACAAAGGGAACAACGTATGTTGTTATGCGGTTTGACCGATAAAGATCTTCGTAGAATATGTAGGAGCCAATATGAGCATCCAGGTTTCGCTATTGGTTATTGACCGGAGACGTGTCTCGGTCATGTCTACATAGTTCTCGAACCCGTAGGGTCCGCACGCTCAAAGTTTCGGTGACGATTGTATTATGAGTTTTTGTGTTTTGATGTACTGAAGGTAGTTCGGAGTCCCGGATGTGATCACGGACATGACGAGGAGTCTCGAAATGTTCGAGACGTAAAGATCGATATATTGGATGACTATGTTCGAACTCCGGAATGGTTTCAGACATATACCGAAGTACCGGGGGGTTACCGGAACCCCCCGGGGAGATTAATGGGCCTATTGGGCCCTAGTGGAGAAGAGGAGGGGCGGCCAAGGGCAGCCGCGCGCCCCCTTCCCCCTAGTCCGAATTGGACAAGGAGGGGCGGCGCCCCCCTTTCCTTTCTCCATCTCTCTCCTTCCCTCTCCTGTCCTACTCCCACTTGGAAGGGGGAGTCCTACTCCCGGTGGGAGTAGGACTCCTCATGGGGCACGCCTAGGGAAGTTGGCCCCCTCCCCCTCCTCCACTCCTTTATATACGAGGAGGGGGCACCTCTTGGAGACACAACAATTGATCTCTTGATCTCTTAGCCATGTGCGGTGCCCCCTCCACCATATTCCACCTCGACCATATCGTAGCGGTGCTTAGGCGAAGCCCTGCGTCGGTAGCAACATCATCACCGTCATCACGCCGTCGTGCTGACAGAACTCACCCGTGAAGCTCTGCTGGATCGGAGTTCATGGGACGTCAACGAGTTGAACGTGTGCTGAACTCGGAGGTGCCGTATGTTCGGTACTTGGATCGGTCAGATCGTGAAGACGTACGACTACATCAACTGTGTTGTGCTAACGCTTCCACTTTCGGTCTACAAGGGTACGTGGACACACTCCCCCCTCTCGTTGCTATGCATCACCATGATCTTGTGTGCGTAGTAATTTTTTTGAAATTACTATGTTCCGCAAAAGTGGCATCCGAGCCTGGTTTTATGGGTTGATGTTATTTGCACGAGTAGAACACAAGTGAGTTGTGGGCAATACAAGTCATACTGTTTACCAGCATGTCATACATTGGTTCGGTGGTATTGTTGGATGAAGCGGCCCGGACCGAAATTACGCGTACGCTTACGCGAGACTGGTTCTACCGACATGCTTTGCACACAGGTGGCTGGCGGGTGTCAGTTTCTCCAACTTTAGTTGAACTGAGTGTGGCTACGCCCGGTCCTTTAGAAGGTTAAAACAACACTAACTTGACGAACTATCGTTGTGGTTTTGATGCGTAGGTAAGAACGGTTCTTGCTCAGCCCGTAGCAGCCACATAAAACTTGCAACAACAAAGTAGAGGATGTCTAACTTGTTTTTGCAGGGCATGTTGTGATGTGATATGGTCAAGACATGATGCTATATTTATTGTATGAGATGATCATGTTTTGTAACTGAGTTATCTGCAGAATCGGGCAGGAGCCATATGGTTGTCGCTTTATTGTATGCAATGCAATCGCTTCAGAATTGCTTTACTTTATCACTAAGCGGTAGCGATAGTCGTAGAAGCAATAGTTGGCGAGACGACAACGATGCTACAATGGAGATCAAGGTGTCGCGCCGGTGACGATGGTGATCATTTCGGTGCTTCGGAGATGGAGATGACAAGCACAAGATGATGATGGCCATATTATATCACTTATATTGATTGCATGTGATGTTTATCTTTTATGCATCTTATTTTGCTTAGATCGACGGTAGCATTATAAGATGGTCTCTCACTAAATTTCAAGGTATAAGTGTTCTCCTTGAGTATGCACCGTTGCGAAAGTTCTTCGTGCTGAGACACCACGTGATGATCGGGTGTGATAGGCTCTACGTTCAAATACAACGGGTGCAAAACATTTGCACATGCGGAATACTCAGGTTAAACTTGACGAGCCTAGCATATACAGATATGGTCTCGGAACCTTTGAGACCGAAAGGTCGGCGTGAATCATATAGTAGATATGATCAACATAGTGATGTTCACCATTGAAACTACTCCATCTCACGTGATGATCGGACATCGTTTAGTTGATATGGATCACGTGATCACTTAGAGGATTAGAGGGATGTCTATCTAAGTGGGAGTTCTTTAATAATTTGATTAACTGAACTTTAATTTATCATGAACTTCCTGATAGTATTTTGCATATTTATGTTGTTGTAGATAGATGGACCGTGTTGTTGTTCCGTTAAATTTTAATGCGTTCCTTGAAAAAGCAAAGTTGAAAGATGATGGTAGCAATTACACGGACTGGGTCTGTAACTTTAGGATTATCCTCATTGCTGCACAGAAGAATTATGTCCTGGAAGCACCGCTAGGTGCCAAACCTGCTGCACGAGCAACACCAGATATTATGAACGTCTGGCAGAGCAAAGCTGATGACTACTCGATAGTTCAGTGTGCCATGCTTTACGGCTTAGAACCGGGACTTCAACGACGTTTTGAACGTCATGGTGCATATGAGATGTTCCAGGAGTTGAAATTAATATTTCAAGCAAATGCCCGGATTGAGAGATATGAAGTCTCCAATAAGTTCTACAGCTGCAAGATGGAGGAGAATAGTTCTGTTGGTGAGCATATACCCAGAATGTCTGGGTATAACAATCACTTGATTCAACTGGGAGTTATTCTTCCGGATGATAGTGTCAATGACAGAATTCTTCAATCACTGCCACCAAGCTACAAGAGCTTCGTGATGGACTATAATATGCAAGGGATGGATAAGACAATTCCCGAGCTCTTCGCAATGCTAAAAGCTGCGGAGGTAGAAATCAAGAAAGAGCATCAAGTATTGATGGTCAACAAGACCACCAGTTTCAAGAAAAAGGGAAAAGGGAAGAAGAAGGGGAACTTGAAGAAGAACAACAAACAAGTTGCTGCTCAAGAGAAGAAACCCATGTCTGGACCTAAGCACGAGGCTGAGTGCTTCTCTTGCAAGCGGTAGTCACTTTGGAAGCGGAACTGCGCCAAGTATTTGGCGGATAAGTAGGATGGCAAGGTGAACAAAGGTATATGTGATATACATGTTATTGATGTGTACCTTACTAATGCTCGCAGTAGCACCTGGGTAATTGATACTCGTTCTGTTGCTAATATTTGCAACTCGAAACAGGGATTACGGATCAAGCGAAGATTGGCTAAGGACGAGGTGACGATGCGCGTGGGAAATGGTTCTAAAGTCATTGAGATCGCGGTCGGCACGCTACCTCTACATCTACCTTCGGGATTAGTTTTAGACCTAAATAATTGTTATTTGGTGCCAGTATTGAGGATGAACATTATATCTGGATCTTGTTTGATGCGAGACGGTTATTCATTTAAATTTGAGAATAATGGTTGTTCTATTTATATGAGTAATATCTTTTATGGCCGTGCACCCTTGAAGAGTGGTCTATTTTTGTTGAATCTCGATAGTAGTGATACACATATTCATAATGTTGAAGCCAAAAGATGCAGAGTTGATAATGATAGTGCAAACTTATTTGTGGCACTGCCGTTTAGGTCATATTGTGTAAAGCGCATGAAGAAAATCCATACTGATGGACTTTTGGAATCAATTGATTATGTATCACTTGGTACTTGCGAACCGTGCCTCATGGGCAAGATGACTAAAACTTCATTCTCCGGAACTATGGAGCGAGCAACTGATTTGTTGGAGATCATACATACTGATGTATGTGTCCAATGAATGTTGAGGCTCGCGGCGGGTATCATTATTTTCTCACCTTCGCAGATGATTTAAGCAGATATGGGTATATCTACTTAATGAAACATAAGTCTGAAGCATTTGAAAAGTTCAAAGAATTTCAGCGTGAAGTGGAAAATCATCGTAACAAGAAAATAAAGTTTCTATGATCTGATCGTGGAGGAGAATATTTGAGTTACGAGTTTGGTCTACATTTGAAACAAAGCGGAATAGTTTCGCAACTCGCGCCACCCGGAACACCACATCGTAATGGTGTATCCGAACATCATAATCGTACTTTACTAGATATGGTGCGATGTATGATGTCTCTTACTGATTTACCGCTAATGTTTTGGGTTTAAGCTTTAGAGACAGCTGCATTCACGTTAAATAGGGCACCATCGAAATCCGTTGAGATGACGCCTTATGAACTGTGGTTTGGCAAGAAACCAAAGTTGTCGTTTCTTAAAGTTTGGGGCTGCGATGCTTATGTGAAAAAGCTTCAACCTGATAAGCTCGAACCCAAATCGGAGAAATGTGTCTTCATAGGATACCCAAAGGAAACTGTTGGGTACACCTTCTATCACAGATCTGAAGCAATACTTTTGTTGCTAAATTTGGATCCTTTCTAGAGAAGGAGTTTCTCTCGAAAGAAGTGAGTGGGAGTAAAGTAGAACTTGATGAGGTAATTGTACCTGCTCCCTTATTGGAAAGTAGTTCATCATAGAAACTAGTTCCTGTGACACCTACACCAATTAGTGAGGAAGCTAATGATGATGATCATGAAGTTTCAGATCAAGTTAATACTGAACCTCGTAGGTCAACCAAAGTGAGATCCGCACCAGAGTGGTACGGTAATCCTATTCTGGAGGTCATGTTACTAGACCATGACGAACCTACGAACTATGAGGAAGCGATGATGAGCCTAGATTCCGCAAAATGGCAAGAGGCCATGAAATCTGAGATGGGATCCATGTATGAGAACAAAGTGTGGACTTTGGTTGACTTGCCCGATGATCGGAAAGCAATTGAGAATAAATGGATCTTCAAGAAGAAAGACTGATGCTGACGGTAATGTTACTATCTATAAAGCTCGACTTGTTGCAAAAGGTTTTCGACAAGTTCCAGGGATTGACTACGATGAGACCTTCTCACCCGTAGCGATGCTTAAGTCTGTCCGAATCATGTTAGCAATTGCCGCATTTTATGATTATGAAATTTGGCAAATGGATGTAAAGATTGCATTCCTAAATGGATTTCTGGAAGAAGAGTTGTATATGATGCAACCTGAAGGTTTTATCGATCCGAAGGGAGCTAACAAAGTTTGCAAGCTCGAGCGATCCATTTATGGACTGGTGCAAGCCTCTCGGAGTTGGAATAAACGTTTTGATAGAGTGATCAAAGCATATGGTTTTATACAGACTATTGAAGAAGCCTGTATTTACAAGAAAGTGAGTGGGAGCTCTGTAGCATTTCTAATCTTATATGTGGATGACATATTGTTGATTGGAAATCATATAGAATTTCTAGATAACATAAAAGGATACTTGAATAAGAGGTTTTCAATGAAGGACCTCAGTGAAGCTGCTTACATATTAGGCATCAAGATCTATAGAGATAGATCAAGACGCTTGATAGGACTTTCACAAAGCACATAGCTTGACAAAGTTTTGAAAAAGTTCACAATGGATCAAGCAAAGAAAGGGTTCTTGCCTGTGTTACAAGGTGTGAAGTTGAGTCAGACTCAATGCCCGACCACTGCAGAAGATAGAGAGAAAATGAAAGATGTTCCCTATGCTTCAGCCATAGGCTCTATCATGTATGCAATGCTGTGTACCAGACCTGATGTGTGTCTTGCTATTAGCCTAGTAGGGAGGTACCAAAGTAATCCATGAGTGGATCACTGGACAGCGGTCAAGAACATCCTGAAATACCTGAAAAGGACAAAGGATATGTTTCTCGTTTATGGAGGTGACAAAGAGCTAGTCGTAAATGGTTACGTCGATGCAAGCTTTGACACTGATCCAGACGATTCTAAATCGCAAACCGGATACGTGTTTACATTGAATGGTGGAGTTGTCAGTTGGTGCAGTTCTAAACAAAGCGTCTTGGCGGGATCTACATGTGAAGCGGAGTACATAGCTGCTTCAGAAGCAACAAATGAAGGAGTCTGGATGAAGGAGTTCATATCCGATCTAGGTGTCATACCTAGTGCATCGGGTCCAATGAAAATCTTTTGTGACAATACTGGTGCAATTGCCTTGGCAAAGGAATCCAGATTTCACAAGAGGACCAAGCACATCAAGAGGCGCTTCAATTCCATCCGAGACCAAGTCCAGGTGGGAGACATAGAGATTTGCAAGATACATACGGAGCTGAATGTTGTAGACCCGTCGACTAAGCCTCTTCCACGAGCAAAACATGACCAACACCAAAACTCCATGGGTGTTAGAATCATTACTGTGTAATCTAGATTATTGACTCTAGTGCAAGTGGGAGACTGAAGGAAATATGCCCTAGAGGCAACAATAAAGTTATTATTTATTTCCTCATATCATGATAAATGTTTATTATTCATGCTAGAATTGTATTAACCGGAAACATAATACATGTGTGAATACATAGACAAACATAGTGTCACTAGTATGCCTCTACTTGACTAGTCGTTAATCGAAGATGGCTAAGTTTCCTAGCCATGGACATGAGTTGTCATTTGATTAACGGGATCACATTATTAGGAGAATAATGTGATTGAGTTGACCCATTCCGTTAGCTTAGCACTTGATCGTTTAGTATATTGCTATTGCTTTCTTCATGACTTATACATTTTCCTATGACTATGAGATTATGCAACTCCCATTTACCGAAGGAACACTTTGTGTTCTACAAAACGTCACAACATAACCGGGTGATTATAAAGGTGCTCTACAGGTGTCTCCGAAGGTACATGTTGGGTTGGCATATTTCGAGATTAGGATTTGTCACTCCAATTGTTGGAGAGGTATCTCTGGGCCCAATCGGTAATGCACATCACTATAAGCCTTGCAAGCATTGTAACTAATGAGTAAGTTACGGAATGATGTGTTACGGAACGAGTAAAGAGACTTGCCGGTAACGAGATTGAACTAGGTATTGAGATACCGACGATCGAATCTCGGGCAAGTAACATATCGATGACAAAGGGAACAACGTATGTTGTTTTGCGGTTTGACCGATAAAGATCTTTGTAGAATATGTAGGAGCCAATATGAGCATCCAGGTTCCGCTATTGGTTATTGATCGGAGACATGTCTCGGTCATGTCTACATAGTTATCGAACCCTTAGGGTCCGCACGCTTAAAGTCTCGATGATGATTGTATCATGAGTTTTTGTGTTTTGATGTACCGAAGGTAGTTCAGAGTCCCGGATGTGATCACGGACATGACGAGGAGTCTCGAAATGGTCGAGACGTAAAGATCGATATATTGGACGACTATGTTCGGACAATGGAATGGTTTCGGGGAGTTTCAGACATATACTGGAGTACCGGGGGGTTACCGGAACCCCCCGGGGAGATTAATGGGCCTATTGGGCCCTAGTGGAGAAGAGGAGGGGCGGCCAAGGGCAGCCGTGCGCCCCCTTCCCCCCACTCCGAATTGGACAAGGAGGGGGCGGCGCCCCCCTTTCCTTTCCCCCCTCTCTCCTTCCCTCTCCTCTCCTACTCCCACTTGGAAGGGGGGGGGGGTCCTACTCCCGGTGGGAGTAGGACTCCTCATGGGGCGCGCCTAGGGAGGTTGGCCCCCTCCCCCTCCTCCACTCCTTTATATACAGGGAGGGAGGCACCTCTTGGAGACACAACAATTGATCTCTTAGCCATGTGTGGTGCCCCCCTCCACCATATTCCACCTTGATCATATCGTAGCGGTGCTTAGGCGAAGCCCTGCGTCGGTAGCAACATTATCATCGTCATCACGCCGTCATGCTGACAGAACTCACCCGTGAAGCTCTGCTGGATCGGAGTTCACGGGAAGTCATCGAGCTGAACGTGTGCTGAACTTGGAGGTGCCGTACGTTCGGTACTTGGATCGGTCGGATCGTGAAGACGTATGACAATATCAACCGCGTTGTGCTAACGCTTCCGCTTTCGGTCTACGAGGGTACGTGGACACACTCTCCCCTCTCGTTGCTATGCATCACCATGATCCTGTGTGTGCGTAGGAATTTTTTTGAAATTACTATGTTCCCCAACATACAGTGCCCCTGGAAGCAATTCAGCTGGATAGTGACCTAACTTACGAGGAGAAACCCGTCAAAATTCTCGAGTTTGCCAGCCGAGTTACACGCTGCAAGGTTATCAAGTTTTGCAAAGTACAGTGGAGCCACCATACCGAGGAAGAAGCCACCTGGGAGCGAGAATAAGACCTACGGAAAGACCACCTGCACCTATTTTCTAGCCAACCCGAATCTCGAGGACGAGATTCATCTTAAGGGGGGTAGGTTTGTAACATCCCATTCTCAATTCAGATGTTATACATAGGTCATCATATGCATATCATATTTTATTTGCAATTTGGTTTAGATCCTGGAAATCTTAAGCAACTCAAGGACTCAAGGAGAGAGTTGGAGGTTTCACATATTTTCATATTTGATTTTTTCCAAATTGAAAAGAGGATCAATTTGATTTTTGTATTTTTCTCTCCAATTATTTCCACTAATAAATATAAATTAGAGAAGATAATATGACTTCTTCAACAGTAAAGGAATATTGGAGAAGAAATTTTAAAATCAGAATTATTATTCTTGTATTTTGTTTGCCATTTTATTTGAATTAGAAGAAAAATTGCATTTCTGAAAATTGCATTTTTAGGCCCCCTAAATATTAGGTTTGGACGGTGAAAATTATATCTCGTATTTTTAGGATTTTTTTATATTTTATTAGGATTTTTGTTCGGGCGAGTTTTTTAAAAAAAAAATCTTCTTTGCCCGACTGGGCCGAAGACCCAGCCGAGCCGACCCAGCAGCCCGCGCCGCCGCCGCCTCCGGCTCGGAGTCCCGCTCGTCGCTGCCATGGAGTCCGAGCCGGACTCCACCTCGCTGCCACCCATCCCGCAAGCAAGCCCAGCGGACCTGGCCCCCCTTCTCCTCATCACCGCCGCCGCGCCGCTTGCCGCGCCGCCACTGACGCCACGCCGCCGCCGTGCCCCTTCGCTGCTCGCCGCCGTCATCTCGCCGTTGCCGTTGTCTGCCCCCGGCCAAGTCCGGTTAACCGGTAAAAACCTACGGTCTTTTTTTCATTTTTTTGGTTAGTTAGGTTTAGATCGGTTTTATTTTTCTGTTTGGTATTTTGACGAACGTTGACCCGTTAGTTCGTTTAAACAAACAGATTCGTTCGTTTAGTTCTGTTAGCGAATGTTCATTCGTTAGATTTTTCTTTTTCTGTTTATTTTCGGCCACAGACTTATCCGCAAATATTTTTATCACAGATTAGTCCATGATCTTTAAACCCTCATTACTTTTCGGTCGTTTATCCAAATCCAGTGAAATCAATGCCAAAATCTTAGAGTTGTTCCCCTCTTTCCAGTTAATCAACTTGAACATGGTTTTGACAATTTAAAATTTGGTTTCAAGCAGATTTGACTTCGAACTTCTTTTGATTGTAGTTTGAGTTTCGTAGCTATGATTCGATTGATTCTTTTTGCAAATTGAAGCTCTTCAGTTGAACTTTCAGTTTGGATCTTTTCTCTTGAGTTTTACCCTTGCATCTTTTGCTTGAGTGCTTATGTATGCTATTGTTTGTTCACGATAGAGTTTCCGGAGTGCGAGGCCTGCTACTACGAGTCACTAGGGTTTTCAGATCATCAGCAAGGCAAGTAACACTTTGATCATATCCCTTTATTACCCTTTTTTATGAATTAGTTTCAACCCTCAAACACTGCATGGTTAGGACTTGTTAACATGTGGGTATTGGGAAGTAGTTGATGAGGTAGAACCTATTGTCGTTTTATTCAAACCTTGGGAGTTCCTATGTTATGCTTACCTTGCTATGCTATGCTATGCTCATAGACGTGGTTTCGTTTGAATGATTCATGAAAGATGTGAGCATTATTATTAATTAAGGGATTACTTAAGGTGGCTGCTTTAATACACATCTGGGTGGATTCGTTGAGGCACCCTGGAGCACCCAGTGGTTGTTTAGGCACCTGGAGCAATCCGGCGTTGTCCTGGGATATCCCGGAGTACCCGTGTGATCATCCTATGGTTCGCCACCCAGGCTCAAAGGGATCATAAGATTATTCCTGCTAGAAACTTCCGTGTGCAGCCACAAGCCATTATGGGCTCTGGCATAGTTGAGTAAGTTGTGGGAATCCTTTCCATGATGGGGTAGCAGATGTAGGGGATTGTAGGTGTACCGACCTATCTATCGGTAAGGGGACCTCTTCGGAAAGACTGTGTCTCGTTCATCCGTTTCTCAAACATCATGCAGTGCGAGAAATACAACGGAGTAGATCGAGTCTTGTGGGGAAAAGTGCGCAAACCTCTGCAGAGTGTATAAACTAATCATGGTGAGGCGCGTCCCTGATTATGGACATATTGAGTATCTGGTACTTGAATTATTGATTTGATCTCATCACTTTACTTAATTAATTTGTTGGGTTGTTAATTATGTTTAATTGGGATTGAGTTGGAGGAACCTTCTCAATATTTATCAACAAACTTGGTAGTTAAATAAAATATATTCCTTTGTTGTAGGGAAAATTAGCTTTATGCAAATGATAACCATAGAGCCTCCACTAGCCAAATATGCATGTAGTTATAGTTGTTACTTGTTCATTACTCTATAGTGTTATCTTGACATCATATTCCATGTGCTGACCTACACAGGCTGCAATGTATTATGTTGCAGAATTTTCAGACGAAGAGTAAGGTGCGTTAGGTCGTTGTCGTGTACTCAGCTATGCCGTTGGAGTTGATGGACTCATTTACCTTTGAAGCTTCCGCAATTATCTTATTTAGATGGCCTTAAGCCATATTATTGTAATAAGTTCTCTTTTGAGACATTCGATGTACTAAGTGTGTGATTGAACTCTGTTATAAATCCTCGAGTATTGTGTGTGTCAGCATTACAGATCCAAGGATGACACTTATACATAGAGATTTGACCGTTTGAGGTCAGATCGCTACACCCAGCTAACATGGAAGATACTGACAACCCCTAGTCGCTACATGAGTGATTCGGGCATGCAAAATAGATTATTATTTGAAGCTTTAGAGTTTGGCACATGCAAATTTACTTGGAACGGCAGGCAAATATTGAATACAGGTAGGTATGGTGGACTCATATGGATCAACTTTGGGTTTAAGGAAGTGGTTGCACAAGCAGTATTCTCGCTTAGTACAAGTGAAAGCTAGCACATAGATTGAGGAGCGACCAACTAGAGAGCGACAACGGTCATAAACATGCATTGAGGTTAACCAACATTGAGTGCAAGCATGAGTAGGATATAAATCACCATGAACATAAATATCGTGGAGGCTATGTTGATTTTGATTCAACTACATCCGTGAACATGTGCCAGGCCAAGCCACTTGAATCATTCAGAAGAGGATTCTGTCCTATCATACTACATCATAACCATTTTAAATGCATGTTGGCACACAAGATAAACCATTATCCACTCCTAGCTAATTAAGCATGGCATGAGTAACTATAATCTCTAATTGTCGTTGCAAACATGTTCCATTCATCATGGGCTGAATCAAGAATGATGAGCTAATCATATTTACAAAAGCAAAATAGGTCGAGTTCGTACCAGCTTTTCTCCACCTCAATCATTTTGTCAAATATCGTCATTATTGCCTTTCACTTGCATGACCGAACGATGTGAATAATAATAAGAGTGCACGTACATTGGACTAAGTTGGAATCTGCAAACATTTATTCAAAGGAGAAGACAAGGTAATATGGGCTCTTTGTTATATCTACAATAATGCATATGAGGGACACTCAACATTTTCATTGTGGTCTTCTCCTTACGACTCAGATAAAAATAAAAGAATTTCAAAGAAACACGCTGAAATATTTTCGGAGTTTTTATTTTTCTGAAGAAAGTAGAAACAAAAACGAGAAAACTATTTACACAAGAAAGCTCCCAACAAGCAAAGGAAGAATAAGAAATCTGTTTGGGTTTTCTTTTAATAATACTACTAAATAAACTTGCAAAGAAAAAGTAAAAAGAAGCGAGAAATATTTTTTTGGGATTTTCTGGAAGTTTCTCAAACACACAAGAAGAAAGCAAGAAAAATAAACTAACATGTATAATACAATGAAAAAGGATGAACACTGACAACTGGAATGAATGTGTGAACATAAATGTAATGTCGGTGAGAAATATGTACTCCCCCAAGCTTAGGATTTTGGCCTAAGTTGGTCTAGGGCCACGGCTGGCCTGGAGGATATCCAAAATCGTAGTTGGGGTTGTAGTGAGTTGCGGTCGCTACCGCTTGGAGGGCTGCAACATGGAGGCGAGCTGCCTCTCCTGCTCTTTCATACTCGTCTACCTCCTCTATGGTTATGAAGTGTCTTCGTTTTACCTGGAAGTCAAGGAAGATAGGAGTGGGAAGCATAATATAGAAGACACGCTCCCAGTCAAAGATTAGTCGGTACTGGAGGGGCTGTTCGCTCCTCTTAAGAAACTGGTAACGTACCATAGCATCATTATCAAGGTAAGCAGGTGGTAACTCAATGTCATTTTCTCTTATGGGTACCCCAAGGTAAGTATCTAACCGGGTGGCATAAATCCCACCAAAGAAATCTCCATCTAAAGCATTATTGTGCAACCTCCTTGCAATAATAGCCCCCAAGTTATATCGTTTATCACCCATTACTGCACTCTTGAGGACACTAAGATCTGATGCACAAAGGTGGCTATGATCATGTTTACCATTAATGCATCTACCTATAAAGAGAGCAGAATAATGTATAGTAGGAAAGTGAATGCTCCCTATAGTAGCTTGTGTGACATTTCTGGTTTCTCCTACAGTAATGCTAGGAAGGAACTCAGAACAATCAGATTTACGGGGTTCACTATGAATGCCCCATTGCGGGATTTTACATACTTCATTAAAATCTTCAAGGTCCATTCGAAATGATTTTTCATATAGATCAAATAAAATGGAATGTGTATTGCGCTCGGATGTAAACTCAAATCTCCGCACAAAGGAATTAGTGAGGTGATAGTATTGCCTACACTTATCTGACACGAAGTCCTCAAGTCCAGCGTTTTGTATGTACGCATGAAATTTCTCCTTAAATCCTGCATGAACCATGAAATGATCCGACGACCATTCGCAAGCCCGCACTAGAGCTTCCCTCTGCGGTTCAAGGTCTGGCTCACGTATCACAACCCTTGGGGCTTTCTTCTTCGAGGAACCCCCTTGGTATATTTTCCTAGACATTTTTCTTCCTCTGAAAAATTTCTGAAATTTTTAGTGACTCAAAATAAAAGTGAACAAAACTCAACAAGATTGATAGCAACTACTCCCACAAGTGTCTAGAGGCTATATCATGCAACAAAACTACTTTGGATCATATAAATTTCATAGGCAAGCTCAAGAACAAGGTCACCACAACAGCAAAAATTTGCAATATATAAAGCACTAGAACAAAAACTAATTGGACCATTGGAGGAGTCACATACCGATGAACAATCCCCGAAAACAATTTCAGAAACAAAGCTCTGAGCAAAAAGATCGATAATGGCAGCAAAATGAGCAAGAACACGGGTTTGAGCAATGGTGGGATTTTTTTGGAGGAAGACGCAGTGGATGGGTGCTGGCATATGTGAGGGGGGCCCACGTGGGACCCACAAGCCCTCTAGGCGCGCCCAGGGGAGTGGGCGCACCCTGTGGACTTTGTGGCCCACTGGTGCATCCCCTGATGTATTTTCAGTGCCAAAACTTCTTAAATACTACAGAAAAAATCATACTAATTTTTCAGGGTATTTGGATAACTTTTATTTTTTGGTAATTTTTTATTGCACGGATAATTCAAAAAATAGAAAAATAATAGTATTTTTGCTTTATTTATTCTAAATAACAAAAAGCAAAAAGTGGGTACAGAAGGTTTTGTTTACCAAATTCAGCCATCTCATGTCCGTCAAAAGGAATCCATTAACAAGGTTGATCAAGTCTTATTAACAAACTTCTTCTGAATGACATGAAACATGAGAATCTTCGTATAACACTAGGTTACCTCAACGGGGATATGCATGTCCCCAAGAATAAGAATATCATATTTCTTTTTGACAGTAGGAATAGGGAATTCGAAACCTCCAATAGCAATAGTTGAAATTTTTCCAATAGAATTGATGCTATTAACTTGAGGTTGTTTCTTCTGAAAGTGTACCATATGCTCATTATCATTAACATGAAAAGTGACATTGCCCTTGTTGCAATCAATAACAGCCCCTGCAGTATTCAAAAAGGGTCTACCAGGGATGATTGACATACTGTCGTCCTCGGGTATGTCAGGAATAACAAAGTCCGTTAAGATAGCAACATTTGCAACTACGATAGGCACATCCTCACAAATACCGATGGGTATAGCGAGTGATTTATCGGCCATTTGCAATGGTATTTCAGTTGGTGTCAACTTATTCAAATCAAGTCTATGATATAAGGAGAAAGACATAACACAAACACCGGCCCCTAGATCACATAAATAAGTTTTAAAATAGTTTCTTTTAATCGAGCATGGTATAGTTGGTATTCCTAGATCTCCTAGTTTCTTGGTTATTCCACCCGTAAATGTATAATTAGCAAGCATGGTGGAAATTTTAGCTTCCGGTATCTTTCTTTTATTAGTAACAATTCCTTTCATATACTTAGCATAAGGAGACATTTTCAAAATATCAGTCAAACATAAGCATAAAAGACAAGTCTAAGCATTTCAACAAAGCGCTCAAATTCTTCATCATCCTTTTTCTTGGATGGTTAGGAGGAAATGGCATGGGTTTCTGAACCCATGGTTCTCTTTCTTTACCATGCTTCCTAGCAATGAAGTCTCTCTTATCATATCTTTTATTCTTAGGTTGTGGGTTATCAAGATCAACAACAGGTTCTATCTCCACATCATTATCGTTACTAGGTTGAGCATAAACATGAGCATCATCATTAACACTATCACTAGGCTCATGTTCATCACCAGATTGTGTTTCAGCATCAGAAATAGAAATATCACTGGGATTCTCAGGTGTGTCTATAACAGGTTCACTAGAAGCATGCAAAGTCCTATCATTTTTCTTTTTCTTTTTATTATTAGAAGGACTATGTGCATCAGTGTTAATTCCCTGAGAGTCTTCCTCAATTCTCTCAGGATGGCCTTCAGGATACAAAGGTTCCTGAGTCATTTTACCACCTCTAGTCATGTGACGCCCCTGATTTAATCGTACACTAATCATGCACGCAAATGTGTACGATCAAGATCAGGGACTCACGGGAAGATACCACAACACAACTCTACAAATAAAATAAGTCATACAAGCATCATAATACAAGCCAGGGGCCTCGAGGGCTCGAATACAAGTGCTCGATCATAGACGAAGTCGTGGAAGCAACAATATCCGAGTACGTACATAAGTTAAACAAGTTTGCCTTAAGAAGGCTAGCACAAACCGGGATACAGATCAAAAGAGGCGCAGCCTCCTACCGGGATCCTCCTAAACTACTCACAGTCGTAAATCGCTGGCTGCACGTAGTAGTAGGCGCCTCCTCGATTAGTAGTAGTCGCCATCGACGGTGGCGTCGCTCCTGGGCTCCATCGTCTGCAGTTGCAGCAATCGAGTAGAGATCGGGGAAAAGGGAAACAATGCAACCGTGAGTACTCATCCAAAGTACTCAAGCAAGGAGCTACACTACATATGCATGGATATATGTGTAAAGGGCCATATCGATGGACCGAATCGCGTAATGCCGTAATAAGAGGGGATCGCTAGTCTTATCGAAGACTACGCTTATGGTCACCTTCGTCTTGCAACAGTAGAAGAGGGTAGGTTGAAGTCCTCCAAGTAACATCACATAGCAATAATCCTACCCGCGATCCCTCCTCGTATCCACGAGAGAGAGCGACCACCGGTTGTATCGGCACTTGGAAGGGTGTGTTTTATTAAGTATCCGGTTCTAGTTGTCATAAGGTCAAGGTACAACTCCAAGTCGTCCTGTTATCGAAGATCACGGCTATTCAATAGATTAACTTCACTGCAGGGTGCAGCAACTTACCCAACACGTTTGATCCCATTTGGCGGACACACTTCCTCGGGTCATGCCCGTAGCGGAAGATCAACACGTCGCAGCCCCACCTAGGCACAACAGAGGCCAAAGACGCCCGGTCTAAACCTAAGCGCCAGGGTCTGGGCCCATCGCCCATAGCACACCTGCGCTATGCGAGGCGGCCGGAAGCGCACCTAGGCTAGCGTGCGTTCCGGTCCAATCCGGCCGCCCGTCACGACGTCTGAAGTGCTTCGGTGATACCACGACGCCGAGTGCCCATATCTTTCCCACGTAGTTGGTTAGTGCGTATAAGCTCGTAGCCAACTCTGCATCAAATACCAAGATCTCGTTAAGCATGTTAAGTATCCGCGAACGCCCGAGCAGGCCAGGCCCACCTCTCTCCTAGGCGGTCTCAACCTGCCCTGTCGCTCATACAAAGATCCATCCAGGGCCGTCGGGACAAAGTTCCTTTCAGCCCCAATCCGTGAATCACTCATGGTGCTCCACAAGCCGACCCGACTTTAGTCACCACATGTATCATGTATAAGTATAAGTACATACCCGTGATCACCTCCCGAGTGATCACGGCCCGATAGTATAGCATAGCATACGGACAAGAATGTAGGGCCACAGATGAAAATACTAGCATCCTATACTAAGCATGTAGGATTGCAGGTAAAGGTAACAACAGTAGCAAGGACAAAGCTATGCATCGGGATAGGTATAACAAAAAGCAAGAACATGCTACACTACTCTAATGCAAGCGGTATAGAGTAGAATAGGCGATATCTGGTCATCAAGGGGGCTTGCCTGGTTGCTCTGGCAAGAGAGAGGGGTCACAACACCGTAGTCGATCACAGGGTACCGCAATGGTCTCGGGGTCTCTACCGGAAAAGTAACGGAGGGGGAACATAATAAATAATAGAGCAATCAAAGCATAACATGACAAATGCGGTGTTAGAGGTGATCTAACGCAGGGATAGGTGATACCGGTGAAGGGGGGAAACATCCGGGAAAATATCCCCGGTGTTTCGTGTTTTCGGGCAGAGGAGCCGAGGGGAAAATTGCGAGTTCGATAGGTTAGGGGTGTGTGGCGGATTTAACGGACTGCGTATCCGGATTCGTCTCGTCGTTCTGAGCAACTTTCATGTTGAAAATATTTTAATCCGGGTTACGGATTAAAAGATATGATTTTCTAAAGATTTTATTAATTTTTGGAATTTAATTAATTATTTAATCCAACATTATCCAGAATAGTAAATGCTGACGTCAGCATGACATCAGTGTGATGTCAGCAGTCAACTTTGACCATTGACCTGGTCAACCTGACGTGTGGGTCCAGTGGGACCCACCTATCATTCTCTGTTTAGTTTAATTACAGATTAGGTAATTTAATTAGTGATTAGGTTAATCTAACCAGGACTAATTAACTTAATTAATTAATTAATTAATTAATTAATATTTTAATTACCTTAATTATTATTTATTTAATATTTTTTTATTCCCCCTTTTTTTATTACAGGGGGCTGGGCCCACGTGTAAGTGGCCCAGGGGGCGGGGCCCAACTGTCAATGGTCCCGGGACCATAGCGAATGGGCACGGTAACTGCAGGGTGTCAAGCGAACGGGCGGAGCCCTGTGGTGCGGGCGTAACCCACCGAGGTGTCACACGGCAGAAGCGGGCGTTTGCCGGCGTGCCGACGAGCGCCGGCAGGCGATGGCGGTGGGGACCGGAGTATGGCAAGACCGGCGAAGCGACATCGTCAAGAAAGGGCGGGCGACAGGCTCGCGTCAGGCCGCACGCAGCGGCAACGGGCGCATGGACGGCCGGCAAAGCGATGTGGGGAAGGCCACGGGAGTGAGCTCCGGCGGTGTGGGTCACAGGCCGTCTTCGCCACGACGGGCGAGCGCGCCGAAAGGCAGTGAGGGCGACACGCACGCACAGAGGAGGAGAGGGAGGAGGGAGGTGGCGGCTCACAGGGGAGCGGGAGTGGCATGGCAGTGGGCTCGAGGGCGACCCATGGGGAGGAGGACGGCGACGACCACGGAGACGGGGAGGAGATCCGCGAGGGAGCTGCCCGGCGAGGCGGCTCCAAGTGAGGTCCAGGCGAGGCGACGGTGGAGGTGGCGACGGGGTCGAGCGGCAGCGTTGTCGAGGACGCCGGCGACGTCGGGACGGCCCCCCGGCGGGGAGGCGGCGGTTCCTCGCACGGGCTACCGGGCGAGGTAGAAGCGCGGCGACGGCGGCGACGGGTCGGGTCGCGGTTGCCCCCGATCCAGATCCGTTCGTGGGGGAGGAGCGAGGTGTGGGGTTCGTCCCGATCCAATCTGGATCGGGAGGTGGGAACGATGGGGGTGCGGGTGGTTGGGTTAGGGTTTGCGGGGTGGGGATAAGGTGTGGCCGGGCGATTGGGCGGCTGGCGAAGCCATCGCGGGCCGAGGCCCGGTTGGCTGGGGGTTTTCTTTCCTTTTTTTGTTAGTTTTCTTTTCTGCTTTTTGTATTTTCTTGTCTCTTTTTATTTGTAGTTTCTTTTATTTTTAGTTTTATAAAATTACCACTAGTGCCTAATTTGTATTTACCAATAAACTACTACGAGATTAATTCTTAACCCATAATAAAATAGTGTTAGTATTTTATAAATTCAATAGGCATTTGTTTAATTGTTTTCACTATTGTTTTAATTGTTTTAGGGCCTTTAATCATTTTATCAAAGTTTGGTTTCTCCACCATAATTACCTATGTATTATTTGGTTCACTCGAACATTTAAATTTTTAATATTTGAAACTTTTATTGTTTGCTCGATTTTGAATTTGAAATTGAACTAGGTTCGAACTAACGCGAAGTTTATCCACGATGAATCGAGGTGACGTGGCATCATTAGCGGGATTATCTGTAGCTTAATTACCCAAGGCGTCACAATTCGCCTCCACTACAAGAAATCTCGTCCCGAGATTTAAGAGGGGAGTAAGGGGGGAAGGTTTGGTAACGAAATTCTAACGGATCTTCTCAAAGAAGTTAATCCCTTTAGTTGATGTCTTCAATCCTTCATTCCGATGCATCATGATAAACTTGACATCATTTCTTCTGAACTCCATCGTACTTACGAAAGGATAAGGGCAGCTCACTACGACATAATGCTTTTGAGGGAAACAATCAAGTTAACCCATGAATTAGTATAAGATTATCTCTCGAGTTGAACATATGAAATACCTCGAGAGTAAGGTATGAAGGTACCATAAGAGGCTCCAAGCGGATAGATAGTTGCCTGAAGCCTGAACCAGAGTGAGAAAGGGGTTCAGAGTAGCGAGTAAGTATTACGTCGATACCGTAATAGATCACTAGGACAGTGGCCCGTGAATTACATACGAGTCCACGCTGAGGAATAACTTTGGGAATAAGGGTGTACAGGACGATCGGGTTTCGATCCTGTGGAACTGTGGGTTATGGGCCCACCATGTGGTTTGTTTTGTAGGAGCAAAGACATCTTTCACGGTCATGATAGCAAGGCAAGTCGAGAGTACCATGTCGCTATGTCGGCAACAACGTTGGTACCAAGGGCGAGGGACGAAGAGAACCATTTTCCTGCTTTCGTTGCATCGAGGCGGACCAATAGGCAAAGTTCTCGCCCATCGCTGGTTACCGGAATGTCATCAACAATAGTAACGAGGTCTTACTAACAGATTTGTACACCGAGGTGTTTACATAAGCAGGAGAATATCACTGCTCAGATCATATAGATCACAGGCAACGTTAAACCAACCAATGGAAGGAAAATTCGATTATCAGTTTAAACAAAACAATGGAAAGGAAAAATGTGTTTAAACACATATTTCAGGGGTATATCCTTCCCAAGGACAAGCGGGGCATGATATCCATGACCAGATAGAAAGTAGAAGACCATTAAGGTAAGGGGAGGAATTTCACGATATTACCCATACAACGGTGTTAGGATAAATGATAAATAAAATTTAGCATCGTGCTTCAAATGTTCCTGTTGAAAATCGGAGTACCATTGACATGCTTCGAGATAGCATTGACATGGTCTTCATGTCAAGATCAGGCTCTGGAAACACGAAGGATCCATCAGGAATAACTTGTAGAATAAGTCTTACAATTTCCTCATGGGTGAATGGATAACCTTCTTTGAAAAGGAATCTATAATGATAGGTCCTCCAAAAGGGGTGCTAGGCATGACATCATGTTACCGGGTCATCAAAGGATCAACATCATAACTCTTGGAAAGTTGTCCCAACCATCATATCTCGACCGAGATTCATATCCAATTGGTGTCATGATACCTCGGACTCGGGGTCCGAGAGGAAAAGGTGCAACACAAATCGGCGAAATGGCATTGCAAGATTCTCGAGAAATGAACTATGGGAGCAGGTTTACGAAGCAATAGTTCATCATTAAAACCAAGGAGGGGATGAGAAGGTGGCTGATGGGCTCAGCGACAATTCATCAAGAATTCCAGACGGATGGATTTCCACGATAATGTGAACAAGAAGATGACATTTGTTAGATCAAATGATATAATGGGACATGCTCGAGGAAAACATACATAATTAAACATTGGTTGAACGGTGCACCCGAAATATGGGTTGGGTTGCACGGCCAATGTTAGAATGGTGATTCAATTATCGAAAGACTTAGAATGAACTATCGCCCATTCACTTCAAAGCAATAGGGTTGCTAGAAGTTTTGAATTCACACGTCATAGCTCAATTGTCGGTATTCTGGTTGAAAACAATACGGGGACCAAGGAATGAACGAAGATGGCAAGAAGTATTATGATATCAAGAATTCTTAAGAGGTGGTGAAATTCTCACCACATTCTTGACAAAAAGAGATGGTAATACTTCGAGGTAAGGAAGATCAACTGCCGGGTAGCGAGGATCTCAAGGTTTACACAAAACACGAACAAGTTGTGTTGAATGGAAGGCAATAAAGTGGTCGATGAGAACAGGAATCATCGAGGGGCAAGGATGGTATTACCCATCATGAATTCAATTGAATTCTGGAAGAGCTCATAAGGTTGATGATGATCACGACACATTTGTCGAGAGATTTCATGCAGATGTAATCAATCGTGACGACATCAAGTCGGAGGAATGATGAAGCAAGAGGTTATTGGAACCACGATTCTGACACAAACTCAAACTCAAGCTTGTTGTTTAAGGTGAAAGGGTATGACGAGGAAAATCGACGTAAGCTTAGCTATAAATCGCCAAATTGGTGCTGCGAGAATAAGGACCAGGTATACAGTTAGAATCATCTCGACTATGATATAGACATACAGGCTAGGAATGGCGTGATCGGGTACAAATCGTAGTTATAGAAGCTTACTGAAGAGTTGTTGAACCGTAGTGCGGACTCGGTTTAGTTATCGGTGTCTTTGAGTGTTTAATAACTCAGAGCCCGTGAAAAATTGGAAGCAGTGTGAAGGTAGTACTTGTTGAGCTCAGAACAAGTTATGCAGTTCCATGATAATCTCGAGATACTGTGGGGGTAATACTCGATGACGGATCAAGTAGAGGTTGGATCGGGTATTGCTCTCTGTAAGACAAGTGCTAAAACTTGCACGAGAAATGGTATTCAAAAAGAGAACATGGTCGGAACCATGATTGCAAAAGGCGGATCCCTGATATACGATGAACTTATACCAAAGGAATAACTAATTTAAGAGAAGCTTTAACGATAAGATCTACATCGTGTCCATGGGCATGAACACAAGTTCAAGGTTGACTCCACTTCTCCAATGCATAACCTTTCATTCACTTCTCACCTTCGAGGAAGTTGTAGTGTTGAAATTTTATCCGCAAAATACCGTAAGTGTATGACTCATGAAAACTGTCGAGTTCACACATATTAAGGAAGGCATAGGTTCAACCCATCGGGGCATCTTAGAATCATATACCAGAATCTTTAGAAGTAATTAACTCAAGCTCGAAGGCAGAGCATGGTTTAGAAAGCCGAGGATACAATTTACCAAAGGCATTATGTATCAGAGGAAAGGCTCTCAAGGTTATTGAATATGAAGGGCGTTGTCAGATAAAATCCAACAAAGGATCCGTGGTCCACAAGGGATCCGGCGTGAGCATCGGTACTCAACTAGAGGAAGCAGATTATAGAAACAACCGACTAACTCAATTGTCAAATGCAAAGGAATTATGATTTCCAAATCAAGGGATCGAAGCAATGCTACGATTAGGGGTGGATAAGTTGAATAGCCTTAGGGTACAATCAAAGACAATTGGATTGGTCGAGAACCAATTCCGATTAAAAGATGGCAGCTCGGCGGAAAGGTAATTCATAAGGATCAATGATGATTGCGTGTATTTGCAAACATATTGAGCCAATAGACCCAAAATGATAATGACAAGGAATGTCAATAAGACTACGAGACTTAGGGGATTAACCATAATGCGAGCAAGCAAGAAATTCAAGAGCCAAAGGCTCCAGAGGATTTTCGGAAGATCGAATAGTATTTTGAAGACTTTTGTGAAACACATGAACAACTGGGGATGATCGGATACTCGACAAGTGCGAGGATTTATTTGAAGGGGTATTCATGTGGCAAAGATCTGCTAGGCAGTAGGCACAAAGTATTCTCGGTACAATAGAGAAAACTTCGGGGCATCTTGTAATAACAAGATCAATGGGGGATGATCGTATGAATGGCAAGTGTAAGTAGTTATCCATAAGGATTTACGGTGGAAGGTGAATTGCAAACACGATGAACACAAGTTCTTGGGTTAACAATGAGAGTATCTTTAGGGTCTTACAGTGCGTGACGACCATTAGTAATAAGGGGCTCTCCGGGTGAAAGTGATAACGAGATCCTAATGTTAGATTTAGTAAACTTCATTTAACCCGAATAGAGAAGAGATCAGAGTCCCAGAGTAAAGGTCGAGGAGTAAAAGATCCTAATACCACCCAATGGCGACGTGGGCCCATGGGCCGCACAGCCATGTTAGTAAAAGTTTTGCAACGCCTAGACTCGACTTGACCAAGGAGTGTGGAAGGGGATTCCTAAAGGCAATCGGCTCGATACCAACTTGTGGCGCCCCGATTTAATCGTACACTAATCATGCACACAAATGTGTACGATCAAGATCGAGGACTCACGGAAGATATCACAACACAACTCTACAAATAAAATAAGTCATACAAGCATCATAATACAAGCCGGGGGCCTCGAGGGCTCGAATACAAGTGCTCGATCATAGACGAAGTCATTGAAGCAACAATATCTGAAAGTACGTACATAAGTTAAACAAGTTTGCCTTAAGAAGGCTAGCACAAACTGGGATACTGAGATCGAAAGAGGCGCAGACCTCCTGCTGGGATCCTCCTAAACTACTCACGGTAAATCGTCGGGCTGCACGTAGTAGTAGGCGCCTCCGGTAGTAGTAGTCGCCATCGACGATGGCGTCGCTCTGGCTCCATCGTCTGTTGCAGCAATCGAGTAGAGATAGGGGAAAAGGGGAAACAATGCAACCGTGAGTACTCATCCAAAGTACTACAAGCAAGGAGCTACACTACATATGCATGGATATATGTGTAAAGGGCCATATCGGTGGGTGAACTGCAGAATGCCGTAATAAGAGGGGATAGCTAGTCTTATCGAAGACTATGCTTCGTCACCTTCGCCTTGCAACAGGTAGAAGAGGGTAGGTTGAAGTCCTCCAAGTAACATCACATAGCAATAATCCTACCCGCCATCCCTCCTCGTATCCCCGAGAGAGAGCGACCACCGGTTGTATCCGCACTTGGAAGGGTGTGTTTCATTAAGTATCCGGTTCTAGTTGTCATAAGGTCAAGGTACAACTCCAAGTCGTCACATTACCGAAGATCACGGCTATTCGAATAGATTAACTTCCCTGCGGTGCACCAACTTACCCAACACGTCGATCCCATTTGGCGGACACACTTCCTTGGGTCATGCCCGCCGCGAAAGATCAACACGCCGCAGCCCCACCTAGGCACAACAGAGAGGCCAAAGACGCCGGGTCTAAACCTAAGCGCACAGGGTTCCGGGGCCCATCGCCCATAGCACACCTGACGCTATGCGGCGCCCTGCAAGCGCATCCAGCGCTGCGCTCCAGTCCAATCCGGCGCGCGTCGCTCCGTCGCTGACGTCTGAAGTGCTTCGGTTGATACCACGACGCCGAGTGCCCATATCTTTCCCACATAGTTGGTTAGTGCGTATAAGCTCGTAGCCAACTCAGATCAAATACCAAGATCTCGTTAAGCGTGTTAAGTATCCGCGAACGCCGAACAGGGCCAGGCCCACCTCTCTCCTAGGCGGTCTCAACCTGCCCTGCCGCTCCGCCACAAAGATCCATCCAGACGGCCGTCGGGACAAAGGTCCTTTCAGCCCCCAATCAAGTGAATCACTCATGGGTGCTCCACAAGCCGACCCGACTTTAGTCACCACATGTATCATGTATAAGTATAAGTACATACCCGTGATCACCTCCCGAGTGATCACGGCCCGATAGTATAGCATAGCGTACGGACAAGAATGTAGGGCCACAGATGAAAATACTAGCATCCTATACTAAGCATGTAGGATTGCGGTAAAGGTAACAACAAGAGTAGCAAGGACAAAGCTATGCATCGAGGATAGGTATAACAGAAAGCAAGAACATGCTACACTACTCTAATGCAATCAGTATAGAGTAGAATAGGCGATATCCGGTGATCAAGGGGGGCTTGCCTGGTTGCTCGCAAGAGAGAGGGTCACAACGCCGTAGTCGATCACAGTGGGTACCCCAGCGGTCTCGGGTCTAACGGAAAAGTAATCTGAGGGGAACATAATAAATAACAGAGCAATCAAAGCATAACATGACAAATGCGGTGTTAGAGGTGATCTAACGCAGGATAGGTGATACCGGTGAAGGAAACATCCGGAAAATATCCCTTGTTTCGTGGTTTTCAGGCAGGAGCCGAGGGGGAAAATTGCGAGTTCGATAGGTTAGGGGTGTGTGGCGGACGAGCGGACTGCGTATCCGGATTCGCCTCGTCGCTCGAGCAACTTTCATGTTGAAAATATTTTAATCCGGTTACGGATTAAAAGATATGATTTTCTAAAGATTTTATTAATTTCGAATTTAATTAATTATTTAATCCAACATTATCCGTAATAGTAATGTCGACGTCGAGATGACATCGTGGTGATGTCAGTGATCAACTTTGACCATTGACCTGGTCAACTCGACGGCGTGTGGGTCCAAAGTGGGACCCACCTGTCATTCTCTGTTTAGTTTAATTACAGATTAGTTAATTTAATTAGTGATTAGGTTAATCTAATTAGGATTAATTAACTTAATTAATTAATTAATTAATATTTTAATTACCTTAATTATTATTTATTTAATATTTTTTTATTCCCCCTTTTTTTATTACATGGGGCTGGGCCCACGTGTAAGTGGCCCAGGGGGCGGGGCCCAACTGTCAATGGTCCAGGGACCATAGCGAGCGAATGGGCACGGTAATGTGCCAGGGTGTCAAGCAACGGGCGGAGGCCTGTGGTGCGGGCGTAACCCACCGAGGTGTCACGGCAGAGGCGCTGGCGCCGGGCAGGCCGCACGAGCGCCACGAACAGGCAATGGGGCGGAGGGGACCGAGTGCGCGGGCAAGACCAAGCGAAGCGACTGTCACAAGAAAGGGGCGGGGCGACAGTCTGGTGTGGCCGCACGCAGCGGCAACGGGCGCAGCTGACGGCCGGGCAAAGTGACGGGGTGGGAGGAAGGCCACGGCGGAGTGAGCTCCGGCGCGGTGTGGGCTCACAGGCGTGCAAGGCCGCCACGACGGAGCGGGCGCCGAAAGGCAGGAGGGGCGCCACGCACGCACAGCGGAGGAGGGGGAGGCGGGAGGCGGCGGCTCACAGGGGCGCGGGAGTGGCATGGCAGTGGGCTCGAGGGCGCCCCGTGGGGAGGAGGCCGGCGCCGACCACGGAGACGGGGAGGAGATCCGCGAGGGAGCTGCCCGGCGAGGCGGCTCCAGTGAGGTCCAGCGAGGCGACGGTGGTGGTGGCGACGGGTCGAGGGGCCGTTGTCGAGGGCGCCGGCGACGTCCGGGACGGCCCCCAGGAGGCGGCGGTTCTCGGCACGGGCGCGGGCGAGGTAGAAGCGCTGGCGACGGCGGGCGACGGGTCGGGTTGCTGTTGCCCCGATCCAGATCCGTTCGTGGGGGAGGGAAAGGAGCGAGGGGGAGCTCGTCCCGATCCAATCTGGATCGGGAGGTGGGAACGATGGGGGTGCGGGTGGTTGGGTTAGGGGTTTGGGGTGTGGGATAAGGTGTGGCCGGGCTGGGCGGTTAGGCCTGGCAAAGCATCAAGGGGCCGAGGCCCAGTTGGCCTGGGGGTTTTCTTTTCCTTTTTTTTTGTTAGTTTTCTTTTCTGTTTTTTGTATTTTCTTGTCTCTTTTTATTTGTAGTTTCTTTTATTTTTAGTTTTATAAAATTACCACTAGTGCCTAATTTGTATTTACCAATAAACTACTACGAGATTAATTCTTAACCCATAATAAAATAGTGTTAGTATTTTATAAATTCAATAGGCATTTGTTTAATTGTTTTCACTATTGTTTTAATTGTTTTAGGGCCTTTAATCATTTTATCAAAGTTTGGTTTCTCCACCATAATTACCTATGTATTATTTGGTTCACTCCGAACATTTAAATTTTTAATATTTGAAACTTTTATTGTTTGCTCGATTTTGAATTTGAAATTCGAACTAGGTTCCGAACTAATGCGAGTTTACCCACAGTAACCGAGGTGACGTGGCATCATTAGCGGGGATTACTGTAGCTTAATTACCCGAGCGTCACAAGTCATAACTCTAACAACATGATCATTCATCTTATTATTCATCTCATTAAGCAAATTAGTTTGAGCTTTGAGTCTTGTTCTTTTGAGTTTTTACCATGGAAGCATGTTTACTCACAATGTTGAGATCATTAACAGTTCTACAGATATAATCACCCAAGCGCTCAGGCATAAAAGCATTTTGTTTCAATTGTCTACTAACATATGCATTGAAGTTTTCTTATTTAAAAATAAAGTTATAAAATTCATATAAGCATTGACTAGCAGATTTATTATGAGGAATATCACCTTCATCAAATCTATAGAGAGAATTTACCAGTACTACCTGTGTCGGGGTATTAAGACCATGTATTTCTTGAATAGATGGTAAATTCTTAACATCTTCAGCATTAATACCTTTTTCTTTCATAGATTTCTTTGCCGCTTGCATATCTTCGTGGATCGAGAAATAGAATACCTCTCTTCTTTGGAGTTGGCTTAGGAGGTCGCTCAGAACATTCCAATCATTATCATTACTAAATATATTATTCAATAGTACTTTAGCTTGTTCAATAGTTCGTTCCCTGAAAACACAACCAGCACAACTATCTTGGTGGTCCCTAGAAGCATCGGTTAGTCCATTATAAAAGATATCAAGTATTTCATTTTTCTTGATAGGATGATCAGCCAAAGCATTAAGTAATTGGAGAAGCCCCTCCCCCCAAAGCTTGTGGGAGACTCTCTTCTTCAATCTGCACAAAGTTAAATATTTCCTGTAAAGCAGCTTGTTTCTTATGAGCAGGAAAATATTTTTTTGAGAAGTAATAAATCATATCCTGGGGACTATGCACACAACCAGGAGCAAGAGAATTAAACCATATCTTAGCATCACCCTTTAATGATAAAGGAAACAACTTAAGAATATAGTAAGAGCGAATTTTTTTTCTCATTAGCAAATAGGGTGGCTATGTCATTCAATTTAGTAAGATGTGCCACAATAGTTTCAGACTCGTAACCATGAAAAGGATCAGATTCAACCAAAGTGATTAACTCAGGTTCGACAGAGAATACATAATCCTTATCAGTAACAAAGATAGGTGAAGTAGCAAAGTTAGGATCATATTGCATTCTAGCATTCAAAGATTTTTCTTTCAACTTGACAAATAATTTCTTAAGATCCTCTCTACCCTTACAAGCAAGAAAGTCCCTAGCTACCTCTCCATCCATAACATAACCCTCAGGTGTAACAGTCAATTCATATCCAGGAGAGCTAGGTTTAGCAGGTGTTTCAAAGTGTTCAGTTTCGATAATTTCATCAGTTTCCGAAATATCATCAGTTTTAGCATTCTCAATATCTTTAGCTCTACCAAGTTGTTCATCAAAAATTCACCCAGTGGCACATTATTATCAAGCAAAGTAGTAGTATCATCATAAGCATCATGCATAGCATAAGTAGCATCATCAATTAATTGAAATATATCAGAATTAATAGTAGGTGTAGGTGTCGCAAGCTTACTCAAAACAGAAGGTGAATCGAGTGCAGAGCTATATGGCAGTTCCTTAACTCCCCACGTCCTAGAGGGAAAATATTGGTTTTTGCATCTTTCAAATTCTTCATAGTGATCAACAGATACAAATCCCAAGTGACTCAGAGAATAGAGCTATGCTCCCCAGCAACGGTGCCAGAAGAAGGTCTTGATAACCCACAAGTATAGGGGATCGCAACAGTTTTCGAGGGTAGAGTATTCAACCCAAATTTATTGATTTGACACAAGGGGAGCCAAAGAATATTCGCGGGTATTATTAGTTGAGTTGTCAATTCAACCACACCTGAAAGAGTTAATATGTGCAACAAAGTATTTAGTAGCAAAGTAGTATGGAAGTAACGGTAACATTTGCAAAAGTAACAGTAGCAGCATTGTAGTGATTGCAACAACAGTAGCCACAAAAGTAACTTAGCAAAGATCAATATGTGGAAAGCTCGTAGGTATTGGATCGGCAATGATAATTGTGTTGGATGATATTTGTCACGTAGCAGTCATAACCTAGGGTGACACAGAACTAGCTCCAATTCATCAATATAATCTAGGCATGTATTCCGTATATGGACATACATGCTTATGGAAAAGAACTTGCATGACATGTTTTGTCCTACCCTCCCATGGCAGCAGGGTCCTAATGGAAACTAAGGGATATTAAGGCCTCCGTTTAATAGAGAACTGGACCAAAGCATTAGCACTTAGTGAATACATGAACTCCTGAAACTACGGTAATCACCGGAAAGAATCCCAATTATTGTCACCTTGGGGTATGCGGATCATAACTTGTAATAGGTCTCTACAAATTGCAAGATAGGATCAAGAACACAAATATATTCATGAAAACATAATAGGTTCAGATCTGAAATCATGGCACTCGGGCCCTAGGGACAAGCATTAAGCATAGAAAAGTCATATCAACATCAACCTCAGAACATAGTGGATACTAGGGATCAAACCCTAACAAAACTAACTCGATTACATGATAAATCTGATCCAACCCATCACCGTCCAGCAAGCCTACAATGGAATTACTCACGCACGGCGGTGAGCATCATGAAATTGGTGATGGAGGAAGGTTGGTGATGATGATGGCGACGAACCCTCCTCTGTGAAGCCCCGAACGGACTCCAGATCAGCCCTCCCGATGAAGAACATGGGGCGGCGACGGCTCCGTATCGTAAAACACGATAAATCCTTCTCTTTGTGTTTTCTCCCCGAATGTATATCTATACCTACTATTAAAGGGAATATGTAATCTTGGTTTCGTTCCGCTTTGTTTGGTCCTATCTAAATTTTTATTATTTATGTACGCTATTTCGTACCATGAAAACCGGACGTACAAACGAAACCGGGATGTACGTGCAAAGGAAACTTAAAACTAAGCGAAGCAGCCAGCCGGCCAGCCCATATCTCTATTTTTAGTTGCCAAACGAAACGAAGTTGCCGACCCAAATGTCTATTTTGTGGTTGCTAGCCCATATCAAGAGGATGGTTGCTCGGTCGAGGAAAGGACACATGGTGTAGTACGGCGTACAACACCACCACCGGATATGCGTAGATGGGCGTGTGCCGGCAAGATGTCTTGGCACTGAATCGTGCACGGTGTGTTCCTGGCAGCGCCAACAACTATGTTGGGACAAAGCAGAATGAGCATGCCTTTAATTTTTGGCACGTCTACAGCGACCCACATGGTGCCGGCTATGGTGACACGGACAAGTAGACGACGCCGAGGCAGACGTGTAGCCAACATGGCTGCAGAGCTACATGCGTCGAGCATGGGCATGGCGGTGGTTGTGATGCCGACGTGCAGCCTGCATGGCTGCACTACACGAGCTATAGATAGGGCATCGGTAGTGGTTGTGGATGTGCAGGGAGCTATGGACAACAATGGCGCGACAGCACGAAGAAGAAAGGGTCTGTTGGGCAAGGTCCGGTCCATCGGGCCAGGGTTGCACCGAACCGCATGAATCTTGAGCTAGCAGCAGTTCCATTGAGATCAAGTGAGCTTATGGAACTGGAAGAAGAAGAAGCAACTACGGAATCACTGGTCAGCTGGATCCATGCATTGTTGAACATGTGCATACAGAACCGCAAGATCGATGTAATCGTACTAGCAAACATGTAACACAACTGAGAGGTATTCGAGTTTTTTTCGGGATAATACTTATATTACTCAAAACTATCCAGGGCTACAATCACGACTGGCAATGTCAAGGAGTTCATCAGGACCCGATCCAAGCCACACAACAATTTGGCATTGTGTTCATCTGATATTTTCCAAAAAGTGACTACCATTAGTTTTGCTGCGCACAACATGAGTAATACAAGAATTACGCTTCATCAAACTAGCTTTGATCTCCTCTATCAGAAAAGCGTATTTTGATCTATTCATCTCTCGAGTATGAATCCTCTTCACTGCTTCAAAGGTGCAGGGAGGGACTCACGAAGCGGTGTTCAAAAGTATGATGACCTAGCTCATTGCCTTACGATTGAACACTTTTATCGTGAATAAGTGGATAACGTGATTATCATTGGCGATGATAGTGAAGAGGAGAAGCGGTAATACGGATGGCTCGCTGCTAGGCACATGAAAATATTTCTTTCTCCCGTTGCAAAGCACGGGCACATTTCTAGTAGGTACTTATAGAGTTGGAGTTAGGGTCGGAGGAGGTCCAGGGGCCCAGAAGTCCTCTAGGCGCGCCCCAGGGCTTGTGGCCTTTGGGTGGCCCCCCTCTGGTAACTTCTTGCGCCAGTATTTTTTATATATTCCACAAAAATTCTCCATAAATTTCCAGGTCAATCCGAGAACTTCTATTTCTGAAAAAAAATAACACCATGGAAATTCTGAAAACATCGTCACTGGGTTAGTTCCATTCAAACCATGCAAATTAGAGTCCAAAACAAGGGCAAAAGAGTTTGGAAAAGTAGATACGATGGATACGTATCAGCCCTCAACCTGTAATCCTATAGAATTACAAATAGTTCAGTTGCCTGCTCTGCTGTATTGCTTGATTTGAATGCTTGTTTGTTACTTGTTAGGCTATACCTGAGTTGGCCAATGTGTCAGCAGTGCCTGTCGTACTATTGTAAAGAAATGCTTGCCTAATTCAATTGACTCCTGAACTTTTCCTATGAACTTCATCACAAGACTGTGTTGGTAGTTTATATGAGGCCACACTGTTTAAGTGCTTTCTCAGATTATTTCAACTGTTTATATGCCTGGGCAACTTAAATATAGCGGTGGTACACTGTGTTTCACCTTACCATTTTAATTTGTTTTTAGCTGATGCAATTTCGAACCATTTAAATATAGCTTGCCATGCTCAACAATAATTTGTATGTTGTTCACCATGTAAGCTTATTGCTTGGATCATGTGATAACTATCTCTTACTTATGTCCAAATGGAAACCTTCCAGGATGCAGCTCAAACTAGGACACAATGTAGAGACCTGTGATCTATTTGTGGAAGCGAGGCACCATCCATGTTACCAGATGGTAGAAGTTCAGAGGCAACACCATTGGAGAGCATAGATATTATAGTTCTTGAGGCTCTACTAGCGGCAGAAAGAGACAGTGTGGCTGCCATGAATGAGGTAATCCTGATCCTCAGGCTAGAAATTATGCAGTTAGCTGCATGCATTATGCAAGCAAACCAAGAATTGGAGGAAGTAAGAATGTTACACTTGAAGATGGAGGAGGTCCTGCTGCTTCTGCTATCTGAAGCATAGGGTAATCTACTTATTTAGATACCAGTTGAAATTGTCATTAGATTAGTATACTTGCATGTTGGTGTCATGTGTGCGAATTGATTATGTTGTAAGATCCCATATTTGTTGACCATGTCTTGTAATGATCTGATTTTAAGGTGAGGTAATCCTTAGTACTTGTGTGAGTGGACGTAAGGTGAATTGTTTTTCGTGTGAGCAGATTGTATTGGATAAAGTAAATGTTTGACTCAAAGTGTATCCAACCTCATCAATTCAAGATCATGACATTTCTAAATCATATTCATATATAAAGGTGGAATAAATCTTTGTTGTGGTTTTGAAGATATATATAAGAAAACATAGAATGATGTATGAATCTTCGTAATTGAATACAAAATGGATTTGAATTTAGTTGCCAGGGTAAACATGAACGCTTCTCCTCCCAAAATTTGAATGAAGCGGCAAAACACCCACTCTCTTTTGTCGGCTGCTTGAAGCTAGTGTTTGCGAGATGGAAATTGTTGTCTACCCTTACTTTACATCCCATCGGCCTGAATTCCACTGCTCTCAATAGGGGTAGGTTCGTAACCTCAATCAGACATGACACGACTGCATCTCACCCCATTCAGACACAATGGGCGGCAAACACACATTTGATTCAAACTCGTCCGAAAGACCTCTCTCTCTCCCTCCATTTCCCCATTCATACACGTGGGCAGCAAGACAAACTCTCCTCGGACGAAATCGATATAGGCAAATATTTTAAATAGGGGCAGGTGTGTAACTTCACTCATACATGACACAACTGCTGTCGCGGGATATCCACGACCACCTATGGGACCAGGAGGCCCCTTGCTGGTTCGGCAAGGGGACGTCGCGTTGCACAAAGAGCAGACCAGCGCACGGCAGCATGGCAGAGAGCACACAAGCAATTTACCCAGGTTCGGGCCGCCGCGAGGCGTAAGACCCTACTCCTACTTTAGTGGATTGATGGTGGAATGGGGGTGGTGAAGCACAGTACACTTGCCCGGCAGGGGTTGCAGTAGGGCCGCAGTGACTACGCGCGTATGGTGGTGTGGGTTCTTCAACTTTCCAACCCTTCCTACGAGTGCCATGGGCCTCCTTTTATACATTAAGGGGTCACCACAATGGCAAAATAGTCATTATACACTAATATGATAGGAAACAGTGCTATCATACCTAACTCTGCGGGCTGACAGGGTGCATTAAATGCACGACTTAGTGTCACATCACTGGTTGCCCGGCAAGGCTTGCCGGTCTATCTCGCCAGGTCCACGCATGTTCTCTTGACACGCCGCAGACGGGTGTCATTTGTGGGTTTATTCTGTAGGAAATGGCTGCCATGTGGTGAATGGCTGCCACTTAATCACCTTGCGGCTTGAGACTACACCGATTGACGACGTGGGTCATGCTTGAGTGGTTGGTGGGGTGGTTCTGCCCCCGCGAGCCTTGGCAGACCATGCCAGGGTGCCTTGGTTGCCTGCTTCTGGCGATGTCCTCGCCCCTTGCCGGGCTCGCCTGCTCGGCAAGGGAGACCCTTCTCTTGCTGATATATTGCTCCTCTGGCTTGATCTTGGTCCCTCTGAACTGCATGTTGGTTCTTTAAATCTCTTGGTCCCTCAATCTCTCACTTAATCTGGTGCTTCAATCTTGTTCTTGTGCCTGTGCACAGTCTGGGCAACGGACCCAGGGTTTGTTGCACCGACAGAAGCCCTCGGGCCTGCCCCGAACGCGCTGCTGAGCATCGTCGGGGTAGGGCCTAATAAGTGCACAAGCAGGGTTGCTGAAGGGGTTGGCCCCTTGAGGTTTCCATTGCTGCTTCATTAGCCTTGATTTCGGGACAGTTTCCGGTTTCCCTGCACATCATGTGCGATGTTGTGGGAGAACTCGGATCGTGGCCCGCGGATTCTCCTCCCCCCATGGTCATGGGATGGAAACTGCCATCCCACTCGTCTCCCGCCCTGCATGCTCCTGCCACGTGTTCCACATGCCTTGGGCGTGGTAGGTGATGGATGCGGAGGACACAGGGAGGGGTGCCATGGCAGAAAACCAGGCGTCGATGGTTGGAGCGGAGGGTCAGCCTTGACCCTCAGAGTCACAGTGGGTGCAGAGAGGCTGCATTGGAGGAGAGGGGCGGCCGTTTCCCGTATGAAAGTGCAACTATCCCTGGGTGGTTTTGGTAATTCCTAACAACATATAGCTCATTGAGCTAACATTATTCCAAGATTAATATTTCAGGAAAAGCTCAATGAATGGCATGGCATGGATGAGGAAAGTGGACCCCTCAAAATACTAAGGACAAAAAGTTTGGCTCAAGCTTAAAGCTCAAGACTCTACATTTTATATTTTAGTGATCCAAGATCACATTGAGTCTATAGGAAAAGACAATACTATCAAGGAGGGATGAGGTGTTGCTTAATGGCTTGCTTGCTCAAAGTGCTTAGTGATATGCTCCAAAACCCTCAACTATCTTCCCACATCCACATATGACCTAAACCAAAAGTCAAACTCGGCCCCACCGATTCTTTCTATCCGGCGCCACCGAGTTCAGATGTCATAGCCACTGCCACAAACCCTAGGCAAATCGGTTTCACCGATATGGATCTCGGTCTCACCGAGATGGGATTGTAATCTCTCCGCTTCCTTCAGAACGTTCCGTCCCACCGAGATGAGCGATCGGTCCCACCGAGATTGCAATGTAAACTCTCTGCTTCCCTTTGTAACATTTCGGTCTCACCGAGATGAGCGAATCGGTCCCACCGAAGTTTACTCCGACCAACTCTCTGGTTAGCTTATTACCAAAATCGGTCCCACCGAGTTTGTGTAATCGGTCTCACCGAGATTAAGTTATGCCCTAACCCTAACCATATCGGTCCTACCGAAAGTTGCATATCACCACAATCAAAATCCTAACAAATACTAGGTTTACTAAATCGGTCCGACCAATTCGGTCTCACCGAGATTGGTAAATTGTGTGTAACGGTTAGATTTTGTGTGAAGGCTATATATACCCCTTCACCCACTCTTCATTCGTGGAGAGAGCCATCAGAACATATCTACACTTCCAATACACATTTTCTGAGAGAGAACCACCTACTCATGTGTTGAGGCCAAGATATTCCATTCCCACCATATGAATCTTGATCTCTAGCCTTTCCCAAGTTCCTTTCCACTCAAATCTTCTTTCCACCAAATCCAAATCCCGTGAGAGAGAGAGTTGAGTCTTGGGGAGACTATCATTTGAAGCACAAGAGCAAGGAGTTCATCATCAACACACCATTTGTTACTTCTTGGAGAGTGGTGTCTCCTAGATTGGCTAGGTGTCACTTGGGAGCCTCCGACAAGATTGTGGAGTTGAACCAAGGAGTTTGTAAGGGCAAGGAGATCGTCTACTTCGTGAAGATCTACCGCTAGTGAGGCAAGTCCTTCGTGGGCGATGGCCATGATGGAATAGACAGGGTTGCTTCTTCGTGGACCCTTCGTGGGTGGAGCCCTCCGTGGACTCGCGCAACCATTACCCTCCGTGGGTTGAAGTTCCCATCAACGTGGATGTACGATAGCACCACCTATCGGAACCACGACAAAAACATCCGTGTCTCCAATTTCGTTTGAATTCTCCAAACCCTTCCCTTTACATTCTTGCAAGTTGCATGCTTTACTTTCTGCTGCTCATATACTCTTTGCATGCTTGCTTGAATTGTGTTAAGATTGCTTGACTTGTGCTAAGATAGCTAAAATCTGCCAAAGACTAAAATTGAGAAAAGGATAGATTTTTATTTGGTCAAGTAGTCTAATCACCCCCCCTATAGACATACTTTCGATCCTACACCGTATGAGGAGCCAGCCCCCTACCCCATTTCCCTATAAGAAGGGGGCCATGGCGGTGTTCTTCTGCACACACTTCTCCTTCTTCTCTGTAGTTTTTCCCTCTTAGACATAGTGCGAGGGCGAGGGCGCGGTGGTGCTCCGGCGAGGGCACGGTGGTGCTCCGGCGGCTGCGACGAGGGCTTCTTCTCGACAGCGCGCCCCTCTTCCTCTGGACTCTGATGCAGCGGAATCGTCCGCGAGGAGAGGAGGAAGGGGACGTGGCCACGGTTGCCACGGTGCTAGAGGAGGAGGAGGGATGGGCGGTGCCTTGGTGATGCCCCCGCCGGCGGCTCCTCCCTCGACAGAATGCCACGTTGGCGACCAACCCCGGGAGTTCATCATCAGGCTATACAAGCCCGTGTGTGGTCACCTTCGCCTCCCAACTCCCCTTGCGAGGTAGATGGAGCTCGAGTAACCACGCGCTCTGCGGCTGCATATGAGGGGCTGCGAGAATGGAAGTATGAGGGTTGATGTTGACTTCCCTGCTCCTCACGTGATGTATCTTCACCGCGGCTGGAAGACCTTTGCCCGTGCTCATGGTTTCTCGGAGGGGCACATTCTCCAGTTCAAATTAATGGAGAATGGCCTGCTCTTCGTCAAGATCTTCGGGCGCTTGTTCCTCCTTGAGTGAAAGCGTCGAGGAGGACAGTGACGGTGATGATGATGGCAGCGGGCGGAGGAGCGACAACTCTGACTCCGGCTGATCATCGCCCGCACCATCTTCATTAGGTGACAGCACCATCATCTGCATCTGCGTCTCCTCCAGCTGGACCCTGGCAGGCTTCCTCTCGGGCTGCTGCTCCGTTAGCCCTACCGAGTCCTTCTAGCCCTGGTGGCGGTGGTTGACGGGGGCCCCTTCCGCCGTGGTCTCCATCGAGGCGTTCCCTCGCGCTTCCGTTCTTGCTAGGCTACCTCTCCTGGAGCCTGATGGGAGCGGGATGGGCCTCCGCCCAGGCGCTCCTTTTTTCCTCCTTGCCTCTGACGGCTGTGCCTAGGAGGAGAGGGACAAGAAAGGGCATTACAGAGCACTTATCTTTTTTCAATCTTAAACTTGTAGGCAATCGCCAAATCTTAATTCAAATAATGTAATCTCTCGAGTCCATCTTTGTGTTCTGTAATGCTTGTACTTGTATTAGCATATGAATGAAAAAGATTAACCTTGCGGGGAACCCGTGCATGTGTATGTCCATGCAGAGGGGGAGTGCCTCTTTAATGAAAATAAACGAGTTTTCCGCAGCAGGATATCCTGCCGGCACCCTCTTTGTCTGCCGAAGAGCTACGTCTGCCGAGGGACAGACAGAGGGGCCTACTCCCCGCCAGCTCCTTTTTACTAAAGGCCACTGCAACCATCCTGACTGAAGCAATGCTCGAGTCATGGATGGGAGCACCTAAGTTTCAAAAGAGAGGCGAGGTTTTCTCATGCAAAGTTATAGCTTTACAGAACACCAATGGACAAGAGGTAAAAACTTATCTGTTTGGCTTGTCGGGGATCGCTGAATCGTGCAATCTTCTCGTCTCTTGTCAAAGCCAAATTCACGGCATGAACCTGCAATTTCATGAAGATGAGAATGAATGCAGGATGTGATCCTATCTATATGCATATGCAAATGCTCATGAAATGCTTATGCAGTGATCTTGGTGTGCTCATACATGCATGCAATCTTAGTTGGGGCCCCCCTACAACGCTTCTTTATTTTCTCTTGCACGGGGTCATCGCCCCAGCTTTGTACAAGGGGTTACATGCAGCTGAGGCAAGGCTTGTACAAAAGGGTGGTTGTCGGGCAGTGCCCAACAACCTCGCGCCTTACGGGTAGTACTTGCGGAGATGCTCAATATTCCATGAGTTCTGCAACTGAGTGCCATCTCCGGTCTCCAAACGGACTACGCCGGGTCTGGTGACTCGTACCACCCGGTAAGGGCCTTCCTACTTTGGTGACAGCTTGTTTGTACCCTTGGCGGACTGAACGCACCTAAGGACAAGGTCACCTTCCTCAAAACACCGAGCATGAACCCTGCGGCTGTGATAACGATGCAGGGCTTGCTGGTAACATGCAACACGCGTAGCAGCCCGGAGATGGTTCTCCTCAAGTAGCACAGCGTCATCACGGCGGTGCTGATCTTGCGCTACTTCATCATAGGCAAGCACTCGAGCGGACCCGTAAATGAGTTCCATGGGGATAACTGCTTCTACCCCGTAGACCAGGGAGAAGGCAGTCTGCCTGGTAGCTCGGCTAGGTGTTGTTCTGAGGGACTAGAGAACTATCGGCAGCTCCTCGATCCACCACCTACCGTGCTTCTGCAGCGTATCGGAAGTTCTTGTCTTGAGTCCATGTATCACTTCAGTGTTCGCCCTCTCAGCTTGTCCATTGCTCCAGGGGTGTGCCACAGAGGCGAATGAGATCTTGCATCAGAGGGTACGAACATATTGCATGAAGGCGTGGCTCGTGAATTGGGTGCCGTTGTCAGTGATGATCCTTGCCGGAACTCCAAAACGACACACCAATTCTTTCAAAAACTTGATAGCTGACTGAGCAGTCACCTTTCTCACGGCAATCACTTCCGGCCACTTTGTAAACTTGTCGATGGCGACGAACAAGAATTCAAAGACCCCGATTGCTCGGGGGAAGGGGCCGAGGATATCAAGCCCCCAGACTGAAAATGGCCATGATAAAGCGATTGTCTGAAGGGCTTGCACAGGCGGGTGTGTTCTCTTGGAATGGAACTGGCAGGCTTCACATGTCGTGACGAGCTCGACGGCATCTTGGAGGGCTGTGGGCCAATAGAATCCTTGCCAGAATGCTTTCCCAACTAATGCCCTTGATCCAATGTGTGAGCCGCACATTCCTCTGTGAATCTCAGCCAGCAGTTCCTTTCCATCCTCCCGGCAGACACACTTCAATTTTACACCGTTGGGACTCCTTCTGTATAGAGTGTCATCGACAAACTGATACATACTGGCCCTGCGGGCTACTTTCTCAGCTTTATCTTGATCACTGGGAAGTTCTCCGGTTTGGAGGAAGCGGACGATGTGCCTTGCCCATGTTGGAGCCTGCGGCTCAGCAACGAGGACTAGTGGCACCTCCTCTGCTGCAGGAGCACCAACCTCGTTCACGGGGTCCATGGGCCCGGCTGGAGGGGGTGGTCCGGTAGGCTGTGAGGAGTTGTTTCCGGCAGGGTCTCTGCCGGGAGCGGACGGCTTGACCGGGAGAGGCTTACCGTAGTCCAACTTTATCCTTTTCCGGGCCATTGTGGCTGGTGATACGGAGGGCTGAGAGAGACAGAGAACAAAAGTTCCCGGTTCCATAGGAAGCTTCTGCGCAGCACACTTTGACAGGTGATCAGCTACGCTGTTTTCCGCACGGGGTACGTGCTCTGTTTGCAACTCGTCAAAGTGCTCCTCTAATCTCCTCACTTCCTTGACGTATGCTTCCATCAATGGGCTTTGATAATCCTTATTGACTTGTCTCACCACAACCTGTGAATCTCCTCGTATGATCAGCTTCTTGATTCTCAATTTGGCTGCAATTCTGAGCCAGGCAAGGAGCCCTTCATACTCAGCTGTATTGTTGGTGGTTTCTTCCCGAGCAAAGTGCATTTGGAAGACGTACTTCAAGTGCTCCCCGGAGGGGGCAACGAGAAGCACGCCAGCCCCCGCACCTTGTAGGGAAAAAGCACCATCAAAATACATAATCCATTCCTGGGGCGATTCCTTGCCGGGGATAGCTGTCTCTGTCACTTCCTCATCAGGGGTTGGCGTCCATTCGGCAATAAACTTTGCCAGCGCCCTGCTCTGAATAGTTGATGTGCTCTCAAACTTCAAACCAAAGCTTGATAACTCCAAAGCCCACTCCACTATTCTGTCGGTAGCCTCAGGGTTTCGGAGTATCCTTTGCAACAGAAAACGAGTGACAACCGTGATCTCATGGGCTTGGAAGTAGTGGCGTAGTTTCCTTGAGGCCATAATGAGACCAAAGATCAACTTTTGCACGCTAGAGTACCTCGATCTAGCCCCTTGTAATAGGGAGCTAATGAAGTACACTGGGCGCTGCATCACTTTCTTCCTTGCCGCGCCCTTGGGGTTGCTCTCGTTACCGTGCTCATTGCTGTTCTGATCCTTGTCTGACTCTGCCGTTATCTGCCCACTTTCTGCCTCATCCACTTCTTGTTGTGCTACCAAGGCCGCACTGACCACTTGGTTGGTTGCCGCCAAGTATAGCTACAACGGCTCTAGTGGTTTGGGTGCAACCAAGGTAGGCACAGATGATAGGTAGGCCTTCAACTCCCGCAGAGCTGCATCTGCTTCCGGGGTCCACTTCATATGCCCTGCCTTCTTCAAAATTTTAAAGAACGGCAGGGCACGCTCGGCAGACTTGGAAATGAATCTACTTAGCGTGGCAACGCATCCTGTCAAGCGTCACACATCCTTAATTGTCCTTGGTGCTTGGATCTGCTCGATGGCTTTGATCTTGTCGGGTTTAGCTTCAATCCCCCGATGGGACACGAAGAAACCAAGCAGCTTGTTGGAGGGGACACCAAACACACATTTCTCCGGATTAAGCTTCAAATTGATCTTGTGCAGATTAGCAAACATCTCCTCCAAATCCTGGATAAGAGTGGTCTTATCCTTGGTTTTGACCACAATATCATCCATATAAGTTTCTATGTAACTGTGGCTCAAAACCAATCTGAACTGCCCTTGCAAAAGTGGACCTGGCACTCTTTAGTCTGAATGGCATGCAGACAAAGCAGTACGTACCACATGGAGTGATAAACGATGTCGTCTCTTAATATTCTTTGGACATGAAGATCTGGTGATATCTGTAATATGCGTCCAGAAAGGAGAGCAAATCATACTCTGAAGTGGAATCCACAATCTGGTCGATACGCGGCAAGGGAAATGGGTCCTTCGGGCAAGCCTTGTTGAGATCTGTGAAATCAATGCAAAGCCTCCATTTCCCATTTGCCTTTTGGACTACCACTGGATATGATAACCATGTAGGATGAAGTACTCCTCGGACCAAACCAGCTGCCTCCAGTTTCTTGATTTCCTCGGCAATGAACTGTTGCCTTTCCAAGGCCTGCTTCCAGACTTTCTGCTTGATAGGTCGGGCGTGTGGGCAGACATCAACATTGTGCTCGATTACCACCCTAGGAACACCGGGGATATCAGATGGTTGCCAGGCAAACACATCAATATTCGCCCGCAGGAAGGCAATGACCGCGCTTTCCTATTTGTCATCAAGGGTGGCGCTGATGGTGAAAGCGCCAGCGCCAGCCAGCCCTGTCGGGACCTTCTTCACTTGGGGTGCAGCAACCTTGGATCTCTTGTTGTTGGCACACTCCGGCACGTCGTCAACGGGTGTCATGCACTCGGAGGGGCCACGCTTCTCGGACACCTTGCCGACGGTCCTATAATCCTTCTTCTTTCCTTTGCTTTCCTTGGCAGGAGCTGTTGCTGCCGCAGCCTCTGCTGTGACTGCATCCCGGTACATCTTGTCCACGCAGATAATTGCATCCTTCTCATCTGATGGGATAGTGATGACTCCCAGTGGCCCAGGAATCTTCAGAGTGTTATAAGCATAGTGGGATACTGCCATGAACTTGGCCAGGGCCGGGCATCCAAGAATACCATTGTACGGCAGGGGGAGATCAACCACATCAAACAAGACCTTCTCTATCCGGTAGTTCAGTTCTCCCCCAAACGTCACCGGCAACGTAATCTTCCCTTAAGGATGGCTTCTGCTGTGGTTAACTCCTTGAAACGTGTCGGTAACCTCTAGCTCTTCATATCCTATCTGAAGCTTGCTGATAACTGCTGGGGAAATCAGATTCAACCCGGCCCCGCCATCCACTAACATCTTTGTGACGTTGAGGTCATGAATTGTCGGGGAGACCAACAATGGCAAGCATCCTACCACGATGGTACGACCAGGGTGATCCTCCTCATCAAAGATGATTGGCGTGCGGGACCATTTGAGCGGTTTTCGGGCCTCTAGCGCTGGCTCCACAACACTGATCTCTCGTGCCCATCGCTTGAGCTGGCGGTGGGAGGCGTGCAAAGACGCACCCCCATCAATGCATAGAGCGTCAGTGGCCTTCTGAAATTCCTGGTCATTGGTTTCCTCTTCATTCCCTTCGTCACTCACATCATCACAAACTTCCTTCTCTTGACCCCTGGCGGGTTTTCCTTGGTTCCGAAAGGGTTTGCCGGGGCAATTTGCTTCACCACCTCGGCCCTTTCTGCCAGTGGCATTCTGATTATCAAATTCCGCCCTCTGCTTCTTGACAAGCTGCTCAACCTGGTAACACTCCTGAAGGTCATGGCCCTTGGTCCGGTGGATCTTGCAGTACAGGCCATCACCTTTCCCAGCTTTCTCGACGGCAGCAGCTCCCGGCAGGCTGTGCAAGTAGCATCTTCCTTGCCGGGGGCCTCAGCCTTGGCCTTCTTGCCGGTACTAGGTGGGCCCGAACCTTCTATAGTCATCACTTCCTTATTTGTTGGCTTCTTATTGCGCTTCTTGCCCTTTCTCTAATTGGTTGATTAATCTTCATCCTTGGAATCAACATTGATGCAATCCTCCTCTCCGGGCAACTTCCTTCCTTCCTCCATCCGAGCACACTTATCCACCAGTGTGTATAGTTCCTTCACAGTCTTGGGCAACCGCACATTCATCTTAGAACGAATGCAACGGTTGCGCACACTGGACTAGAAGGCTGCTATAGCTTGCGCATGGATATTTGGAATATTCCTATGAACTTTACTGAATCTCTGTAAATACTTACGGAGAGTTTCTCCTTCCTTCTGCTAGAGAAGTTGTAGGTCGCTGCGCCTGTCGGGCTCTTGGTGGCTCAGGGAGCCCTAGACTAAGGGGTCCTCGGGCATCCGACCTGTTATCCATGGGCCGGACTGATGGGCTGCGAAGACACGAAGGCCGAAGACTGTACATGTGTCCGGATTGGACTCTCCTTGGCGTGGAGGAAAGCTTGGTGACTAACTATGGAAATTCCTTCTTATGTAACCGACTCTATGTAACCCTAGACCCCCCCCCCAGTGTCTATATAAACTTGAGGGTGTAGTCCAAAGAGGATATACTCATTACCATAGTCATATAGGCTGGACTTCTAGGGTTTAGCCATTGCGATCTCGTGGTAGATCAACTCTTGTAATACTCATATTCATCAAGATCAATCAAGCAGGAAGTAGGGTATTACCTCCATAGAGAGGGCCGGAACCTGGGTAAACATCGTGTCCCCTTTCTCATGTAACCATCGATCCTAGACGCACAGTTCGGGACCCCCTACCCAAGATCCGCCGGTTTTGACACCGACATTGGTGCTTTCATTGAGAGTTCCACTGTGCCGTCGACGAAAGGTTCGATGGCCCCTTCGATCGTCCATAGTGACGCTGTCCAAGGAGAAACCTTCCTCCCCGGACAGATTTTCGTATTCGGCGGCTTCGTACTGCGGGCCAACTCGCTTGGCCATCGGGAGCAGATCGATAGCTACGCCCCTGGCCACCAGGTCAGATTTGGAATATTGAACTACATTGCGATATCCATGGAGACGTGATCTTTAATGGATTTCAGACCGCGATGATCGCTCCCCCTCGCTCCGATGAACATGCCTTAAATCTGTCATCAGACCAGATTCAGGAGATGGTTCCTGTAACTGCTACGGCCTTGGATGAGCATATTGCACCATCTGAAGCCACAGAGTCCGCGGCGTTGGAGCCGCACACAGACTCAACACCTGGGAATTTATGCGTCAACGGAATTCTGGACTCGTTTCCGGCTATAAATTCCAAACCGCGTACACTTGCAGACACCGAGCTAGTCCGGTCATCGATCTTTGAGTTCAGCATCGTAGACGTCTTCCAACCCTCGCCCTTGGGCGATGTGCTAAATTCATTAAAAAACCTGTCCTTGGCAGGGGGACTCACAGCCGAACTATGTCCGGTTCGAACTAGAGGCTGATGATGGGGAATTTCGCTTCCCACCCGCCACCCACTTCATAGCCATTGTCAAGGACTTAACCGACGTGCTTGATTATGGCTCCGAAGACATCGACGGTATGGACAACAATGCCGACAAGGAGCAAGGCCAAGACCCGCCATTCACTGGATGTTGGATGGCCACCTCTTCGTATGATGTGTACATGGTTGACACACCTAAAAAATTTAGCGATGATGACAAAGAAGATCCAGTTGCGAATAAACCTTCTGAGATACAGTCCAAGCGCCGGTGCCCTAAACGCCGTTCTAAGCCATGTCACTCAAAAGATGGCAACACTGGCACCGGAGAAAATATTACTCCGGACGACGCCGAAAACAATGAAAACAATGAAGACATCGGAGCAACATCCGAACAGGAGGAACAAGACAATGGGCAAGTTAACCCCGATAAACAGGCCATGCCCAATGACCAGGACGACGATAGTTATCGTCCACTCTCCGAGGATGAGGATTTCATCGTGCCCGAGGCACCCCTCGAGCAGGAGCACTTCAAGCGCAAGCTAATAGCTACTGCAAGAAGCCTGAAGAAAAAACAACAGCAGCTTCAAACCGATCAAGACATACTCATTGACAGATGGACTGATGTCCTGGCAGCCGAGGAATACGGCCTCAAGCACCCAACCAAGAGTTACCTGAAGCGCAAACTGCTACCTCAGTTCGATGAGGAGGCACCAGAGCCCATACCTCCCTCGCACAATGCGGAACGACCACCACGTGGTCGGGATAGTGTGGCGGACCGACCACCCCGCGGTCGGGATAAAATGGAAACACAGGCCGAACAACAGCCCGCCCCACCGCCTCGTAAAAACAGAGATAAAACAGCTCGAGACCATACATACGATCTTCGGTAGGATCTGGACAGTAGAGCAGGACACACCAGATCAATCTACGGATCGCGAGGACGTTTTCTGACTCGGGATGACGGCTACCTATTCGGACGTGACAAACCTAGTCACGCCCGGGCAGATAACCGCAGACGGCCTTCATCGGAGGTGTGCCGTGACGCGGCCCGATATAGAGGCGCCGCACACCCTCTTCACTTCACTAATGAAGTACTGGATCATGAATTCCCTGAGGGGTTCAAGCCCGTCAATATTGAATCATACGACGGAACAACCGATCCCGCAGAATGGATCGAAGATCTTATTCTCCACATCCGTATGGCCCGAGGAGACGATCTCCACGCCATAAAATACCTCCCGCTAAAATTAAAAGGGCCAGCTAGACACTGGTTAAATAGCCTGCCTGAAAATTCCATCGGCAGTTGGGAGGACTTGGAAGAAGATTTTCTTGACAACTTCCAAGGTACTTATGTCCGGCCACCACACACCGATGACTTAAGTCATATAGTTCAACAACCTAGAGAATCAGCCAGAAAATTCTGGACTAGGTTCCTAACCAAAAAGAACCAGATCGTTGACTGTCCGGATGCCGAAGCCCTAGCAGCCTTCAAACACAGCATCCGTGATGAATGGCTCGCCCGCCACCTCGGCCAAGAAAAGCCGGAATTCATGGCAGCCCTCACGACACTCATGACCCGCTTTTGCGCGGGTGGGGATAGCTAGCTGGCTCTTAGCAAAAACACAACCAACGAGGCAGGCCCCTCTGAGGCCAAAAACAACACAGGCAAGCTCCGGCGCAATAGACACAAACGCCGAAGCAATGGCAATAACACCGATGACACTGCAGTTCACATCGGATTCCGTGGCTCCAAGTCCGGCCGATGGAAGAAGCCTTATAAAAGGAATAGCGAGGGACAATCCAGCTTGACCGCATACTCGATCGTCCGTACTAGATACATGGCACCCCAGACAAACAAGCCAATCATACCAACAGACATTGCCGGGTTTTCAAGCAAGCCAGCAAGTCAAACACCGAGAGCAAGGAAATGGATCGCAAAGTGAGGACGACGACGAAGAGCCCCGGCAGCCGAACACTGGACAGCAGAAGAAATCTCCCCCTCCAGTCAAAACAGTGAACATGATATATGCTACACACATACCCAAAAGAGAGCGCAAGCGCGCCCTCAGGGACGTCTATGCGGCAGAGCCAGTCGCCCCAAAATTCAATCTGTGGTCGTCATTTCCGATCACCTTTGATCGTCGAGATCATCCAACTAGCGTCCGAAATGGCAGTTTGGCCGCACTGGTCCTTGACCCAATCATCGACGGATTTCACCTAACATGAGTCCTAATGGGCGGTGGTAGCAGCATCAACCTGCTCTATCAGGATACAGTGCGCAAAATGGGCATTATCCCTCACGAATCAAGCCCACAAAGACTACCTTTAAAGGAGTCATACCAGGCGTAGAGGCCCATTGTACGGGCTCAATTACGCTGGAGGTGGTCTTCGGTTCCCCGGATAACTTCCAAAGAGAAGAGCAAATCTTCGATATCGTCCCCTTCCGCAGCGGCTACCACGCACTGCTCGGACGAACCGCGTTTGCTAGATTCGACGCGGTGCCACACTATGCTTATCTCAAGCCCAAGATGCCCAGTCCATGCGGCGTCATAACAGTCAATGGAAACATGGAACGCTCCCTACGTATTGAGGAGCACACAGCCGCCCTAGCAGCAGAGGTACAAAACGACCTTCTGAAGCAGAACTATAATCCGGCTGCCGAGCCCCTGGACATCATTAAGAGGGTCCGAACTACACTGCAACAGGACAGCTTAGCTCATCAAGAGCTTGATTAGCAATTCGGCCTCCGTCCTAGCCCCGATAAAGGAGTGGCACTCGTACCACGCATACATAACTACGCGCCCAAAAACCCATGGATATGGACGGAGGCATAGCTAGCTCGCGATCCACAGTGCGGCTCGACTGACCCCAGGATTCGCGTACCTTTTCTTTTCCATTTCAGGTCCCTTCTCTCTTTTCGAGGTTTCTTCTGACAACCCGTTTGTCGGACACACCAAGGAGGCAAGGAGCTTTGGCGCACAAGGGAACCCCTAGGTGGCCTCTGTTAACGATTGTTATACCTGTTCTACATACCCGCACGCAGCTCGCACTTGGTTTTGGCATGTTAAATAGCCTTTTTTGCTTACCATATTACATGTACAAATATGCCTCAACGTATTAATCACATTATAAAAATAAAGGGCAGCGTCAGTTTATTACTTGCTCTTCCCCCTTTTTCCATTGTATTTATCACTCGTTGCACACGTACATTCTGGTACATATTACTGCGCCAGGGGCTTAATCACGCCCCGCATTACGACAACAAAAGTCCGAACACTTTTACAATACTGTTCGGCACCCCGAACTTATAGCATTATATGTATCGGCTTCGAATCATGTCTTTGGTCAATAGTTGGGTTGCCCGGCTCCTGTGTTTTCTACCTTACGTTCCGCTATATCGACTAAGGTAGTAAAGGGAGAACTACTGCGATTGTGTCCCGGTTCGTCCGGACGAGCACCTCAGTAGAGAAAGCCGAAAACTGACTGTCATGATGTGGCAAGAGCTGGTCAGCTGTTTGAGAGGTCTCAAATCCCTAGAGATTTTTCCCGCTTTATGCGAGGAATCAGTTTTCTCTGATTAGGCGTATATAACGCCCTAGTTCGGCCTTCCGAACACCAGGGGCTTCACCGAAATTTTCATGGTCAAACTCCTATGGCTAAGTGAGGGTAATAAAGGCCGTATAGTCTGATTGCCTTGTTCGTTGCGCTAAGCACCTCCTTTAAGGACCAGAAGGTGGAGTAAAGAGTGTTTAGATTTATCCCAAACACCCCCGTACTATCTACGTGGGGGCAGAAGCCGACGACTGGTCACCCTCAAATTTTAATAAACGGCTGCACAGGAGGTAAAATTTAATCACAACTATCATATTACATACCAATCTTATTTCATATTATAGGACAACATGAATGTTTTCATGGGAATATCACGTCCTTTGCACATTGCTCCGCCACAAGGCGGGATCCCTCCAGGACACCATCGAAATAATGCTCGGGTCGCCGATGCTCCTTGCCCTCAGGTGGCCCTTCGGTCATCAACTTCTTGGCATCCATCTTCGCCCAGTGCGTCTTGACGCGCGCGAATGCCATTCGCGCACCCTCAATGCAGACCGACCGCTTCACGACCTCAAGCCGTGGACAGGCACTCACAAGCCGTTTTACAAGTCCAAAGTAGCTGCAGGGCACGGGCTCGGCAGGCCACTGCCGGACTATCAGGTCCTTCATGGCTAACTCGGCCAACTTGTGCAGCTCGACCAGCTGTTTCAACTGGTCGCTAAAGGGCACCAGATGTTCTGGTCCAAGATATTGGGACCAGAATAGCTTCTCCGTAGACATCCCTTCTTTGGCCCGATAGAACTCGGTAGCATCCGATACGCTGCGCGGCAGATCTGTAAATGCCCTTGGAAAACACAAGTTTGGGTAAGTACAAGGACCGTTTCCTTTCCATACTTGCCTTGCATAGTGACAGCCTTACCCGCCGCAATCTTCTTGGCCGCCTGGATTTCCTGGAGGGCGCTCTGGGCTTCGGCTCGGGCATCTTACGCGCTCTTACGGGCCTTAGCAAGTTCGGATTCTTGTGTCTTAGAATCACGCTCCAAGGACTCGTACTTCTTGACGGCGTCCTGGAGCTCTTGCTGAATCTTGCTGACCCTGGCCTCGTGCTTCTCATGTGCGGCACGTTCCTTGGCCGCTTTTTCTCCGGCCTCAGCTAACGCCTTTTTGAGGGCCGCCACCTCGGTCGTGGCCCCTAGTAAAGTTCATGACACTTTAGTCAACTTGAACCATTTATTCTTCAATAATACACGCAGGTTACTGCATACCTTGGCTATCCTCCAACTGCTTCTTCACGAGGCTAAGCTCTTCCTAGGCCCACTCTAGTTTCTGCTTCAGTCCGGAGACCTCCGCGGTTTGACGATAGCAGCCCGCAACGAGGCCTGCTTATTCACATAGACACCTTATGTTAGACTCCTGCGAAAATTATTTTTGATCCTCTGTTCGGCTTTTCTTTCCGAACACCAAACAGAGCACCAGGGGCTACTGTCTACACTGTGATATTCTTCTTACAATTACATTACTCACCTCAGAGCCTGCTAGAAGGCTAGTGCAGACTTCGGTCAGTCCGTTTTTGGTGGACTGAACCCTTTCAATCACCATACCCATATGGGCAGGGTGCTCATCCACAATGGAGGTGCCTTGCAGCGCTTCCAGTAGATGATCCAGCGCCTCCGGTTGGACAGAGGTCACTGGTAGCACACCCCCTCATTTTGGGAAAGGCCGTTTGCTGGACTCCGGAGCCGTATAGGTCTCCAGAATAGAACCTAGCTAAGGGTTGAGTAGAACTCGGCCCGCACCGTCCGTCTCCGTAGGGGCTTTTTCCCCCATATATCCGGTGGCCCAGGAGTCATCCTAGGGCGCCACCCTGACGATCTCCGGAGCCTTCCCCTGGTCCGAGGAGGCCCTTTGGGACGCCTCCTCGTCATCACCCTTGGCCGAAGGGGAGTAAGCGGGCAGCGGTGACATGCTGGCTCTCTCCTTTGGGTCCAGCGAACCTTCTGATGAAGATCGCGGAGAGCTGTCCCGAGCCGGACTGCAATAACACGATTCAAACATATCAATATTGCAAGGCAGAAAGGACGGACGTTCGGGCGTTCGGGCGTGCATAAAGATTTTTGATACTTACGAGGCGGCCCGAGGCTTGGCCTGGGAAGGCCGCTCCGGACTGCTATCGACATTCCACGTGGAGTTATCCGCAGGGAAGCCTTTCCCCCTCTTGGGTACCTTCGCCTGCAGATTCGTGGAGGTCGTTCTCTTCTTCCTCCCCACCTCGGGTGGGGAGTCATCTTCCTCTTCCTCCTCCTCGTCATCGTCCTCGGCGGACGAAGAGCGAGTCTCGTCTTCGGACATCACGTCCGGAGCGCCTTTTCGGCGAGGGCCCCTCCGGGCCCCTTTGGCCGCTTTCTTGGCCGTCTTCTCCGGCACCTCATAAGGTGTTGGAAACAGCATTTTCGTCAGTAATGGAAATTCGGGATCTTCGGGTAGCGGAGCTGGACACTTAATCCCCCCTGCTACCTCGATCCAGGCCTGAAAACATGGATAGGAAGGCTTAGGCTTTTTCCTCCAAATATGCTAGTAAAGGGTATGCCTTGAAAACATGAAACAACTTACCGAATTAGCCTGGAGTTTTAAGCTGAGCCCGCGATCCTCGATCGTGGGCGGTGGTGTCTCGCCGGCCTTGAAGAGCACTTTCTAGATGTCTTCGTGTGTCGTGCCGAAGAGCTCTAGTAGCGTCTGGTGCTTGGCCGGATCGTACTCCCACAGATAACAAGTCTGGCCTTGGCACGGAAGAACCCGACGAATGAGCATGACCTGGATCACGTTGACGAGCTTAATTTTCCTGTCTATCATGTTCTGGACGCACGTCTGGAGCCCAGTCAGCTCGTCCGAGGGACCCCAGGTTAGGCCCCTCTCTTGCCAGGAGGTGAGCCGCATCGGGATTCCGGATCGGAATTCGGGGGCCGCCGCCCAGTCAGTGTCGCGCGGCTCGGTGATGTAGAACCACCCCGATTGCCACCCCTTCACCATTTCCGCAAAGAAGCCTCCGGGCCAGGTAACATTGGGCATCTTACCCACCATGGCGCCTCTGCACTCTGCTTGTTGGCCGCTCACCACTTTCGGCTTCACATTAAAGATCTTCAGCCATAGGCCGAAATGAGGTGGGATGCAGAGGAAGGCCTCGCACACGACAATGAATGCCGTGATGTTGAGAATGAAATTGGAGGCTAGGTCATGAAAGTCTAGCCCGTAGTAAAACATCAGTCCGTGTACGAAAGGGTGGAGAGGGAATCCCAGCCCGCGGACAAAGTGTGTGAGAAACACAACCCTCTCATGGGGCTCTGGAGTGGGGACGATTTGCCCTTTGGCCGGGAGTCGGTGAGCAATCTCCTTGGCCAGATATCCAGCCTCCCGGAGCTCCGTGATGTCCTTCTTCTTAACAGAGGAGGCCATCCACTTGCCTCCAGCTCCGGATCCGGACATGTTTGGAGTGCTTTCTCGAGCGAGGAAAAGCTAAAGCTTGGGCGCTGGAGCTCAAGGACGGATGGACTGAAGGAGAGAAAGGGTGGGGGTGAAGGAAGGGAATCCTTATCCCCTTATAAAGGCCGCGAATATCAAGCACCTCCCCACTCGCCCTGAAAGCTTGCCTATTCCCAAGGCCTGTGTAAATGGCACAGTTGGGTTACCCATGCCCGCATTGATGAGAATCCCGCGATAAGGGGACACGATCTTTGCCTTGACAAGACGTGCCAATGGCAACCGTGTCTCGAAATGTGGGGCGGTGAACGCGCAAACGGTTCGAAATTATGACCGGTCAGACGTAATGTCGTGCTACAAAAATTTATATTCTCTCTGCGGTTGTATATGATGTGGCAGGTCCGGATACTATCATCACATCCGAAGACTATCTTAGAGTTCAGATAGAAGGGAACCCGCCTTGCAATGCCGAAGACAATCTGCACGCCAGACTCCTCGTTATTGAAGGCAGGTTCAGGGGCTACTGAGGGAGTCCTGGACTAAGGGGTCCTTGGGCGTCTGACCTGTTATCCATGGGTGGGACTGATGGGCTGTGAAGACACGAAGGCCGAAGACTGTACCCGTGTCTGGATTGGACTCTCCTTGGCGTGGAAGGCAAGCTTGGTGACTAACTATGGAAATTCGTTCTTATGTAACCGACTCTATGTAACCCTAGATCCCCCCTGATGTCTATATAAACCGAAGGGTGTAGCCCGGAGAGGATATACTCATTACCAATACTCATAACCATAGTCATACAGGATGGACTTCTAGAGTTTAGCCATTACGATCTCGTGGTAGATCAACTCTTGTAATACTCATATTCATCAAGATCAATCAAGCAGGAAGTAGGGTATTACCTCCATAGAGAGTGCCCGAACCTGGGTAAACATCGTGTCCCCTGTCTCCTGTAACCATCGATCCTAGACGCACAGTTCGGGACCCCCTACCCGAGATCTGCCGGTTTTGACACCGACAGTGCCCACTGGTGAAGGCACCCATGAACTCGTGGCACAGGTCTGCCCATGAGGAAATGGAGTTCTCCGGCAGGTGCATCAGCCAAGACCTCAAGTTGGACTTGAGGGCCAAAGGGAAGTAGTTGGCAAACACTTTCTCATCTCTTCCCCCGGCAACTTGAACAGTGATGGTGTAGATGCTCAGGAACTCTGTCGGGTTCAGCCTCCCGGCGTACTTCTCAGGTATCTCTCGCTTGAACGTGCGAACGGACGGCCGACGGACTTGTCGCAGCTCTCGTGTAAAGGCATGGCAGCCGACCTCGAAAGGTAGGCACCCACCAACATCGAGTGCAGGCTTGTCGACGTTGAGGCCGCCGCACCCGTCGGTCTGGCGGAGGTCATCGTGGCGCCGATCTATAACGACGCGCGCGTCTCCCCGCCGCCTATCCTCCGGGGCTCGACGTTGGCCTGGACGTGCTCGAGGGTCAGAAGAGGCCATCGAGACATCGCCGGGGTCTTGATTCAGCTACGCCCGCGTCGGCTGCCATGGTGGGGACTGCACCGTGTGGACGGCCCCCTCTATTCAGCCAACAGTACGGGCGGTTGCTGTCGCTTGGGGAGGTCAAGGCGGGCCAGCTCGTCGTGAGCCCCCAGCATCGGCAAAACCGAGCAGGCTCTGGATGGTGGCATGCCATTCATCCATCTGCTCAGCTGCTGGTGGAAACCTCAGTAGCAACTGAGCTCGCGCCATAGCCTCCATGGCTGTGCTTGGCATAGATGTTGATGACGTCGACCGCACCATCGCCTGGCTCATGATGGTGCCAGTGGCGGCGACGACGGTGGTGCCGCGTCTACGCAGCTATGGGACGACCACCTGGGCAGCGGGGTCGCGCGGCGGTGGTGAGGGAGTCCTGGATTAAGGGGTCCTCGGGCGTCCGGCCTATTGGACATGAGCCGAACTAATGGGATGTGAAGATACAAAGACCGAAGACTCTACCCATGTCCGGATGGGACTCTCCTTGGCGTGTAAGGCAAGCTTGGCGTCCAAATATGAAGATTCCTTTCTCTGTAACCGACTTGATGTAACCCTAGATCCCTCTGGTGTCTATATAAACCAGAGGGCCAGATCCGTAGAGACCAATACTCGTAATCATAGTAATACAGGCTAGACTTCTAGGGTTTAGCCATTACGATCTCATGGTAGATCAACTCTTGTAATACTCATATTCATCAAGATCAATCAGGCAGGAAGTAGGGTATTACCTCCATAGAGAGGGCCCGAACCTGGGTAAACATTGTGTCCCCTGTCTCCTGTTACCATCAACCTTAGACGCGCAGTTCGGGACCCCCTACCCGAGATCCGCCGGTTTTGACACCGACACTGGTGCTTTCATTGAGACTTCCACTGTGTCGTCGTCAAAAGGTTTGATGGCTCCTTCAATCATCTACAACAATGTTGTCCAAGGGGAAACCTTCCTCCCCAGACAGATCTTCGTATTCGGCGGCTTCGCACTGCGGGCCAACTCGCTTGGCCATCTGGAGCAGATCGACAGCTACGCTCTTGGTCATCAGGTCAGATTTGGGAGCTTGAACTACGTTGCGGACATCCGTGGAGACTTGATCTTTGATGGATTCGAGACCACGGCAGCCGCCCCCTGTCACCGCGATGAACATGAATTAAATCTGTCATCGGCCTATACCCGGGAAATTGCACCCATAACCGCTCCGGCCTTAGATCCGGAGCAGATCGCGCCAACCGAGGATTGGAAACTCAGCCCGGCCACGGAAGCCGTAGACTTCGCGGTGTTGGAGCTGCACACGGACCCAACCTCGGGCGATATCTGTGTCACTAGAACCTCAGACTCGTTTCTGGCTATTAGTTCCGAACCATGTGCGTCCGTGTGCATTGAGCTTGATCAGTCATTGATCGTCGAATTCAGCGCCACGGACATCTTCCGGCACTCGCCTTTAGGCGATGTGCTAAACTCATTAAAAAATCTACCCTTAGCGGGGGACTCACAACCGAACTATATCCGGTTCGAACTGGAGGCTGATGACGGAGAATTTCGCTTCCCAGCCGCCACCCACTTCATAGCCACTGTCGAGGACCTAACCGACACACTCGATTACGGCTCAAAAGACATCGACGGTATGGACGACAATGCTGGAGAAGAGGAGGCCCAAAACCCGCCATCCACCGGACGATGGACGACCACCTCCTCATATGACGTATACATGGTGGATGCACCAAAAGATAATAGCTGCAATGACAAGGAAAATCCAGTTGAGGATGAGCCTCCTAAGATACAACCAAAGCGCCGGCGTCAGTGGCGCCGCTCTAAATCACGCTGCAGCAAAGACAACAACACCGGCACAGGAGACGATAACACTCCATACGGTGCCAAAGACAGAGAAGATCCTGACGAACAAACTGCTGAACAGGACGATTAGGAAGAAGGGCAAGTTAGCCCTAATGAACAGGCCATAAACGAAGACTCAGAGGACAGTAACTATTTCCCGCTCTCCAAGGAGGAGGAGAGCCTCGGCAACGAGGATTTTATCATGCCTGAGGAACCTCTCGAGCAGGAGCGCTATAAGCGCCGGCTAATAGCCACTGCAAGGAGCCTGAAAAAGAAGCAGCAGCAGCTTCAAGCTGATCAAGATCTGCTAAACGATAGATGGACTGATTCCTAGCAGCCAAGGAATACGGCCTCAAGCACCCAGCCAAAAGTTACCCGAAGCGTAAATTATTACCTCAGTTTGATGATGAGGCGCTAGAGCCCGTGCCGTCATCGCGCAATGCGGCTAACCGACCACCACGTGGCCGGGACAAAGCGGCAACTCAAGCCGAACACCAGCCCGCCCCACCTCACCGTAAAGGAAGAGATACAACAGCTCGGGGACATACCTACGACCCGCGGCAGGGCTTAGAACGTAGAGCAGGTCAAAACAGATTGATCTATGGATCACGGGGACATGCCCCGACACGCGACAACGGCTATCTAGCCGGACGCTACAATCACACTCACACCCTGGACGAAAACCGCAGTCGGACTCCATCCGAGCTACGTCACGACATGGCCCGACACAGAGGCGCCGCACACCCCCTCTACTTCACTGATGAAGTAATGGACCATGAATTCCCAGAAGGGTTTAAACCCATGAACATCGAATCATATGACAGGACAACGGACCCCATGGTATGGATTGAGGATTTCCTTCTCCATATCCATATGGCCCGGGGTGATGATCTCGATGCCATCAAATACCTCCCGCTAAAACTCAAAGGACCGGCTCGGTACTGGTTGAACTGTCTGCCCGAAAATTCGATTGGCAGCTGGGAGGACCTGGAAGACGCCTTCCGCGACAATTTCCAAGGTACGTATGTCCGGCCACCAGATGCCGATGACTTAAGTCACATCGTCCAGCAGCCCAGAGAGTCAGCCAGGAAGCTCTCGACTAGGTTCTTAGTTCAAAATAACCAAATCGTAGACTGTCCGGATGCGGAAGCCCTAGCGGCCTTCAAGCACAGCGTCCGGGACGAGTGGCTCGCCTGCCACCTCGGTCAGGAAAAACCAAAATCCATGTCAGCCCTTACCGCTCTGATGACCCGCTTTTGTGCGGGAGAAGACAGCTGGCTCGCTCATAGAAGCAACAACGCTAGCGATCCGGACACTTTCAAAATTCGAGACGGCAATGGGAAGCCACGACGCAATAAACACAAACATCGCAATAATAATGAGGGAACGCACGACACAGTGGTCAATGCCAGATTCAGCGGCCCTAAACCCGGTCAATGGAAAAAGCCATTTACGGCAAATAGAGACGGACCATCCAATTTAGACAAGATATTGGATCGGCCCTGCCAGATTCATGGCAACCCCGACAAACCAACTAATCACACCAACATAAGCTGTTGGGTCTTCAAACAGGCCAGCAAGTTAAATGTCGAACACAAGGGGAAGAGGCTGCCCGACGACAGCGACGACGAAGAGACTCACCAACCAAAAACCGAGGGTCAGAAGCAGTTTCTCCCCGAAGTAAAAACAGTGAACATGGTATACATGACACACACACACCCCTACAGGGGAGCGCACGGAACGCTCCCTCCGTGCAGAACATCATAATACGGCTACCTCAGCTGAAGTGCATAGCGGCCTTATCAAACTGCACACCTCGTCGGCCATTAAGCCGCGGTCTCCATTCAACAGGACAGATCAACGACAAAGCCGGACTAGAAGTTTGACTTCTGTCGTTTGCCTAATATACCTGCGAAGTCGGTGCCGCGCATACATAATTATGCACTTAAAACACCCTAGGCATCAGCGGAAGCACAATACGGACGGGCCTACAAGTACTCCCATAATCCCCCTCCCCTTTTTTCTACTACACTGTCTTCCTTTTATTTTATCCTTCCCACAGGTGGCTCAAAGGCTGGTCATCTCACGGACTCTATCGGAGTTCGGGTTCATACACTCACCCAAGGGCTATTCCCGTCAAGGAGTCCCTTCACCGAGGAAAGGCGGCGTAGACGTGCAACATGAGGTCCAAAATAACTTTTTGTAGACTGCACTTTCTACTTTTCGAGCCTCTAAAGTGCCTTTTTCCTCAGCCTTCAACCCCTAGCATGTCAAATAGCCAGGGTTGTGGCATTGTTATCCGTAAAATGATGATTGGCATATCACTCAGGTCCCAGCAAACATAATCCATATTCAGTATTCACTTTTTCCTAAAGAACTGAATTTTGCTCCTTTGGTTGTTTCACACACACCTCGACATAACTTGCCAGGGGCTCAGTACGGGAACAAATGAGTTGCCCACAAGTCCGAACAGCTTTATAGCATAGTTCGGCGTCGCGAGTTTGGCCTTATATGGATCAGCTCCGAATCATGTCTTGGGTCAATAGTTGGGTTGCCTGGCTCTTGTGCTTGCTACCTTATGTTCCGCTCTATCGGCTAGGGTAGTAAAGGGAGAACTACTGCGATTGTGCTTCCGGATAAACCGGGTAAGCACCTCTATAGAGAAAGCCGAAAACAGGCTGTCATGATGCAGCGAGAGCTGGTCAACCACTCAATGACTTATCGGAATCTTTCGCGATTTCCTCCGACGAAGGACCTTTTCTTTAGGTCATACATGTAACACGTTGTATTAAATAAGTCACGTACATACTAGGGGCTATATCTTAGACCCACCATAAAACTCCTATGGCTAAGTGAAAGTGTTAACGCCCTATAGTCTGATTTCCTAGTTCGCCGCATTGACACCTCCTTCATGGACAAAGACATTGGGTTAAGAGTGATCAAATGCTTTTCCGAACACCCCCGTACTTTATATGAGGGGGCTGAAGCCGACGACTGGAAAACTTTCAGATTATATAAAAATGGCCGCACAGGAGGAACACAAGTTTTTAGGCGAAACTAATAAGAAAATAGCCTTATTATATTGTCTTTTACAATCTCCATACATTTTACTCGAATATCATGTTTTTCGAGCATTAACCCTCTATCAAGCGAGCACCCTCTAAGACATCCTCGAAATAATGCTCTGGTGCGTAACAGTCCTTGCCCTTAGGTGGACTCTTCACTGCAACATCTGCGGCCTTCATCTTCGCCCAGTAGGTCTTGACACGGGCAAAGGCCATCCGTGCACCTTCAATGCACATTGACCGCTTAACGGCGTCGATCCGCGGCACCGCATCAGCAAGTCGCCGCACGAAACCAAAATTACTATCCGGAATTGGCTCGGTCGGCCACAGTTTGGCCACGACGTCCTTCATGGCAGAACCGGATATCTTGTGGAGCTCGGCGCATTGGGTTAGCTGTTCATTCAGCAACATCGGGCGCTTCGACACACCGAATTGTGAATAGAAAAGCTTCTCCGTTGCATACCCTTCTTGCGCTTGGTAAAACTGTGCCGCATCGGAAGCACTCTTCGGCAAGTCCAATAACGTGTGTGGAGAACTCCACACTTGATTAAGCGGGGCATAATTCGGATCGCCGAACTTAGTTTGTAATTAAAAGGGCTTACCAGCCGCGATCTCCCCAGCTTACCGGATCTCCTCCTGGGCCGCTCTTGATTCGGACCGCGCTTCTTTCGCCTCTCGTAAGGCCTTGCCAAGATCAGCCGTTTTGGCTTTATTATCCTTCTCGAGGAATTCGCAGTGGCTAACGACATCCTTCAGCTCACGCGCCATCACGGATATTCTCTCCTTGTATTGGTGCCGAGCAGCCTGTTCGGCCTTTAACTCGGCAGATGCCTTTTCGGCAGCCGCATTACTAACCCGAGCGTGCTCCTTGGCCCGGGCTAGCTCAGCCCGAAGGATCTCAACTGCGGCGGCACCATCTGCAGTTATGCATATCTCAGTATATAATCCTTGGTGACATGATTAATGCATGTAATGACTGCCCCAAATACATACCTTGCGACTCATCAAGACGCCTGTTGATAAGCGTAAGGTCATCTCCCGCCACATCAAGCTTCCGTTGTAGATCGGCAACTTCTATAGTCCGGGCGGACGCCAGGGAGGTGACAGCCTGTGTTTCAATCAATCATATTATTTCCTGGGCTTATCTTTTTTGATCCTCTGATCGCCTCCCTTGGGAAGCCAATCCGAGTCTCAGGGGCTACTATCTATACATAGGTGCATTTTGCAAATAAAGCACAATCGAAAACATTACATTACAAACCTCGAAGCCTCTTAGCAGGATCGTGAAGGCTTCATTCAATCCGCTTTTGCGGATAGAACCCTCTCAACCACCGTACCCATCAAGGTACGATGTTCCTCTGAGACGGACGCTTATCGCAACATGTTCGTCAAGGTATCCGACGCTTCTTAATCTCCGAAAGCCGCTGTATGAGTGCGGCCTTCCTTCGAAAAGATCTGTTTATTCGCCCCTAGAGTCGCCTCCGGCTGTAAACAGGACAGTTTGGGGCCTTTATTGTTGGCCCCTGAACCCTAGGCAACCGAAGTGTCACCTTCGGGTAATGTCTTCATCATCCCTCACACCACTTGTTGATCGGGAGAGACTCTCCGGGATGACACCTCGAAGTCGTCCGCCTTGTTGGGCAGGGAGGCCGATGGAGGCGTCTCACTTTCCATCATCTCCAGGAGAAGAACTCCCGAGGAGGAGGATTGTTGAAGAAAGTTGTGTGTTGAACTGCAAAAGTATATATTCAAGATGTTACCTTGGTAACAGGAAAGGAACGGGATATGTTTAAAGCACCCATGTTCACTTCCGATTTGGCTACAGGCTTGTCCTCACTGTGGAACTGTGCGGCAATGTCACCTTCCAAACCCGAGCCGCCCGACGGTGGCATCTTGCCTCACTTGGGAGCCTTCTCCCCCCAACCTTCGGAGGCGGCCCTTTTCTTACCATGGGGAGAAGGGATGTTGGCATCTCCTTCACTTTTGTCTTCGGGCGATGGGATTTTGATCTCCCCGAACACAGCGTCTGATATACCTTCGGGATGGAGGCCACCTTTGATCCTCCCGCTCTCCGTCTTGTCCTCCTTCATAGGCATCTGGTACGGTGTCGGGGCCAGCATCCTTGTTAATACGGGATCCGCTGAGTCTTCGGGAAGGGGGGCCGAACACCTAATTCGCTCTGCTTTCTTTATCCATCCCTGGAAGAAGATAGTTTGATCAGTGTCATATTACAGCATACATAGCTAAAAATACTTCGGGAGTCGAGCGCCTACCGAGGTATCCGGATGGTTGCAGTTGAGGCCGATGTCCTCGCTGGTGTCCGGCCACTGCTTTCGTTTCCCGAAAAACAGCTTCCACATTCTTTTGTGCGTAGTACCGAAGAAGTGTTGGAGGGTGTGTGGTCCTTCCCTATTGAACTCCCACATACGGAGAGGCCGTCGCTGGCACGGAAGGACCCGGCGGACCAGCATTACTTGAATCACGTTCATAAGACCGATGTCCTTCTCAAGGAGGCTCCGGATGCGGCTCTGTAGAGTCTGCACTTCATCAATTGATCCCCAGTCCAACCCCTTATTGACCCATGATGCTACCTGAATCAGAGGGCTTGATCGAAACATAGGTATAGCCGCCCACTTGGTACCACGGGGTTCAGTGACGTAAAACCACTCCTGCTACCATAGGTTGGGAGTTTCGGTGAAGGAGCCTTTGGGCCAGGGCTCACCATAGCTTGCTCACTGTAGCACCTCCGCACTCCGCTTGTTCCCCGTCGACTACCTTCGGCTCACTAAAGGTCTTGAGCCATAAGCCGAAGTGTGGGGGAATACGGAGCAAGGCCTCAAACGCGATAATGAACGTCGGGATGTGCAGAAAAGAATATGGGGCTAGATCATGAAAATCTAGTCCGTAGTAAAACATGAGCCCCCAGACGAAGGGATGAAGAGTGAATCCTAGCCCTCGGAGGAAGTGGGAGATAAATACAACCCTCTCGCCAGATCTGGGAGTAGGAATAACCTGCCCTTGAGTAGAAAGCCTGTGGGGGATCTCCGCGGTCAGGTATCTGGCCGCACGAAGCTTCACAATGTCCTCCTCTGTAACAGAGGAAGCCACCCATCGGCCCTGTGGGCTGGGTCCGGACATGATTGGGAAGCTTGAAGCAATGAAGTCGAACCTTGGGTGTTGGAACTCGAGGTAGGAAAGGTTGAGGAAGAAGCAAGCGTGGAGGAAAAAGGCGGGTCTGTACCCCTCCATAAAGGTTGTGAATATCAAATGCCTCCTCCTAGGCCTTAAAACTTGCCTATTCCCAAGGAATCGTATCAAAAAGACGGTTGGATTACCCACGTCAGTGTTGATAAGAATCCCGTAATAAGGGGAGACGATCTCTGCCTTGACAAGACGTGCTAATAAAACCACGTCTCAAAATGTGGAGTAGCAGGCCAAAAAACGGTTCAAAATAATGGCCGGGTGGTGACGTGGCTGCAAAAGGTTGTCAGTGTATTGGACTCATGAAATATTATACGCTCTGCGGTTGTGTCTGGTACTTGTGTTGCAGATTCGGACACGTTCGTTCGAAGACTATCTTGGGGTATACGGAAAGGGGAACCCGCCTTGCAATGCAGAAGACAATCTGCGCGCTGGACACCTCGTCATTGAAGCCTGATTTAGGGGCTACTGAGGGAGTCCTGGATTAAGGGGTCCTCGGGTGTCCGGCCTCTTGGACATTGGCTAGACTAATGGGCTGTGAAGATACAAAGACCGAAGACTCTACCCATGTCCGTATGGGACTCTCCTTGGCGTGGAAGGAAAGCTTGGCGTCCAAATATGAAGATTCCTTTCTCTGTAACCGACTTGATGTAACCCTAGATCCCTCTGGTGTCTATATAAACCAGAGGGCCCGATCCGTAGAGACCAATACTCATAATCATAGTCATACAGGCTAGACTTCTAGGGTTTAGCCATTACGATCTCGTGGTAAATCAACTCTTATAATACTCATATTCATCAAGATCAATCAAGCAGGAAGTAGGGTATTACCTCCAAAGAGAGGGCCCGAACCTGGGTAAACATTGTGTCCCATGTCTCCTATTGCCATCAACCTTAGACGTGCAGTTCAGGACCCCCTACCCGAGACACGCCGGATTTGACACCGATAGGTGGTGCTCAAGGGTCAGCGGGTCCGTCGAGCACATCGGTATGGTTGGCTTGTCCGGGAGGAGGCACATGGGTCGTGGTCGCTCCCGCGGTGGGGGAGGCCGGAGGGCGATGGCTCACCCCTGACCGAGCGCCGTTGCTGCGGTTGTGCCTGTCAATGCGAGGAGAGGGTGCAGACGGAGTGACCCCCTCGTCCGCACCTTGTGGAGTGTGATCACCAAGGCGTTGCTACTGATGTTCTCCTCTGACATCTCCAACCCCTGTGTTGGCCACGGGGGGAGTGATGATGGCGCCGCCTGCTCCAATCACGCCCCCAGCAGCGTTCACATCCTCGCTCGCCCCCGCATCCTCCGAGGCACTAGAAGCCGCGGGCAGCAGAGCCTTCGAGGTGGACGGATGGGCCGAAGGGTCATACTTCTTCTTCTTAGGTGCCATGGTCGATGGCGTTGTCAAAGACGAAGATGGTGATGAAGATGACGCGCTGCGCATGCCTTCAGGTTCGCGCAAGCGATCCCCCTACCTGGCGTCCCAACGATGTCGCGGGATATCCATGGCCACCTATGGGACCAGGAGGCCCCTTGCTAGTTCGGCAGGGGGACATCGCGTTGCACAAAGAGCAGACCAACGCACGGTAACACGACAGAGAGAATACAAGCAATTAACCAAGTTCGGGCCGCCGCGAGGTGTAAGACCCTACTCCTGCTTTAGTTGATTGATGGTGGAATGGGGATGGTGAAGCGCAGTACACTTTCTCAACAGGGGTTGCCGTAGGGCCACAGTGACTACGCGCGTATGGTTGTGTGGGTTCGTCAACTTTCCAACCCTTCCTACGAGTCCCATGGGCCTCCTCTTATAGATTAAGGGGTCACCACAATGGCAAAATAGTCATTATCTACTGATATGATAGCAAACAGTGCTATCATACCTAACTCTGTGGGCTGACAGGGTGCATTAAATGCACCGCTTAGTGTCACATCACTGGTTGCCCGGGAAGGCTTGCTGGGCTATCTCGCCAGCTCTGCGCTTGTTCTCTTGACACGTCGCAAGACGGGTGTCATCTGTGGGTTTCTTCTGTAGGAAATGGCTACCATGTGGCGAATGTCTGCCACTTAATCACATTGCAGCTTGACACCGTACCGGTTGACGATGTGGGTCGTGCTTGAGTGGTTGGTGGGGTGGTTCTGCTCCCGCGAGCCCCGGCAGACCTTGCCGGGTGCCTTGGTTGCCTGCTTCTGGTGGTGGCCTTGCCCCTTGCCGGGCTCGCCTGCCCGGCAAGGGAGGCCCTTCTCTTGCCAATATATTGCTCCTCTGGCTTGATCTTTGTCCCTCTGAACTGCATGTTGGTTCTTGAAATCTCTTGGTCCCTCAATCTCTGACTTAATATGGTGCTTCAATCTGGTTCTTGTGCCTGTGCATAGTCTGGCCAACGGACCGAGGGTTTGTTGCACCGACAACCGCCCTACCTGCTAGCCCCGTTCATACACCATGGGCGCCAAACATGGGCAGCAAAACACCCTCTCCTCACTGTCGGTGTCAAAACCGGCGGATCTCGGGTAGGGGGTCCCGAATTGTGCGTCTAGGCAGATGGTAACAAGAGACAAGGGACATGATGTTTTTACCCAGGTTCGGGCCCTCTCGATGGAGGTAATACCCTACTCCTACTTGATTAATATTGATGATATGGGTAGTACAAGAGTAGATCTAACACGAGATCAAGGAGGCTAAACCCTAGAAGCTCGCCTATGGTATGATTGTTGTTCGCCCTCTGGGACTAAAACCCTCCGGTTTATATAGACACCGGATAGGTTAGGGTTACACAGTCGGTTACAATGGTAGGAGATCTACATATCCAGATCGCCAAGCTTGCCTTCCACGCCAAGGAAAGTCCCATCCGGACACGGGATGAAGTTTTCAATCTTGTATCTTCATAGTCTTGGAGTCCGGCCGTGACGATAGTCCGGCTATCCGGACACCCCTATTCCGGACTCCTTAGTAGCCCTGAACCAGGCTTCAATGACGATGAGTCAGCGCGTTGATTGTCTTCGGCATTGCAGGTGGGTTCCTCCTCCGAATACTTCATGGAAGGTTTTGAACACAAGGATAGTGTCCGCTCTGCAAAACTATTTCCACATAACAACGTAGAGAGAATAATTTATGAACAGAACTGATGAAGTATTCCGCGGCGTGACATCACACCACGGCCAGGCTTTTATATGAATCGTTTTTTATTGTTCCACCTCAGCGTGTTTAGCGAGGCGGTTTCCTTGGCATGTTTTATCAAAGCATAGATCGTGCCCCCTTATTCCTGGATTCTCATCAATACGGACATGGGTAACCCAACCGTGCCCGTTGGCCTGCCTTGTCTATCAAAGGCGAGTCCTAATCGACCACGGGGTGGGCTCTTGGTATTCAACCTCTTTATAATGAGACCAAGGCCCTCTTCTTCTTTACACCCTCCATCGAGTTCGCCTCGCGCTTCGAGTTCGAACACCCAAAGCTTCAGATTCAGGCGCTTCGGACTTTCGACGATGTCGGCTCCGACCAGCACGGCCGATGGATGTCTTCCTCCATCATCAAGAAGATGTGCTAAAGCTGCGAGGCGCCGGTATCTAACCTCTGAGATCTCGCATAGGCTGCCTGCTCCAGGCAGGTCATTCCCACTCTGAGCCCGGCGAGAACGTGGTGTTCATGTCCCACTTCCTTCGGGTTTAGGCTTCCGACGGATCCCTTTGCGGAGGCTCATGTTTTATTATGGGCTTGATTTCCATGACTTGAATCCGAGTCCATCCTCCATATCTCGTCATTCATTGTCGTATGTGAGGCCTTCCTCCATATTACCCCCCACTTTGGATTGTGGCTCAAGACCTTCAAGGTGGAGCCAAAGATGATCAAGGGGCAGCAAGCGGAGTGCGGAGGGGCGGTCATAAGCAAATGTGCCGATGCTCCGTGGCCCGAGGCTCTTTTCAAGAGGAGCTTGGTTTGTGGCAACGAGAGTGGTTTTATATCACCGCTCCCAGGGGCACCAAATGGGCGGCGCTCCCTGCTTTCCGCTCGGAGTCCACCACAGGCTGGCATCATGGGTCAACAAGGGGCTCGGCGGGGGCCGTCCAAGGGCGTTCCCCTGCTGCGAGGCCGTATTCAAGATCTCCGGAAAGAGGATCAATCTGGTTGCAAGTATGCAGGTTATGGTGATCCGGCGCCTTCAACCTCAGCAACGTCGCCCCTCCGCCTGTGGGAATTCAATCCGGAGGGACCACGAGCTCTCCAAAATTTTATGGGCATGACGCCCGTGGAGATGTATAAACTGTTCTTCGGATCACAAGAGAAGTGTCCGGACTTGACCAAGGATGCAGGACTAAGCTGCAATCGCCCAGATACTCAAGTAAGTAGTCCTGTAACCGGACAAGTTGTTCATTCATTTATTTCATATATATATGCCCTTTAAAGGAGCCGTTTCTTGAATAGGAGTGGATAGCCAAGGCAAAGTTAATAAGGTGTCGGCTCCTCCGGAGACCATGCCGGATCCCATGCTGACCAAGATGTTAAAGGTCGCGCCTTTTGAAGAAGGCGAAGGAGGGAGCGGGGAAGCAACCGCCTCTGTGAAGGAGGCTATCAAGGAAGGAGGGATTAAGAGTCCCACCTTCCGAGGAGAGAAGAGGACCGCTTCGGAAGATCCGGAGGTCAAGGCCTCAAAGAGGGGGAAGGAATCTTTGGCGGAGAGTCCGGCGCTGGGAAGTAAGCCAGCCGCATTATTTCCCCAAGGGGATCAGCCCTCCAGCCAGCCGTAAGTAAAAAGAAGGGGTCTTGTAAATAAGGAACATCCCTGTGTTTATTCATGAGGATAACCGAACTTGTACCTTGTAGTTCGGACTTCAGCCCTTCTCAGCAGAGCTCGTCTTCGGGGGATCTTCTTCCGGAGATGATGGAGAGCGAAACGCCTCCACCTGTCGCACCCTCATGTGAGGCGGACGACCCGGAGGTGTCGTCGCGGCGGGGCCGGAAGGTCCGGTGCCAAGTGGCGCGTGGTCGGAGGAGCTGAAGGATCTGCTCGGGCGAGCAGCTATTTCATAGGATCACCGTGCTCTAATGGGTACGGTGATTGAAAGAATTGCATCCGCGGAGAGCGGATTACATGAAGCCGCCGAAGCTTCTTGTGACGGGTTTGAGGTACGCAAAATGATGTACTTTCTCGACAGTTATGCATATAAAATGCGCCTGTATAGATAGTAGCCCCTCGGACTCGGTATGTTGTCAAAATTGACAATGTGCCGAGATCAAATCTCGATTATAACATATCGCCACTCCTGAGCAGGTGGCGGGCGTCCGGAGGCCAGCGGACTGCTGAATATGCCGAACTAAAGCGGCAACTTGACGAGGCGGTTCTGACATCGCTGGTCAATAAGCGGTTTGACGAGTCACAAGGTATGCGACTTCTATGCGGACACCTTGTAAGGGAGCTTGACGCCCATGTCTTCTTGTTCGTATGCTTAATGCAAATGGTGCTGCCGTGGAGGAGGCTGCGGGCAGAACTTCGCCGAGCGAAAGAGCAAGCCAGAATTAATGTCTGGCGCTTTAAAAGGCGGCGAAGAGCTCAAGCTGAGCAGGCTGCCCTTTGCCGGCAGAGAGGAGATGGCCGATATGGCCAAAAGTTAAGGAATACTACCGATCGCTGCGAGGTTCTTGAAAACGAACGTCAAAGCGTAACAAGAGGGCCTAAAGAAGGCCGCCGCCGAATCCAAGAATGCCCAATCGGCTTTGAGAGCTGCCAAGGAGGAGCTGAGTCGGGCCGGGCAATTGCGGCTGGAAAACCGTTTACGCTACGGAGGAAATATACGGATCCAAAATGCGCTCGGTTGGATAAGTTGTGGAGTTCGGAGGATGCTTATCTAGACTTGGCGGCGGCTGTGGGCCTTGGTTGAGCAATTCCGGGGCGGAAGGGGCCTGAAGGGAAGAGCTATATTGGTCGCAATTCCATAGTCCGGAGCATCCTCTGCCATCGACCGATCGGTTGGCGAATGGGCCGAGCTGAATCGATTGTCCGGATTTGCCATGAAGCATGTCTTGACTCACTTGTGGCGGACGGACCCCAGCCGAAGAGCTATTTTGGTTTAGTGCAGCAGTTTCTTGGTGTGGTGCCGCGTATCGACGCAATGAAGCGATCGGCGTGTATTGAGGGAGCACGGATGGCTCTTGCCCGTGTCAAGACATACTGGGTAGAGATGAAGGCCACTGACGTTGCATCCCAAGATTCGGATAGAAGCCGAGTACCTGCCGAGCACTACTTTGAAGAAGTCCTGTCGGGCGCTCGTTTAATAGAGACACAGTGCTCGAAGGATATTATGTTTAAATGACATGTATGATTTGTGAAAACAATGTTTCAATGTAATATAAGGGCGTTTTATACTTGTGCGTTCAAGTAGTAAACTACTCCTGTCTTGACGTTTATGTATATGTGTATATAACCTGAAAGATGGCAGTCCTTGGCTTCAGCCCCCACGCACATAGTGCGGGGGTGTTTGAAAAAAACGCTTTTTCACACTTAATCCAACGTCTTGGTCCTATTAAGGAGGTGATAGTGTAGCAAACCAGGCGACCGGACTATAATGCTTTATCACTTTCACTTAGCCATAGGAGTTCGAGGCTGGGGCTACTATATAGCCCCTGGGGGCACCGCACTCTCCCGAATTCGGGGTGCGTATGTGCCTGACCGGAAACTGGTCCTTCGTTAATGCGGAGGAATCCTAAACATTCCTGTGAGTCATCGAGTGGTTGACCAGTCTCTCGCTATATCATGACAGGCAGTTTTCGGCTTTCTCTACTGAGGTGCTCGCTCGGCCGAACCGGGGCACAATAGCAGTAGTTCTCCTGGTGCCGCATTAGCCGTGAAAACGGAACGTAAGGCAGCAAAACACAGGAGCCGGGCAACCCAACATTTGACCAAAGACATGATTCGGAGCTGATGCATGTAAGGCCTAACTCGAGACACCGAATACTCCCTAAGGTATTCGGTCTTTATGAAAATGGGCGGAATAATGCCCTAAACCCCTGGTGTCCAGGTACGCGCAAAAATTCTCGTGCGGCCAATGCCAAAGCACCAGCCTCCTCCTCGGTTATATTAAGGAACCGGGGGGATGTATATCAACAAGAGACAATGAAAAAAGGTTTACGCAGGGTCTTAATCTGAAAAGAATCCTTGCAACGGGTCCCTCACGCGTCTGCGCCTCTGTCTCCGTTGTGCCGTATCACGGGCGGGTGTAGCACGTTGTTCATCTGTAAAAGAGAGGAACTTAGTTTGAAAGAAAAAGGATCGTGCGAAAGGTGTACTTAATATTAAATAAACAGAGTACGGTTCGAAGAATTGAATAAAATTGAGCTTTATTGTCTCTTGTTATACATGTATGTGGCCCCTCATATGGGGGTATGCCGCTAGTAGGCGCCGGACTCGTCTAACCGTGTCCGGGGTTTGAATGACCGATTCAGGTTCTTTGCCTAGCAGAGCCGGATAGCTGTGGGGCTGTCAAGGCAGTCTCCCGTTCTTCCGTGCTCAAGTGACACTTAATACTTCCTTTTAATGAGATGATGTCGCGTGGACCGGTCATTTTAAGTGTTAGAGATGCATAATGCGGTATTGCGTTAAAGCAGGCGAAAGCTTCGCATCTCAATAGTGCTTGATGGCTACTTTTAAACGGGGCGACATGGAAGAGTAACTTTTTGCGACGGAAGTTGTCGGATGAACCAAACACAACTTCTAGCAGTATGGAGCCCGTGCAAAGGGCATATGGGCCTGGCATTACTCCTTTAAAGGAGGTGTTGCTACGGCGAATTTTGGTTGGGTTTATCCCCATCCTGCGGATTGTGTCACGATATATCAGGTTTATGTCATCGCCGCCATCCATGAGGACATGTGTAAATTGGAATCTGTCGATTATAGGATCCAATATCAAGGCAGTCCATCCTGCGTTCCGGATATTATCGGAATAGTCCTGATGGTCGAAGGTGATTGGTTTTGACAACCACTGTGTGGCGCACCTTTTAGGGGGCGCCGCTCTGTTATTCCTTTTGATCACGTGAAGTGAGTTTACTATTTTGACCTCCTGTGGGAAAGTTTTTTGATTTCCGAGGCTCTGCTTGTGGTGCTCGTCGTCATCTTCACTTGGTGTGTCGAGCCCCTTGTGTTAGGCGTTCAGTCTACCGGACTGTTTGAAGACCCAACAATTTCTGTGGGTATGGTTAGCAGGCCTCCTGAAGTCTTGTGGATTTGACATATCTTGTCCAAGATTTTGTTGAAGTTGGATAGCTCATCGCTATTGTCCTTAAGGGGCAGTTTTTTGCTGTTCTGCCGTGAGCTTTTGAATCCGGCATTGACTGCCATGCTCTTTGGACTGTTCCTTTTAATCCGGCGCTGGTCCTTGTTGCGCCATGGTTTCCCGTTTCCATCCCTGATTTCGGATGTATTTGGGTCGCTGGTGTTGCATCTTGCTAGCCAGCTATCCTCTCCCGCACAAAAGCGGGTCATGAGGCTTGTTAATGCGGCCATTGTTCTTGGCTTTTCTTGGCCGAGGTGTCTGGCGAGCCATTCGTCTCGGACGTTGTGTTTGAAAGCTGCTAAGGCTTGGCGTCCGGACAATCGACTATTTGGTTTTTAGTAAGGAACCTGTTCCATAATTTCCGGGCTGACTCTCCGGGCTGTTGAGCTATGTGACTTAGATCGTCTGCGTCCGGAGGGCGGACATAGGTCCCCTGAAAATTTGCCCGAAATGCATCCTCAAGCTCTTCCCAGCTTCCAATGGTATTTTCGGGGAGGCTCTTAAGCCAATGCCGAGCCGGCCCTTTGAGTTTAAGGGGTAAGTATTTTATGGCGTGGAGATCATCTCCTCTAGCCATGTGTATGTGGAGGATGTAATCCTCAATCCAGACTCCAGGGACTGTTGTTCCGTCGTATGCCTCTATGTTTACGGGTTTGAATCCTGCTGGAAATTCATGATCCAGCACCTCATCGGTGATACATAGGGGGTGTGCGGCGCCCCTATATTTGGGTGTGCTGTGGTTTTCGGAATTTTGGCGCGTTGCATTGCTTTGACAAGCGTGCTTTCTTGGCCCATGAATGGACCTAACTGGGCCATCCTTTTGATGTGAATCCTTAAGCGGATCGCATATTGGCTTGTGTGCGGCACCATTCGCCGCTCTCTTTTTGCCGTGAGGTCGTCCATCCGACCGGGTGGCCTTCTTGCTTTTAATTGTGGGGGCTCTAAGGCCTCCTCGTCAATTCAGGCAGTAGCTTTCTTTTCGGGTAGCTCTTTGTTCGGGTATCGCCGTGCTGCTCTGCGGTCTTTGAATACTTTGCTCCATCTAATCCTGAGTGCATCTTCCGCTGTTTTGAGCTTCCGCTTCGCTTTTTCAGGCTACAGCGATGGCGACGAGCCTTTTCTGGAGGTCATTTTGCTCCAATAGTTTGTCCGGCGTGAGATCGTCCGGACTGTTGTCTTTGCCGGGGACAGATTGTTTATCCAAGTTGTCTTGTTCGGACGATTGCTTGATAGCTTGTTCGTTGTCCACCGGTTCGCCCTGCTCTATGGCTGGGTCTTTGTTGAGGCGGGACTTTGTTCGGCGTTTACGTTGCCGTTTTCACCTGCTTTTCGAGGATTTATCCTTCGTGGCGTCCGTTGTTCCTCGTCTTCATTTCCTTTAGGTGTATCCACCATGTATATATCATGGGATGAGGTTGTCCAGCATCCTATAGGTGCTGGTTCATTGTTGTCTCCTACATCGTCGTCCATACCGTCGATGTCCTCGGAGTCGAAATCGAGCACGTCGTGTAAGCTTTCGACAGTGGCTATGAAGTGGGTGGTGGGTGGGCATTGAGTTTCTTCATCGTCCGCATCCCAACCTTCCTGTCCGTAGTCCGGCCAGGGCTCTCCGGATAAAGAGAGAGACTTTAGTGAATTCAGGATGTCGCTGAAGGGCGAGTGCTGAAAGATGTCCGCGGCCGTGAACTCCATAACGGGCGCCCAATCGGATTCGATTGGCAAGGGCGCGGAGGGTTCAGAGTCCGGAGAGGAGTCCGGCACCCTGGAGTCGAGGTCTTCGCAAAGGACAGGGATGGAGTTCGGCTCGATCGCTGTAGAGATTGTAGCCCCCGAGGCGGTGTCCAACCACTCGTCCTCGATCGGGGAATCCGGCTCCGGATTAAGGGTCGGAGCAGATTCTGGTGCGGCCTCCAGGGCACTGTTCGGCTGCAGAGCTAGATCATGCCCATCGAGACAGTGCGGCGCGCTTGGCTGCGGCTCGAATCCGTCAAAGATCAAGTCTCCGCGGATATCGGCCGTATAGTTTAAACTTCCAAATCTGACCTGACGGCCAGGGGCGTAGCTTTCGATCTGCTCCAGATGGCCAAGCGAATTGGCCCGCAGTGCAAAGCCGCCGAACACGAAGATCTGTCTGGGGAGAAAATTCTCACCCTGGACCACGTCGTTGTTGATGACCGAAGGAGCCATCGGGCCTATCAGTGACGACACAGAGGAACTCTCAATGAAAGCACCAATGTCGGTGTCAAAACCGGCGGATCTCGGGTAGGGGGTCCCGAACTGTGCGTCTAGGCGGATGGTAACAGGAGACAAGGGACACGATGTTTTCCCAGGTTTGGGCCCTCTTGATGGAGGTAATACCCTACTCCTGCTTGATTAATATTGATGATATGGGTAGTACAAGAGTATATCTACCACGAGATCAAGGAGGCTAACCCTAGAAGCTAGCCTATGGTATGATTGTTGTTAGATCCTCGGACTAAAACCCTCCGGTTTATATAGACACCGGATAGGTTAGGGTTACACAGTCGGTTACAATGGTAGGAGATCTACATATCCGTATCGCCAAGCTTGCCTTCCACGCCAAGGAAAGTCCCATCCGGACACGGGACGAAGTCTTCAATCTTGTATCTTCATAGTCTTGGCGTTCGGCCGTGACGATAGTCCGGCTATTCGGACACCCCCTAGTCCGGGACTCCCTCACTCACCCAAAATCGCTCTTGGAAAATATTGGGGAAATGCGATATTACCGTCCTATCCCCAGCCGGCAAGATGTCCAAAATTTTAAACGCGGGCTAACTTTGTAACTTTCCCACATTTTAGAAAAGCGCGTCCCATGGTTTGAGATCCCCTCCCCCTCCATTCCCCCATTCATACACCATCGGTGCGAAAACACCCTCCCCACACCGACCAGCCTCCTCCATCCACCGCCCCATCCTCCACCTTGCTGAAGCCGCTACCCCTACCCCATGGGCCACTGCAAGAGTTGGACGTCTCTCATCCACGATGCCAGACTAGGATCCTTTCATTGCGTCCTCTCGTTTCATCGGTGCCGTTGTCGACCTTGTCGTGGCCGCTCCTACGACTGCCTCGTCCACGGCAACAGGACTCATCCCTCGATGTCGCCTTCTGCTGTCTCAAATCTGCTTCCGCGCAGCTGACAACCATCGCACCCGCAACACCCTCAATGTATCAGCAATGGCCTACACGGCGTCGCAAGAGAGGTGGTACCCTTTTGTATCTGCTCAAGTTATTGATCTCATCCAGAAAATAGATCGTCACTTGTTTACCGTACTTTCCTTGTCCATACCAAATCTTAGTGGTTAGTTGAAAGCAAACATTGGGTTCGAAGTATCCTTTTTCCAGTTTGCACCTTCAGATCCGCCATGGCACAGTCACTATACTTTCAATGCCTATGGTTTTCCCCTTTTGTATTCACTACCATCATCCTAGGTACTTCGTGTCGTGCTAGCACTGCTCCTCAAGACCTCAACCCATCAAGCGAAACAACATGCCACTCATAATTCCAAATCTTAGTTGTTGAAATATGAATTTGATATGATGCTGATATTACTAAAATAGAGAATGTTTAATTGGTCAGCTAATGTTCCTATATTAGTTTCAAAAAGCATGTGCACCACATATAGAGAGAGACAACAGGGATTTGCATTTCTTTATGTGCTCTTGTTCATCATGGGTGGGCAACACACATCGTATTATCTTAAATCCGCTTGCTCTTCTTTATCATGTTCCTCTTCTGTTCTTCTTAATAAGTATAGTAATTCCCCTGTTCCTAAACTTCCTTGGGTGCGTGCATGTGTTGTGGTGGCGTGCGTTTGTACCAGGTGTTGTTAATCATTGGTTTATTTATAAAGTGGGGTGAAAGCCTTTTTCAGTAAAACATAAGTCTTTTTAGACGTTCTAATAAGAACTACTTACGGATGTATGTAGACATATTTTAGAGTGTACATTCACTCATTTTGCTCCATATGTAGTCCGCATTGGAATCTTTAAAAGACTTATACTTAGGAACGGAGGGAGTAGTACAATATGTTTCTTGTCAGGAAGTGGAGCAAGGACATTTGCAGTCGACAAGTCTATCGGGTTACTTCAGATGGATGCTTTCAACTATTCTAGATGGTCTGCCGTAATATCCAGGAAATGCTGGGAGCTATGTCGCCTTTGAGACTCTAGATTGATAGTAACAGTATTGTGCCTTAAGTTGAATAGAGTTGCCCCTGTAGGGGTGATGCGGCTTGAAACTGTGTTGGTATTTCCCCAAAGAGGAAGGGATGATGCAGTACAGCTACGGTAGGTATTCCCCTCAGTTATGAAACCAAGGTTAACAATCCAGTAGGAGAACCAAGCAACACTATGTAAACGGTACCTACACACAAAGAACAAATCTTTGCAACCCGACGCGTAAGAGGGGTTGTCAATCCCTCTACGGTAAAAAGATAGATTGATTTGTATAACATTGGATAAATGGATCTAGAAAAAACAGAGAATAAAACACATAAAGAAAAAGTGCAGCAAGGTATTTTTGAATTTTTGGAATAATAGATCTGAAAACAATATTATAAAGGGACATTTACATTTGTGCCCCTAACTGGAACCCACTACTCAGATTTACCCCTAATTCCGAAGCATGCTCAAATTTGCCCCTCAGCCGTTAGTTGCCCTTATAGGAATGCCCTTCTGCGCCGTTACCATCCGGTCAAAGGGCTTTGTCCATCTCGAAAAAATAGAAAAAATTAAAAAAATCTGAATTTTTGTGGGTCGAAGGTACTCAAGTGCGCAACGTGCGTGCAAATTTTCATGTTGTTTGGACACTCTAGGAGCTCATGGCAAAGGAAAATAGTAAATATGTATGCCTTTGAACAGTAAATTCAAAACAAATAGCAAGAAAATTCAAAAAATATGAATTTTTTGGCATCCAAGATGCTTGGGTGCGCAAGGTGTGTGCAAAATTTTGTTGTGTTTGGACATTGTAGGAGCTCTTGTAGAAAAAACAAAATATGGCTCGGAAAAAACTTCGAAAAATACACTTTTTTGCTATAGCTCCTCGCATGTCATTTGATAACAAAAAATTTCACACACCTTGCGCACCCGAGCATCTTGGTTGCCAAAAAAATTCATATTTTTTGAATTTTCTTGCTATTTTCTATGAATTTACTATTCACAAGCGTACAGATTTATTGTTTTTCTTTGACATGAGCTCCTGGTATGCCTAAACATCAAGAAAATTTGCACGCACCTTGCGCACCTAAGTATCTTTGAACCCGCAAAAATTCAGATTTTTTTGATTTTTTCTATTATTTTCGAGACGGTCAAAGCCCTTTGACCAGACGGTAACGACGCAGAAGGACATTTCTATAAGGGCAACTAACGGCAGAGGGGAAAATTTGAGCATGCTTCAAAATTAGGGGCAAATCCGAGTAGTGGGTTCCTATTAGGGGCACAATTGTAAATGTCCCTATGATAAAAGATAGACCCGGGGGCCGTAGATTTCACTAGTGGCTTCTCTCGAGAAAATAGCATATGGTGGGTAAACAAATTAGTGTTGGGCACTTGACAGAAGAGCAAATAGTTATGACGACATCCAAGGCAATGATCATGTATATAGGCATCACGTCGAAGATTAGTAGACTGACTCATGCCTGCATGTACTACTATTACGCCACATATCGACCGCTATCCAGCATGCATCTAGTGTATTAAGTTCATGGAGAAACGGAGTAATGCAATAAGAACGATGACATGATGTAGTCAAGATCTATTCATGTAGGAATAGACCCCATCTTTTTATCCTTAATAGCAATGATACATACATGCCTCGCTACCCCTTCTGCCACTGGGTGAGGACACTGCAAGATAGAACCCATCACAAAGCACCTCTTCCCATTGCAAGAAAAAGCAGTCTAGTTGGCCAAACCAAACCAAATTTCAGAGAAGAAATACGAGGCTATAATAATCATGCAAATAAGAGATCAAAGAAGACTCAAATAATATTCATAGATAGATCCAATCATAAACTCGCAATTCATCGGATCCCAACAAACACACCATAAAAGTCATTACATTAAATAGATCTCCAAGAACATCGAGGAGAACATTGTATTGAGAATCAAAAAGAGAGAAGAAGCCATCTAGCTACTGCCAACGGACCCATAGGTATATGGTGAACTACTCATGCATCATCGGAGGAGCACCAATGAGGATGATGAACCTCTATATGATCGTGTTCCCCTCCGGCAGAGTGCCGGAATAGGGCTCTAGATTGGATCCCGTGGTTCTGGAACTTGCGGTGGCTGGAATTGTATTTCGATCGCTCCCCCAGGGTTTTGGGAATATCTGAGTATTTATAGAGCCGAGAGGCGGTGAAGGAGATTTCCATGGCCCCAACCACCCATCAGGGCGCCTGGGGCCTCTTGCGCACCCAGGTGGGCGGTGGGTCCCATGGGTCTCCCCCCGTGCACTTCCTTGGCTCCCAAGTTGTCTTCTGGTCTAAAAAAATCTCCAAAACGTTTCGTGGGATTTGGACTTCGTTTGGTACTGATATTCTGCAAATTTAAAAACAAGCAAAAACAGCAACTGGCACTGGGCACTATGTCAATAGGTTAGTCCCAAAAAATGACATAAAGTTGCTATAAAATGAAGGTAAAACATCCAAGAATGATAATATATCAGCATGGAACAATAAAAAAATATAGATACATTGGAGACATATCAAGGAGCCAAAGCCTTTCTATCCGTACCGGCAATACAAGCCCATATGTTCCAGCAAGTTCCACTTTCCTAATTTTACACGTGACGCTTAGGGTTTTCCCCTTTTATCTACACTACTATGATCTGCATAGGTGCTTTCTGTCATACTAGCATGACTCCTCCCTTCAAGCTAAACAACACACCACTTGTAATTTCAAAGCTTGGTTGTTCAAATATGAATGTGATATGATACTGATATTAGTTAACACGCACATTTAATTGGTTAGCTAAAGCTCCCACTTGAGTTATCAAATGCATGTGGCAACATATAGAGAGATAGTAGGAATTGCATTTCTTTGTCACTTGTTGACTGTACTTTCTTGTCCATAACAAATCTTAGTTGTTAGTTGAAAGAAAACATCATTTGCTAAGTAGCCTTTGTGCGGTTTGCAACATCAGATCTGCCATGCCACTGCCACGGTCAACACTATACTCATCATGCTTAGGATTTCAGCCTTTTATGATCACCATGATCAACCTACGTGATTCATGTCGTAATAGCACTGCTCCACCCATCAAGCTAAACAAGCTTAGTTGTACAAATTCGAATCTTATATGATGCTGATATTAGTAAAACAGGGACAAGTTTGATTGGTCAGCTAAATGTTCCTACTTTAGTTTCGAAATGCATGTGAGCCACATATGGAGAGACAAGAAGGAATAGTATTTCTCTGTGCGCTCTTGTTCATCATGGGTGGGCAACAAACATTGTATAGAAAGACTTGCAATATCTTCAATCTGCTTGTTCTCTGCTCTTCTTTAACATGATCCTCTTCTCTTCTTATTTAATAAGTACAATATGTTCCTTGTTCGGAAGAGTAGTAGAGACATTTGCGGTCAACAAGTAGGTCGAGTTGTTATTCCTTAGTATATTTTGAAGCTATTTTCTGTGAAGTATCATTACTTCTGGAGCTCTCATAATTTTGAGTAGTAGGCCACATTATATTAATGCACACAACAAATTACAACAAACATGGCATCTCTCAAAAGAATTGCAGAGGTAGCACATAGGGGTTTACAAGGAGGCGCTATTGGATTAGAATCACTTATGCATTACAAAGATAATCGCACTTATTTTTATGTTTTCATGCATGTCAGGTATTGAACATTATCATAATGAATATGAGAATGGGTGTACGAGAGGCATATTGCGGATCAATCCACTGGCTAACAAACTTGGCATGGTTGAGGATGGCCTATCTTATTCACCCATCAGGGTGCTTGCTCTAACTTGACAAGGTTGTATTGGTCACATGTATCTTGCATATGATTTCTTGCATTACTTCTACTTTGTTACACCACCATCTGCTTAGTCTAAGCATCATATATGAGTATATGCCATGCCTATCCATTTTCTGTACCTATTTCATGTGTCATCATACCATGTTTTTCCAGTCAAATGTTGTTCTTTCATAATAGATGCCCCAAAGAAGAGGGTGAGTGCAGATCCTGAAGGAGTACAAACAGAGTATTTGGAAAAGGCCCTGATACCTAATAAATCAAATAGATCAGCAACCCTAGAAAACATAGGCCCAACTGTCGCACACTTTACCCCTACTCCACTGGCCAAACCCCTATTAGAACTGCAGAGAGCCCAACTGTAGCACACTTTACCCTACTCCACTGCCCAAAACTCTATGATATCAATACAAAATTTGAACTCCTACATTTCTGCATGTGCCTTACCATATCTCTTGTATGAAAACTAATTGCAGATGAATCTCCATTCTCAAAGGAATCATAGGATCTCACAACAATACTAGGCACTACATTGCTCTTGTTAGTACCTCTTGCCTTTTATCAGCATACTTACATTCATTGCTATTTGGTTATGTAGCAACATTGTAAATGTTCGCTTCCTTATCCACCGTTTGCTCGAAATTATAAGATCTATATTTACTCTTACATAAATGTAGAATTAACCCAATGGTTATGAAGTTCTCGATTGCTGATGTAAGTACCTGTTCTCATGTACTCCCTCCGTATCGAATTAATTGTTGCTCAATTGGATGTATTTAGAACTAAAATAGTGCTAGATACATCCATTTGAGCGACAAGTAATTCCGAACGGTGGTATTATTACTGTACTTGCATTGAGAGATAGTTGATAGTCTAGCATTACTTTGCATCTTATCTTCCCTGCCCTCCATTTTCTCTAAATTATCATATTTACATTTACTCTTACCAAAATGTTGAATAAAGCCAATGCCACTTCACACATTGAGGTCTGCATTTCTCTTGTTAGTACATTTTTCCTTGTAACATTGTACTTGATTGACAACTATTTGATTATGTATCAACACTCTGCATCTGAGCTTCATTATCATCTATTTCTTCTAATATTATTAGATCTATATTTACTCTTTACAAAATGTGGAATAAAGGCAATGATTATGAAGAAGTTTTTTAGGGAATATCCTTCCATCGACATGGAGAAGGGAATGTCCAGCCCGTGTTAACATGTAATGCAAGTCCATCCTTCTCAAGCCTTCAAACTTTGTTCTAGTACAGATTTGGATAGGAATCATTTCCTCCACTACTGTTTACTTTGGTGTTTGCACTCCAAAAAAATAACATCCGTGACATTTTGTGCCGAACGATTTTTTTTGCCATGCTTATGACACTTCTATGACGATAATTGTGACAAAACCCGGTATCATCATAGATGTGGTGGGCTCCTACTTCTATGACAAAAAATCATGACAAAAAATGGGCTTTTCGTCCTAGGCGGGTTGGAGATGCACCTGCATGACATTCTTTGGGCCGTCCATGATGGAAAAAATCATGGTAGAAGCGAGGGCGAGGAAAATTTCGGGGAGTTCCTGGTTACGGTGGGTGGTCGGGGCCGAGCGATGCATGGAGGGATTGCACGTTTCTCTCATACACGTACGTGCATGTGTGCGAGGCGTTGGGCTCTAACTGAACCCGAGCGAGGCATTCGTTTACTGAACCCGAGCGATTGCACTAGCTATGTTACTCAACCCGAGCGGATTGATCCCTGGCTGTTAACTAAACCAGATCGAGGGATTCCTTCGCTACTGCTACTAACTGAAGCCGATCGAACCTGCTGCCTCTTGATGAACAATGAATATGGGGGTTGGTTGAACGAGTCGAGAACTACGTGGTTGGGGTTGGATGAACAGTTCCCGGTGGGGGTTGGATGAACAGGACCCTGTGGTAGTAGTAGTAGGCCATTGTCGCTGGATGAACAGGGCCCCAAGAGGAGGCCGCCATAGCCGAGCTGGTTGGGGGTGGATGAACATGACCCTATGGAGGGCTGGTTGAATAGTAGCCGGTGGAGGGCTGGATGAACGTTGCCTGTGGAGGCAGGAGGAAGATGCGGTGGATGAACAGTGCAGGTGGAGGCTGAAGCAAGTCGACGGTGGGTGAACAGTAGCCCGCGGAGTCCCGTTTCGTGGTACGCCACACCCCTCCGATGAACAGGACCCCCGTTTTGACCGTAGCACTCGAACACAAGTCCGTTTCCTCCATTTTGTTGTACGCCACACCCCTCCCGATGAATAGGACCCCTGTTTCGACCGTAGCGTTCCAACACAAGTCTGTTTCCTCCGTTTTGTGGTACACCACAACCCTCTCGATGAACAGGATGCCATTTCGACCGTAGTCGGTCGACCAGAAGGTCGTTTCCTCCGTGCTGCGGTACGCCAGACCCCATTTTGGCTGTTTCGTCCAAGCTGGTTGGCTCCCGTTGAACAGGACGCATTCCGACCCAGTCTGTTGCCTCCCGATGAACATCACGTTGTCTCTCTGTTCTGACCCAGCCGGTTGGCTGCCTGATGAATAGGACGCCATTGCTGCCGTCCGTTGCCTCTCCATGTACACAAGCCCCGGCCGTATGTATGCGCGAGTATGCGTTCGAGACCCCGCCCGTATGTACGTACATTATTGTATTTTTTGGCATGTGGTTGTACGTACGTGTACACGATTTAGAAGGGAATGCCTGAACTGCTACGTCGGGGGCTCTAATACTAAACGAGCCGCTGCTTGCTTGGCCATGGTTCATCGTTGCAGAGAGACCGATCGACCAGTATGTACGTACACGTTCACGACAATGCTACGTACGCTTCGACCAGGTGGGTCCCGTCTGTCTGGGGGATAAGGAGGCACTTCCTTGCGTGCGAAGATATTGTTGGTGGGTCCGAGCTATCAGGGGGAGGATTCATTTTTTTGCGCCTAATATGGAGGCACTTTCCTTGCGTCCGAAGATATAGCTGGTGGGTCCCAGCTGTTAGGGGGGGAAATGTTTTTTTGCAAAATACAGCTAAGCCAAAATACAGAGGCTCTTCCGGTAGGTCCCTGATGTCAGGTGGAGGAATCATTATTTTGCACATAATAAGGAGGCACTTCCTTGCTGCGGCCGTGGACCCACCTGTCAGCCTCTCCACGTATTGTCCTCTTTCGATGTAAGTCATTCCTTGATCATGTTGACCACGTCGCGCCGAGAGCACCAAGGGAGTGAATGACGGTGAGGCCTAGGAAGGGAATGACCCGGAGCCGGGGAAGACTCGATAGTTGTTTCCCACGCGAAGGGGTGTACGAGGGTTTACTGGTTGCTGCAGTGTGAGGCTGCCGTCTCCGGAGAATAACAGCAGGTATGGGTGAGTACAGGGATGGCCAGGCCAGCGATGGGAGTAGAGTGGGGCGGTGAGGCCTCCGCGATAGCAGGGCTAGCCAAGCGAGGCAAGAGCAGGCGGCACGACCGACGCCGGTTTGGGAGGCTGGAGCAAGAAGACCAGGGGTTGAAGAAGCACTACAGCCGTTGGATGGCCATCGTACGGTCACTGGAGCTAGAATCATTCATATTGACTAAGTTGACAAAGCCCTCCATTCGCGTCAACTTAGTAGGCCCACAAGTTAGCCTCCAACTATGGTGGGTCCCAGATAGCAGGGGGAGTATTCATTTTTTGTAAGTAATAAGGAGGCACTTCCTTGCGTGCGAAGATATAGCTGGTGCATCCGAGCTGTTAGTGGGAGGATCGTTTTTTCGCGAAATACAGAGGCCCTTCCGGTGGGTCCCTGCTGTCAGGTGGAGGAATCATTATTTTGCACATAATAAGGAGGCACTTCCTTGCGTGCGGCCGTGGACCCAACTGTCAGCCTCTCCACGTACAGTACTCTTCCGATGGATGTCGTTCATTGACCACGTTGACCACGCCGCGCCGAGAGCACCAGGGCGGTGGACGACGGAGAGGCCTAGGAAGGGAACGAACCGGAGCCGGGGAAGACTCGGAAGTTGTTACCCACGCGGTGGGGAGTACGAGGGTTTACTGGTTCGGCTGTCGTCGCAAGAATAATAATAGGAGGTATGGGTGGGTAGAGGAATGGCCTGGTAGCGATGGAGTAGGGTGGGGCGGCGCGGCCTGCGCGGCAGCACAACCGGCGACGGGAGGAGGGAGCAGGCAGTCTCGTCGGCGCTAGTTTGAGCCGCTGGAGCAGGAAGAGCAGAGATTGAAGAAGCACGACGGCTGTTGGATGGACATCTAACAGTCACTGCTCTCATGTGTTGACTAAGTTGACATGTCATTGCGTGTGCGTCAACCGTTTTTTAGGAAAGCGTACGCGTCAACCTATATAGACGGACAAGTCAGCCTCAAATGTGTGGAAAACAGCATAGAACACATCTGCCATTATTTCTAATAATTTATAGCCCATTTGCTAATTCTTAAGGATTTTTCTGGAGCCCATATTCTTTTTGTTAGCATTACAACCCATATTGTGGCCGCGAGTAAAAAAATTTACGAAATTTTGCATATTTTAGTGCGGTCCCAACTGTTTTTAATCCTAAAATTTCGAGTCACATTCAAACTAATTTGAAAAATAAATTTATATCAATATATAATCTAAATAATTATCCACACATAAAAATCAATGGAATTTAAAATCTTGAAATGAAAAAAAAAATTTGAAACTAATTCCTGGTTTGATGTGTTTTAAGAATGTCCAGCCCATTTGTCATTCCTGATAGCCCATTTTCTGGGCAAGCCAAATGAAACTCTCCTCGTTTTGAAAGATTTGTAGCCCAGCAGGGCTGACAAAGCAAGTAGGCCTTGATTGGGTATTTCTTTAAAAAAAAGTAGAACTGGGCTAGCCATTTTTAGCAAGAAAAAAACACAAGTGGGCTCACCATGTGGTAAACATAAAATAAAACTCTGGCTAGACGGTCCACAGCCCACGCACAGCCCCGTTGTTACCCTAATCCGTCTCTAAAACTATTGGGGAACGTAGTATTTCAAAAAATTTACCTACGATCACGCAAGATCTATCTAGGAGAAGCATAGCAACGAGCGGGGAGAGTGTGTCCACGTACCCTCGTAGACCGAAAGCGGAAGCGTTTAGTAACGCGGTTGATGTAGTCGAACGTCTTCGCGATCCAACCGATCCAAGCACCGAACGTACGGCACCTCCGCGTTCAGCACACGTTCAGCTCGATGACGTCCCTCGATCTCTTGATCCAGTTGGGGACGATGGAGAGTTCCATCAACACGACGGCGTGGTGACGGTGATGATGAAGTTACCGGCGCAGGGCTTCGCCTAAGCACTACAACGATATGACCGAGGTGTGTAACTGTGGAGGGGGACACCGCACAAAGCTAGGAACAATTGATGTGTGTTCTAGGGGTGCCCTCCCCACGTATATAAAGGAGGGAGAGGGAGGGAGGCGGCCTAGGGCGCGCCCAAGTAGGAGGAATCCTACTTGGGCCCCTAGTCCAATTCGGTCCCCCCTTACCATATTTGGACAAGGGGGGAAGGAAGGAGGGGGCAGGGCAATGAAGTAGGAGTCGTACTTCATACTGTCCTTTTCCTCCTCTCCTTTCCCTTTCTCCCCACGTGGCTGGCCCTATAGGAGGCGCACCAGCCCCTTATGGGATGGTGTGTTCCCTTACTTTGCCCATTAAGCCCATATCTTTGTCGGGGATTGCCCGGAACCACTTCCGGTGACCCGGTATCACCCGGAACACTTCTGGTGTCCAAATACCATCGTCCTATATATGAATCTTTACCTCTCGACCATTTCGAGACACCTTGTCATGCCCGTGATCTCATCCGGGACTCCGAACAAACTTCGGTCACCAAATCACATAACTAATAATACAAATCGTCACCGAACATTAAGCTTCGGACCCTACGGGTTCGAGAACTATGCAGACACGACCAAGACACATCTCCGGTCAATAACCAATAGCGGAACCTGGATGATTATATTGGCTCCTACATATTCTATGAAGATCTTTATCGGTCAAACCGCATAACAACAAACATTGTTCCCTTTGTCATCGGTATGTTACTTGCCCGAGATTCGATCGTCGGTATCCTCATACCTAGTTCAATCTCATTTTCAGCAAGTCTATTTACTCGTTCCGTAATGCATCATCCCGTAACTAACTCATTAGTCACATTGCTTGCAAAGCTTATAGTGATGTGCATTACCAAGAGGGCCCAGATATACCTCTCCGATACTCGGAGTGACAAATCCTAATATCGATCTATGACAACTCAACAAACACCATCGGAGACACCTGTGGAGCATCTTTACAATCACCCAGTTACGTTGTGACGTTTAATAGCACACTAAGTGTTCCTCCGGTATTCGGGAGTTGCATAATCTCATAGTCATAGGAACATGTATAAGTCATGAAGAAAGCAATAGCAACAAACTAAACGATCATAGTGCTAAGCTAACGGATGGGTCATGTCAATCACATCATTCTCTAATGATGTGATCCCGTTAATCAAATGACAACTCATGTATATGGCAAGGAAACTTAACCATCTTTGATTAACGAGCTAGTCAAGTAGAGGCATACTAGGGACACTCAGTTTTGTCTATGTATTCACACATGTATCAAGTTTTCGGTTAATACAATTCTAGCATGAATAATAAACATTTATCATGATATAAGGAAATATAAATAACAACTTTATTATTGCCTCTAGGGCATATTTCCTTCAAAAACTAGTATAAATAATAATAGCTTGTTCCTAAAAAAAGGTAAATAACAATTGTGTGACCTGCTAGGTCCGTGGTGTTAGCCGCTCGTTGTGTAATTCTCTCGTTTTTTGACTACGTTGACAATGGCGTGGGCCCCAGATGTCCAACCATTAGGAGGAACCATTTTTTGGGCTTGTAATAACGAGGCACTTGCTTGCGTACTGCCATGACCTTGGTGGGTCCCTACTGTCATCCTCTCCATGTATAGTCATCTCCTTGTTCCTCTCGGTTGTTGACGACATTGACAATGCCAGAGGGTGGCGCACCGCGCACGGTGAGCGAACCAAGGCGGAGGACGATGGCAAGGCCTCGGACGGAATGAACACGAGTCGTGGAAGATGCGACAATCTATTCGCAGGCAGAGGGGAGTACGATGGTTGACTGGTTCGGGTGCGGGTGCGTGTTGGGGCTGACATCATCAGAGAATAACAGGACATATGGGGGAATAGAGGGAGGGACTGGCCAACGTTTAACGGTACGGTAGGGCGGCGGAGACGCAGGCAGCCATGGGAGGCGGGCGCAGGCAGAACCAACGGGGTGGTTTGGTTTGGGCGGCTCGAGGAAGAAGACAAGAGATAGAAGATACGTGGATGTTGGATGTCAATCCAACGGCTGGTAGGCAGAATCGTTTATTGACAAGTAATTAAGTCGACACCACCTTGGATAGGCTTTTTCCTCGTGGGTCCCAAATGTCAGAATCCAAATCTATCACGATCATGCAGCCTTTCTTATGAAAATTTACAGCCCATTTGGTATGCTAATTCAAAATAAGTTTGTGGGTGCTGTTGTGGGCTAATCACTTGGGTTCTGTAATGCACAGTGAGCTCAAGCAGCCGACGAGAGTGGTGTTATTTCCCTTGGTTGGATTTGACAATATTTCACTCTTAATTAAACAACTGGAAAGCCATTTGCCTTGTTCAAAGAAAGTATGACAGTTACAGCCGAGTTGAAAGGGCAACAACATCTAACTCCAGCTTACAAACTGTACAAAAGCATGAGGGTTAAATGTTCATCAAGTTTAGACAAAACCCAGATTGAAAAGGGCAACAACATCTAACTCCAGCACTATTTTCAGCAGTCATAGTCAAATGGATCGGTCAGGTCCATAGAATGAACATCCTAGGTCGTAAAATTTACTAGATTATGACCACAAGATGTTGTAAATAGGAGCCCGGCACGTTTAGAAGCCCTTTTGTCCACCTGAAACTCCTTCTTTTTGCTCTTCGACATACCCATCCGTCAAAACCATGCTGCTGATAAACTTAAGCCTGATGGACAATAGTAACCTCGCATTCAGTAGGAAGAATGTGACAAATCTAGTGTTTGCATGGTTGGCTACATCTCATTCCAGCGTTATTGTCTTCAATCGAATGTCATGAGAAGTGAGAAAATCCCGGTGCTTACGAATCCACCGATTGGTTATAACTTTCTTACCCCGTCCTGTTGCCTAAATAGACATGAAGATTGAAAACAGTTAAGGTCTAAAAAAAGAGTGTCGAAAGAGCAACAGTTGAACGGTTAATTCTAGTACACTATATGTGGGCTTCCAATGTGCGTGAAATTATCACCTTTATATAAAACTTATCCAAACATGGAAAGCATTGCAGCAAGCCAATAATCTTGTTCAAATCAAAACTATTCATTTGGATATATAAGATCTTGACAGAATCCAGCACCATTGATAGGCTATCCATGGAGAAACTCTTCATTGAGCATAGAACATAATATTAGTACAAAATGTGTACTCCAAGATGATATATAACTTATGCGCAGAAATTTAAAATGCAGCTTATGGTTACAAGTGTAGATGATAATATACAGTACCTGGAGAACTGTGGATCCAAACGCCATCTTGAAATGAGCACAGAGATCATGTATTACACCCAAGGTCTCCAGTTTAGGCGCGGAGATGACGGTTATTTGCGACGGTGAATAACTAGAATCAAGGATCAACCTTTGAAGTGAAGGGGAATCTTCGATGATGAGATGCCTTCCGTCAAAAGATATTCCAATTCTTACAAGGTTAGGCGACTTTATTTGGAGACAACCGATTCTAACTATGAAACAAGCACCAAGCACTGCATGGCAGGGTAACTGGAGTGGATGATGTTGTGCAATGTGGCCTCCGATATACGAACCCGCACAAGTGAAAGTTTTTTGAGAAATGGGAGTCAAAGGTTTAGTACCAGATTGTTTGGTAGGTAGCACAGCGCAAAGGTGGCGGTGTGGAGAGAGGAGGAAAACCGCGAGATGGACATCGGTGCTGAGGGCACAAGTACATGGTGTTCGGTATCTGGTAGGTGATTTCCTGGGGAATAGTAGAACTCAAGCAGCTGTAGTTCTGGGAATTCAGGGGATTTCAGCCAGGCGTCCACCATGCGGGGCATGCTATGCTTGCAGGTAGCATGACGGGATGTAGAGGCTTTGAACGGAGCCCTGGTGGGAGGAGATGATGGCTCTGGGGAGTTCAAAATCATTAAAGAGAGATAGCTGACGACAGTCAAGATTAAGCGGCGCGGCGTGCCATAGAGGGCGCCGCAGAGTTGAGAGGACATGGGTGCGGCAGCAATCCTTGGTGGGGAGAAGCGAGATGATCTCCCTAAGGATAGCATCCGGGAGATCTCTGATGCGGTCCACCCGAGATTCTACGGGATCCTAGGATGCGGTGGGGGCGGGCTCGCTGCTTCTCCCTACGCTTCCGGGTGCGGGATCTACAATAGGCATCGCCGCTGGCGGGAGCCTCATCTTCTTGGCGCTGGGGTCAGCCGACTCCATTTTCCTAGAGGGCATCGCGTCGAGCTCATGGATTTGAGAAGAGTAACAAATGACGAGCCTAGTAGTAGTGCAAGTGAAGAAGAAGGGGAGCTGGAGTTGCTCTGTAGTAGTGAGGAAGAGGGGGAGCTGGGGTTTTCTGTATTAGTGAGGTGAGGCATTTGGGGGCGCGAGTGGAGCGAGCTGACGTGAGGTGGGTGGGAGTGAGGAGGAAGAAGAGCACCCACGTTTTTTTGGGGGGCGGTGTGCTGGGTAGCGCCTCTCATTAAGTAAATATATGGGCTTTTGAATTGATTTTATTATTTACTAGGGTGGATGGGCTGTTTTTTCTTGGGCCGAGAGAAACAATTACTACTAGTATAGTGGAGACACTCTACAGCTACCCAGAAAAACAATTACTACTAGTACAGTGGATACACTACCACTTTTGGCTCCTCCGAGGTCATCGAAACATCTCCCTCTGCTGAATGTCGTTTTACTTTGGTTCACCGACATGAAGGGTATTCAGCGCAGGCAGAGAGTCACCCCGGTCCTAGCGCGGCAGTAACGAGCCGTCATATCACAAAACCCCACCTCCCCACAGTCTAAGTTTGACGGACGAAGCAACCATCATTTCACTCTTTGTTGAATCCCCTTCTCCCTCACCATCTTCAAGAAAGCCAACACTCGCATCTGCCATTGTTCTTCTCTCCCAACAAAGGGAAGGTAAGCGGATCTGTGATGTTGGTATATTTTTGTTCAGAAAAAAAAGAACTTTTGCAAAGCAGTAACCAATCCTCACTCTCTTTTTTGTTTCATTATCATCGCGATTGTGTTTTCCTTTCAGTTGTCTCCTAGTATTCGTCAAGTTCATGATGGACCAAGGAGAGCCAGGCAAAGATCTACCGATGTTGGAGCAGACGCGGTAGGCTGATCCCCATGAGACAGAGAGCTCCAAGAAGATGGAGGCAGCCACCGAGCCGACCCCAGATATGCTCACGGCCACTACTGAGATGGTCAACCCCTGTTTGAGGTTACAGCCCCCGTGGCCATGCAGGAGCAGTTTTCCCCCTTCGAGGATGTGTCCCCCCCCCTAAGGTGATTTTCTTCTTTGTCGATCTCGATTATGGTTTTTCATCTAAGTATGTGGTGATAAATAATGCAAAATTTTATTAGCTTCGATGGCATGCTATCTTCCCTGTCATGCATACTTTTGACTCCACATAGTGGTTTAAATAACTTGTGTTTCTTATATTGGAAAGTAATTCAGAATTTGTTTCTGTTTCAATTAGAGCCCTGATGCAGACAAGGATTGTGTGGTTGTACATGTCACTCGCCATGACGCGGATGACCTGAATATACGCCCTGGGAAAACAAAGTTCTTAGGCTGTTGGATCCTGGAAGCCATTTGCACTTATACCAATGTCGAGATGAGTTCCAACCTCACTGTTGTCAGGCGTGTTGTCCAGGGTGTACGGAAGCACAAGAAGTTCAAAGCTACTCCTTCGTTTGTGAGGCGTACTGTTCTTGTCTAGCTTACGTGGGAAGATGACGTGGCATGCCTCCACAAAAAAGTTTATGAGTGGCAAGGCCACAAGGTTATCTTCAGGAAGATTCATAGGATTGAGCTGCTGCCGGACATCCTCGATGATGTTCATGGCAAGGTTTGTCTTGTGTCCATCCCAAATTAGATTGAGGCATGAAATAGTTGCCCCAGCTAGTGTTTAATAGTAGTTTCGATTGTGTCTAATTATCCGAACCTTGCCTATTATGGAGCCCTCTGGGCTAGTCACTACAAAAAAAAGACATATCCGTGACATTTTGGGCCGAACGAATTTTTTTTTCTGTCATACATATGACACTTCCATGACGATAATTGTGACAAAACCCGGTATCATCCTAGATGTGGTGGGCTCCTACTTCTATGACAAAAATCATGACAGAAAATGGGCTTTTCGTCACAGGCGGGCCGGAGACGCAGCTGGATGACATTCTTTGGGCCGTCCATGACGGAAAAACCGTGGTAGAAGCGAGGGGAGGAAAATTTTGGGGAGTTCCGGTTATGGTGGGAGGTCGGGGCGGCGATGCGCGTTTCTCTCATACACGACGTGCGTGCGTGTGTGCGGCGTTAGCTCTAATCGAACCCGGCGAGGCGTTGGGCTCTAATCGAACCCGGCGATTGCCTGCGGGCTACGCGTTCTTGAACCCGACCGATCGATCGATGGCTGTTAATCGAACCCGATCGAGCGATTCGCCGCTTCTGCTGCTAACTAAAGCCGATCGATGCTGCCTCTGGATGAGCGATTGGCGTTGCGGGGGGTTGGATGAACAGTTCCCGGTGGGGGTGGATGAACAGGACCCCGTGGTGTTGCCTCTGGATGAACAGGACCCCGATCGATCGAGCCGGTTGGGGTTGGATGAACAGGACCCCGTGGAGGGCTGGATGAACAGGACCACCCCGTGGAGGGCAGGATGAACAGTAGACGGTGGAGGGCAGGATGAACAGTAGCCCGTGGAGGGGTGGTTGAACAGGAGCCCGTGGAGAGGGGTGGTTGAACAGTAGACAGTGGAGTAGCGCACGGTGGAGGCTGGACGAACAGGAGCCCGTGGATGAATAGTCGCAGGTGGAGGCTGGAGGAGGTCAACGGTGGATGAACAATAGCTCGTGGAGGCTGGAGGGGGTCGACGGTGGAGATGAATAGTATCCCGTGGAGTCCCCTTTTGCGGTACGCCACACCCCTCCTGATGAACAGGACCCCCGTTTTGACCGTAGCGCTCCAACACAAGTCCGTTTCCTCCGTTTTTCAGTACGCCACACCCCTCCCGATCAACAGGACCCCCGTTTCGACCGTAGGAGGTCCGTTTCCTCCGTTCTTGATGCGCTACACCTCCCGATCAACAGGACCCCCGTTTCGACCGTAGGAGGTCCGTTTCCTCCGTTTTGCGGTACGCCACACCCCTCCCGATCAACAGGACCCCCGTTTCGACCGTAGGAGGTCCGTTTCCTCCGTTCTGCGGTACGCCAGGCCTCGTTTCCATCGCCTGTTCCGTCCAAGCCCTCCCGATGAACACGACCACACATTCCGTTCCGACCCAGCCACGTTGCCTCCCGATGAACACGACGCATTCCGTTGCCTCCCCATGAACACGACGACGATGTTGTTTCTCCGTTCTGACCTAGCCATGTCAACGAGCCCTCGCCGTACGTATGCGCGAGTAGGCGTTTGAGACCCCGCCCGTATGTACACATACATGGCCGTATTTTCTTTCTTGCACCCTGGCCGCTGTACGTATGTGTACATGCTACGTGCGCGCCTCTACTCCGACACGTGCGCGCCTCTACATCGACCAGTATATATGTACGTACACGTTCGCGACCAGAATGACAACGCTACGTACGCTTCGACCAGGTGGGCCCCGACTGTCAGACACTTCTTTGCGTGCGAAGATGTAGCTGGTGGGTCCCAGCAGTCAGGGTCAAACATTTTTTTCGTGAAATACGGTGGCCCGTTCGGTGGGTCCCTGCTATCAGGTGGAGGAATAATTATTTTGCACGTAATAGGGGGGAACTTCCTTGCTGCGGACGTGGACCCGGTATCGACCTCTCCACGTCTGATCCACGTCCGATGGAAGTTGTTCCTTGACCACGTTGACCACGCCGCGCCGAGAGCACCAGGGCGGTGGACGACGGCGAGGCCTAGGAAGGGGATGACGGGGAGCCGGGGAAGACGCGGCAGTGGAAGCCCGCGCGCGCAGAGAGGAGTATGAGAGTTCACTGGTTTGGCTGCGGTGTGAGGATGCCGTCGCCGCAGGGCCTGGCCAGCGATGGGAATAGTAGGGGGTGGTGAGGCCTCCACGGTAGCACAGCCGGCCACGGGAGGCAGGAGCATGCGGCACGACTGGCGCTGCTTTGGGCGGCTGGAGCAAGAAGACCAGAGGTTGAAGAAGCACTATGGCCGTTGGATGGACATCATACGGTCACTGGAGCTAGAATCGTTCATATTGACTAAGTTGACAAAGCCCTTCATCCCGTCAACTTAGTAGGCCCTAAGTCAGCCTCCCACCAAGGTGGGTCCCAATAGCCGGAGGAGTATTCATTTTTGTGCCTAATAAGGAGGCACTTCCGGTGGGTCCGAAGCGGACAATGGGGGAACGTTTTTTCGCGAAATACGGTGGCCCGTCCGGTGGGTCCCAGCAGCTAGGTGGAGGAATCATTATTTTGCGGCGTAATAAGGAGGCATTTCCTTGCGTGCGGCCGTGGACCCGGTATCGGCCTCTCCGCACAGATCCACTTCAGATGCATGTCGGTCGTTGACCACGTTGACCAGGCCGCGCCGAGAGAACCATGGCGGTGGGCCTTGAGTGAGGCCTAGGAAGGAACGACACGGAGGCGAGAAGACTTCGGCGATTGTTTCCCACGGAGGCGAAATACGATTGTACGAGGTTCTTGGTTCATCCGCCATCGCCGGAGAATAACAACAGTGTGGGTGAGTAGAGGGATGGCTAGGCCAGCGATGGGAGTACGGTGGGCGGTGAGGCTGCGGCAGAGCCGGCCATGAGGAGGAGGGAGCAGTCCATGGCCACTGCTTGAGCGGCCGGAGCAGGAAGAGCAGAGATTGAAGAAGACGACGGCCGTTGGATGGACATCCAACGATCCTTTGCTTGTCGTCAACCTTTTTTAGGAAAGCCTCAAATCTGTGGAAAACAACATACAGCCCATCTGCCATTATTTCTAATAATTTTCAGCCCATTTGCTAATTCTTAAGGTTTTTTTTGGAGCCAATATTATTTTTGTTAGCATTACAGCCCAAATTGTGGTCACGGTTAAAAAAATATATGAAATTTTGCACATTTCGGTGCGGTCCGAACTGTTTTTAATCCCGAAATTTCGACTCACATTCAAACTGATTTTAAAAATAAATGTATATCAATATAAAATCTAACAAATTCTCCACGCATAAAAATTAATGTAATTTAAAATCTTGAAAAAAAAAGATATTTGAAACTAATTGCCGGTTTGATGTGTTTTAAAATGTACAACCCATTTCTCATTCTTGATGGGCCATTTTCTCGGCCACCAGATGAAAGCTCTCCTCGTCTTGAAAGATTTGCAGCCCAACATGCCCGACAAAGCAACTTACTTGGCAAATCACAAAAAACTAGGCTGTGGCCATGGACCCAGTATCGGCCTCTCCACGTCTGATACTCTTCCGATGGAAGTCGTTCCTTGACCACGTTGACCACGCCGCATGGAGAGCACCACGGCGGTGGACGACAGCGAGGCCTAGGAAGGGGACGACGCGGAATCGGGGAAGACGCGGCAGTGGAAGCCCGCACGGAGAGGAGTACGAGGGTTCACTGGTTCGGCTCTGGTGTGAGGCTGCCGTCGCCCATGAGAACTGGCCAGTGGGAATAGTAGGGGCGATGAGGCCTCCGCGGCAAAGACCCGGCCACGGAGGCGAGGAGCATCTTGGCGGGCGCCAGCTTTGGGCGGCTGGAGCAAGAAGACCAGAGGTTGAAGAAGCACTACGCCCATTGGATGGACATTGTACAGTCACTGGATCTAGAATCGTTCATATTGACTAAGTTGACAAAGCCCTCCGTCCCCGTCAACTTTGTTTGCACACAAGTCATCCTCCCACTATGGTGGGTCCCAGCTAGCAGGGGGTGTATTCATTTTTTTGTGCGTAATAAGGGGGCACTTCCTTGCGTGCGAAGATATAGCTGGTGGGTCCGACATGTCAGCGGGGGGAACGTTTTTTTCGCGAAATACAGAGGCCCTTCCGGTGGGTCCCAGCTGTCAGGTCTTCGCAAAAAAAGGGAAAGAAAATCAAAGGCTTGGGAAGGCTTACAGAACAAGCTAGTGTACCAGTAAAGAGATGTAGCTGAGTTTTAGAAAAAAGAAAGACGTGCTCCTGTAGCTGGTTCGAATCCAAACCTAGACTATGACTATATATGGTGCTATGCTACTCTGCAAGTAATGGAACTGACATATCCAACGTTCGCTTCTCCTCTTCTCTACTTACTCTGCCTAGCATCAGAAGCTCTGGCCGCAACAACCATGTCCGTTGGTTGCTCGTCCACCTGCTCTTTAGCAGGCAACAACCAGATATGCGCCAAGTCGCAACCCATACCATCGCATGTGGGTCTCATCACACCCTCGCCAGCACACGCACCGCAGCCGATTGCTCATCGCAACCCGCTGCCGTTGGTGTGGTGCCACTGCTGCAAATCACGCAGAGTCATCCGTCGTGTCTCAACCACAATCCGCAACCCTGGCCGAGTCTTCTACAAATGCCCGAATCATGGGGTAATAATATGTTTAAGTGTTGTTCTGCTGCTTTCAGTTGCTGATTTTTTTAATAGTTTGGTTGATGATCTACCAATTTGATTCGTGCAGAAAAGGGAAGATTCGTGTGATTTGTATTTACGGGAAGTTCTTGATGTGGGGAATGCAACTATGCTGATTATTTGGTTAGCCGAGGAATCCCAATACCAGCGAGGTTGGGGTGTTGGACAAATGGCGGAAGGAACGGCGGAAGAGGAAGATGCAGAAGCGAGAAGGTTAAAGATGCAGTTCCTCCGATCATGGCCAAGCAACATCTTTGAACGGCCTTGACAAAGAATGAGGAGATGAAAGAGCTTGTGAAGATAATGGGAAAAATCGATGTGCTCAGAGGATGATTGTCTCTTTATTTGCGATGTATGTAGCACGTGATGTATTCATTGGCTACGACATGAGAACCTTCTTTGAAACTAGTAATGAATGAAACACATGTAGCGAAATTTGGGCCTAGTGTTTTGAACATCTAATGATTTCTATTAACGGAAATCAGGGGTATCCCTTTGCTCATATAAATAAATAAATAGCAGAGGCCCTGCTGGTCAGCTTTGTTCTCATTCGAAGACATCGAGCAAATTGCAGTCCAACAGCAAACTATGTCATCAAATTCAAGTTTCACAGCGAAATATGAGTACAACTAAACAACAATGTCATCATGTTTTAGTTGTCATACAATCACCAAACACAAATCAGCATACATAACAAGTGATGTTCTCACAGCAAAATACTAAACAACAAGTTCATCAGGTTTCAGTTGTCATAGCAAACACAATTTCACATAGTAGATAAAAAAACGTCTTCTGACTGGAAAATACGAGAAAAGCAATGTAATCATCATCCGCAGCAACAACGTCAACATCTTCGCCATGTGTATCAGTTTGAATCATAATTCCACACGGTGTCATCTTCTTCTTCGTCCTCAACGTCCTCGAACGTTGGCTTCTTCTTGATCAACTCTTGTATGTCCACAGCACGACAGGCAATCTTTTCGCCGGCGTCATTGACGTGAAGATTCTCAAAGATATTAGGAACATCTGTGTTATCTTGGACATCAGGAGGAGTGTAAGCATCATCTTGTTGTGCAACTTCATTAAACGAATTCCTCTGCTCAAACCTTTGCAATACTCTCCAGTCATCGCTACGTGCAAATGTGTCTTCCAAGAAAAATATATGTGTTGCTTGATTTGCCAAAATAAAAGACTCGTTGGTCTGGTACGCCGCCTTGACATTGATGGATTTGAAATAATCATCAGCTCTGGGTTTTGTGATCCTGGAAAACAGGTTATACCAACGACAGCACAACAGAACCACAAACCGATGATCCTCGAAATCGGAGATATACTGCAATCGAACAATGTACATTATGTTAGCATACATTTCAGTTGTCTCTTTGTCATACGTATCCGTGCTCATGATGGCACTGTTTTGTGTCTTCCTTCCTTCGTCTCGTGCAAGGATGTTGTAGCGCACATCTCCAACAACGCAAGATTCATAATGTCTTACCCGAGTATCAGGACCAATTGCTAGTGAGTAAAGGGCATCATCAACTGCCTGCCCATCCTCCCCGCATCTTCTTAACCTATGGTTAGAAAATAGACAAGCTGATCATCTTATGTACTCAATATATTAAAAAAACTGACGATTGCACTTCAAAAGCTTACATGGTTCTTGAACCATTTCGCAAATCCTGCCATAACCAGTTTGTCAATGTTTCTTGGATTTTCTGGCAAGTAACTCCTCTTTGTAGATGCTGCACAACATAGTGATCACGTCAAACATCTAAATATATAAGAATGTGCTGCAAGTTTAGTAGATTACGATGTATAAGTTGCGATCGCACTTACTTGATATAAGGTAGTATCTTAGGACAGTTATTCAACACATACCAAACCATTTTGTCCAAATCTTTAGGTTTGTCCTCTTGTCGACTCTTCCTCGTAACTCGAGCAGTATAATCGAAAACATTGAGCCCGGGATTGTCTTCACCCACCTCTTTGCTAAGCTAATCAGCTGTTTCAATGTATTTTGAGCAGAATGTCAACGCTTCTGTAACAATGTAGGCCTCTGCAATGGAACCCTCGGGTCTATCTCTGTTCCTAACATAGCCCTTGAAAGTGCCTAGCCGCCTTTCAATAGGGTACATCCAGCCATACTGTACTGGACCTCTAAGTAGTGCCTCATCAGGTAGATGAACAGCCAAATGCACCATCACATCAAAGAAGGTGGAGGATATATCTTCTCAAGGTCGCATAGGATAGTTGGTATCTTGTCTCTAAGACGCTCCAAAGCATCTATCCCGATATTCCTACTCGAGTTCCTGAAGAATTGTCCCAACTCTATAAGCTGCTCAGATAAGTCAGGCGGCCCAATCCTCTAAGGATAACCGTAAAACCCTTTGAAGTAGGACGTGGCAGTCATGAGTTTTCAACCCTTGTACCTTGTTTCCATCTGCACCGACTCTCCTTTCGTGGTTGGAAGCAAATCCATGTGGGAATCTCACACGTGATGTGACCTCGCAGAATTCTTTTTCTTTTACCTTGTCCAAGACGCATTACAACTGGTGCCATATCCCGTGGTTTACCTTCATCTTGCACTGCAAATCCTGTCTCGATACCCAGGTGTGTCAAATCAATCCTAGATTTTAAGGTATCTTTCGTCTTGCCTTCAATATTAAGAAGTGTGCCGATAATGATGTCACATATATTTTTTCGATGTGCATCACATCAAGATTATGCCGCAGATCCAAATCTTTCCAATACTCCAAGTCCCACAAAGTGGACCTGCGGGTAAACAATAATCTCTCTTCTGCCCTGCCACGCTTCCTTTTCCCGCTACCATTATTAGGATGGTTTCCTGGTGTAATATGCCTGACCTTCTCTAATTCCACTTGAAACTCATCGGTGGTGAGCCTCTTGGCGCATCACGGTTTTCATGCTTTGCATTGAACACATGTCTTCGGTATTTTCTAGGAAGCGGCTTGTCCTTGGCAAGGAAACGGCGGTGTCCAATGTAACAGATCTTGCTAAGTATTGCGTGATGACAATGATTCTGTCACAACGAACACATGCATTGTAACCATGTGTCGCTCGCCTCGACATAGTGCCCAAAGCCGGATAATCATGGATGCACCAAATTATAACAAAGACGCAGAAAGAAATCAGCTAGTGGGCTGCTATATAGGTCTCGAGTGAGAACACCCTTCCATAGCTGTTGAAGTTCCTCCACAAGAGGCTCCATGAACAAATCAAAATCCTTTCCGGGACTTTTTGGACCTGGGATGAGCAAGGCCATCATGTAGTTTGATTCTTTGGTGCGTACATTTGGAGGCATGTTGTAAGGGATAACAAGCACCGCCACATGCTATATGTGGCGCTCTGTGGCCAAATGGGTTAAATCCATCTGAAGCTAAGCCAAGTCTAATGTTTCTCGGTCGTGACAAACTCTTTGTGTTTATCATTGAAGCTTTTCCACTCACTACCATAAGATGGATGGCTCATTACATTCTGATCTCTGTACTCCTGGTTCCTAGAATGTCACGGAACATCCTCTCTTGTTTCAGCATCATGAAACAACCTCTGCAATCTTGGTGTAATTGGAAAATATCTCAGAACATTATGAGGAATCCTCTTCACAGCATCGCCACCTTTCCATCTTGATGATTTGCATTTCGGGCATTCACTTAAGTTGGCATAATCCTTCCGGAACAGAACACAATTATTCTTACAAACATGGATCATATCATATCCAATTCCAACTGCACGAAGGAAATTCTTCATTTTACTGTAGGTGTGTGGCAGCTCGAGGCCTTGTCTGGGAAAGATTCATGGAAAGCAGCCAACATCGCATCGAATGAGTTGTTGGTCATCTGCTCGGATGTCTTCACCAAGAAAGGTGACCATAGCTGATAATCTTGATAGCTTATTTCCGGGTGACAAGAACGTTGCATTGTTCCAACATGCGGGCCCACCGCTTTTCTTCTGCAGTGAAAGTTCACGGAATGCACGAGCATTTCGTAGCATTGTTTCAATGTTGGTCAAACTCATCGCTCCGCCACCACCACCTCCTCCTCCTCTTCCACTGAGCATCGTGCGAGATCAATATGGTGATCTGCTGCTTCTACGTAGTCAATAACATTGATGTTCACAGCTTCACCATGATGAACCCACCTAGTATATGTGACCGACATCCCATACAAGTGTAGATGATTTTGCACAGTTGGTAGGGTCTTGTAACTGAATTCATACAACTGCCACACGGGCAGAGCACATCTGATTTCGGACCACCGTACTCAGCTTTGATAAAGCTCATGAAGTTTTCAACCCCCTCGACATATGTAGCGGAGAATCTTCGAGCAGAAGTTATCCAAGTAATGTCCATCTGTTAGACATACAAATTAGTTCTTCTACTATATATTACAGGAAAAACATATATGCTTTTTTATGAAGTCCAGAAAAAAATACCTAGGTCGATGTCTAAAGCTATGGCAAGATATTTGGACGAGCAGATCTAAGTAACAAAATATATGTAAAGCTAATTCAGCAAACAGATTTGAGTGCCAAATTATGGCAGGCTATTTCAACAGTCAGTGAGGCCGAGCACACAGCCATCGAACTATCGAAGGCCATCGCAGCAACAAAGATCAAGTATAAAACGGTGTAGAGCTACTTCACCTAACAGATTGGCTACTAGACCATGGCAATCTACATCACAATAAATATATGGCAGGATATTTTAGCAACTAATCGGCCTTGGCATGCCATCTCAGCTAAGCAGATTGAGTGCAGAACAGGGCAAGGAAGCTTCTTAAGCAGAGCATATTAACAGTAAACTACTTCGGCAAACAGTGAGATTAACAACGTCTATCAGCTACCATTCATCGCTACACCGACATGAACGGGGCCTCAGTCTAGAATGCGCGTACCATGGGAGAAGCTGACCGCCGTGCGTCTCCACACGAACATTGCCAGCGGTGGCGGCGCTGACCGCCGTGTGCCTCCACAAGAACGTAGCCAGAGGTGGCGGCACGGCTAGAGGACGACAGTCTACGAGAGCGTACTGTGGGAGCGAGAGGATCGCCGAACATGGCGCCCGACGTATCGATGCAGCGGGAGGGCGGCTTTGGCGGGCGAATGGAGTGGATGGGGACAGGGGGAGGGTTTGGGGAATATTATTGGCTAGTTGGCGAAGGCGGTTGAATCGGATTTGGGGAATTTTTGGGTGTGGGGGAGGATTTTCGCGGTGGGCGGGGAGTTTGGCGCATGGTCGGTTTCTTCAAGTGCAGTCCCATGTGTCAGTGAAGAGGCAAGCGAGCGCGTTCGTTCTTATGAGCCTGTGCAGGACCGAACGTGTGTGGGGTGCAATGCGACCGCGACAGAGTGCTGTGAGTGTACCACATTTTTTCCTTTTAAACTAGGTGCTTCGCCCCCACACAAAAAATATGTTGCTTCGCGCGATCCATCGATAGTACTACTAGTAATCCGGTAATCCCGACTAAAACGGCGCGGCCGGGTCTTTTCCCGCGCGATATGCTGGGAGGTTGGCTTAGTTGGGTTTCTTAGGACGAGTAATGCTACACCTACGTAATCCCGATTCGTAATTAACGTAATGTGAAACGTGTGAGCTATTGATTGTAGATTGGGGGGAGGGAGGGGCCCACCACCATGAAAATCAGGGGAGGAGAGAGAGAGAGAGGCAATTTACGTTAATCCTTTCGTAGGTTCCCGTAGATGTAGAAAGATGTGTCCGATCCTGCAATATAGGCTGTTCGATCTATATCTAACGGATAGGAAGGAAACTATGACAATTTACCTGCACTCCTCTCCACATTTGCAGATAAGGCTTTCCCTCGTTCATCCTTTTCTCCCACAAGATCTTGATCTTCCGTGCAACGCACGGGCATCTTGCTAGTACTCCTACAATATGTATATTATTGTGAAAGTTCATATACACCGGCCGCGATTAATGCAAACACGGCAGATTTTCATTACATTTCGAACTTTTATAGGACAAAAATAAAAGAAACCCGACCCTAAACCTATTCTACGGTGGCGACCGGCGTCCTCCATCTGTGATCTCCATATGCAGGCGGGGTTCAAGACCCGTGAAGTGAAGGTGCGGTCTCCGGCGAAGAAAAGTAGAACACGGGAGACGGACCGGCCAGTTGGCACACCATGCCCTGCCGCCTCCCATGCCCTACTCATCCTCGGAGGAGTCCCCGACCTCGGCGGTGCCGGACGTTGGACGGCGGCAAGTAGGACGCGTGGCTGACGGTGCTCCCGTCGTCGGCTGCCAGCGTGGCCACCGCTTGTGCGGCGACTTGAGCGAGGGCGGCGACCTCGAGCTCCATCCCCGAAGACAAGCTATCCCGCAGAGCGTTCGCGCTCGCGGTCTTGGCGGATGTGGTTCCAGGTAGGAGGACGATGCGCTATGGTGTGGAGGTTAGCTGGGCGTTGCCGCTTTAAGTAGCGCATTCCGGTGAGGCCAAGCGTTCGGGTGCGTCATTAAGTCACCGGAGTTGTTCCTCAGGCACCGAGCCTCTTAATGACGACATACGAACGGACGGCATGAATGTGGGCAGCTGGCGCCGGCTAGGAACGCACCGCGCGACGGCGCGAGGGACGAGGGTTTTGGTGTGCCAGGGTAGTCAGCTGCGATCGTGGCAACGTTGGAGATGCCCTTTGCTCACATGCGATCCCCGCATGTCATTGAAAAAGCAAGACGACCCGGCATGGTCTCAGGTCCAGAGGATGCATTTGTCCGCACTACACCACTCCGCGGACGCGTCGCGGTGCCCCGTGCATCCTCGACGAGCCGGGTGTTGGGGTGTGTTTGGATTGTGGCCAAAGTGCACCTTGCCAAAATTTTGGTCATGACCAAAAGATTGGTCTTTGTTTGGATGGTTGCCATTTTTTGGCATGCCAATGAACTCTAGCCAACTCTAGTTCATTTTTCTTGCCAATGTCGGCCAAATCATGGGCAACCAATACCTCAACCAAAATTTTGGTCATGACCCAAAGATTGGTCTTTGTTTGGATGGTTGCCATTTCTTTGGCATGCCAATGAACTCTAGCCAACTCAAGTTCATTTTTCTTGCCAATGTCGGCCAAATCATGGGCAACCAATACCTCAACCAAAATTTTGGCTACCCAATGCTTTGATGGGGCAGCCTTGGGCACAAACCAAACATACCGTTGGTCGTGCCACAGCACTAACGCCACCCTCGGCAAACTGAAACCGACCGTGTCTAGCAACGATATGAGTGTGTCGCTCACCGCGGTCGCCGTGTCTAGAGGCGGTGCTGGAGCTGCGCCCCATTGTTGGCCCCAACGACCCACATGAACGGTTGTCGGTGGCGAGGAGGTCATGGGCTAGCTCCTCCATTGGACTAGTCTGCGCTACGTCGTCCCGACGGGTGTGCCCCACATGTCTGTTTCTCTGTTTTCCCGGCCATATTCGAGCGTCAGTGCTCCGCGTTGCGCATTAGGCCTTTCACTATGTAGGCCAAGCGAGACAACTTATTGTTTATTTGAGCCGGTCAAGTATAATCATGTGGCGTTTGCTTATTTCTCATTCTTCTCCAACCCTCTTCTCCATCGATCATGTCGCCCTCCAGTCGAGTCCATCCTCCCGCATGCCTCATTTGAACATTCCGCCGAATATCATTCGCATGTACTCATGCTAGTCCTCTTTCAATAGATCTCCAGACCCCGAGATGAACTCGAGAGGGAACGAGTGGGGGCACGTGATACCTAAGGCGGATTCAAAATTTTGAACCGGTGATCATAGCATCCACAAATCATATATAAAGGGTATTCAATGTTCGTTTCGTTTTTGAACGTACAATATACTCCCTCCTATCCTTTCTACTCCCTCCTTCCATCTATATTGGGCCTAATGCATTTTTCAAGACCGCCTTTGACTATTGACAAGATTAATAGTACATGACATGTATAATGCGAAAATTATATCATTGGAAGCTCCTTTCACATACGAATTTGATGGTATTCTTTGTTTAAGTTGCATGTCATATATTATTGCTCTACCTTTTGGTCAAAGTTAGCCTCGAAAACGCATTAGGCCCTATACAGATGGAAGGAGGGAGTAGTTTACATATAAGTTTTATGTGTAGTCAAAGTATATCTCCTTTGATAAAAAAGGTATCAAAATTCAACAACACCCAATCAATATTGTTAGATTCGTACGTACTCCTGATTTGTACTCGAGATGGTTTCCAATTTGACTATTGACAAGATTAATAGTACATGAGATGTATATTGTGAAAATTATATCATTGGAAACTCCTTTCACATACGAATTTGACAGTATGCTTTGTGTAAGTTGCATGTCATATATTATTACTCTAACATTTGGTCAAAGTTAGCCTCGAAAAACGCATTAGACCATGTATGCTTTGTGTAAGTTGCATGTCATATATTATTACTCTAACATTTGTGTAAGTTGCATGTCATATATTATTACTATAACATATGGTCAAAGTAGTAAAGTGGAAGTGGATCCTCTGACGTAGGTATCCCTGCCTTACCCTCCCTTTCGTTCACTTACTAGCGGACCCCATGCTTGCTAGGCCCCGCATGTCAGTTACTCAATGGGTTCGGCCACGTCAGTTTTGAAGTTACACTTGTTTGGCCTTCCTATGCAAGCTGATTATTGTTCCCATAATTTGTTTGCTCGCAAAATCCCTATGCATAGGAAGTGGGTTAGACTTAAATGTGCTAGTCATATTCTTCATGATGCTCTCTTTATGTTTCGATTCCTATCTTTTATGTGAGCATCATTGGAATCATCATGCCTAGCTAGGGGCGTTAAACGATAGCGCTTGTTGGGAGGCAACCCAATTTTATTTTAGTTTCTTGTTTTTTGGTTCTGTTTAGGAATAAATAATCCATCTAGCCTCTGTTTAGATGTGGTTTTTTGTTTTAATTAGTGTTTGTGCCAAGTAGAACCTTTGGGAAGACTTGGGTGAAGTCTTTATGATCATGCTATACAAAACAGAAACTTTAGCGCTCATGAGATTAGCTAGAACTTTTTACTGGAGAGTGCTATTTAGTTTATTCTTTTTGAATATGATTACTAGACAAATTCCTCAGATCCACCAATTTATTTTAGAATTTTTGGAGTTCCATAAGTTTGCGTTAGTTACAGATTACTACAGACTGTTCTGTTTTTGACAGATTCTGTTTTTCGTGTGTTGTCTGCTTATTTTGATGACTCTATGGCTAGTAAAATTGTTTATAAACCATAGAGAAGTTGTAATACAGTAGGTTTAACACCAATATAAATAAATAATGAGTTCATTACAGTACCTTGAAGTGGTGTTTTCTTTTCTTTCGCTAACGGAGCTCACGAGTTTTCTGTTAAGTTTTGTGTTGTGAAGTTTTCAAGTTTTGGGTAAAGATTCGATGGACTATGGAATAAGGAGTGGCAAGAGCCTAAGCTTGGGGATGCCCAAGGCACCCCAAGGTAATATTCAAGGATAACCAAGAGTCTAAGCTTGGGGATGCCCCGGGTGGCATCCCCTCTTTCGTCTTCGTTCATCGGTAACTTTACTTGGAGCTATATTTTTATTCACCACATGATATGTGTTTTGCTTCGAGCGTCATGTCATTTTATTTTTTTTGCTTGCTGTTTGAATAAAATACCAAGATCTGAAATCCTTAAATGGGAGAGTCTTCATATAGTTGCATAATTATTCGACTACTCATTGATCTTCACTTATATCTTTCGGAGTAGTTTGTGTTTGCTCTAGTGCTTCACTTATATCTTTTAGAGCATGGTGGTAGTTTTATTTTGAAGAAATAGATGAACTCTCATGCTTCACTTATATTATTTTGAGAGTCTTAAATAGCATGGTAATTTGCTTAAAATCCTAATATGCTAAGCATAAAATATTTGTAAGAATTCTTATGAGTGTGTTGAATACCAAGAGAAGTTTGATGATTGATGATTGTTTTGAGATATGGAGGTAGTGATATTAAAGTTGTGCTAGTTGAGTAGTTGTGAATTTGAGAAATCCTTGTGTTGAAGTTTGCAAGTCCCGTAGCATGCACATATGGTAAACATTATGTAAAAAAATTGAAACATGAGGTGTTATTTGATTGTCCTCCTTATGAGTGGCAGTCGGGGACGAGCGATGGTCTTTTCCTACCAATCTATCCCCCTAGGAGCATGCGCGTAGTGCTTTGGTTTTTGATTTCTTGTAGATTTTTGCAATAAGTATATGAATTCTTTATGACTAATGTTGAGTCCATGGATTATACGCACTGTCACCCTTCCATCATTGCTAGCCTCTTCGGTACCATGCATTGCCCTTTCTCACATGAGAGTTGGTGCAAACTCATGGTGCATCCAAACCCCGTGATATGATACTCTCTTTCACACATAAACCTCCTTATATCTTCCTCAAAACAGCCACCATACCTACCTATTATGGAATTTCCATAGCCATTCCGAGATATATTGCCATGCAACTTCCATCATCATATACATGACACATTCATCATTGTCTTATTGCTTAGCATGATCATGTACTTGACATAGTATTTGTGGCAAAGCCGCCGTTCATAATTCTTTCATACTTGTCACTCTTGATTCATTGCATATCCCTTACATCACGGAGGCATTCATATAGAGTCATACTTTGTTCTAGTATCGAGTTGTAATCATTGAGTTGTAAATAAATAGAAGTGTGATGATCATCATTCAATAGAGCATTGTCCCAAAAAAGAGAAAGGCCAAAAAAAAGGAAGGCCCAAAAAAAGGGACAATGCTACTATCCTTTTGTCCACACTTGTGCTTCAAAGTAGCACCATGATATAGCAAGTCTCATGTATTGTGCTTCGAAGTAGCACCATGTTCTTCATATAGAGGGTCTCATATGTTGTCACTTTCATATACTAGTGGGGATTTTTCATTATAGAACTTGGCTTGTATATTCCAACGATGGGCCTCCTCAAGTGCCCTAGGTCTTCGTGATCAAGCAAGTTGGATGCACACCCACTAGTTTCTTTTGTTGAGCTTTCATACATTTATAGCTCTAGTGCATCAGTTGCATGGCAATCCCTACTCCTTGCATCAACATCAATCGATGGGCATCTCCATAGCTCATTGATTGGCCTCGTTGATGTGAGACTTTCTCTTTTTTTGTCTTCTCCACATAACCCCCATCATCATATTCTATTCCACCCATAGTGCTATATCCATGGCTCGCGCTCATGTATTGCGTGAAGGTTTATAAGTTTGAGATTACTAGAGTATGAAACAATTGCTTGGCTTGTCATCGGGTTGTGCATGATGAGAACATTCTTGTGTGTGAAAATGGAGCATGACTAAACTATATGATTTTGTAGGGATGAACTTTCTTTGGCCATGTTATTTTGAGATGACATAATTGCTTAGTTAGTATGCTTGAAGTATTATTATTTTTATGTCAATATGAACTTTTGTCTTAAATCTTTCGGATCTGAATATTCATATCACAAGTAAGAAGAATTACATTGAAATTATGCCAACTAGCATTCCACATCAAAAATTATCTTTTTATCATTTACCTACTCGAGGACGAGCAGGAATTAAGCTTGGGGATGCTTGATACGTCTCCAACGTATCTATAATTTTTAATTGCTCCATGCTATATCATCTACTGTTTTGGGCAATATTGGGCTTTATTATCCACTTTTATATTACTTTTGGGACTAACCTATTAACCGAAGGCCCAGCCCAGATTTGTTGTTTTATGCCTATTTCAGTATTTCGAAGAAAAGGAATATCAGACGGAGTCGAAACGGAACGAAATCAACTGGAGAAGTTATTTTTGGAAGAAAAGCCACCGGATAGACTTGGACTCTACATCAGAAGATACGGGAGCTAGCCACGAGGGTGGGGGCGCGCCCCCCTCCCTCGTGGGGTCCCTGTGGCTCCTCCGACGTACTTCCGGCTCCCATATATATCCACGTACCCTAAAACTTCCAGAACAGAGATTAGATCGGGAGTTCCGCCGCCGCAAGCCTCTGTAGCCACCAAAAGTCAATCGGGACCCTGTTCCGGCACCCTGCCGGAGGGGGGGAACCCTCACCGGTGGCCATCTTCATCATCCCAGCGCTCTCCATGACAAGGAGGGATCAGTTCACCCTCAGGGCTGTGGGTATGTTACAGTAGCTATGTGTTTGATCTCTCTCTCTCATGTTCTTGATTTGGCACGATCTTGATGTATCGCGAGCTTTGCTATTATAGTTGGATCTTATGTTTTTTCTCCCCATCTTCTCTCTTGTAATGGATTGAGTTTTCCCCTTGAAGTAATCTTATCGGATTGAGTCTTTAAAGATTTGAGAACACTTGATGTATGTCTTGCCGTGCGTATCTGTGGTGACAATGGGATATCACGTGATTCATCTTGATGTATGTTTTGGTGATCAACTTATGGTTCCGCCCATGAACCTATGCATAGGGGTTGGCACACGTTTTCGTCGTGATTCTCCGGTAGAAACTTTGGGGCACTCTTTGAGGTTCTATGTGTTGGTTTGAGTAGATGAATTGAGATTGTGTGATGCATATCATATAATCATGCCCACAGATACTTGAGCTGACAATGGAGTATCTAGGTGATATTAGGGTTTTGGTTGATTTGTGTCTTAAGGTGTTATTCTAGTACGAACTCTAGGGCTGTTTGTGACACTTATAGGAATAGCCCATCAGATTGATTGGAAAGAATAACTTTGAGGTGGTTTCGTACCCTACCATAATCTCTTCGTTTGTTCTCCACTATTAGTGACTTTGGAGTGACTCTTTGTTGCATGTTAAGGGATAGTTATATGATCCAATTATGTTATTATTGTTGAGAGGACTTGCACTAGTGAAAGTATGAACCCTAAGCCTTGTTTCCTATCATTGCAATACCGTTACGCTCACTTTTACCATTAGTTACCTTGCTGTTTTTATATTTTCAGATTACAAAAACCTATATCTACCATCCATATTGCACTTGTATCACCATCTCTTCGCCGAACTAGTGCACCTATACAATTTACCATTGTATTGGGTGTGTTGGGGACACAAGAGACTCTTTGTTATTTGGTTGCAGGGTTGCTTGAGAGAGACCATCTCCATCCTACGCCTCCCACGGATTGATAAACCTTAGGTCATCCACTTGAGGGAAATTTGCTACTGTCCTACAAACCTCTGCACTTGGAGGCCCAACAACGTCTACAAGAAGAAGGTTGTGTAGTAGACATCAAGCTCTTTTCTGGCGTCGTTGCCGGGGAGGCTAGGTAAGTGAAGGTATATCTTTAATCTTGCAATCGAGTCTTTTTGTTTCTTATTTTAGCACTAGTTTAGTTTATAAAAGAAAACTACCAAAAATGGAATTGAGTTTGTCTCACACGCTTCATGTTTTTAATATCTTTCGTGAGTATGATGGAAAGGATAATTGTGCTCAAGTGCTAGAAGAAGAGATCTTTAAAAAGTTTGGCACTAAATATTTTAATGATGAGCATTATTGCAATGTTGTTAGTACGAATTCTTTGAATATCCATGATGCTAATGATATGCAAAGCCACAAGCTTGGGGAAGCTATGTTTGATGAAGATGATATTTTTTGTCCCCCAAGCTTTGATGAGCAAACTTACTATGATGAAAGCATGCCTCCTATCTATGATGATTATTGTGATGAAAAGTATTCTATAAAGAATAATAACCATGGAACTTGTCATCTTGACCTTAATTTTCAATCACATGATAGCTATTTTGTTGAGTTTGTTCCCACTATTATCCATGAGAAGAATTTTGCTTATGTGGAGAGTAGTAAAATTTCTATGATAGTAGATCATGAAAAGAATTCTTTTGGTGTTGGTTATATTGTTGAATTCATTCATGATGCTACTGAAAATTATTATGAGGGAGGAATATATGCTTGTAGGAATTGCAATAATATCAAGTTTCCTCTCTATGTGCTTAAAGTTTTGAAGTTATGCTTGTTTGGCCTTCCTATGCAAGCTGATTATTGTTCCCATAAGTTGTTTGCTCACAAAATCCCTATGCATAGGAAGTGGGTTAGACTTAAATGTGCTAGTCATATTCTTCATATGCTCTCTTTATGTTTCAATTCCTATCTTTTATGTGAGCATCATTGGAATCATCATGCCTAGCTAGGGGCGTTAAACGATAGCGGTTGTTGGGAGGCAACCCAATTTTATTTTAGTTTCTTGTTTTTTGGTTCTGTTTACGAAATAATCCATCTAGCCTCTCTTTAGATGTGGTTTTGTGTTTTAATTAGTGTTTGTGCCAAGTAGAACCTTTGGGAAGACTTGGGTGAAGTCTTTTTGATCATGCTGTAAAAAACAGAAACTTTAGCGCTCACGAGATTAGCTAGAACTTTTTATTGGAGAGTGCTATTTAGTTGATTCATTTTGCAGATGATTACTAGACAAATTCCTCAGGTCCACCAATTTATTTTAGAATTTTCGGAGTTCCAGAAGTTTGCGTTAGTTACAGATTACTACAGACTGTTCTGTTTTTGACAGATTCTGTTTTTCGTGTGTTGTTTGCTTATTTTGATGACTCTATGGCTAGTAAAATTGTTTATAAACCATAGAGAAGTTGGAATACAGTAGGTTTAACACCAATATAAATAAATAATAGTTCATTACAGTACCTTGAAGTGGTGTTTTGTTTTCTTTCGCTAACGGAGCTCACGAGTTTTCTGTTAAGTTTTGTGTTGTGAAGTTTTCAAGTTTTGGGTAAAGTTTCGATGGACTATGGAATAAGGAGTGGAAAGAGCCTAAGCTTGGGTATGCCCAAAGGCACCCCAAGGTAATATTCAAGGATAACCAAGCGTCTAATCTTGGGGATGCCCCGGGTGGCATCCCCTCTTTCGTCTTCGTTCATCGGTAACTTTACTTGGAGCTATATTTTTATTCACCACATGATATGTGTTTTGCTTCGAGCGTCATGTCATTTTATTTTTTTTGCTTGCTGTTTGAATAAAATACCAAGATCTGAAATCCTTAAATGGGAGAGTCTTCATATAGTTGCATAATTATTCGACTACTCATTGATCTTCACTTATATCTTTCGGAGTAGTTTGTGTTTGCTCTAGTGCTTCACTTATATCTTTTAGAGCATGGTGGTAGTTTTATTTTGAAGAAATAGATGAACTCTCATGCTTCACTTATATTATTTTGAGAGTCTTAAATAGCAAGGTAATTTGCTTAAAATCCTAATATGCTAAGCATGAAAGATTTGTAAGAATTCTTATGAGTGTGTTGAATACCAAGAGAAGTTTGATGATTGATGATTGTTTTGAGATATGGAGGTATTGATATTAAAGTTGTGCTAGTTGAGTAGTTGTGAATTTGAGAAATTCTTGTGTTGAAGTTTGCAAGTCCCGTGGCATTCACGTATGGTAAACGTTATGTAACAAATTTGAAACATGAGGTGTTATTTGATTGTCCTCCTTATGAGTGGCGGCCGGGGACGAGCGATGGTCTTTTCCTACCAATCTACCCCCCTAGGAGCATGCGCGTAGTGCTTTGGTTTTTGATGGCTTGTAGATTTTTGTAATAAGTATATGAGTTCTTTATGACTAATGTTGAGTCCATGGATTATACGCACTCTCACCCTTCCATCATAGTTAGCCTCTTCGGTACCGTGCATTGCCCTTTCTCACATGAGAGTTGGTGCAAACTCCGCCGGTGCATCCAAACCCCGTGATATGATACGTTCTTTCACACATAAACCTCCTTATATCTTACTCAAAACAGCCACCATACCTACCTATTACGGCATTTCCATAGCCATTTCGAGATATATTGCCATGCAACTTCCATCATCATATACATGACACATTCATCATTGTCTTATTGCTTAGCATGATCATGTAGTTGACATAGTATTTGTGGCAAAGCCACCGTTCATAATTCTTTCATACTTGTCACTCTTGATTCATTGCATATCCCGTACATCACGGAGGCATTCATATAGAGTCATACTTTGTTCTAGTATCGAGTTGTAATCATTGAGTTGTAAATAAATAGAAGTGTGATGATCATCATTCAATAGAGCATTGTCCCAAAAAAAGAGAAAGGCCAAAAAAAAGGAAGGCCCAAAACAAAGGGACAATGCTACTATCCTTTTTTCCACACTTGTGCTTCAAAGTAGCACCATGATATAGCAAGTCTCATGTATTGTGCTTCAAAGTAGCACCATGTTCTTCATATAGAGGGTCTCATATGTTGTCACTTTCGTATACTAGTGGGAATTTTTCATTATAGAACTTGGCTTGTATATTCCAACGATGGGCCTCCTCAAGTGCCCTAGGTCTTCGTGAGCAAGCAAGTTGGATGCACACCCACTAGTTTCTTTTGTTGAGCTTTCATACATTTATAGCTCTAGTGCATCCGTTGCATGGCAATCCCTACTCCTTACATCAACATCAATCGATGGGCATCTCCATAGCTCATTGATTGGCCTCGTTGATGTGAGACTTTCTCTATTTTTGTCTTCTCCACATAACCCCCATCATCATATTCTATTCCACCCATAGTGTTATATCCATGGCTCGCGCTCATGTATTGCGTGAAAGTTTATAAGTTTGAGATTACTAGAGTATGAAACAATTGCTTGGCTTGTCATCGGGGTTGTTCATGATGAGAACATTCTTGTGTGACAAAAATGGAGCATGACTAAACTATATGATTTTGTAGGGATGAACTTTCTTTGGCCATGTTATTTTGAGATGACATAATTGCTTAGTTAGTATGCTTGAAGTATTATTATTTTTATGTCAATATGAACTTTTGTCTTGAATCTCTCGGATCTGAATATTCATATCACAAGTAAAAAGAGTTACATTGAAATTATGCCAACTAGCATTCCACATCAAAAATTATCTTTTTATCATTTACCTACTCGAGGACGAGCAGGAATTAAGCTTGGGGATGCTTGATACGTATCCAACGTATCTATAATTTTTGATTGCTCCATGCTATATTATCTACTGTTTTGGGCAATATTGGGCTTTATTATCCACTTTTATATTACTTTTGGGACTAACCTATTAACCGGAGGCCCTGCCCATATTTACTGTTTTATGCCTATTTCAGTATTTCGAAGAAAAGGAATATCAGACGGAGTCGGAACGAAACGTAATCAATTGGAGAAGTTATTTTTGGAAGAAAAGCCACCGGATAGACTTGGACTCTACGTCAAAAGATACGGGAGCTGGCCACGAGGGTGGGGGGCGTGCCCCCCTGCCTCGTGGGGCCCCCGTGGCTCCTCCGACGTACTTCCGGCTCCCATATATATCCACGTACCCTAAAACTTCCAGAACAGAGATTAGATCGGGAGTTCCGCCGCCGCAAGCCTCTGTAGCCACCAAAAGTCAATCGGGACCCTGTTAAGCACTCACGGAGGGGGGAACCCTCACCGTGGCCATCTTCATCATCCGGCTCTCCATGACGAGGAGGGAGTAGTTCACCCTCGGGGCTGAGGGTATGTACCAGTAGCTATGTGTTTGATCTCTCTCTCTCTCTCTCGTGTTCTTGATTTGGCACGATCTTGATGTATCGCGATCTTTGCTATTATAGTTGGATTTTATGTTTCTTCTCCCCCTCTTCTCTCTTGTAATGGATTGAGTTTTCCCCTTGAAGTAATCTTATCGGATTGAGTCTTTAAAGATTTGAGAACACTTGTTGTATGTCTTGTCTTGCGTATCTGTGGTGACAATGGGATATCACGTGATTCATCTTGATGTATGTTTTGGTGATCAACTTGCGGGTTCCGCCTATGAACCTATGCATAGGGGTTGGCACACGTTTTCGTCGTGATTCTCCGGTAGAAACTTTGGGGCACTCTTTGAGGTTCTATGTGTTGGTTTGAGTAGATGAATTGAGATTGTGTGATGCATATCGTATAATCATGCCCACGGATACTTGAGGTGACAATGGAGTATCTAGGTGATATTAGGGTTTTGGTTGATTTGTGTCTTAAGGTGTTATTCTAGTACGAACTCTATGGTTGTTTGTGACACTTATAGGAATAGCCCATCGGATTGATTGGAAAGAATAACTTTGAGGTGGTTTCGTACCCTACCATAATCTCTTCGTTTGTTCTCCGCTATTAGTGACTTTGGAGTGACTCTTTGTTGCATGTTGAGGGATAGTTATATGGTCCAATTATGTTATTATTGTTGAGAGGACTTGCACTAGTGCAAGTATGAACCCTAGGCCTTGTTTCCTATCATTGCAATACCGTTTACGCTCAGTTTTACCATTAGTTATGTTGCTGTTTTTATATTTTCAGATTACAAAAACCTATATCTACCATCCATATTCCACTTGTATCACCATCTCTTCACCGAACTAGTGCACCTATACAATTTACCATTGTATTGGGTGTGTTGGGAAGACAAGAGACTCTTTGTTATTTGGTTGCAGGGTTGCTTGAGAGAGACCATCTTCATCCTACACCTCCCATGGATTGATAAACCTTAGGTCATCCACTTGAGGGAAATTTGCTACTGTCCTACAAACCTCTGCACTTGGAGGCCCAACAACGTCTAAAAGAAGAAGGTTGTGTAGTAGACATCAGCGCCACAGACCTCCGTTCCCAAGCTCGCTTTGCGGCGGGCCAATCCCCGAGTTCTCTGGAGCCAAGCTACGAGGAGGAGGAAGCCAATCCAATGTTCATGGCGGAGGTCGCGGCGCAGAAGGCCCCCGATGGGTATGAGACGATGGACGTCGACTTCGTGCCGGCGTCCGAGTCCTGCATGGTGCAGGTGGACCAGCGGTTCAACATGGCGATACTAAAGGAGGACCGGGAGGCAGAGGCTCAACTCGACGCGGAGCGCGCGCATGTCGCTGCCATCGAGGCTCTCCTGCAGGCGGAACCAGATGTCGTGGATGTGAACCGGACGGCGGAGGCTCAACTTGAGGCGGAGCACGGAGATGCCGCTGCCATCAAGGCCCTCCTGCAGGTGGAACCGGAAGTCCCGGACTTGAACCGGGCGGCAGAGGCTCGACTCGACGCAGAGCGCGCGGATGTCGCTCTCATCGACGCCCTCCTGCAGGCGGGACCCGACGTCCTGGAGTTGAACCGGGCGGCGGAGGCTCGACTCGATGCAGAGCGTGCGGATGCCGCTGCCATCGAGGCCCTCCTGCAGGCGGAACCGGACGTCCTCGACTTCAACCAGGCTGTGCTCTTGTCTGTGCAGAGCGCCCGCACGCTCCGCTTGAACGAGTAGCTGGAGGCCGAGGACAACCACGGTGCGGAGACACACGTCGGCAGCTACGGCTGGTTCGCGCCGGCAGCCAAAGACGACGAGGGCGTCTCTTTCCGCGAGCAGTGGTAGTTTTTTTATGTTGTTGTTTTCATGGATCTTTTGCTGTGTAAAAACATATATTTTTTATGCAAGTCGCCTGACTTGGGTCAGTCTACCATTTCAGGCGGTTGGATGAATATCCTACGTCTCCTAACCCTTCTTTCCTTCTTCCTCACCTCTTCTTCTTCCCCAACAGACCACCACACGGGCCGTACGGATACTCCCCAACAGGCAGTTGGATAAACATACTCTATGAATGAAAATTATGTGTCAGCGATAGGATGGCTGAGTTTGGTGTGTTCACATGCGACAAAGACGTGTCGGTGAGGGTGCTGCCCTTGGTTGGGCTTGCGGCGTGCATGAGCGATCATGTGAGGGTGCGGTGCGACCATGGCGTCAGGAAGCGACCGTGTGAGGGTGCGGTGCGACCGCGATAGCCGTCTTGCAAGTGTACCTCCTTCTCATTTTGAAAACTTTAGGCAAGCTTGGCAAAAATGTGTGGCGAAGTTTGGCAATGCAAGGCCTAGACCCAAACAGGATAAGTACGTACGTACTAGGAGTACTAGTGTTAAAAAAGAAAGGCTGGGTTTTCCTTCGTGGGATTTAATCGTACAAATCCTCGTTTCACGTGTCAATTAGTGCGTATTTTCTTCTCCAAAGACCAAATAGCTAACCATCTAACTCCTCATCGCTTGATTAATGCAGCGCCATGCAAACCAACCTTCTCACTTCCGCATGCATGCAGGGGATATTAATGTCCTTGGTTGCTAACCCCATCAATTTTGCCTCGATTAGTGTTAGTGGCCCTTTCCAAATTGTAATTTGATATACTGGCCTTGTGTACAAAAAATGGAGGTAGTAACTATATTTGACTCCCTTCCCTATTGCGGTGACGTCGACGATATATTTTTGTGGTGGTTTGGCGAAGTGCGTTCGACGGAGAACACCATTGAGGGAGACCACGGTAAGTCGTCATAAGTGCCGCAAGAAGCCGAGACAACCGCCTTGTTTGCATCCAGGAAGTCCTTTACTAGTACTACTAGGAGTAACTAATGCGGTGAGATGGCTTCTCGAAGAAGACGATGGAGAAGCGGAGTCAGCGAAGAGTGAAATGATGGTTGCTTCGTCCGTGCTTTTGTGATTTGACGCCTCACTGCTTTGCGATTTGTGATAGAAGGGACAGGGGAGTAGACTCTATGCTCTATACTGTAGTACTACATGCGTCCAAGCATGGGAGAAAGAGGAGAGACGTTGCATTTTTCTATTCCTTCAATCAATCAATCACGGAGCTTCGGTTCCATCTTTTTGGCTTTGGCAACACCGTCCACAATGGTTCCCACGATGCCAAAAGCTATTTTCACATTTGGCTACACATTGTGGATGCCCTTAACCGTAGCACTTGGTTTTTCTCCTGTGTGCTATCTATACAAATCTCAATTATATTGATCTAAAAAATTATAGAATCGAGATTAGTAAAAAGGAGGTGATTTTGCCGCGCGGATGGTGGGGGAGGTTTCGTATTTGAGCAATGCTACATCCACGTAATGGTTTACATAAAGTTACGAACTGATGTGATGTGGGATTATTTGATTGGATTAAAGGAGCGGATTAGGCCCACCCCACCTGAAAATCATGGGGGGCATATATAGATTAGATGGAAAGTATATGTAGCAGCTACGTAGCCCTTTGTAAGTCTAGGATTAGGCTTCTTATTTTCGGAGGACGTTGTCCTGGCGGTTTGCTAACATGCGGTCCCACGTGTCAGTGCTTTACCAAGCCGATCCGCGTCCCACATGAGGCAGAACAATGGCAGAAGCAACACGTGGTTAAGTTGAAGAAGATGAGGGATAAGCGGATTCAAAGAACGAGTGAAATGATGGTTGCTTCGTCCTCCAACTTAACCGCTGGAAAGGTGCAGCTTTGTGATTTGATGCCTCATTGCTCATTACTACACCGGGCGCCATGACCGGGTGCTTCACCCCGCTGCTCTGATCGTATTCCGGTATGGCACGTGGACCCGGTAGCTTGATGTCCCACATGTCGGCGAAAGGGACTAGAAGATTTATGAAAGCGAGCGCTCCACTCTTACGACGAAGGAGTAGACGACACGACGGCCCAGTGAACTGTCACTTGTACTGTATGGTACTAGTATAGTTTTGCTGTTTCGCACGATCCATTGATACAAACCCGATTAAACAGGAAAGGTCGGGATTTTTCCCACGCGGTAGATGATACTGGCCATACATTTCAAAGGCAATTTTAATGTATGCAAACTGAATAATTATAAGTAACAATATGATATCTAGTAAAACTAAAAACACATATGATTTATTGTGTTAGAGTGTAGTAGTAGTGCTGTATTGCATAGTTGTTAGATGTAACATGCGAGAACGTGCAGAGATGTAGTTTTGGAGGGCCTACAGAGAGAAAAGCGTAATACGGTCACCGAACTTCAGAATAAGCTGATTACAGTCACTATATACGTTTTATGTGATTATACGGTCACTTGCTCACAGCTCGGCATCGATTGCACTGTTGACCGGTCAAATAGTCTGCGTGGCGCCATGTTGACTAGTTAAATTGACCACGTTCGTTGTGGGTCCCACCTGTCAGTTTGCATAGGCAAAAGGTCAGATAAACACAAATTTACGCATGCGCGACAACGCTCCAACCCGTGCGCGGGAATCACCTGGTTGTGTATGTGTCTGTCAGGGCCTGATGTGTGCGCATGCACGTGTAGGTTGAGCACTTGAGCGTGAGAGTGTGTGTTGGTCGTGTGGTGTACTGGTGTGTGCATGCATGCGTGCGTGTGTGCGTGTGAGTGTTGCGTGCGTGCGTGTGAGTGTTGCGTGCGTGCGTGGTTGCATGTGTACGTGTGAGTGTTGCGTGCATGTGTGGGTGCATGTGTTTGTGTGAGTGTTGCATGGATGCAGTTCGTGTGCATGCGTGCGTGTGTGTATAATCACCACACCAGCTCCTGTGTGTTAAAATAGACGGCTCAGCATACCAATACAAGGCCACCTTGTCCGATGTGCCCGCGGTTATGACTTCGAACCACCGTCCAAATATTTTTTTGTCGTTTGTTTTCATTTTTGCTAGCAAGATGTCCGTGCGTTGCACGTAACATCAAGATGCATTTGTATGACTTGTTTATCTTGTGAGAGAAAAGGATGAACGAGGGAAGGCCTTATTTGCAAATGTGGAGAGGTGTGTGGGTACCTTTTTGCAAAATTGCCATAGTTTCTTTCCTATCCGTCGGATATAAATCGGACGGCCTATATTGCAGGATGGCAGGCACACCATCATCACCATCTCTGTTTTTTATATGTGTGTATTTTATGTATTTTATAAGAGTGTAGATGTAGAGTAGATACAAGTCGGCATGTGTGCACTATGGTAGTGAGATAATGTGATGCAACACTAGAGGTGCCACGTGGAGCGTTTAACTGGTCAACTAGTCATGTCATGAGCAAATACAGAGTTGTACGGTGAGCCCATGACTGCATAATAACCACTAAACATAAATGGTGACCGTAATGAGTGGATTCTGAAGTCCAATGTACGTATCTTGCTTTCGCTTCAAATACAATGATCGTCATTGCATATATCGCGAGAGAAAGATGAAACATGCCTGAATTTTCTGGGGGGCTTACTTTTAGAGGACCTGGAGATAGTTTTGTGTGCATACGTGAAAGGGCGTACAGGGGGGTATGCGATGGAGAGAGAGATGCTCTTCGTTTCTCTTTATTATGACTAACTTTGTATATAGTATAAAAATACAAATTCACAAAGGTCTTGAAATAGATATCATTGTGGGCACCATGCGATGCAAATTAGCGTTCGTACTCCTCCATATAACTTTGTAATGTTGTATATATGTCGAAACTCTAAAATATTTTTTTGGCCACACTTTATTCAAAAGGAATGTTTTATGTGAAATAAACGTGAAGAGAGGGCTTTTTAGATCAATGGGGTACGTGATGTAACATGTGTGAATGTGTAGTTGATGCATTTGGCGGGGCCTAGAGAGGTATGTGTGTGTATTACGTATTCGAGAGAGGCATGGATAGAGGGGCCGACGGGGCGTGGGAGAGATAGCACGATAAATGAGAGTGGTCTAGAGAGAGAGAGAGGCGAATATGACGTCACGACAAGAGATTCCATTCCCTTGAGTGTGTATATGCAAGGGGGAGGGAATAGAGGCACCAGGAGAAATTTTCTGTGTGTGTGGTGTTTGTGTTGGTATGTGTGGGTGTGAGAAGATAATGAGATGTGGGGGCAGAGGGTGTGTCACCGCGTGAGGTCCGGTGGGTCGAGGTGAGGCCCTTCGTTCCGGCCCCGCGCCACATTGGTCGGCCCGTGACGCATTTAGGAAGACCCATGGATGACTAGTCGTACAAGACAAAGATAGCAGAATTGTGAAGGACTCTGTGTCCATCGACAAAGCCGGCTAGGATTTGTAACCCTAGGTTCTCGGACTAAGCTAACCCCTTTATCTCTCGATATTACTATTCATCCAACCTAACTTTAAGGGGCATCCTACGTAATGCTCTCGCTAGAATCATACTAAATCGATTAGGAAGAGAGGTGTGAGACAATGCGTGAGAGACAAAGCGTAAAGATAATGTGCGTACATGAGACACGTAGGCAGGTCCATGTATATAGAAAGGGTCGATGAGGATTGTGCGTGTGTATGTTTGCGTAGAGGAAGAGTGCTTGTGATAAAGGTTAGTGAAAACAGTTGTAAATGGTTACGAGAGGGAGGGAGGGTTATATCTAGAGCATGTGTGCGAGAAAGACACCTCGGGAGAGAGTGTGTGAGCATGTGTGAGAGACCACCGATGGAGAGTGAAACTACACGTAAAAGACTGCTCTACACATTGATTAAAGATATAAATTGTATCCAAATATTAGGATGGGATCATCATATTTGCAATTCATAAGGAGCGGTCATTGATCCATCAGACATCTAGATTCTATCAAATTTGAGCATGTATATGTTATTATTCGACACAATTGATCCACATAGTTAGTATTTTGAACTCCAGACAATGCATCGCTTTAGCAATCGAATATAAACGTGAGTATAGTTCATGTTGTGTGTGTAAACCACATTATACATACGAAAGTTACACAATGGACATTATAAATAGCGACTACCTATGAACTAGCATACATTTGAATTCAACTTAAGGTGGTTTAAAAAATCGAATTCAACATGAAGTCCATTCAATTATTTGAATTTGATATCATGGCATTTGTAAACCATACCGAAATTATGGGGCACCAATCTTTGCTCTGATTTTGTACATAATAGCATATGTAGTCGTGAAAATAGATTCAAATTTAGCTCCTCCATTCCAAAATAATCGTAGTTATAGGATTTTCAAGTGTCAAAATTTCAAAAAGAAGCGGATAATTTAATGAGGTTTTCAAACATACAAGGTCAAATATAACGTTGTATATTTAGGTCAATCCTCATAGTTCAAGAGTACTCTAAACGTCAATGCTTGTGTTTCAAAATTTCGAACGAATCGCCAAAAGAGCCTCTACTCGCCCGAAACCGCGTGAGACCAATGTTTGGTAGTACAAGGAAATTACTTTTCTAATAACTCCGACCCGTGAAACCTACCGGCCCGACGTCCAAAGGTCTAAACCGGGGTAGGTTTGTAGCTTCATCTAGACGCCACGCAACCGCATCCGAAAAACATTCATACACAATGGCGCCTAAGCACACATGCGCGCGGCCGAAATCGCTCCCGCCCACTATTTGGGACACCTGGGATTACCATCCTACCCCCAACCCGCAGTAGGTCCGAAATTTAAGAGGGGGGCAAAGTTTGTACTTTCCCCAAATTTCAAACAAGCGCGTCCCATCTTCTGTTCAAAAAAGCCAAAAACAAGCGCGTCCTGCATCAAAACATGGTTCCCCACCAGCCGCTGAAACCCGGCGTCCTCCGTCCGCCACCCCATCCCACCCATCAACCGCCGCCCTCCTCCATCACGCCGGAGCCGATACCCCGATGTCGTTGTCCACCGCAACCTCAACCGCAACGCCATCCACGGCTAGTAGTTGAAGCCGAGGCCGAGCCGTCCGTACCCGAGCCAGTTCAACCACGCCACCCTGCGCCTCACCGCTGTCGCTCCAACTTCGCCACCCTCCACCGCACCGGAGATGTTCCTGCTACACCGTCCTTCGCCGCCTCGGATCTGCTTCCCCTCCGCCTACATACGGCCACGGCAACACAGTCTACAATTTGGCCATGGGTTCGTCCAAGCATGCACCCTCCAGAACATCGGTTTCCCCGATAAAAACAAGATGATCGGCGCGACATGTGGAGGTGACCACACCGGCAACCGAAAAAGGTACTCCTCTTTCCTTATTCATGCAAATCTTACGTCTCTGCTTGCAGGGTATTCATCCCACAGAAGACACTAGTTGACCACTTCTTCTTGATACTAGATGTTCCTAGTAACTCGCGATGCACAAGGTTTCTCCTCATATACTATTTCACCTTAGCTAGAGGTCCGTCGCCTCAATTTCAATTTCTGGCCAGTTGATTCCCAATTAACGGAAGCATTCCCGGCGTAACAGCGCTTAGTACGCCTATTACGCCGGGAAGCGCCTTTGGTGTTTATCTTCGGGGCATGTGCGGCCTAGAGCTACTGGCGCCTGATCTGTAGGTCGGCCGGGATTAAAGGGATGGCCTGGGGGCGCTGCCAAGCACGGCGGTGGTGTGAGGTCGATGGGAGGGCGGGGCGGCGGAGGCAGGGGTCTGGGCCGGTGGTCGCTGGCGGTTCGAGAAAGATCGTCAACAGTGACTGGCGGGAGGTAGACGAAGGCCATCTGCCCGTTCCTTATAGATCGGACGGTTCATTAAAAAAATCGACTGACCTATTTATTTTCAATTGACTATTATCTTAGATATGACCACATGTGGTGGTGTGCTGGAGGAGTACTTGCATTTCCTGTGCTCATATATTACAAAATCATACGGAGTAGAATCTAATTTTGTTTGCCATGCAATGTTGTACATCTATCATATGTCTCCTGTCATTTATTTTTCAGCCACCTGCTATCTGCTACTTTTACAGTGCACTAGTTCTGCACCACTTCACCCTTACTCTCACTGTTGTGTTTTTATGCAAGGGTATTTCAGACTCTGCTGCCATGAGAGAAGCCAAAAAGAAAAGAGCGCTCCAGCTTGGTGTGTGGCTAGGAAAGACACGTTACAACGCTATAAAGGGTGCAGTGTCAGCAGATGGAGATGGGGAACGTAGCTCTGGCGTTGATGACCTCGCTCGCAATGAACCACCATCCCAGGTGCTTGCTTTAACTTCGCGGTGTCATATGTGGTTGCATGTTCCATATGGTGTCTAGCTTGTATTCGAAAGGCCGAAGTCGGTAAGATAAGGAAATATTTTTTTACATGAACCATCATCCCGTGAGCACCAAAAGACAAATAGCTAGTCGTAATCGGGCCGAGCCAAAGGACAAGCCCAAAGAAAGATAGGCATCACCTGGAAGCCAACTAAAAAGCTGCGATGGTGGCGAAGCAGCCCGCCTCCCACCAAGCTCTCAGGTCCTAGATGATCATGCTCACCACTCCAGCCGGATGTCTAGCTTGTATTGCTTCCAATTTGGTTAAATTGCATCTGCTTAGCTTACACATTATACCTTTGAATATGACATGCCTTTCTGCTTTTGGTACATACTAGTACATATGTGTATTAACCATGTTCTTACATCAAACTAATGTTCTTGTGTATCCCTCATCAATCACTTATGACGAGGCAGTGCAAGGGGACTACTCCTCATTTAAAGAATGCAGCGTCGACCTCCGACATGATTCTCAAGAAATGTAAATGCTAGATGAAGATAGTGAACGTAGCTCATAGTTGATTACAGCATTTCCCTACACTAGCATCGCAGTGCGTGCTCTAACTTGGCAGCGTGATATGTGGTTGCATGTTGCATATGGTGTCTAGATTGTAATTCTTCCAATCTGGTTAAACTGCATGTGCTAGTTTGCTTAGCTTATACATTATACCTGTTAATGTGACATGCCTTCCTGTATTTAGTACATAGTACATCTGTCTATTAAGCGTGTCCTTACATAAAACTATTGTTTTTTTGTATCCCGCATCAATCAACATGACGAGACACCTTTAGTATATGCAGTGCGATATTAGTTGTATCTTTCATATGATTTATAGCATGCACTGCTTCTAATTTTTTGAAATTCCATTTATGATGGGACACTTTTAACTTGGCAGAGTCATATTGGTTGCATCTTTCATGTGGTGTCTAGCTTGCATTGCTTCTTATTTGCTGGAATGGTTTCTGCTTAGTTTACACAAACAGTTGTGAACATGCCATGCCGCCTCCTGTTTTCGTACATATTCCATCCTGGTATCATGTGTTTGCCTTACATCAAAGTAGTGATTGTCAGTATCATGCATGAATGAGTTCTGAAGAGAGAATTTTATTGCTTTTCTTGTCGGTTTTACTTGACAATTCAAAATCAATAAAGCGGAAGGAAGTTAGCAAGGCAGCGGATAAAGGTGCTCCTTCCGAACGGAGGGCCTCTACAGTTTCTACTCCTCCACACCCCCAAGATGATTTCCAAGACAACACATGCATAGACACTCAACAAAGCTATGTTTATGATGAGCATGTCTCCCCTAGTGCAGCATCACCGGTGCTCCCTCTAACTTGGCACTGTTATATGTGGTTGCATGTTATGTGTGATGTCTAGCTTGTATTGCTTCTAATTTTGTTGAATTCCATCTGCTTACTTTACACATTATACTTGAATAAGACACGTGTTCCTGTTTCTAAAACATACAATATCTGTCTATCACACCATGTTCTTACATCAAATTACTACTTTGTTGTGTAACCTGCAACAATCACTTATCATAAGACACGTTTGACTTGGTGTGATATAGGTTACATCTCACATTCTTTTCTAGCGTGTACTACTAATTTGTTGAAATGGCACTTATGACGAGACAGTTTTAACTTGGTAGAGTGATATTCGTTGCATCTTTCATATGGTGTCTAGCTTTCATTGCTTCTAATTTGTTGAAATGCCTTCTCCTTAGTTTACACATCATAAGCTGTGAATATGCAATGCCGTGAATATGCAATGGCACTAATGACGAGAGACCTCTAACATGGTAGTGTGATGTTGTTTGCATCCTGCATATGATTTATTTCTTGTACGCTTCACATTTGTTTAAACGCCATTTATGATGAGACAATGTTAACTTGGCGAAGCGATATTTGTAGCATCTTTCATATGGTGTCTACCTTCCATTGCATTGCTTCTAATTTGGTGAAATGTCTTCTTCTTAGTTTACACATCATAGTTCTGGTTATCTCTTCCGTCCTGTTTTTCATACATATTACATCCTCCTATCATGTGGTTGTCTAACATCAAAGTTCAGTTCATCTGCATCACGCATCAATTTGTTCTGAAGAACTAAATTGTTACTCGTTTTTCTTGTCGGCTTGACTTAAAATGGTACAAAGAAAGAGGAATAAACACATAATGGAAGGGAATGAGAAGCGGATGAATCCTGCAGATTCTCCGGTAATCGATGGTGCAATAGAAGGTCAAAGTCCGATGAAAATTCTAGAAACACGGCATCCCATGCTACACGAGTTGCAAAAAAGACAAACAGAAATGAATAGCTGCCACCAAACAAGCGAGAGACATCCCTAGTTCTTGCAACACCTACCACAAGATTACCACTGCACGACGTACTGCAAGGCCAACTCGAGCAGCATGTTCCCAAGCTCCCTTGCCACCGACACTACTTCCCAAGCACTCTTGACACAAGACGAGTTGGCAATATCGATGAACCTTGTGAGCTTCAACAGCAAGAAGGTAGTTGTTGGAGTCAAGTTACAGCTTGCATGCTTCTTTATATGTAGTCTCACGGTTTGATGTACACTAACACTTCCTATGTTTGTTGTTGGACTAGCATCTAGGCGCAAGAGGAAACAAACATCGTGGATAATGCTCGATAGGTTAACTAAATCTAGAGGAGGAAGAATGGAGATCCGTTTTGAGGCAGGCTTAAAAGGCCACGTGATGCTGCTGAGTCAGCCAAGTTAGTATCAGAGGCAGCGGTTGTTGTTAGGTGTCATGTACGTATCCTCCCAACATGGATTTAGTACAGGAATGACAAAGAAGAAACCCAGTTCAACACCTTGCTCGACCATTTATCCGTAAGTATGGTTATGTATGGAAACTAGTAATATCGTCTTGCTCTGTCCAATACTTTCTAGGTTGCTGATAATGAGACTCCCATAATTTTCAACAGATGAGGTTCAAGTTGGATAGCCAAGATGATGCAACTGCAAGCTTGCACCCATGTTTTCAAGTCTGCATCATGACAAGATTTCGGTATAACTTGAGGAAAACTCACTTTGAAGGCAAGGCTAACGGTGAACTTGCCCCAAACATCTCTAGTGGAAAATATATCCGATGAAGACTGGAGAGGCCTCGTTAAACACCGTCCGATCCAAGTATCGTGTACATTATATATATGTCATCGATCACATGTTGAAGTCCTATTTACGCATGAGCCATACAAATCTATCTTCTTGTAGGTGAACTGCTTAAAGAACAAGGCCAACCGCATTTAAAGTGAAATTCCAATGCATTTACGTGATCTCGTAGCTATATTGCACACTGCGAGGCTCTTGTAATTAGTCATTGTTTCACTCTTTTCATTGTACCATATTATCTCGATCTATATTGACTTGTTCCAAATGTAGAGGAAAGCCCGCAACGACCAAAAAGTACCTGAACCAAATGTTGTGGAAATCTTCAAGGACCGCCACACCAAAGAAGAAGAAGGGCATGACTACACCAGTCAAAGTCATTGTTGTAAGTCCTTAATCCTCATGCCTTTTAACTACTACTTACTCGACTTGTGCCTTGAACTGCATGGTTTGCAGCCAATGTCTATTACTCTTTTCAATTTTATACACAATTGTCTTAGAGTATCATTGCACCTTACAAGGTTTAAAAGAGAGGAGTGATGTTCCTTTGATCTTGACCCATAATCTAGTTCCGTGCTGGACTTGCCCACACAACGTTACAATTGCCTGTTTGTCTGTTCTCAGTTGTTTTGTGATATGAATGACGTCATACTATGCTTACCGTATTATAAACTTCGTCTCTTCATCCTTAGCCCTCAATACAATGTGAAGAAATAGACAATACATTAGCGATGGTACACGGTCATATGTTTGGAACCTGGTTTTATTATGTACTTTGCAATAAAATACAACTAATATCTTACATGGGTTCACCAGAATAGGTTCTGTATATACACCAAAGCTATTTTGTTTGGTTTTGCTGCCTCCTTAATATCTTCCGCTCTGTACTACTAATGTAAAACCTCAACTTTTCAAATGAGCTATGGAAAAAATGGTGGAACCGCCACCTTCTAAAGGTGGCGAGGCAACTATAACGCAATGTCAGCTCTTCTTTGCGGTGGGTCGATACACAATCCACTAACAAAGGCCAAAAGCACGTTCCTGCATAATACTGGGTTGGTTGTTAAGGCAATACCGTCCAAACTGCCTCATGATCAAGATATGCAAGCTCAAAGCAATGTTGTATCTGCACTCCAGACACAAGTCCATTCCCTAACAGAAACCCTTTGTGAAACAAGGAGAAACATTGCTCAATGTCGTCAAGATATGCATGGTTTTGAAACCAGACTATCAGACATTTGCTATGTTGTTCAGGAGCCGAGGGAAATGAAGGCGAGGGTTATGGTGCTCCATCGGACAATACAACATGAAAATGTAACAGGTCAAATGAACTAAGCTTCAACTTCGGTGGTGCATTTATACGCTAGACTGTTAAGTTTTATGCCAACCTTCCTTTTGTTATATAGTTGTAATTTGTTTTGGTGCGATACAAAATGTATTCTTAACGTGCAACCACCGCCTGAAGAAAACAGCAAGCCATTTTTGTATAGTGTAGGGTGTTCCCTATATTTGCACTAGTGAAGATCTTTGATGCCGAGTGGATGTAATCTGTGCAATCGCCTTAATAGCCTAGCGTTAGTTTCGGCCTTATTTATTTCCTAGTCTTCTTTTTCTCTGGTTTGCTAGTGGCTGCAACTACCATGGGCCATATACGGGCCGTAGGATCCGTGGGTCACCTACGGGCCGTCGATAAATGGGCCTGTAATCGGTGGGCCTCGGGCCGTCGGATACATGTGTCTACATGGGCCATAATCGGGCGTAATTGGTATCGGCCTAGCACGGTAACAGGCCGTTAATAGGCCGTAGGACAGCAAAGGCTTAATTCTGTCACAGGCATAACGGGTCGTTAATGTGCCAGAATATAGGACGGGCCGGAAGCGGCGCAACGGGATAACAGGCCGTAAACGGGCCGACTCTTGCCATGGGCGAATTTGGCCCATTAGGGTAACAGCCAAGAACGGGCCGACTCTTGCCATGGGCGAATTTGGCCCATCGATTAGAACAGGCCAAGAACGGGTCGACTCTTGCCATGGGCCGAATTTGGCCCATTAGGGAACAGCCAAGAACGGGCCTAAGTAGTCGAGGGCCGAAAAGGAGCCCAAGAACGGGCCGTCAATAGGCGAAAGCTAACACGGGCTGGAAACGGCCCATGTAAATCACGAGCCGTTAACGGGTATAAAGAAAATTACTGTTCATTATGGGCTAGACTCACCGTTGGCCTGTAATGGGCCGAAGATCTGAAAGGCCTCATATGGGCCGAAAGACGTCGTGGGCCATACATGGGCCGAAAGTGAAATGGGCCGGTATTATATTCGACGACCCACATGACGTTGTTGGGCCGATTTCCTTTAGGGCCTAAAGGGCCGTAAAATGGGCTATTTGCGAATAGACCGTTAACAGGTTTTCATGGGCCAGCCCGTTAACTTTTGACCAAGTCAAACGGGCCGGCTTTGTAAGCTAAATGGTCCACTGTTGGGCCGTGCCACGTGTCGACATATCATAGGCGCCTATCTGACCCACTGACGAGCTGACACGTGTTTCGTCTGCCAATAAGAATTTTACACGTGGAAATTTCCCATTGGTCGGGGCTGTTAACGGGTTATCGGATCCAAAACCCGACCCGATAGCTTAACGCGTTCCGTTATGGTGGATGCCACGTGTCGGTCACCCTTGACGAAAGCACTTCTGTGACGCACGATTTATCATCATGGAAGTGGACACTTCCTTGATGATAATTTTGATAATGTCATGGAACACTTCTACGACAAAGACAGTATGACTATCTTGATTCTATCATAAATTTGTCATGGATGTACATGCATGACAAAAAAAGCGACCTACTGTGACAAACACGTATCATCATGGAAGTGTATTTTTTTGTAGTGAGTACTCTGTTTGAATCCGTCTATGCAAACTACTACTACTTTTGTGTGCCCATGAATCATGTGAGAACCATCCTAATTGTTGCCGAAACAGATGCGTCCTCACTAGTTTTTTCATGTAATATGGCATGGTAAGACATAAGTTGTCATGGTTTATCATACGAGCAGTGTGTGTTTGATGAAATAGAGTACTCGTTTGAGAACTGTGCGCTGATGTATACATAGGGTACATAAGGCTGGTTAAGTACTTGTAAACACTGTTGGTGCTACCCCACTTGTAAGCAGTTCTGCAAAACACCGCACATTGGCTGAGCTCGCTTCAACACTATAAAATTCGGTTATCGACCAGCTAACAATCAATAATCTGCTGTCTGACATATAAGCAACTATGTATCTTGCTAAAATGGTTCATGCAGTTAACTGCGGCCACAATGTAAATTCCAAACGTTCACACGCTAGTCCAGCGTTCATGTGGAACATTCTCATTAAACTTGGTTTCATAAAATACTTGAAAAGCATAAGTTAAGCAATTTTATACATCTCAATGATCCATAGAACATAACAAACATTTACTAGTTCACAACAAAAGACAAAGTTGTGAGAAGGTTCATAAATCAGGAAAAATCAAGCAAGGCTTCTTTGAGCAAAGGGCCTCCCTAGGCAGGCTTTAATTTCCTGGAGTTCATTCTGGTTTTTCTTGTTGCCACCATCCATGGATAGGTTCTCTCATTCCAGAATAACCAATTATAATTGTGTTCTCAATTGGAATGCTGAACTGAACCATGTAGTGTACTGACCATCTGAACTTGTGCAGTTCCACTAAATTTAAGCGCCGCTATTTGCAGAAATAAGCAGACCACAATGCCTCTTGTCAGTGCACCTGTCCCAAAAACCTCCTTGTAGCCGTGCCAGCTAGTCCTCTGTCCATAGATGAACTGGGAGAAAGTGCATTCCCGACTAGGATGCAGTTGTTTTTGCTCGTCCCTGCACTGCAATCAGGAAGTAAAACGTATGAATCAACTTCTTTTACATTGCGTTGTTCATTCTACCTAGTCACTACCAATGTAGGAATACCTGGAATACGGGTGGCTAGACGACGACAGCTAGGAATAGCCATCTCATTTTGTGCAGTTCTACTAAAACTAAGGTGTGTACTTTTCATTGCATATATAGAAACGATATGGAGACAGACATCCCTGTTTACGCAAATATGAAATACGGTTATTTAAACAGTGACAGATATTTGCAGTGGCATATGATTAATAGCAACATCTATTGTGTTATAATTGGCACTACATTAACAGTATGAAAGTGCCCTTAAGTAAGAAGTAGCATCACATCACATCAACACTGCCACTAGATTAACATGCAGAACAATAGCATTAGTATTACTGTCATGAGAGTAAGAGTAGCACATGGTCAGTAAATGTGCAATCAAATTTGTGCAGTTCCACTGGGATGAAGCAATGTTAGCACTATGAGATTAAAGTGTAACTGCAAAAACACAATTCATGGGAAATAAAGCAAGACGGAAGCACTTCATAAAATGGTAGTGGCATTGCTTCAATTTATCGACGACACTAGACCATTACTTAATAGTGACATTAGGTGGCATTGCTTCAATTTATCGATGGCACTAGACTATTACTTAATAGTGACATTAGGTGGCATTGCTTAATTCTTCATGTGATTTTACATTAACGGTAGCGATATGGGTGTACGGACAGCAGGGCATAAAGTGGTGAGGCAGATGTGGTTGCCGAGAGCGGCAAACACTCAGGCAGCATGTCTGCATTTGTCCCATTTTTTATCTCCTCGGCGACGTTTTCCTATGTGAGCACAGGAAATCTAGACCTGCTCGTTCTCATTTACGTTGTCCCCCAACACCCCTCACTTTCTTTCCTTTTTCGACCAAGAGACAGGTCCACTTCCCTCCACCCTTCGCCATCCACCACGCTTTCTTCGCCTTTGCAACCAAGAGACTGGTTGGGTAGCCAGTATCTACTACTTTCCCCCGTTTCCTCTTAGAACCAAGTCCTAGATTCATGCTACAACTTTCCCACTTTCTTCACTGTTTGAACCAACTCTTAGATTCGACTGTATGAACTAGCTTTACCTCTAATAATAGTAAAAGTCTAGGTGGCTTTGGAACAGCCGATGGAAGTAGAAACAGATCCACATGCAGCCATGTGGGGAGCTGGTGTCGGCGTTCTGGGAACGGGGATCCCCAGACTTGCCTTCCTGCGGCCTGCGGCGTGGCTCAAGTGGGGGCCCAACGCGGCCCATCTCCATCAAGCTCGGGCTTAAGACCCTCGCGAGGGGCCAAGCCTCGCGGGGCGGACGACGGGAACCTTCCTTAGAGGCAGCCTCATCAGGCAGGCTCGCGAGGAGGAGGAGAGATCAATGCAAGGGTACCTCGCGAGGAGCCCATGACGCAAGACATGACGATCAAAGACCAGGCGGGTGCCAGGCGGGCGCCGGCCTATGCAGTGTCCTTGTTTCCCCTTTGGTGCAAAGGGGGCAAGCACAGGCCAAGGCATCATGCAAAGGTTACCATTCCGGTGCAACGAGATCAAGACCAGCAGAATGGCAGGATGGAGGTCACCATGGAGCCCAAGACGGCGTCATCACCAGCGCTTTTGGCAGCCGAAGACCACCTTTGGTCAGGATAACTTGTACTAGATGTTCCCCTTCAAAATGGCCAATTGTTGGCGCCCTTCCCGCTCATTATTTTGGGGGAGAGGCCCGGTGCCTCTATAAATAGAGCTAGCCACCACAGAGTAGAGGATATCGAAAAAGAGAGGCAAGGATAGAGAGAGAAAGAGGCGATCAAACTGAACCAGCAGTTCATCGCACCAGCTCAAGAACACCTCTTGCGAGGCTGTTCTTCCTTTGTACTGTTCATCATCAGCCCCTGAGGCAATCCACCACACCACACAGTGGAGTAGGGTATTACACCACAACGGTGGCCCGAACCAGTATAAAACTCGTGTCCCTTGTGTTGTTCATCGTTTCCAGCTTAGTTCGCACGAGGAGATCAAACATAGATCGGTAGCGGAGAGGTCTCCGCGCGCACCCCAGTGTTCGAACCTCAAGGGTCTGCCGGAACCCGAAATCCGACATTTGGCGCGCCAGGTAGGTGTGTGCCAGAGTTCTTCCTTCCGACGACTCGCTCTCCACCAACACCGTGTTCCGTCCTCATGACGGACAACGCGCCGCCCGCTCCGGCAACAAACGCCGGTGTTGGGGCCAGGGGGCTCCAGGCCTTGGCCCCCACCTTGCGACAGGTGCAGTGGTCATGCAAGTTCAAGCTCGAGATGCCGTCGTGCTACAACGGCGCGGCGGACCCGCTGGTTTTCCTGCTGGCGTACGAGGAGGCCGTCCTTAGAGCAGGGGCGATGACCGGGCGATGGCCAACTGGTTACCCATGGCCCTCATCGGTGTCCCGCGCATGTGGCTCCTCCACCTACCGACGGCTTCTGTGACCTCTTGGGAGGAGCTACGCTACCCCTTCCTCGCCCGTTTCGCCACGCCAGCGCCGCCCGTCGTCGCAGCCCTCCTGGGTGGCTCCCAAGCACCACCCTCGAGCCACCGCGTCAAGCCGTTCACCCGCCAGATCAGCGCCGCCTCCAAGCGTCAAGAAGCCCCCCCCCCCCGGGCTGGGCGGCGCCCGAGGCCGATCTGACTTTTTACTCAGATGACCACCCCTTCAACCCCTCCGGTTCGGGCGCGCTCTCGGTGTTGTGCACCCCCACCATCTGCCAAGTGGCCGTCACCAGGACCCTCATCGACGGTGGTGCTGGCCTTAACATGCTCTCGGTGGAGGCCTTCAGCCTCCTCCACGTGCCACCGGAGCGGCTCCAACCCAGCAGGCCTTTCTCGGGCGTCGGAGCCGGTTCCACTGCCTCCTTGGGACAGATCTGCCTCCCAGTGACCTTCGGCACCTACGATAACTTCCGCACAGAGCTGATCGACTTTGATATCGCCCCATCGGCCTCCCCTACAATGCCATCCTCGGCTACCCGGCCTTGGCCCGGTTCATGGCAGCAACTCACCCGGCGTACAACCCCATGAAGATGCCCAGGAGCAGCGGCGTCCTTACCGTGTCACGAGACACGAGGGATGCGCTGCAGGTGCTCCAGATCGCCTTCAGGGAGGCCGCGGTGGCGCAGCCCGCCAGCACCGACGCCCTTGAGCCCAAGGGGGCTGCGCCGGCTAAAAAGAAGCAGTTGTTCACCCAGGACAAGGCGGAAACCAAGCAAGTACCGGTCGACGAAGACGGGTCCACTAGCGCCACCTTCACCATAGGAGCCAACCTCGAGCCCTAGCAGGAGAAGGCCCTGATCAGGTTCCTACGCGCGAACAAGAAGGTGTTCGTGTGGGAACCTGATCAGTTAGCAGGGGTCCCGAGGGGTGTGATTGAGCATCACCTCAACGTGTGCCCCAACGTGCGCCCGGTGAAATAGAAGGCTAGGCGGCAGTCCACTGAGAAACAAGCTTTCATCGTTCAAGAGACCCGGAAGCTGGAAGCGGCAGGGGTTATCCATGAGGTCCGCTACCCCGATTGGCTAGCTAATCCTGTCGTCGTGCCAAAAAAGGGGGGAAAGGAGAGCATGTGTGTCGACTTCACCAACCTCAACAAAGCATGCCCGCAGGACCCATTTCCGCTCCCGTGCATTGACCAGATAGTCGACTCCACCGCAGAGTGTGACCTATTGTGCTTCCTGGATGCCTTCTCGGGCTATCACCAGATCAAGATGGCGGTGGAAGACGTGGAGAAGACAGCCTTCCTAACCCCGTGTGGGGTGTACTGCTATACGTGCATGCCATTTGGGTTGCCCAACACAGGCGCAACCTTTCAGCGGCTGATGCACATCGCCTTAGGCCGGCAGCTCGGGAGGAACGCTGAGGCTTACGTCGATGACATCGTGGTGAAGTCTCGGGAGGCAAAAACCCTGATACAGGACCTGGAGGAAACAATCGCGAGCCTCAACGAAGTGGATCTACGTCTCAAACCGGAGAAGTGCGTGTTTGGAGTCCCCTCGGGCAAGCTCCTGGGCTTCCTAGTGTCCTACAGAGGCATTGAGGCCAACCCAGAGAAGGTCAAGGCGGTCGAGGACATGAGCCCGCCAAGGACCCTCAGAGAGATGCAGAAGCTCACCGGGCGTGTAACCGTGCTAGGGCGCTTCATCTCCAAGCTAGGGGAGCGAGCACTGCCCTTCTTCAAGCTTATGAAGAAGAAAGGCCCCTTCGAATGGACTGAGGAGGCAGACAAGGCGTTCCAAGATCTCAAGAGGTACCTTACCAGCCCACCGGTGATGGTAGCCCCTCTCCCTCAGGAGCCCCTGGTGCTCTACCTTGCGGCCACACCCTACTCCGCTAGCGCAGCCCTGGTGGCGGTCCGGGAGGAGCGCCGAGCCAAGGCCGCATCGACTGCCCAGGCTGAAGCAGAGCGAGGCCAGGAGGGCCTCGCGAGGACCATGACCGCAGCCGGAGAGGGGCAGCCGCAGCAGGAGGGCGCACCCGGAGCAGGAGAGGCCCCTTCGAACGACCAAGAGCTGGGGGCTCTGTTGCCTCAGGAGACGCCTCGAGCCCTGGAGGATGCAAGCTGCGCCAGCACCCTCAACCTCGTCGAGCATCCCGTGTACTTCGTCAGCACGGTGCTACGGGACGCGAGGGCGCGGTACCCCATGCCTCAAAAGCTCCTCCTCGCGCTATTGGTGGCCTCACGCAAGCTGCAGCACTACTTCCAAGGCCATCCCATCAAGGTCGTCTCAGCATACCCCTTGGAAAGGGTACTCGGGAGCCCCAACTCAGCTAGAAGGGTCGCTGAATGGAACATCGAACTACAAGCATTTCAGCTGGAATTCAGTATGACCAGAGTCATCAAGGGAGCCGCACTTGCAGATTTCGTGGCAGAATGGACAGAAGCACCGGGTCTCGAGGCAAGCGAAGACCGATCACTTTCCCCGAGAAGTGAAGCACCGAACGGCTGGGTCATGTACTTCGATGGGGCGTTCTCCCGACACGGTGCGGGAGCTGGCGCGGTGCTCGTATCCCCTACTCAGGACAAACTCTACTACGCTGTGCAACTCTGCTTCCAGCACGGAGAAAAGGTCTCCAACAACAAAGCAGAGTACGAAGGCCTAATAGCAGGCTTGAAAGCCGCCATTACCTTAGGGGTGAAGCGCCTCATCATCAAGGGCGGTTCACAGCTCCTCGTCAACTTCTCCAACAAGGTACACGAGTCAAAGGATGAGCACATGGAAGCCTACCTCGCTGAGGTCCGCAAGATGGAGAAACAGTTCTGGGGGCTGGAGCTGCAGCATGTGCCTCGCGGCACCAATCAGGAAGCTGATGACATTGCCAAGAGGGCATCTAGGCGGCTTCCTCAGGAGCCTAGTGTCTTCGAGGAGCGGCTCTTCAAACCCTCCGCGGTGCCGTCACTATCGAGCACGGCGCAACCAAGGGAGGAGCTCCCTCAGCCGCCTACCTCAGGAGCTCCGGTCGGCGGCCCGGCCTCAGGAGCACGCCTGCTCCTGGCGCTGGAGCCTCAGGAAGGGTGTTGGATCCCGGAGCTCAAGAACTACCTGATGCAAGGGAACCTGCCAAGGAACGAGGAGGAGGCGGAGCGTGTGGCGCGGCAGGCCACGGCTTATTGCATCAAGGATGGAGAGCTCTACAGGAAGCGACCAAATGACGTGTCCCTACGTTGCATCCCCAGAGAGCAAGGGAAAGAGTTGCTCGCGGACATACACGATGGGGACTGTGGGCACCACTCCTCATTGTGAACCCTCGTCGGCAGGGCGTTCCACAGCGGGTTCTACTGGCCCACAGCACTCAACGACACCGTTGAGCTGGTAAAGGCTTGTGAGGCCTGCTAGATTCACGCCAAGCAGATCCATCAGCCTGCGGGGGGTCTGCAGACTATACCCCTCTCATGGCCATCCGCAGTTTGGGGGCTGGACATTCTGTGCCCGTTTGCTCGGGCGCTAGGGGGCTATCTCTACCTCTACGTCGCCGTGGACAAATTCACCAAGTGGGCTAAGGTGGAAGCCGTCCGGACAATCCCGGCAGGCTCCGCGGTCAAGTTCATCAAGGTCCTCGTGAGCCGATTTGGGGTGCCCAACCGCATCATCACCAACAACGGTTTGCAACTCACCAGTAATGTCTTCAAAACGTACTGTGCTAACCTTGGTACGCAGATATGCTATGCTTCGGTAGCACACCCCCGGAGCAACGACCAGGCCGAGCGAGCCAACGCGGAGGTCTTGAGGGGCCTCAAAGCTAGGACCTTCAAGAAGAAGCTGGAGGCCTGTGGCAAGGGCTGGTACGACGAGCTCCAGTCCGTGCTGTGGTCAATCCGCACAAGCGCGACCAAGCCAACTGGCGAGACCCCGTTCTTCCTCGTCTACGGGGCAGTAAAGCAAGGCAGGTTTCAAAGGAATATATACCTGAGGGTCGTCGTCATGTGGCAAAGACGGCGTCGGGAGGCTGCATCTTGGCCACAATACCGCAGGGAGGAAGAAGGGGTCGGAGGCCCTCCCGAGCCGGCGTTGTCTCGGGGATAACGGCACGGCCGCCGATCAGGACGCGCGGGCAGGGTCTCCTCCCTCGCGCCGACGACCATGTGAACGATGCACCTACACCCCTTCCCCGGTCGAGGTCGTCCGGCCGGATTTATGACCAGCCGTGAGCAGAGAGAGTGTGGCCACGTGTGTCTTGCTTAGATCTAGAGAGCATCAAAGAGTGAAAGAGAGGAACCCTAGTAAAGCAAGCGTCAAGTCTCCTGCTTATATATATAGTGGAGTGATTTTGTTGTACCAGCCGTTATTAAATTGAATACGCACGAACCACTATTTTCATTTAAAGTTCAAGTAAAAATAAAACTCGATCAATAACGTGCCACCGCATCCAGGACGCACTATGTACGGTATCATTCACGTGCGGTACCCGACCCTCCATCAAGTTGAAAACTAGACTAGTCAAAATGTCAATTGGGATGCCTCTTTGTAAACAAATGCACTCCTAGCTTCAAAAAAAAATGCGCTCCTACATGTACCCGCGAGTGGGTGTGAGAGACCTAGTGCGTGCGTGCACCGCTTCTCTTCATGAGAGTACAATATACTACGCCCAGAGAACATTCGCCACAAGAGTAATAGTATAAGTGTGTGACGTGTGAGTTAAAATAAAAGGTGTGCGGTGTCTTTTATTTTTTTAGAAGTTCTGAGGGTTGGGTGTGAAGAGCACATATGTGTGTGACATCTACCTATAGATAGACGGTGGGTGCGAGAGGACTCGTGAGAGTCATGACTCGTGAGGGTGTGTGTGTGTGAGAGAGAGAGAGGGGGGCACGTATCAATGCACATATAGAGTACCTAGTATATATCATTTCATTCATCTTCGAGAGGTGACTATAAAGATGGGGGAGGAGTAAACAAAGAAAGACCGTCATATCACCTGCAGCAATTTCAACCATCCTTTGGTGTGGAGGAATATCATAGGAACTCTATATGATATGATTTTTATAGGATTTTTTCCTTTAGTACCAATTGGTTCATAGTAATAGATTCATATACTCCACATTTCAAAGGAAAATAAACATGATATCATTTTTATAGATTTAGAGCCACTTGGTTCATATGAATGGATTCCTATACTCCCACAATTTCAAAGGAAAATAAACATTAGCATATATTCAATAGAAAAGTTCCTATGATGTGAACCAAATGACATCTCTTTTCTAATCCCTCCTCATAGGAATTGAGATACATGTCATCTCTAGATGCAATAGAAAAGTTCCTATGATGTGAACCAAACGACATCTCTTTCCCAATCCCTACTCATAGGAATTGAGATACATGTCATATATTTCCCTAAAACTTCCATGTATACATACTCTATTCCTAAATAGCTAGTACAACCCACTAGTAGCTTTTTTCCCGGACATGCAACTATGGCACAAGAACATGTCATGCATGCAAGTCATAAATCAGATTGTTTTTGTACTCTATGCATGCAAGCACCACATCATCAATTCGTGCATGTTACTCATAAGTTATATCTTGCATTAGATTTTGTATTGACAATGTATGTGTTGGTCAAGTGCACACATATGTAGTTCACATTCAAATTTTTGTTAGAAATGTCATTCTTTTAACTGCAATTCATTTTTTCTGTTTGTATTACATTTTCATTTTAAGCATACATTCACTTCCCATTAGTTATAGATGTTTTTGGAGGAACTTTTATGCATTATTTTGAGTAGAAAATTTCACGCGGCCGCGGGTATATCAAAATGTGGGGCCAATGTGTCATTGCCTTTTGGTCGAACCTACGTCCACAATTTTTTGTACGTATATCTCCACTGGTCCACGAACCCAAAATGCTGCCTCGTTCCTGTAAAACCAAGCGGCCCACCCATATAAGGCGTCGACTTGAACTCAATCCCTCTCCCGTTTACTACGGCGTGGCCCCGCACCCCGTAGTACTCCTACAAACCCTACTCGCCGCACGCATCATTGGTTTTCTTCAAGAGGACGAGGGAGAAGCGGATTTGTAGCGGAGGCTCCTACCCTAGGGCGCCCTAGGTGAAGGAAATGTGCCCTAGAGGCAATCATAAAGTTGTTATTTATATTTCCTTATATCATGATAAATGTTTATTGTTCATGCTATAATTGTATTAACCGGAAACTTAGTACATGTGTGAATACGTCGACAAACACAGTGTCACCAGTATGCCTCTACTTGACTAGCTCGTTAATCAAAGATGGTTAAGTTTCCTAACCATAGACATGAGATGTCATTTGATTAACGGGATAACATCATTAAATAATTATGTGATTGACATGACCCATCCGTTAGCTTAGCACGATGATCGTTTAGTTTGTTGCTATTGCTTTCTTCATGACTTATACATGTTCCTATGACTGAGATTATGCAACTCCCGAATACCGGAGGAACACTTAGTGTTCTATCAAACGTCACAAGTAACTGGGTGATTACAAAGATGCTCTACAGGTGTCTCCGATGGTGTTTGTTAGTTGGCATAGATCGATATTAGGATTTGTCACTCCGATTGTCGGAGAGGTATCTCTGGGCCCTCTCGGTAATGCACATCACAATAAGCCTTGCAAGCAATGTGACTAATGAGTTAGTTACAGGATGTTGCATTACGGAACGAGTAAAGAGACTTGCCGGTAACGAGATTGAACTAGGTATTGAGATACCGACGATCGATTCTCGGGAAAGTAACATACCGATGACAAAGGGAACAACGTATGTTGTTATGCGGTTTGACCGATAAAGATCTTCATAGAATATGTAGGAGCCAATATGAGCATACAGGTTCCGCTATTGGTTATTGAACGGAGATGAGTCTCGGTCATGTCTACATAGTTCTCGAACCCGTAGGGTCCGCACACTTAACGTTCGATGACGATCGGTATTATAAAGTTTATGTGTTTTGATGTACCTAAGGTTGTTCGGAGTCCTGGATGTGATCACAGACATGACGAGGAGTCTCAAAATGGTTTAGACATAAAGATCGATATATTGGAAGGCTATGTTTGGACACCGGAATGGTTCCGGATGAGTTCGGGCACTTTCCAGAGTACCGGGAGGTTACCGGAACCCCCCGGGGAGTCAATGGGCCTTATTGGGCCTTAGTGGAAGAGAGGAGGAGGAGGACAAGGTGGGGGAGCCCCCCCCCCCCAAGCCCAATCCGAATTGGGAGGGGGGCCGGCCCCCCTTTCCTTCTCTCCCTCTCCCTCTTCCTTCTTCTCCTACTCCAACTAGGGAAGGGGGGAAACCTACTCCTACTGCGAGTAGGACTCCCCCCCTTGGGCAAGCCATAGAGAGGGTCGGCCCTCCCCTCCTCCACTCCTTTATATACGGGGGAGGGGGGCACCCCATAGACACACAAGTTGATAGTTGTCTTAGTTAATTGCGGTGCCCCCTCCACAGATTTCCACCTCGGTCATATCGTTGTAGTGCTTAGGCGAAGCCCTGCGTCGGTAACTTCATCATCACCGTCATCACACCGTCATGCTGACGAAATTGTCCATCGGCCTCAGCTGGATCAAGAGTACGAGGGATGTCACCGAGCTGAATGCATGCAGATCGCGGAGGTGCCGTGCGTTTGGTACTTGATCGGTTGGATCGCGAAGACGCTCGACTACATCAACCGCGTTACTTAACGCTTCTACTTTCGGTCTACGAGGGTACGTGGACAACACTCTCCCCTCTCGTTGCTATGCATCACCTAGATAGATCTTGCGTGATCGTAGGATTTTTTTTGAAAATTGCGTTCCCCTACAGTGGTATCCGAGCCAGGTCTATGCGTAGATGTTATATGCACGAGTAGAACACAAAGAGTTATGGGCGATAATAGTCATACTGCTTACTAGTATGTCATACTTTGATTCGGCGGTATTATTGGATGAAGCGGCTCAGACAGACATTATGCGTATGCTTACGCGAGACTGGTTCTACCGACGTGCTTCGCACACAGGTGGCTAGTGGGTGTCTGTTTCTCCAACTTGAGTTGAATCGAGTGTGACTACGCCTGGTCCTTGTTGAAGGTTAAAACAGCACACTTGATGAAAAATCGTTGTGGTTTTGATGCGTAGGTAAGAAAGGTTCTTGCTAAGCCCATAGCAGCCATGTAAAATGTGCAACAACAAAGTAGAGGACGTCTAACTTGTTTTTGCAGGGCATGTTGTGATGTGATATGGTCAAGACGTGATTATATAAATTGTTGTATGAGATGATCATGTTTTGTGACACAGTTAACAGCAACTGGCAGGAGCCATATGGTTGTCTCTTTATTGTATGAAATGCAATCACCATGTAATTGCTTTACTTTATCACTAAGCGGTAGCGATAGTCGTGATAGAAATAGTTGGCGAGACAACAACGATGCTTCGATGGAGATCAAGGTGTCAAGCCGGTGACGATGGTGATCATGACGGTGCTTCGGAGATGAAGATCAAAGGCACAAGATGATGATGGCCATATCACATGTGATGTTAATCCTTTATGCATCTTATTTTGCTTAGTTCGGCGGTAGCATTATAAGATGACCTCTCACTAAATTTCAAGGTATAAGTGTTCTCCCAGAGTATGCACCGTTGCGAAAGTTCGTCGTGCCGAGACACCACGTGATGATCGGGTGTGATAAGCTCTATGTTCACATACAACGGGAGCAAGCCAGTTTTGCACATGTAGAATACTCGGGTTAAACTTGACGAGCCTAGCGTATGCAGATATGTCCTCGGAACACTGAGACCGAAAGGTTGAGTGTGTATCATATAGTAGATATGATCAACATAGTGATGTTCACCATTGAAAACTACTCCATCTCACATGATGATCGGACATGGTTTAGTTGATTTGGATCACGTGATCACTTAGATGATTAGAGGGATGTCTATCTAAGTGGGAGTTCTTAAGTAATATGACTAACTGAAATTTAATTTATCATGAACTTAGTACCTGATAGTATTTGCATGTCTATGTTGTGGTAGATCAATGGCCCGTGCTACTGTTCCTTTTAATTTTAATGCATTCCTAGAGAAATCTAAGTTGAAAGATGATGGTAGCAACTACGCAGACTGGGTCCGTAACTTGAGGATTATCCTCATTGCTGCACAGAAGAATTACATCCTGGAAGCACCGCTAGGTGTCAGGCCTGCTGCAGATGCTACCGATGATGTTAAGAACGTCTGGCAGAGTAAAGCTGATGACTACTCGATAGTTCAGTGTGCCATGCATTACGACTTAGAAGCGGGACTTCAACGACGTTTTGAACGTCATGGAGCATATGAGATGTTCCAAGAGTTGAAGTTAATATTTCAAGCAAATGCCCGGATTGAGAGATATGAAGTCTCCAATAAATTCTGCAGCTGCAAAATGGAGGAGAATAGTTCTGTCAGTGAACATATACTCAGAATGTCTAGGTACCACAACCACTTGACTGAACTGGGAGTTAATCTTCCTGTTGATAGTGTCATTGACAGAGTTCTTCAATCAGCGCCACCAAGCTACAAAAGCTTCATGATGAAATATAATATGCAAGGGATGGATAACACAATTCCCGAGCTCTTCGCGATGCTAAAGGCTGCGGAGGTAGAAATCAAGAAGGAGCATCAAGTGTTGATGGTCAACAAGACCACCAGTTTCAAGAAAAAGGGTAAAAGGAAGAAGGGGAACTTCAAGAAGAACGACAAGAAAGTTGCTACTCAAGTGAATAAGCCCAAGTCTGGACCTAAGCCTAAGACTGAGTGCTTCTACTACAAAGGGACTGGTCACTAGAAGCGGAATTGCCCCAAGTATTTGGCGGATAAGAAGGATGGAAAAGTGAAAGGTATATTTGATATACATGTTATTGATGTGTACTTAACTAATGCTCGTAGTAGCGCCTGGGTATTTGATACTGGTTCTGTTGCTAATATTTGCAACTCGAAACAGGGGCTATGGATTAAGCAAAGATTGGCTAAGGACGAGGTGACGATGCGCGTGGGAAATGGTTTGAAAATCGATGTGATCGCCGTCGGCACGCTACCTCTACATCTACCTTCGGGATTAGTTTTAGACCTGAATAATCATTATTTGGTGCCAGCATTAAGCATGAACATTATATCTGGATCTTGTTTGATGCGAGACAATTATTCATTTAAATCTGAGAATAATGATTGTTCTGTTTATATGATTAATATCTTTTATGGTCATGCACCCTTGAAGAGTGGTCTATATTTGTTGAATCTCGATAGTAGTGATACACATATTCATAATATTGAAGCCAAAAGATGCAGAGTTGATAATGATAGTGCAACTTATTTGTGGCAGTGCCGTTTGTGTCATATTGGTGTAAAGCGCATGAAGAAACTCCATATGGATGGACTTTTGGAATCACTTGATTATGAACCACTTGATACTTGCGAACCATGCCTCATGGGCAAGATGACTAAAACTCCGTTCTCCTGAACAATGGAGCGAGCAATAGATTTGTTGGAAATAATACATACTGATGTATGCGGTCCGATGAATATTGAGGCTCGCGGCGGGTATCGTTATTTTGGGACCTTCACAGATGATTTAAGCAGATATGGGTATATCTACTTGATGAAACATAAGTCTGAAACATTTGAAAAGTTCAAAGAATTTCAGAGTGAAGTGGAAATCATCGTAACAAGAAAATAAAGTTTTGCGATCTGATCGTGGAGGAGAATATTTGAGTTACGAGTTTGGTCTTCATTTGAAACAATGCGAAATAGTTTTGCAACTCATGCCACCCGAAACACCACAGCGTAATGGTGTGTCAGAACGTCGTTACCACACTTTATTAGATATGGTGATATATATGACGTCTCTTACTGATTTACCGCTATCATTTTGGGGTTATGCTTTAGAGACGGTTGCATTCACGTTAAATAGGGTACCATCTAAATCCGTTGAGAAGACACCTTATGAACTGTGGTTTGGCAAGAAACCCAAGTAGTCGTTTCTTAAAGTTTGGGGCTGTGATGCTTATGTGAAATAGCTTCAACCTGATAAGCTCAAACCCAAATTGGAGAAATGTGTCTTCATAGGATACCCAAAAGAGAATGTTGGGTACACCTTCTATCACAGATCCGAAGGCAAGATATTCGTTGCTAAGAATAGATCCTTTCTAGAGAAGGATTTTCTCTCGAAAGAAGTGAGTGGGAGGAAAGTAGAACTTGATGAGGTAACTGTACCTGCTCCCTTATTGGGAAGTAGTTCATCACAAAAATCAGTTCCTGTGAATCCTACACCAATTAGTGAGTAAGCTAATGATGATGATCATGTAACTTCAGATCAAGTAACTACCAAACCTTGTAGGTCAACCAGAGTAAGATCCGCACCAGAGTGGTACGGTAATCCTGTTCTGGAGGTCATGTTACTTGACCATGACGAACCTACGAACTATGAGGAAGCGATGATGATCCCAGATTCCGCAAAATGGCTTGAGGCTATGAAATCTGAGATGGGATCCATGTATGAGAACAAAGTGTGGACTTTGGTTGACTTGCACGATGATCGGCAAGCCATAGAGAATAAATGGATCTTCAAGAAGAAGACTGACGTGACAGAAATGTTACTGACTACAAAGCTCGACTTGTTGCGAAAGGTTTTCGACAAGTTCAAGGAGTTAACTACGATGAGACCTTGTCACCCGTAGCGATGGTTAAGTCCGTCTAAATCATGTTAGCAATTGCTGCATTTTATGATTATGAAATTTGGCAAATGAATGTCAAAACTGCATTCCTTAACAGATATCTTAAAGAAGAGTTGTATATGATGCAACCAGAAGGTTTTGTCGATCCAAAAGGTCCTAACAAAGTGTGTAAGCTCCAGTGATCCATTTATGGACTGGTGCAAGCATCTCGGAGTTGGAATATACACTTTGATAGTGTGATCAAAGCATATGGTTTAATACAGACTTTTGGAGAATCCTGTATTTACAAGAAAGTGAGTGGGAGCTCTGTAGCATTTCTGATATTATATGTGGATGACATATTGTTGATCGGAAATGATGCTGAATTTTTGAATAGCATAACAGGATACTTGAATAAGAATTTTTCAATGAAAGACCTCGGTGAAGCTTCTTATATATTAGGCATCACGATCTATAGAGATAGATCAAGACGCTTAATTGGACTTTCACAAAGCAAATACCTTGATAAAGTTTTGAAGAAGTTCAAAATGGATCAAGCGAAGAAAGGGTTCTTGCCTGTGTTACAAGGTGTGAAGTTGAGTCAGACTCAATGCCCGACCACTGCAGAAGATAGAGAGAAAATGAAAGTCATTCCCTATGCTTCAGCCATAGGTTCTATCATGTATGCAATGCTGTGTACTAGATCTAATGTGTGCCTTGCTATTAGTTTAGCAGGGAGGTACCAAAGTAATCCAGGAGTGGATCACTGGACAGCGGTCAATAATATCCTGAAATACCTAAAAAGGACTAAGGATATGTTTCTCGTTTATGGAGGTGACAAATAGCTCGTCGTAAATGGTTACGTCGATGCAAGCTTTGACACTGATCCGGATGACTCTAAGTCACAAACCAGATACGTATTTATATTGAACGGTGGAGCTGTCAGTTGGTGCATTTCTAAGCAAAGCGTCGTGGCAGGATCTACGTGTGAAGCGGAGTACATAGCTGCTTTGGAAGCAGCAAATGAAGGAGTCTAGATGAAGGAGTTCATATCTGATCTAGGTGTCATACCTAGTGCATCGGGTCCAATGAAAATCGTTTATGACAATATTGGAGCAATTGCCTTGGCAAAGGAATCCATATTTCACAAGAGAACCAAACACATCAAGAAACGCTTCAATTCCATCCGCGGTCAAGTCAAGGAGGGAGACATAGAGATTTGCAAGATACATACGGATCTGAATGTTGCGTAACCGATTGACTAAGCCTCTCTCATGAGCAAAACATGATCAGCACCAAGACTCCATGGGTGTTAGAATCATTACTGTGTAATCTAGATTATTGACTCTAGTGCAACTGGGAGACTAAAGGAAATATGCCCTAGAGGCAATAATAAAGTTGTTATTTACATTTCCTTATATCATGATTGTCGGTGTCAAAATCGGCGGATCCGGGTAGAGGGTCCCGAACTGTGCGTCTAAGGCGGATGGTAACATGAGGCGGGGGACACGATGTTTACCCAGGTTTGGGCCCTCTCGATGGAGGTAAAACCCTACTTCCTGCTTGATTGATCTTGATGATATGAGTATTACAAGAGTTGATCTACCACGAGATCGTAGAGGCTAAACCCTAGAAGCTAGCCTATGGCATGATTGTTGTTGTCCTACGGACTAAACCCTCCGGTTTATATAGACACCGGAGGGGGCTAGGGTTACACAGAGTCGGTTACAAGGGAGGAGATTCACATATCCATATTGCCAAGCTTGCCATCCACGCCAAGGAGAGTCCCATCCGGACACAGGACGAAGTCTTCAATCTTGTATCTTCATAGTCCAACAGTCCGGCCAAAGGATATAGTCCGGCTGTCCGGAGACCCCCTAATCCAGGACTCCCTCAGTATCCCCTAAACCAGGCTTCAATGACGATGAGTCCGGCGTGCAGATTTGTCTTCAGCATTGCAAGGCGGGTTCTTCCTCCGAATACTCCATAGAAGATCTTGAACACAAGGATAGTGTCCGGCTCTGCCAAACAAGTTCCACATACCACCATAGAGAGAATAATATTTCCACAAATCTGATCTGCTGACTTCCTTTCATAACGTGACATCACACCACGTCCTGACCATTACTCGAGCCATTTTTCTCAATTATCCTGCCATCACACGTTTCACGAGGCGATTCTATTGGCACGTCTTGTCGGAGCAAGAGATCGTGTTCCCCTTATTACGGGGTTGTCATCAATATGGACATGGGTAACCCAATCGTGCCCGTTGGTATGACTCCTCGATTTCAGGCAAGTCAAACGTACACGAGGAGGACGCTTGATATTAACCCTCCTTATAAAGAGACCAAGGCCCATCCTTTTTCCTCTCGCACTCCATCGAATCCTTCCCCTCCACCTCGAGTTTCAACACCCAAGGCTCAGGTCAGGCGCCTCGGACCTTCAAGCATGTCCGGATCCAACCTTCAAGGTCGGTGGATGCCTTCCTCCATCACAGAGGAAGACGTCAAGAAGCTAAGAGAGGCAAGGTATTTGACCGGCGAAATCTCGCACAGGTTGCCCGCTCGAGGGCAGGTCATTCCCACTCCTGAACCCGGCGAGAGCGTTGTATTCATCTCTCATTTCCTCCGAGGGCTAGGCCTCGCTCTGGATCCCTTTGTCAAGGGGCTCATTTTCTATTATGGGCTGGATTTTCATGACTTGGCCCCGGATTCTATTCTTCACATCTCGTCGTTCATCGTCGTGTGTGAGGCCTTCCTCCGCGTTACCCCACACTTCAGCCTGTGGCTCAAAACTTTCAATGTGTAGTCGAAGATGATTGAGGGGCGACACGCAGAATGCAGAGGGGCCGTAATAAGCAAGAGCGCTGATCTTCCATGGCCGGAGGGTTACTTCCCAGAGGTGTCCAGCCTATGGCAACGAGAGTGGTTTTATATCACAACTCCCCGGGGTACCAAGTGGGTGTCCGCCCCTGCCTTCCGCTCGGGCCCCCCACCACAACTGATGTCGAGAATCAACAGGGGGCTGGACTGGGGGCCAGTAAATGATGTGCCGATGTTGCAGAGTCGCATCCGAGATCTTCTTGAGAGAGACTTCAGCCTGGTAACAGTAATGCAAGTCATGCTAGTTCGTCGAGTCCCGCCTTACAAACGTCGACCCCTCCGAATGTGGGAATTCAACCCGGAAGGACCGCGAACTATTCAGCACTTCCTCGGCATGACACTCGAAGAGATGTACAAATTGTTCTTCGGACCACAAATAAGGTGTACGAACACCACCGAGGATGCGGGTCTGAGCTGCAATCGTCCAGATACCCAAGTATGCAATCCCGTGGCCGAATACACTGCCTTTTTATTTATCACGACGTCATTCTGAAAAATCGCTCTTTGACCAGGACTGGGTAGCAAAGACGAAGATGATCGGGTGTTCGGCTCCCCTTCTCGAATGCTCAGCAGATCCAGTACTGGTCAGAATGCTCGAGTTGGCGCCTTATCAGGCGCCCTCAGGGGAAGATAAAGGGGGGGGGATAAAGAGGCTGAAAGCGGGCCTCACTCATTACTCATCCAATCCGGGGGAATTAGCGCCTCCGCGAAGGAGGATAACCGGGGAGAAGGGTCTGAATTTCTCTTTCCCCAAGGAAGGAAGAGGACCACCTCTGAAGACCCGGAAACAAAGGTTTCCATACGGGGGAAGAAATCTTCACCAGAGGATCCTGCCTTGGAAGGCACCCTTGCCGCACAGTGCCCGCCAGGGGGTCAGCCCTCCACCGAGTTGTAATTAAGCATTTAATAATAAAAATGTCCTGCTTTACTTCTGAGAACAATAACCGAATCATATATGTTATAGTTCGGATCGTAGCCCTTCTCGACAGAGTTCGTCTTCGGGGGATCTTCTTCTGGAGATGATGGAGAGCGAAACACCTCCCCATGCCTCCCCGCCTCATGAGGCAAGCGACCCCGAGGTGTCGTCTCGGAGGACTTCTCCTGATCCGTCAATGCAAGAGGGTAATCCTTTGGCTGTCCGAAGTCCTCAGCATTCGGCTCCCGAAGAGAGCAACAGAAAGAGTCCGGAACCTTCCGGTGTGCGATCGAACACACTGAGGGATCTTCTAGAGCAAGCGGCTATCTCAGAAGCGCATCATACGCTGATCAGTACGGCGGTTGAGAGGATTTCATCCACTGAGAGCAGGCTGCATGAAGCTTTTATGAGCCTGTTGAAAGGCTTTGAGGTATGTTAAATAGTGCATTTTTTGGATAGTACCGCACACGTTAGGTGTGCCCTATGTAGATAGTAGCCCCTGAGACTCTGGTTGCTATCGAGAACGGCAGTAAACAGAGGATCATAGTCCCAGGGAATAATCAGGCCGCCTTCATGTACAGGTGGCTGAAGGTCCGGTGACTAGCCGGACCGGTGAGTTTGCCGAGCTGAAGCGACAACTTGATGCGGCAGATGCCGACATTGTGCTTGTCAACAAGCGGCTCGACGAGGCACAGGGTATGTGATTTCTCCGGTGAACAATACATAGTAAGAGGAGCATTATGCTAGTATCTTTAATATGTTGTGACTGCAGATGGAGCTGCCGCCATGGAGACCCTTCGGGCGGAACTTGCCCGAGCCAAGGAACAAGCCAGGAATAGTGATGCGGCCGCTCTAAAGGCGGTCGAAGAGTTGAAGGCCACTGACTGTTACCAGTGTCTTGAAAAGGAAAGCCGAGCGAAGGCGACGGACCTAGAGAAGGCCATGGGGGCAGCCAAGGAGTCCCGCTCTAAAATCAGAGCGGAGAAGGAGGAGTTGCGTCAAGCTGGAGATATCGCGGCTGGGAAGCCCTTTTTGTTGCGGACAAAGTTCGGGGATCCAAAGTATGCCCCTCTTGATCAACTATGGAGTTCGGCAGACGCATACGCGGATTTGGCAGCCAACGCTGCTGATGCGGCCGCGTACTTCAAGCATCAGAAAGATCGTGAAGTGGAAAGGCAGTTCAGTCACAGCCCATGTTCCAAAGGTCGTCCGCTGCTGTTGAATGAGCGAATGGCCGAGTGGGCCGAGCTCCATAGGTTGTCCGGGCTTTCCATGAGATCCGTTGTGGATCATCTATGGCCGGGAGGGCCGAGGCCAAATAGTTATTTTGCTTTAGTGCAACAATTCCTTGGTGCTGTGCCACACATCGACGCTATGAAGAGGTTGGCGTGCATAGAGGGTGCGCGGATGGCACTTGCCCGTGTTAAGACATACTGGGCGGATATGGAGGCCACCGCTATTGCAACCCAGAGTTTGGCCATGGGCCGAGTAGCTGCCGAGCACTACTTTGAAGAAGTCCTTGAAGGCGCTCGTTCAATAGAGGCTCAATGCTCGAAGAATATTATATTCTAGTGACATGTATTCCCATTATAAAAACAATGTTTTATTAAATTATAAAGGCTGCGTTTATACTTGTGCCTGAAAGTATTATGATGCCTCCTGTGCGGCCGTTTATGTATATACTTATATAACCTGAAAGTTTGCAATCGTCGGCTTCAACCCCCACGCATATAATGCGGGGGTGTTCGCAAAAAACACGTATTCACACTTGATCCAACGTCTTGGTCCATTAAGGAGGCGATAGCGCAGCGAACTAGGCAATCGGACTATATTGCTTTAACACTTTCACTTAGACATAGGAGTTTGACAGTGGGGCTACTATATAGCCCCTGGTACCTCTGCGCTCGTCCGAATACAGGGCGGGTACGTACATGACTAGGAAACGACCTTTCATTAATGCGGAGGAATCCCAAAGATTCCGCTAAGTCATCGAGTGGTTGACCAGTCTCGCGCTTTATCATGACAGTCAGTTTTCGGCTTTCTCTACTGAGGTGCTCATCCGGATGAACCAGGGCACAGTCGCAGTAGTTCTCCCGGTGCCACCTTAGCCGATAGAGCGGAACATAAGGTAGCAAAACACGGGAGCCGGGCAAACCCAAAATTTGACCAAAGACATGATTCGGAGCTGATGCATATAAGGCCAAACTCGCGACGCCGAACACTCCCTAAGGTATTCGGTCTTTATAACATATGCCAGGCTGAACAGTGCCCTTAGTAGTGAACCCCGAGTGTCCAGGTATGAGCAATATTCCGACGTGGCGAAATGCCAATAACGTCAGCATCCTTCTTGGTTATACTAGGTATCCGGAGGATGTGAATCAACAAAAGACAGTAAGAAAGGTTTATGCAGGGTCTTAATCTAAAAAGAAACCTTTGAGCGGGTCCCTGCTGCACGTCTGCACCTGTGTCTCCGTTGTGCCGTATCATGGAAGGGTGTAGCACGAGTGTCATCTGTAAAAGAGAAGAACTTAGGTGAAAGTTGTCGTGCCGAAAAATTGGTTATTCCCAAGAAACCATTAAAATTCAAAATACAACAAGTTGAGCCGAACTAGCCCTGATTATACAAGGGAAGCCCTTGGTGCCGTCTATGCGGGTATAACCATCGAACCCATCCTGGGTTTATCTAAGCTGTTATAGCTAGTAATTCGCCGGACTCGTCTAGCCGTGTCCGCGGTCTTAACGACCGATCCTTTATTCTGGTTGGAGGGGCCATTTAGTTTTTGGCTGTTAAAGCCGTCGCACATTATTCCGCTCATAGGGAACGTTCAATGTTTCCACTAATGGTGATGATGCCACGTGGACCGGGAATCTTAAGCATGAGAGAAGCGTAATGTGGTACTGCGTTAAAACGAGCGAACGCCGCTCTTCCTAGCAGTGCTTGATAGCCACTTCGGAATGGAGCGATGTTGAAGTTTAACTTTTCACTTCGGAAGTTGTCAGGAGAACCGAATACAACCTCTAGTAATAGAGAGCCCGTGCAGCGGGCCTCTGGGCCTGGTATTACTCCCTTGAGGGTAGTATTACTGTGGCTGATTGTTGTCGGGTCTATCCCCATTTTGCGGACTGTGTCCTGAAATATCATATTAAGACAACTACCGCCGTCCATAAGGACTCGTGTGAGATGGTATCTGTTTACTATTGGGTCTAACACTAAGGCAGCCAATCCTTCATTCCGGATACTTGTCAGGTGATCCCTGTGATCAAAGGTGATCGGGCAGGTCAACCAGGGGTCGAGCGTAGGGGTGACGGGCTCTATGGCGCGTATGTCTAGGAGTGCATGTTTGCTTCTCCTTTTCATCACCTGGATCATGTTTACTTTTTTAACCTCTTGTGGGGATTTTTTCTGTCCCCCAGTGCTTTGCTGGCGAGGCTCGTCCTCGTCTTCACTTGGTGTCTCCCTCCCCTTGTGTTCGGCGTTTAGCTTACCGGTCTGCTTGAAGACCCAGCATTCTCTGTGGGTGTGATTTGCGGGTTTGTCGGGGGTGCCATGAATCTGACATAGTTTGTCTAGGGTCTTGTTTAGGCTGGACGGTCCATCTCTGCTGCCTTTGAAAGGCTTTTTCCGCTGACCTGGTCGAGAGCCCCTAAATCCGGCGTTTACCGTCATATTATCTGGGCTGTCCTCTTTATTTTGACGCTTGTTTTTACTGCGCCGTGGTTTTCCATTGCCATCCCTAACTTCGAATGTGCTTGGGTCGCTGGTGCTACTGGGGGCCAACCAGCTATCTTCGCCCACGCAAAAGCGGGTCATGAGGCTTGTCAGGGCTGCCATTGTTCTCGGTTTTTCCTGGCCGAGGTGTCTTGCAAGCCATTCATCTCAGACGCTGTGCTTAAAAGCTGCTAGGGCTTCGGCGTCCGGGCAGTCGACGATTTGGTTTTTCTTAGTGAGGAACCTGTTCCAAAGCTTTCGGGCTGACTCTTCGGTCTGTTGAATTATGCGACTTAAATCGTCTGCATCCGGAGGTCGGACATAGGTCCCTTGAAAATTGGCCTGAAAAGCATCCTCGAGCTCCTCCCAACTTCCAATTGAGTTTTCGGGGAGGCTTTTCAGCTAGTGTCGAGCTGGTCCTTTAAACTTGAGGGGTAAGTATTTGATGGCGTGGAGATCGTCTCCGCGGGCCATGTGGATATGAAGGCTGAAGTCCTCAATCCAGACCCCAGGGTCTGTAGTCCCGTCGTACGCCTCTATGTTCACTGGTTTGAATCCTTCCAGAAATTCGTGGTCCAGCACCTCATCGGTGAAACATAAGGGGTGTGAGGCACCCCTGTATTTGGATGTATCATGGCGTTCGGATGGGTGAAGTATTCGGTTTTGATTTTGTGCCGGAGCGCGCTTCCTGGATCCGTAGATGGATCTGGTCATGCTGGTCTTTTGATGCAAGTCATCATGTGAAGCGTGTGCTGAATTATGTGCGGCCTTGTTGGCCGCTCTATCATGGACACAAGGTGGTTGATCCGACCGATTGGTCGTTTTATTTTTCGGCTGTGTGGGCGCTAAGGCCTCATCGTCGAATTCAGGCAGTAGCTTGCGCTTTGGATAGCTCTTTGTGTGGTAACTTCCACCATACTTTTCTTCATTGTCAAGCACTTTGTTCCATCTATTGTTGAGCGTTTTTTTGTGCGGCCTTAAGCCTTTGCTTCTGCTTCTTCATACTCCTCGCGGTGGCAATAAGCCTTCTGCAGAGGTTCTCTTGTTCCAAGTGCCTTTCCGGGATGATGTGTGCATCTTCGTCCAGACTATTTTCCTCTTCGGAGGGAGGTTGATGAGCTTTATCCTCGACGTCGCCATGTTCGGACAGCGGATCCGTACTATGTTCGCCGTTTGCCTGTTCATCCTGCTCTGCCGCTGGGTCGATGTGGTCGTTGTTTCCTCTAGAATCGACTTGGGTGTTATTTTCTCTTTCGTTGTTATCGCTGTTTTTGCCGAGGCGGGATTTTGAGCGGCGCCTACGCCGACGCTTTATTTGCTTCTCGATGGAGCTGTTCTTCGCTGCTTCCTTCCGTTCCTCGTCACTGTTTTCTTTGGGTGTATCTACCATGTAAATGTCGTGTGATGAAGTGGCGGTCCGGCGCCCTGTGGGCGATGGTTCCTGTTTGTCTCCCGCATCGTCGTCCATACCGTCGATGTCTTCGGAGTCGAGGTCGAGCATGTCGGTTAAGTCGTCGACAGTGGCTACTAAGTGGGTGGTGGGTGGGCGGCGAATTTCTTTGTCGTCCACATCCCATTCTAGCCGAACATAGTTTGGCCAAGGTTCTCCTGACAAGGAGAGAGACTTTAATGAATTCAGCATGTCGCCAAAAGGCGAGTGCTGAAGGATATCCGTGGAGGTAAACTCCATGATCGGCGCCCAATGGGATTCAATAGGCACTGATGCAGGCGGCTCGGAGTCCGTGGCCGGGAACGAATCCAGTGGTTCGGCGACACGGCTCTCGTAAGGGGTGAAGTTAGTATCCGGCTCTATCTTCGCTAAGAGTGGGGCCTCCATGGCGGGGTCTATCCACCCGTCCTCGGATGGGGCCATTTGCTTCGGATCAAGGGCCGGAGTAACTGCAGGTGTGATCTCCCGAACACTGTCTGACAGCAGAGCTAACTCATGCACGTCGTGATCGTGCGGTGCACCTAGCATGGGCTCGAATCCGTCGAAGATCAAGTCTCCGCAGATGTCGGCAGTGTAGTTCAAGTTTCCGAACCCGACCTGGTGGCCAGGGGCGTAGCTCTCGATCTGCTCCAGATGGCCAAGCGAGTTGGGTTCGCAGCAAAAGCTGCCGAATACGAAGATCTGTCCGGGGAGAAAAACCTCACCCAGGACCGCATCGTTATAGATGATCGAAGGAGCCATCAAGCCTTACGGCGACGACACAGTGGAACTCTCAATGAAAGCACCAATGTCGGTGTCAAAACCGGCGGATCTCGGGTAGGGGGTCCCGAACTGTGCGTCTAAGGCGGATGGTAACAAGAGGCGGGGGACACGATGTTTACCCAGGTTCGGGCCCTCTCGATGGAGGTAAAAACCTACTTCCTACTTGATTGATCTTGATGATATGAGTATTACAAGAGTTGATCCATGAGATCGTAGAGGCTAAACCCTAGAAGCTAGCCTATGGTATGATTGTTGTTGTCCTACGGACTAAACCCTCCGGTTTATATAGACATCGCAGGGGGCTAGGGTTACACAGAGTCGGTTACAAGGGAGGAGATCCACATATCCGTATTGGCAAGCTTGCCTTCCACGCCAAGGAGAGTCCCATCCGGACACGGGACGAAGTCTTCAATCTTGTATCTTCATAGTCCAACAGTCCGGCCAAAGGATATAGTCCGGCTGTCCGGAGACCCCCTAATCCAGGACTCCCTCAATGATAAATGTTTATTATTCATGCTAGAATTGTATTAACCGGAAACTTAGTACATGTGTGAATACATAGACAAACAGAGTGTTACTAGTATGCCTCTACTTGACTAGCTCGTTAATCAAAGATGGTTAAGTTTCCTAACAATAGACATGAGTTGTATCTGATTAACGGGATCACATCATTAAATAATGATGTGATTGACATGACCCATCCGTTAGCTTAGCACGATGATCGTTTAGTTTGTTGATATTGCTTTCTTCATGACTTATACATGTTCCTATGACTATGAGATTATGCAACTCCCGAATACCGGAGGAACACTTAGTGTGCTATCAAACGTCACAACGTAACTGGGTGATTATAAAGATGCTATTCAAGTGTCTCCGATGGTGTTTGTTGAGTTGGCATATATCAAGATTAGGATTTGTTACTCTGATTGTCGGAGAGGTATCTCTGGGCCCTCTCGGTAATGCACATCACTATAAGCCTTGCAAGCAATGTGACTAATGAGTTAGTTACGGGATGTTGCATTATGGAACGAGTAAAGAGACTTGATGGTAACGAGATTGAACTAGGTATTGAGATACCAACGATCGAATCTCGGGCAAGTAACATGCCGATGACAAAGGGAACAACGTATGTTGTTTTGTGATTTGGTCTATAAAGATCCTCATAGAATATGTAGGAGCCAATATGAGCATCCAGGTTCCGCTATTGGTTATTGACCGGAGATGAGTCTCGGTCATGTCTACATAGTTCTCGAACCCATAGGGTCCGCACGCTTAACGTTTGATGACGATCGGTATTATGAGTTTATGTGTTTTGATGTACCGAAGGTTGTTCGGAGTCCCGGATGTGATTGTGGACATGGCGAGGAGTCTCGAAATGGTCGAGACATAAAGATTGATATATTGGATGGCTATGTTTGGACACCGGAATGGTTCTGGATGAGTGCGGGCATTTTCCGGAGTACCGGGAGGTTACCAGAGCCCCCTGGGGAGTCAATGGGCCTTATTGGGCCTCAGTGGAAGAGAGGAGGAGGCGTCCAAGGTAGGGGCGCTCCCCAAGCCCAATCCGAGTTGGGAGGGGGGCCGGCCCCCCTTTCCTTCTCTCCCTCTCCTTCTTCCTTCTTCTCCTAGTCCAACTAGGGAAGGGGGGAAACCTAATCCTAATGGGAGTAGGACTCCCCCCCCCTTGGGCGTGCCATAGAGAGGGAGTCGGGGGAAAACGACACCTATGGGATCACAAGAATCCCTACTACGGTTGCCAGGGCACAGGGTTGCAAGAAGAGCAGGATCAGTAGCCAGCATAAGGAGCGTTTACCCAGGTTCGGGTCGCGAGGATGCGTAAAACCCTAGTCCTGCTTTGGTGGGTGTACTTCAGAGAGTTCTTGAGCTCTCGAACTAGCTGTGGTGAGTGCGTGGTTCCAAAGAGCCGAATCCTTCTCCAGTATGCCATGGGCCTCCTTTTATAGTCGAAAGGGGCTGCCACAGTGGCACTCAGGAGGTGGAAAGGCGCACAGTGCCCCGAGCTTATCGCTCGTATTACAGGACAAGACGCATTTAATGCGTAGCTTAGGTCTCCCCCTTCTTTATCAGGGACTGGGGCGAGGCCCGTCCCGTCCGTCGCTGCTCCTCCTTGCTTCGACACGCGCCTCGGCCAGCGATGCGTGCGGCGCCATGTAGGCAGGCATGCAGCTGAGGTGGCGCAGTGGTGGAGCCTTCACGAAGATCTGCATGCCGCCATGCAGGCGCTCGATGAGTTGGCCTGGGAGCTGCATGTTGCCACGCAGGTGCCCGCCCAGCTGGTTGGGCTGGCAGCTGCATGTGAACGGCGGTGGAAGCTTGGTTGGCGTGGGCCTGGCGGTGGCCCCGCTGACGTCCTTGGTGAGGGCCTTGCCGGGTGGCCCGGGAAGGGTCTTGCGTGGCGCGCCGTCGTCCCTGGCAAGGGCCTTGCCGGGGATCTGGTGGCCTTCCTCGGCAAGGATCTTGTCGAGGATCGTCGTCTTCTAATCCTCATCTGATCTTGAATATGTCTTCACAAAGATCTGCATGCCACCACAGAGGTGCCTTCTCGAGCCCTGGCCCCACGTGGATGATGGCGTTCGGGACCGTGGCCTCAAGGGTGGTTCACTCTGTTGGTGTGGGGCGAGCTGCCCCGGCAAGGGTCTTGCCGGGGGAGCCTGCTTCGTCCCTCTGCTCCTTGTGGTCTCGGCATTGGCATTGCTCTGATTATCTTGGGCTTCGGTCTTACCTTGGCTCACCTCCCATGTTCTGCTTGGTGTGACTGTGGGCGCGGCTCCGATTGCCCGTGCACAGGTAAAGGGGTACAAAGGTGTGCCCCACTTTTTGTACACCGACAGGAGCCCCCGGGCCTGGGCCACACATAAGCGCGGCACGTTGTTGGGCCAAGCCCAAAATGGTGCGCGGGCAGGCAGGGCGGTTTTTACCGTGGTAAGACTTTTCGCGCGTTGCACTTACCACGACCCGCGCGCACGGTGTGGCGTGGAGGGGTGTGCGTGACGTGGGCAGCATGCGTGGGGCGGTTTCCACACGCCTGCGTCATATCACAGTAAATAGGCGGCTCGCGCCTTCCCCGTAAAAAGAGGGAGGCATGGAGGCGCGGCTCATTTACTGAACGGGGCCGGGTCGTGGTCTTCAAGGCGCCCACTCCCCACGATCACAGGGTGGGGAGAGGTCGCTTCTCCCGCCTCCTCGCCTCGCACGCCCGCCACGCGCCCTTCATGCGCCTGGGTGGCAGCGGTGGAGGCGGGAAACCGGGCCGTCGCTGGTTGGGGCAGCGGGTCGGTCCTGATTCCCTGCGCCTCAGGTGGCTGGATTGGCCGAGCGGGGCGGCCGAGCCCCGACCCCGCCCCTTTATAAAGAGGAGGGAGGGGGGATGGCATCCCGCACTCTTCTGTCATCTATCTCCACTTGCTTCTGCTTCTTCCTTTCACTCGCCATGGAGAAAGGGAATCCGGGTCCCTCGACGATGGCAGTATCGGCGAGGGTCGCCGCCCGACAGCGTCCCTCCTCCTCCTGAGCACGCGGTGTTGGAACCGGACGCGAGGGGGAGGGGGAGGGGGCGAGACTGTGGGCGAGGCCGGGGCAGAGGTCGTAGTGCTCGGGGAAGAGGAGGACGGGGTGGTGCGCCGGCTTCACCCCCGCCAATGGTGCCTTTCCTGATGGAAGGCCATGTTGGAGACCAGCCCCATGAGTTCTTCAGTAGGCTGCGCCGGCCTCCGCGTCGCCGTCTTCGTCTTCCCGCCCCGTTCGCTCGGGAGATGGAGCGGGACCGGTCCCAATCCCTCAGATTGCACATGAGGGGTTGTGGGAATGGGGGCACGCGGGTCGACACCGACTTCCCGGCTCCTCGGGTCATGTACCTCCGTCGTGGGTGGAAGACGTTCGCTCGCATCCACAGCCTGACGGCGGGGCTCGTCCTCTCCTTCAAATTGATGGAGGACGGCCAGCTTTCCGTCAAGGTCTTCGGAGACTTCGGGACTCGCCTGAAGTGTTGCGTGGAGAGCTCCTCCGATGGAAGCTCTTCCTCGAGCGAAAGTGACGAGGAGGACAGCGGGGCAGATGACGGGGATGAGTCCGACTAGGCGTCGGACGCCCCGCGCCTGGGCGGGTGCGGCAGCAGTAGCATCTGCACGTGGCCGCTCCTACGGCAGCGTTTTGCCGGGGGAGGGGCCATCTCCTTGGGCGGCTGGCGTCGGGAGGCTGCGGAAGAGGAAGAGGGCGGGCAGCAAGGCCGTCAACTCAGAGTACGCGGGCACCGACACCTTCGTCGCATACTGCCGGTCCTGCCGCCTCATCTTCCAGCTCCTTTCCCGGCACCGTCATCACCGGCCTACCCGTGGGCAGCCACCGAGGTGTTCTCTGCTGCTCGTAGCTCGCCTAGGCGCCCCTTTTGTCCTCTCACTTCCTTGACCTGCCTCCTGAGGAGAGGGACAAGAAAGGGATCACGGGCACCTTATCTCTTTTTTTAATCTGTAAGCCTTCGGGCCTTGTTAAATTTAAAGCTTGTAATCCCCTTTGTTCATGTTTTTCATTCCGTACGGATTGTACCTGTGTGGGATGCTTTTAATGAAAAAGGGATGCTTGCTGGGTTTTTTGTTCGTGGGCAGACCCCGCGACAAGGAATGAATCATTGTTATAATTTAAGATAAACGTTTTCACCCGGCAACCGGCCTTGCCGTCCTCCTACTTCGCTCGACCATTCTCGCGCCCTTGGCGGAGGCAGGGATGAAGCGGGCCCAGGCTCCTTGTTTTACTTCCTTGCCACTGCGGTTACAACCAAATCCGGGCCCAAGAGATAATCCTTGGGTATAGAAAAGGGGAGCACGGTGGCCTAGAAATAAAACGAGGTTTCACATATCCCAGTTCTGTTCCGAAATGCATGATAGAGGATGAAAGACTTATCTGGATTTGCATCCCCCGTCAACCTTGTCTTGTCGTGGTTGGATCCTTGTGCTTGCAGCCCCCGGCAACTCTGGTTTGTCGGGGTCGGGATGCCGGTCTGTTTCCCTTCTTCCAAGTAGCTCAGCAGAAGTGCTCACGGGCCCTGCGAACCAAAGGAGGACAGAAAAGAAACAAATAGATGCGCACTCGACCTCTAGGCTAGGGGTTAGTCGCTGCTAAGCACTATCAAACCTAACCAAGGAAGAGACTCGACCTAGCATGCATGCTATAACTTAGGGCGCCAGCGCTTCATTTATTTATGCTCAGGGTCTGCGCCTGGCTTTATACAAAGGGTTACATGCCTAGTCGGCAAAGCTTGTACAAAAGGTGGCTTGCTGGGAGGCCCGGCAAGCCGTGCCTTACGGGTAAAACTTGTGAAGATGCTCGATGTTCCAGGAGGTTCTCACTGGGACAGCATCTTCGGTCTCCCGGCGGACTGCACCGGGCCTGGTGACTCAGACACCCGATAAGGGCCTTCCCACTTTGGCGCCAACTTGTTGGAATTCTTGGCCGATCGAACGCTACCAAGAACAAGGTCACCTTCCTCAAAGCTTCGGCATGAACCTTGCAGCTATGGTAGCGCGCTTGCTTTGGTAGCGCTGCTCACAGCCGCCCGAAGACGATCTTCCTCAAGGAGCGTTGCGTCATCTTGGCGAAACTGCTCTTGCTCAAGCTCATCATAAGCGAGCACTCGAGGTGACCCGTATATGAGTTCCGTGGGGAGAACTGCTTCTGCACCATATACCAGGGCAAAAGGTGTCTGGCTGGTGGCTCGATTTGGCGTCGTCCTAATCGACCAAAGAACCGCCGGCAATTCATCAATCCAGCGCCTTCCGCTCTTGCGCAGCTTGTGAAATGTCTTTGTCCTTAGGCCTCGCAACACTTCAGCATTTGCCCTCTCCGCTTGGCCGTTGCTCCGTGGGTGTGCCACGTAAGCAAAACAGACCTTCCTGCCGAGGTCTTGAATGTATTGCATGAAGGTGTGGCTCGTGAACTGCGTGACGTTGTCGGTGATGACTCTTTTTGGCACACCAAAATGGCAGACCAGTCCCTTGAAAACTTGACAGCTGATTGAGCAGTCACCTTTCTCACTGCTTCCACCTCCGGCCACTTTGTGAACTTGTCGATCGCAACGTACAAGTACTCAAAGCCCCCGACAGTGCGGGGGAAAGGACCCAATATATCGAGCCCCCAGACCGAACGGCCAGGAGAGAGGTATTGTTTGAAGGGCTTGAGCTGGTTGATGAAGCTTCTTTGAATGGAACTGACACGCTTCACACTTGGTTACTAGTGTCGTCGCATCCGGGAGGGCGGTGGGCCGTAAGAAACCTTGTCGGAACGCTTCTTCCCAAAGAAGGGCCCTCGACCCTATGTGGGAGCCACATATGCCTCCATGTATCTCCGCCAACAGCTCCAGTCCTTCCTCCCGGGGATGCACTTCAATTTCACACCGTTAGGCCTTCTCCTGTACAGGACGTCATCGACAAACTGGTACAGGGCGGACCGACGGGCTACTTTTTCCGCTTCTTCCTGCTCCTCAAGAAGCTCCCCTGTTCGGAGGAATTGGACGGTATGCTGCACCCATGCAGGAGCCTGGGGCTCAACGGCAAGGACCAAAGGCATTTCTTCCACCATGGGAGCGGCTGTCTCTACGGCCAGGGCTTGACGCCCTGCCGGAGCCAGATGCTCTTGGCAGGCTCGTCGTCATGGCTGCAAAGACCTTGCCGGCAGCCCCAGGGGGCTCGGTAGGAAAGTACTTTTCGGGACCTGACTTCCTCCGCTTGTTCTGCCCCGCTGATGGTTTGATGGATGGTTGAGTTAACCGGAGCAAAAAGGTACCTGGTTCGATAGGTAGCTTGAATGCGGCGCGCTTTGACAGGTAATCGGCGATGTCGTTCTCCGCTCGGGGGACGTGCTCCACTTGGATACCGTCAAAGTGTTCCTCCAGCTTCCTCACCTCATCTACGTAAGCTTCCATCAATGGGCTCTGATAATCCTTGTTGACCTGTCTGACAACGAGCTGCGAGTCACCCCTGACGATGAGCTTCTTAACCCCGAGGTCTGCCGCGATCCTGAGACCGGCAAGCAATCCCTCGTACTCAGCAGTGTTGTTGGTGGACATCTCCTTGGGGAAGCGCATCTGGGTCACGTATTTGAGGTGCTCTCCGGTGGGTGCGACGAGAAGCACACCGGCACCGGCGCCTTGCAGCGAGAATTCCCCATCAAAGTACATGATCCAGTCGCGGTCGGCTTCCTTGCCGGGGAGAGTGGTCTCCTGGATTTCTTCGTCAGGCGTCGAGGTCCATTCTGCAATGAACTCCGCCAAGTCTGAATTGTCGAGGTACTTTCAAACTTTAACCCAAAGCTTGACAACTCCAAGGCCCATTCCACAATCCTTCCAGTCGCATCTGGGTTATGCAGTATCCGTTGCAATGGGAGGCGGGTGACGACAGTGATCTCGTGGGCTTGGAAGTAATGACGCAGCTTCCTCGAGGCCATAAGGAGGCCGAAGAGCAATTTCTGCACACCGGAGTACCTCGAGCTCCCTGCAAGAGGGAGTTGACAAAGTAAATCGGGTGCTGCATCATCTTCTTCTTCTGCACCACCTCATTTGACTGCGCGGGCACTTCCACGGCGGCATAAGACTCTGCCGGGGGCCTCGCCTTGCCGGCACCAGTTCTCGCCGGGGAATTTTGGGCTTGCCATCCGCTGGTTCCACCGCCACACCGCCTCCTCGTTGACCTCCTCCTGCCACCGGCGCTGGCGCTGACCACTTCATTCGTCAGCCGCCAGATCTGATAACAACGGCTCTTGTGGTTTAGGCGCAACCAGTATTGGCGTGGAGGAAAGGTATTTCTTCAGATCCTGCAATGCTGCCTCGGCTTCTGGGGTCCACTCCATTGGGCCTGCCTTCTTCAAGATTTTGAAGAAGGGAAGGGAGCGCTCGGCGGACTTGGAGATGAATCGGCTCATGGCGGCAATGCAGCCGATGAGCCGACGCACATCCTTGATCCGCCTGGGCGCCTTAATCTGCTCAATAGCCTTGATCTTGTCTGGGTTTGCCTCGATCCCGCAATTCAACACAAAGAACCCGAGAAGCTTGCCGGATGGAACGCCGAAGACACACTTCTCAGGGTTCAACTTGAGGTTGATCTTGCGCAGGTTGGCAAATGTCTCTTCCAGATCTTGCACAAGAGTTGGCCCGTCCTTGGTTTTGACCACTATGTCATCCATGTATGCCTCCATATTTCTATGGAGCTAAGGTTCAAAACCAACTTGGACTGCCCTTGCGAATTTTGAGCCAGCACTCTTCAACCCGAAAGGCATCCATAAAAAGCAATATGTACCACATGGGGTGATGAATGTTGTCTTTTCTTCATCCTCTTTTGTCATGTAGATCTGGTGGTAGCCCGAGTAGGCATCGAGGAATGATAACAGATCACACCCGGCTGTGGAATCAACAATCTGGTCGATGTGCGGCAACGGGAAGGGGTCCTTAGGACAAGCCTCATTGATATCTGTGTAATCAATACACAGCCTCCACTTCCCATTCGCCTTGCGCACCACTACCGGATTGGCCAACCACGTCGGGTGGATCACTCCTCTCACCAAACCCGCCACTTCCAACTTCCTGATCTCCTCTGTGATGAAATCCTGCCTCTCCAGAGCCTGCTTCCTGACCTTCTGCTTGACGGGCCGCGTGTGGGGGCAGACAACTAGGTGGTGCTCAATCACCTCCCTGGGAACACCGTGGATGTCGGATGCTTGCACGCAAACACGTCGACATTCGCCCGCAGGAAGGTGACGAGCGCGCCTTCCTATTTGCTGTCGAGGGTGGAGCCTATGGTGAAGGCCCCTCCCGTGCCATCCTCCCTGACGGGCACCTTCTTGGTCCACGGCGGCTCGGCTCTGGATCTCTTGCTCTTGTCGGTAGAGCTCTCTGGCACGTCCTCAACGGTAGCACAACACTCTGAGGAGGTGCACTTGCCGGAGTGGGTGCGAGAGGTCTTGCCGGGCTTCTCCTTCGCTCCCGGACCTTCAGCGGCAGGAGCAGGTGCCTTGACGGCAGCTGCTGCAACAACTTCCCGGTAGAGTTGGTCGGCGCAGATCAGCGCGTCCTTCTTGTCAGAGGGGATGGAGATGATGGTCAACGGCTCGGGCATCTTTAGCATGTTGTAGGCGTAGTGTGATGCCGCCATGAACTTGGCTAGTGCCGGGCGGCCGAGGATCCCGTTGTAGGGAAAGGGGATCTCGGCCACGTCGAAGATGATCCTCTTCATCCTGTAGTTCAATTCTCCTCCAAACATCACGGGCAGTGTGACCTTCCCCTTCGGCTGGCTCCTCCCTGGATTGACCCCTTGGAACATGCCCGTTTCCTCGAGGTCTCCATCAGGGATTTGCAATCTTTTGACCACGACAGGCGAGATGAGGTTCAGGCCGGCCCCGCCGTCAACCAACATCTTGTTCACCTGAGGTTGCGTATCGTTGGTGAGACCAACAATGGCAAACACCCGACCATGATAGTGCGGTCAGGGTGGTCCTCGGTGTCAAAGATGAGGGGAGTGCTGGACCATTTCAGCGGCTTCTGAGCGTCGAACGACGGCTCCGCTGTTGTAATCTCACGTGCCCACTGCTTGAGTTGGCGGTGAGAGGTATGCAGCGAGGCACTGCCATCGACACACATGGGCTCCGAAGCCTTCTGGAACACTTGCTTGCCAGACTCGTCGTCCCCGTCGTGGTCATCGTCTTCTTGTTTCTTGTCACGGCCCCGGGCGGGCCTCTCTTGCTGGTTGTCCTTGCCGGGGCAGCTTCCTTGGCCGCCACGCTTCTTGCCGGATCCCTCAGCACCATCCTGGTCCTTCTCCTTGTCCCGCCTCTCGTACTCAGCTTTTTGCTTCTCATTGAGCAACTCGACTTGTAGGTAGTTCTGCAGGTCGTGGCCCTTGGTGCGGTGGATCTTGCAGTATTGCTTGCAGGAGCTTCCTGGCTTGTCGATAGCCCCCAAGGCCCGGCAGGCGGCGCACCCAGCAATCTCCTTGCCGAGGGCGTCTGCCTCGACCTTCTTGCCGGCACCGGTGTTGTCAGATCCCTCAACGGCAAGCACGGCCTTGCCTTTGCGTTTCCTGTTGCGACGCCGGCCCTTCTTTGTCGGGGTAGCGGCGTCTTCATCGGTAGAGTCGGTTTTCGCGCCGGCGTCTTCGCCGGGGTACTTCCTTCCCTCTTCAGCCCGGGTGCACCTATCGGCCAGAACGTAGAGCTCGGCCACATCCTTAACTTTGGTCATCGCTAGCTCTTCGCGCATCTTGCGGTTGCGCACGTTCTGGTGGAACACGCTGATCACAAATGGCCGGGATGAACATCGGGATGTTGTATCGCACCCGGTGAATCTCCGGATGTACTTGCATAGGGTTTCCCCTTCCTTCTGGGGAATGATATGAAGATCACTGGCCTGGCCATGAGCTTGGTGGCCTCCTGTGAAGGCGCCAACGAACTCATGGCACATATCCGACCAAGAAGAAATGGAATCCATCGACAGGTGCATCAACCAAGACATCACATTGGGCTTCAGCGCCAGCGGGAAATAATTGGCAAGCACCTTGTCGTCGCGAGCTCCGGCAGCCTGCATCGCGATGGTGTAGATGCTGAGGAACTCGGACGGATGGGTCTTGCCAGTGTACTTCTCGCCGACGTCGGGCTTGAACGTGCGGTGGGACGGCCACTGGAACTGCCGCAGCTCACGAGTAAAGGTCGGGCAGCCCACCTCGTCAGGTAGGCCGCCGGGGCCCCTCGGTGCCGGGTGGTCCATAGCAGGTCCCGCCCGCTTGTCCGACTGGCGGCGTGTTTCGTGCCGGCGCTCGACGGTGGTTCGAGCATCTTCGTGAGCTCGTTCCCGAAGGACCTGGCGCTGGTCGCGGAGGGTCCGTGGGTCGGACGACGCTATGGAGATGTTATCACAAGCGTCGTCACGACGGGCCGACGCCCGCGGCGGCTGGCGAGGAGGAGGAGAGTGCACCGTGGCCGCAGCTCCTCCGGTCCTCCCAGCGCCAGCATGTGGTGGCCCGGTCGCGGATCGTCTTTGTTGGCGAGGGCGACTGTCGGATTTCGGGTTTCGGCTGACCCTTGAGGTTCGAACACTGGGGTGCGCGCGGAGATCTCTCCCTACCGATCTACGTCCGATCTCCTCATGCGAACTAAGCTGGAAACGATGAACAACACAAGGGACACGAGGTTTATACTGGTTCGGGCCACCGTTGTGGTGTAATACCCTACTCGAGTGTGTGGTGTGGTGGATTGCCTCAGGGGCTGATGATGAATAGTACAATGGAAGAACAACCTCGCGAGAGGTGTTCTTGAGCTGGTGCGATGAACTGCTGGTTGAGTTCGATCGCCTCTTTCTCTCTCTATCCTTGCCTCTCCCTTTTGTGCCCTACTCTGTGGTGGCTAGCTCTATTTATAGAGGCCCTGGGCCTCTCCCCTAAAATAATGAGTGTCACATCCCCAGATCTGGTAATGCTTAGTGCTTGCATTAGAGTGTTGCATCATGTTTACTTTTCCAGAAAACTTGAAATGGGGGATTGATCAAACCCTAGCACCAGATCAAATCAAATAGGTTCAACATAAAAACATTTCCAATGAACCTGAAATGCCCTTCTAAAATGTTCATCACCTCCGCCTTGGTCTTAAAACCACCGCCAAAAAGTGATGCACAAATTTCCGTGACACATAAGGTCACCTGAATTAAATCATATGGTATTTTCATTTGGGCATTTAAATACTATAAAATATTTTAAATGCTCAATTAATCATAAACTAAAATGTTTGCTATTGGTTATATTCCAAATAAAGTGGCATTGAGCAGTTTTATGATTTTTGGATCTGTTTAGTATTTTTAGTAAAGCCGCAAAGATTACGTAAAATTAGAAAAAGAAATAAAAGAGAGAGAGCCTCACTGGGCCACTTACGGCAAGGCCACTGGCGGCCCACCGGCAGCCCAGCCAATGTGCCCAGCCACCGTGGCAGCGCTGTCTTCTTCCTCCTGCCAGGAGGAGAAGCAGCTGCGTGCCTGACGCTCGCCGCGCCACCTCCTGCCTGCCTAACTGCCCCCTCGTCGCCCTGGACGCCTCCCGCGACGCCACGCAGCCCTCTCGACCTTCTCTCACTCTCCCCCGACCACGTCCCCTCCTCTGTTCCGCTCCTCTCTCCACCGAACGGAGCCGTCGCCACCGTCGCTGTTCGTCGTGGCCACCGACCTCCCCACACCAAGCCAGCTAGCCCACGAGCACCGCCATCAAGGGGCGCACCTCACGCCAGCCCCACGAGCACGGACGCCTTGTAGAGACGCCTTGAGCTCGTCTCCTACCTCGGACTTCGCTGCCGTTGCCGCCCGATGTTGAACTCCGGCCGCCCGAGCTCGCCGACCACCTCTTCCTCTCCACCGTGAGCTCCCTACGCCTCCCCTCTCTCTCCCGTGCTCGATTTCACCGTGTAGCCGCCGCCTGCCGATCCCGAGAACCCGTCGCCGGCCGTGTCGCCGCTGCGGGCTAGAGTTTCACGATGTCGCATCCGAGCATACCACCATGCTCATTGCGATGCCAAAGCCCAAAACCCCCACCCACCGCTCCTTCCGCTCGTTGTAGCGTCGTTTTCGCCCGACGCCTTGAACTCGACCGCCCGCCCTTGCTCCGTTCCGGTGAGCTCTCGCAACCCCAGGGCCTCCCTCCACCTCCGTTGGATGCGGCCGAGTGCCAGCTTTCCAACGGGACCGCCTGCGGCCCAAGCAGCCTCATGTAGGTGAAACCCGAGCCACTCCGGTGCACACCCGCCGCGGATTTGGTCGCCGGAGATCACACGTCGGTGGTGATGACGTGGCATTGTCATTAGGTACTAATTACCAACTTAATTACCCCCTGACCCACTGACACACGGGCCCCACGCCCTTAGTTAACCACAGTTTAAATTCCTGTATAGTTTTAACTAATCACCATGGCCCCACGTCGGCGTTGACCATCTTGGCGTGGCCTCGACCGACCCCACCCGTCAGTGACCAAGCCAGCAATGTGACACTGACCGGTGGACCCCACACGTCAGGTTTGACCTGGACCCGCCCTTTGACCAGCTGACGCAAGCATGATACACCGCTGATGTCATAAATACATTTACTGGAATTTTCTTATTTAGAAATAATTAGGAAATTCCAGAAAATGTCCTAAACTTCTAAAAATCATAGAAATTCAACCGTAACTCCAAATAGGATAAATTATATATGAAAAATTATCAGAAAAATTCAAGGAATCCATATGTACCATTTTCATGCATGTTTGGACAATGTTTGTCCTCTGTTTTGGACAAAACAAATAAAGGGCATTTAAATAATCATATATGGAGTTGGAATTTGAATCTTGTATTCAAACCAACTTCATTTAAATCGTAGCTAGATGCATTAGCTCAAATCACAGCATATTGCCATGTCATGATCACGCATCATATTGTGGCATTGCATTGATTGTGTTCTTTCTCGATTCTTGCCGTGTTTGCCCCTCTCGATAGACGTGGTTCCGACGATGAGTTCGATGACACCGATGAAGAGCTATAATATCTTCAGGAGTGCCAGGCAAGCAAAACCCCCTTGTTCATTCTGATATAATCCCACTCTCTTGCTCCTGCTCTCTTTTTCTGCATTAGGACAACAATGATTCATCTGTTACTTGCTGCGGTAGCTGAACCCCTTTATCCTCTGCATGACCTGTCATTCCACAGTAAATAGATGAAACCCACTAGCATGAGTAGGAGTTGTTTGAGCCTCACTGTTGTGCCTACTCATTCATGCTTGTTTGTCATGCCTGCCATCGCTTAGAGTTGAGTCAGGTCGATTCATCGGGAATGAATCGGAGGTGTGTAAACATGTCCCTCTTGTTGAGAGCTAAGTGTGTGAACACGATTTGGTAAAGGTAGCGGTGAGAGGCCATGTAGGAGTACATGGTGGGTTGTCTCATTGCAGTCGCCCTCGTGAACTGAGTTTTGTGTTTGTGATCCATGAAACAAGCATACTACCACGCATTGGGCCCGAAACCACTGGACCCTCTCGGCTTCTTAACCACCCTTGTTCTCTGTCCAGGAGTTGCAACTAGTTTCTGGTGTTTGTAGGATATGTGTTGGAGGCCGTGCGTAGCACTGACCCTAGGGGTGGGCTATGATGCGGTAGATACACCGTGGCCCGGTGTACCGAATGCCCGTTTGGTATCTCGGGAACCCTGCACACATCGTTCGGGGCCGTATGTGGAAACCTCGGCCGGACTCCCTATGGATGGAACCTGAATAGGCGATAAACACGGAATAGAGACTTGAGTGTTTAGGTAGGTCATGGCCGACACCCACGTTGGGTTTCCGCTTAAAGGTTGCCGAGTACATGTCATGTAAACGGCGGTAAGTGGTGAGAGCGTGTGTGAAGAAGTACACCCCTGCAGGGTTATAAATGATCTATTCGAATAGCCGTGTCCGCGGTAAAGGACTTCTGGGTTGCCTGTATCAGTTCATAGACAAGTTTAGTGGATACTCTAAAATGCGCAAGATAAGCGTGAGTGCTATGGATGGCGTTCTCGTAGGGAGACGGGAGCGGATCCATAGTGGTGCATTGATATGGTGAATATGTGGACTCGTGTGCGCCACCTCAAAAGAGTTACCTGCAGTCGTAGTTCAGGATAGCCACCCAGTCAAAGCTGGCTTGCTGCAGTCAAACTCCACCACCCCTTTGTTGATAATGATGCATGTGTAGTTAGTTCTGATGTAAGTCTTGCTGAGTACAATTGTACTCACGTTTGCCTATTTTATGTTTTTGCAGAGAGACTTCAGTCTCGCTAGTAGTTCCGCGTGGACTTCGACGTTTAGCTTGTTACCTCAGCTACGATCTTGTGCCCTCGTCAGGATCTGGTAGATACTCAGGCTTCTCAGCCTTTTTCATTTATAGTTGTCTGTACTCAAACATGTTAAGCTTCCGCTTGTGCTTTGACTTGTATGCTCTGAATGTTGGGTCGTGAGACCCATGTTTGTAATATCTCGCTCCTCGGAGCCTAATGAATAATTACTTTGAGTCGTAGAGTTATGTTGTGATGCCATGTTGTATTTACACATATTGAGCACATTGTGTGTATGCTTGAAATGCTTGGTATGTGTGGGATCCGATAATCTAGTTGTTTATCCTTGGCAGCCTCTCATATGGGGAAATGTAGTCTAGTGCTTCCTGAGCGATAGTAGTCTCACATGCCTCTTCACCGGAGTCCTGCTAGCCCAAAGACTACCGCTCTGGACACTTGATCGGCCAAGATGTGTTTCACTTCGTTCTCGTGGTTCGTCGCTTCGGGAAATGTCACGCGATGACATCCGAGTCCTCGCCTAGCTCGCTACAGCCGGGTTCCGGAGTCCTGTTAGCCAGTGCTACAGCCCGGATTCACACGCCATTGGCCGACATGCTCGATGTGATTCATGTATGCATGTCCCCATGGGTTAGTGCCGCTTTGGGTTCCACGACTAGCCATGTCGGCCCGGGTTCTTCGTCATATGGATGCTAGCGACACTATCATATACGTGAGCCAAAAGGCGCAAACGGTCCCGAGCCATGGCAAGGCGACACCCGTGGAAATACCGTGCGTGAGGCCGCAAAGTGATATGAGGTGTTACCGGCTAGATCGATGTGACTTGGAATCGGGTCCCGACAGCGTTGGTATCGAGCCTGACTGCTCAGAGGGATTACCAAGCCAAACTGGTCGGGTTATGTCTAGAAATGCTTTAGTTATGTAAGGGAATTGATTGTGGAAGGAACGTAAGGCTCTTTTTACTCCTTATACCTCATGGCCTTCTGATCTGAGTCATCCTCTTCTCTTCTACGGGGTTTAAGAACTAGGCTTCTCATCTATCTATCAGGATGACGTGTTACTAATTCATAGACCTTTAAGATTGTTGGTTTTAGGCCCCAGTTCAGTTCCTACTATTTCTGTATGTTAACTGTTGATCTCGGAACCTTGATATTGTGATGTTGAGTGGTTATGCCACCATTTTTGCAGGATGTCTCAAATCATTTTGAGCATTTACAGTCGTTATGCTGTCCGAGTCATCCCAGGTCTCTAAATAGTCTGATGCATTTGCAAATCCCTTCCCTTCGTTTGTAATGTTCATTTGGGCCAGATTAATCACACAAATTAGTATGTTGAGGTACTTCGCTGCCTCGACATATATGTTGGAGTTATTATTATGACCTTAGGTGTTTCAGGGAGTCACCTAGTAATCTAGTCATGTTTTGTGTTCCCGGTGTGGTGATACTGGCCATTATTAGTAGTAGGTATTCTACTCCTGGGTTGAACCCAAAATTCACCCTACTTACCTCATGTTGATAGTGTTGCTCGTACCTTTAGGTTATTAGTAACTTTTGTGATAGTCCTCGAGGTCCGTGGTATTTCCTTCTTCCAAATACCATGAACCATTTTGGCGTAAGTTCTCTTGAACCGAAAGATCACAACAAGAGTGCTCTTCATGAGTTTCCTATCCTATGTTGTGAATCTGCCAGTCCTTCCTTTTCTGTATGGGTTATCCGGAAGAAACCTGTTGAACTTGATTCGACTTACTAACCTATGCATCCACAACGTAGAAAGCTATATGTTCCTCGAGTTGTTCCTCTTTAGTTGTATTCTGACCCCCGTCTATCAATTGATAGTCAAGGGTATGTATGCGATCGTGTTTATCGATGCCTATTATCCTTGTGGTCCGTCAAGCCATTATATTCCAGAATGACTAGGAGAGACAAACTCTAGTACCTCATCCATATCTAGGATTGGGTCAAAGTAGTTGTATTCCGCAGATCAAAATGCCAATCCAACTTTTGCTCTGTTCTACCCTGGAGTATTACCATATTTGTGTCAAGAATATCATGGGAATTGCACACCATTCTATGAACTCTTGATACAATGATACTTCTCGCCCTCATTATTCATTTCTCGGCTCCCGTGTTGTTGTAACCGGAATGCCGACAAGTGAATTGTGGTGTGTGAAATCGATACTCCTAGCAACCTCGTTGCTTGGTAGTAAATGGACAATATTCCCATTCTTAGCGTGTTGGTTATTGAATCATCATCCTAAGATTAATCATGCTACCTAGTCCTTATTTCTGGTGCACTCTTCGATCATGAGTTAGGATTGTGTCAATCCCTCACTCTTTTGATCATATCATCTTGCCCTGAAAATCAAGATTGTTCTCGAGCTTAGTAACATATCAGTGGTTCGTGATGTTCCGAATATCTTCTTGGAAGCATTACCAGGTTGTCACCTGACCGCTATGTTGAGTTCGTGATCAAGTTGGTTCCTTGTAACCACCCCCTTCTCCAAGAATCTGTGTTGGATACCCCTGAGCTAGTTGGTTGAGCTAACAACAACTTGGAGAGTTGGAAAATGAAAGCTTGTCTGACTTAGTTCATTCTAAGGGATATCTTGTGTGTGTGTGTTGAAGAAAGATGATATCTCCATCGATTGGTCCTCGTGATCAGTTGTTGGATCTATTGCCTTGTCAAAACTTTGACTTGAGTATGGGCCATCGTCAAGTCAAATTAGAACCAGCGATGTTCGTAATGTTGTCTTACTCGTGGTTGATCCCTCGAGCATACACCATTACATCCTTTGGTCTGACCAATGCTATCACCGTGTTCGCGTGATGGTGGAAGTCCAGTGATATGGAAATTTCGATGAGTTGTCGCTATGCCCATCGCCAAAGCATTTTGTCTCCCCCATGATTCATGTTGAACATCAACCTAGTGTTGGAAACTTTGTAAGCAATGCCTTCGTGTTCCATTCATGAAGCTTATGCTTGGGTGGAAGAAGTGACTTCCTCGAATTCATGTGCTTTAGGTGTAAGTTGCCGCCATGAATTTGAGAAAGGTTTGTTTTGCTTCCCTTGGAATCATCCCAAGTCAGTCATGCCTATGTGCGAAGTATTCTATGGTTTGGTAGATTAATTACCTCCACTCCATATGTGTTCCTAGCACACCAAGCCACTGATTGATTTGTTCAAGGAGAAGAAGTTCCTTCCTAAGAGCTAATCCGGACTTATGTAAGGACTTCGATATCCGCAATGATGGTTCCTAATCAGAACTCGGTAGTGTTTTATCATAAGACTACTATGTGGTCATGTTTGTCTGGGACAGCGTGTTCACATGTGTTTAGCAGAACTAGCTCATGTTTTGGAGCTTGCTATCGTAGTTCATTTCCCGAGAATCTCGCAACGTCATCTCGTTGATTGTGTTGCAAACTTTCCTTTCAGACATGTTGAGTCTGAAGTATCCTATCACCAATCAGATCTGAATCTCAGGCAGATATGATGATTGGAACATTCCCAATAGTTGCATTTTGTTCCCAGCTTGCACCGCCATGGTGCCAATTTTCCATGGGCTGCGCTTCTCAGCAGTTGTTGTCCAAGATCATCTTCAAAAGTGGACTTACCATGGGTCCCATCCATTTTCGATGATAAGCAAAAATCATCCATTGCGTTGTCTTCAACAAGGTAGTCCACATCATCCATCCTAGTTCGAGTATGTCATTTCTTCGAGCTCTTTCAAACGATCAATTGTAAATTGCCTTAAGCTGGTATGAAGGGTTTCAATGATCTATGGATCAAAAGTAATTCTTTTTGCCACTTAAGGGAACAGCTCCACGAGTCACCTTCCCCGAGGTGTCCTGTTATGGAACCATGGCAATTTTCCTTCGCTACTTTGAAACCCTCGTCAATTGTTTTATCCGTCCTTTTTAAGGTGTGTTTTGCCCCTCAGCTCAAGAGTTGTTCAACGTCTCATTCCGTGATTTGATCCTGATTTGCTCGAACCTCAAGAAGATTGATTCTTCTAAAATTCTTCCTTCCTACTTGTTGTCATGTTGGATGTAGTTCTCAAAGCAAGAAGTCGAGATCAAGGTGATGCAATGAACCAACATCCTCGAGAAAGACATTTGGATCGTGAAGATTGTGATAGCTTTGTGTCCTCTCTGTCTTCTTACCTCACGTCTTGAATCTCGGGACGAGATTCTTGTTTAGTGGGGGTGAGTTGTCACATCCCCAGTTCGGGTGATGCTTAGTGCTTGCATTAGAGTGTTGCATCATGTTTACTTTTCCAGAAAACTTGAAATGGGGGATTGATCAAACCCTAGCACCAGATCAAATCAAATAGGTTCAACATAAAAACATTTCCAATGAACCTGAAATGCCCTTCTAAAATGTTCATCACCTATGCCTTGGTCTTAAACCACTGTCAAAAGTGATGCACAAATTTCCAGGACACATAAGGTCACTGAATTAAATCATATGGTATTTTCATTTGGGCATTTAAATACTATAAAATATTTTAAATGCTCAATTAATCATAAACTAAAATGTTTGCTGTTGGTTATATTCCAAACAGTGGCATTGAGCAGTTTTATAATTTTTGGATTTGTTTTAGTATTTTTAGTAAAGCCGCAAAGATTACAGAAAATTAGAAAACAGAAATAAAAGAGAGAGAGCCTCACCTGGGCCACTTACCTGGCCAAAGCCACTGGGCGGCCCGACAAATTTCACAGGCCCAGCCCACTGTAAGGCAAGTTGTCTTCTTCCTCCTGCCAGGAGGAGAAGCAGCTGCGTGCCCGACGCTCGCCGCGCCACGTCCTGCCTGCCTAGCTGCCCCCTCGTCGCCCTGGACGCCTCCCGCGACGCCACGCAGCCCTCTCGACCCTCTCTCTCTCTCCCCTGACCACGTCCCCTCCTCTGTTCTGCTCCTCTCTCCACCGAACGGAGCCGTCGCCACCGTTGCCGTTCGTCGTGGCCACCGACCTCCCCACACCAAGCCAGCTAGCCCACGAGCACCGCCTCACTGCGACGCACCTCTACGCCCAGTCCCACGAGCCCGGACGCCTTGAAGAGACGCCTTCGAGCTCGTCTCCTACCTCGGACTTGCCGGTTGCCGTCGCCCGATTCGTTGAACTCCGGTTGCCTCCGAGCCTGCTGACCACCTCTTCCTCTCCACTGTGAGCTCCTACGCCTCCCCTCTCTCTCCTCGTGCTCGATTTCACTGCGTAGCCGTCGCCTCTGTCGATCCCGAGAACCCGTCGCCGCCGTGGCTAGAGCTCACACACGTCGCGTCTGAGCATACCACCGTGCTCAACGCGATGCCAAAAGCCCAAAACCCCCACCCACCGCTCCTTCCGTTTGCTGTAGCGTCGTTTCCGCCTACGCCCGAACTCCGGCCGCCGCCGCGAGCTCCATTCCAGTGAGCTCCGGCAACCCCAGGGCCTCCCTCCACCTCCGTTGGATGTGGCCGAGTGCCAGCTTTCCAACGGGACCGCCCGCGGCCTAAGCAGCCTCATGTAGGTGAAATCCGAGCCACTCCGGTGCACACTCGCCGCGGATTTGGTCGCCGGCGATCACACGCCGGTGGTGATGACATGGCATCGTCATTAGGTACTAATTACCAACTTAATTACCCCCTGACCCACTGACACACGGGCCCCACGCCCTTAGTTAACCACAGTTTAAATTCATGTTTAGTTTTAACTAATCACCATGGCCCCACGCGTCAGTGTTGACCATGCTGGCGTGGCCCTTGACCGACCCCACCCGTCAGTGACCAAGCCAAAGAATGTGACACCGACGGTGGACCCCACACGTCGAGTTTGACTGGACCCGCCTTTGACCAGGTGGCGCAAGCATGATACATTGCTGATGTCATAAATACATTTACTGGGATTTTCTTATTTAGAAATAATTAGGAAATTCCAGAAAATGTCCTAAACTTCTAAAAATCATAGAAATTCAACCGTAACTCCAAATAAGATAAATTATATATGAAAAATTATCAAAAAAAATTCAAGGAATCCATATGTACCATTTTCATGCATGTTTGGACAATGTTTGTCCTCTGTTTTGGACAAAACAAATAAAGGGCATTCAAATAATCATATATGGAGTTGGAATTTGAATCATGTATTCAAACCAACTTCATTTAAATCATAGCTAGATGCATTAGCTCAAATCACAACATATTGCCATGTCATGATCATGCATCATATTGTGGCATTGCATTGATTGTGTTCTTTCTCAGTTGCCGGTGTTTGCCCCCTCTCGATAGACGTGGTTCCGACGATGAGTTCGATGACACCGATGAAGAGCTATAATATCTTCAGGAGTGCCAGGCAAGCAAAACCCCCTTGTTCATTCCGATACAATCCCACTCTCTCGCTCCTGCTCTCTTTTACTGCATTAGGACAACAACGATTCATCTGTTACTTGCTGCGGTAGCTGAACCCCTTTATCCTCTGCATGACCTGTCATTCCACAGTAAATAGATGAAACCCACTAGCATGAGGAGTTGTTTGAGCCCTGTTGTGCCTACTCATTCATGCTTGTTTGTCATGCCTGCTACTGCTTAGAGTTGAGTCAGGTCTGATTCGTCGGGAATGAATCGGAGGGGTGTAAACATGTCCTATTGTTGAGAGCTAAGTGTGTGAACACGATTTGGTAAAGGTTGCGGTGAGAGGCCATGTGGGAGTACATGGTGGGTTGTCTCATTGCAGCCGTCCTTAGAACCGAAGTTACGTGTTTGTGCTCCATGAAACAAGCATTACTACCACGCATTGGGCCCAAAACCAATGGACCCTCTCGCTTCTTAACCACCCTTGTTCTCTGTCCGGGAGTTGCAACTAGTTTCCGTGTTTGTAGGATATGTGTTGGAGGCCGTGCGTGGCCGACCCTAGGGGTGGGCTATGACGCTGTAGATACCTTGTGGCACAGTGTCTTGCGAATGCCTGTTTGGTATCTCGAACCCCTGCACACATCGTTCGGGGCCGTATGTGGAAACCTCGGCGGACTCCTCATGGATGGAACCTGAATAGGCGATAAACCTGGACTAGAGACTTGAGTGTTTAGGTAGGCTGTGGCCGACACCCACGTTGGGCTTCCGCTTGAAGGTTGCCGAGTACATGTCGTGTAAACGGCGGTAAGTGGTGAGAGCTTGTGTGAAGAAGTACACCCCTGCAGGGTTATAAATGATCTATTAGAATAGCCGTGTCCGTGGTAAAGGACTTCTGGGTTGCCTATATCAGTTCATAGACAAGTTTAGTGGATACTCTAAAATGCGCAAGATAAGCGTGAGTGCTATGGATGGCGTTCTCGTAGGGAGACGGGAGCGGATCCATAGTGGTGTATTGATATGGTGAATATGTGGACTCGTGTGCGCCACCTCAAAAGAGTTACTTGGAGTCGTAGTTCAGGATAGCCACCGAGTCAAAGCTGGCTTGCTGCAGTCAAACTCCACCACCCCCTTTGTTGATAATGATGCATGTGTAGTTAGTTCTGATGTTAGTCTTGCTGAGTACAATTGTACCCATGTTTGCCTATTTTATGTTTTTGCAGAGAGACTTCAGTCTCGCTAGTAGTTCCATGTGGACTTCGACGTTTAGCTTGTTACCTGAGCTACGATCTTGTGCCCTCGGCAGGTTCTGGTAGATAGTCAGGCTTCTCAGCCTTTTTCATTTGTAGTTATGCGTACTTTCGGACATGTTAAGCTTCCGCTTGTGCTTTGACTTGTATGTTTCAATGTTGGGTCGTGAGACCCATGTTTGTAATATCTCGCTCCTCGGAGCCTAATGAATAAATACTTTGAGTCGTAGAGTTATGTTGTGATGCCATGTTGTATTTACACATATTGAGCATATTGTGTGTATGCTTGAAATGCTTGGTATGTGTGGGATCCGATAATCTAGTTGTTTATCCTTGGCAGCCTCTCATATGGGGAAATGTAGTCTAGTGCTTCCTGAGCGATAGTAGTCTGCTACAGCCCGGTTCACCGGAGTCCTGCTAGCCCAGCACTACTGCTCTGGACACTTGACTGGCTGGCATGTGTTTCACTTCGTTCCTGTGTCTGTCCCTTCGGGGAAATGTCACGCGGTGACATCCGGAGTCCTGCCTAGCCTGCTACAGCCCGGGTTCCCGGAGTCCTGTTAGCCCAGTGCTACAGCCCGGATTCACACGCTACTGGCCGACATGCTCGATGTGATTCATGTATGCATGTCCCCATGGGTTAGTGCCGCTTTGGGTTCACGACTAGCCATGTCGGTCCGGGTTCTCTGTCATATGGATGCTAGCGACACTATCATATACGTGAGCCAAAAGGCGCAAACGGTCCCGAGCCATGGTAAGGCGACACCCGTGGGAATACCGTGCGTGAGGCCCCAAAGTGATATGAGGTGTTACCGGCTAGATCAATGTGACTTGGAATCGGGGTCCTGACAATGAGCGGGAAGGGTGCCAACAATTGGCCATTTGAAGGGGAACATCTAGTACAAGTTATCCTGACCTAAGGTGGTCTTCGGCTGCCAAAAGCGCTGGTGATGACGCTGTCTTGGGCTCCACGGTGACCTCCGTCCTGCCGTCCGGCCGGTCTTGGTCTCGTTGCACCGGAATGGTAACCTTTGCCTGATACCCTGGCCTGTCCCTGCCCCCTTTGCACCGAAAGGGAAACAAGGACACCGCGCAGGCCGGCGCCCGCTTGGCGCCCGCCTGGCCTTCGATCGTCATGGCTTGCGTCATGGGATCCTCGCGAGGTACCCCTGCCTTGATCTCTCCGCCTCCTCGCGAGCCTACCTGATGAGGCTGCCTCTGAGGAACTTTCTGTCGTCCGCCCCGCGAGGCTTGGCCCCTCGCGAGGGTCTTGAGCTTGAGCTTCATGAAGATGGGTCGCGCTGGGCCCCCACTTGAGCCACGTCGCAGTCAGCAGTGTGACAAGTCTGGGACCCCTGTTCCTGCAACACCGGCAAGAGCCCGGGCCCAAGGCGCGCCTGGGCTTGGCCTAGCAGAGAAGCGAAGGGGCAAGCGTGAAGCGTCGCGGGCCCCAAAAGCCTGCGGCCTTGGGCGCCGCGTGGCAGTTGATTGGACGTGGGCGACTGCGCTTCCCCACGACGCCTTGTTACGCGCCCGGCTAAGCGGACCCGTAGTTGCACACAGTTGTTCCTCCTTTCCGCTGCTCGCTCGTCTCCCAGCTTTCCTTCTTCTCCGAGCTCCAACCTCCGCCGCCAATCCGGCTCGAGTTCTTCCCCCTTCCCAAGGTCATGGCGCCGATGAAGAAAGGAAAGGGGAAGAAGCCCGCGCCTTCGTCCTGCGCACCTCCGTCGGCGGCCCCCGCCGTTGATCGGTCGATCATACTCAATCCGGAAGCTTTGAACAAGGTCCGCTCCGCCCTTGCCTCTATCTTCAAGGAGTGCGGCAGGACCACAGTTTGGCCTGCATCCCATGCCTTTCTTTCTAGGACCGTCACGGAAGTCCGATTCTTCACCGATGCCCTATGGGCGGGTCTGGTTCCCCCTTTTTCCGCCTTATTCAATGTTGTGCTCTCCCATTATCAGATCCACATGATGCACCTCGGGCCGGAGTCAATTACCCTTCTGGCTGTCTTTGCTTTCGTGTGCGAGGTGATGATAGGCATTCCTCCTTCTGTTGCCCTGCTGCGCCACTTCTTTTCTTTGCGCCTGAGCGACCCCACTCAGTGCTCGGGGTGTGTGAGCTTCTTCGCCGTGCCAGGGATGGCTGCTTCAGGGATCGACTTCGGCCTTCCTCCTCCTCAGGCCAGGTTCGGAGAGTGGTGGCTATACATGGACGTCGGAGTGCCCAGCCCCTTGCTCTCGCACCCGACATTGCCTGCTGTTCCCAATCCAGGCTGGGGTCTTGAGATGCTCGCGAGTCCCCGGCTCGCCTTCGTCTAGCGTTGCTTCCAAAGTTTGAGGGCGCTCAATGTGACAGCGCCCAAGGTGGTGAAGGAGTTCCTCCAATGTCGCGTTGCTCCTCTCCAGCGCCACTCTCGCCAGATGTGGGACTTCACGGAGCGTAGAGACTGCATGCGGCTTCAGGAGGAGGACTTGGTGCCTGAGGTGCTGCGGACGGTGCTCAGGGTCTTGACTGGCGATCCCGCCCCATGCAGCTAGCGGAGTGGTGGTGTCCTCTTGTATCTTTGCTCTGGCAGGGCCGATTCTGTGAGGCTGATGCCCAGCTTCGATGAGTGGGGGTTGCGCCCGGCTGGCCTCACGGGGCCCCGTGAGAACCTGGGCCGCGTGGTTGCTCCCGCCACGCCAGCCGGTCCCTCCTCAGGCAACAAGGCGGGGAGAGAACCGGCAGGAGCTGAGGCGGCTGATGTCGAGGTGCTGGCGCCGCGTGAAGCCTTGTAGGCAGCGTCCCCCGAGGCCCGCCCTGGGGCGGCGGTTGATGCAGAGTCGCGGCCTTCGGCTCTCGAGGCCGGGGCTGCCGAGCCCCCGGCCGTTCCTCGCGAGGCAACACCTGACGGCGCCCCCAAAGTAGACTCCTCCAGTGCTGATCGGGGCTGAGGCTGAGGGCAGGACCGCTGCCATCAAGGCCAAACTGGTTGAAGCGACGCGGCGTGCGGACTCCTCCGCAGCCGCCCTTGGCGCAGCACAGGCAGAGCTGTCCTCTTCCCGGGTTGAGCTGCTTCTTCTTCAACAGAGGGTTGATGATGCCGAGGCCATCGCGTGATAGAACGAGGACGAGATCCGCCAGCGGAGGGTTTTGGAGCACGAGTATGCTCCCATGCTTCAAACGCTCAGGGAAAGGGCCAACTCAGCCTTGGGCGACATTTGCGAGGCTGCCGCTAAGGAGCCGCACGAGGCCAGCTACGCCGGCAATCTTCGGTTCTTCACTGACGTGGTGACGCTCCTGGAGAATCGTTCCGAGAGGGCCCGCTGGCTTGTTTAAGAGAGGAGCCGAGCCCTGCTCAGGCGCGTCTTCTCCCGTGTCTTCAGCTACCTGCAGGGGATGGACCCCCACTTCGACTTCGACGCTGCCATCGCACATGTGCCCATAGCTATCCGGGGCGACTTGGCGCAATGGGTGGAGAACAACGTGGACGCCCTCGTCAGGGCCTTCGCGTCTGATGATGACGGTGTGATCGTGGGCGCTGACGAAGGTGGCGTTGTAGATGAGCCTGGTGCTGACGGAAATGCAGGCGGTGGGGGTGACGACGTCAGCGAGGCCAGTGACGCTTCCGAGGATGCCCCAGAAGACGCGGTGAGCGATATGTCCGACTGACCGCGTGTCTCTGCAGTTTATCCTGCAAGAAGAAGACTCGGGCTTGGCCCAGAAGAATGTAAGAGCATTTTGGGAGGGGAGGCCCCTCATGTAAAGACTTGTAACCGGTACCCTGGTAAGCACAACGTTGCGCGTGAGTTTAGCCGCTAGCCTGGTGATGGTTCAGCTGATTCGTTTACCTTTCGACCCTGACGAGCCCTGAGCGGGCCTGCGGGGGGCCGCTACGCCTCGGGTGTCTTCCGATTAACCTGCTGATCCTGTGATGAGAACCTCCGGAGAGGGTGCGGCAACAATGGTCTCGGCGGTAGACGTGCCTGGCCCGGCCCGGCTCACGAAGGGCTCGTGAGGGGGCAGCCGACGCTAACTTGGGGGCGTAAAGCCGAAACCAGAACGCGAGAGATTGCTCGAACGAGACTAAACACCCCTTCCCCAAACGCAGGCAAGTCTCGAACTCAAATCCAACTTAAATCCAAACCGAAGAAACTTGTCAACAAGGAAGAAGCAAAAAAGAAAAAAGGCCGCGTCCGGCACCTAGTCTAGTCTTCTACGTCTTCTCACCAGCGCGGAGCTAAGTGCTACCATCGGGCGTGGTAGAGCCCAGGGCTCGAGGCGGCGCCCCTGAGACCTGTATGCGTGTACATCCCCACTCATTATTACGTGAGAGTGTCACGGGGCAGCGAGCTTCACAAGCACTGGGCCTTCTTTACAGGTACCGGCCTTGCTTCATATCGCCAGACGAGGGCCCCGCCTTGTGCCTCACTCTGCCGCCATCGACGGCGACCGGAAACCAAGGACGACGCCAATGGGGTAGAGCGGTCGCCAGCGGTTCCCCCGACGACCACGGGTCCTCTGCCGGGGGCAGGCCCTGGGGCACCTCCCCGGCAGAGGGCCTACCTCCTGAGAACGCCTTGCTCCGACCGCCGCGGGGGCGAGCCCGGATCTCGGCCCCTCTCCTGCAGCCCCATGCGCCCTCCTCCTAAGGGATAGGAGGCTGCAGCATTGAGGCAGCCATCTGCTGCGGCGACCTGTACCTCTTGTGACCCATGGTTAGCGTAAGCTTGCTCCTGAGGGATGAGTGGTACCCGATAGTTGATGCTGTCGGCTCGGTTCTCGAGGCTCTCCTGGGTTCCTGAAAGAGCTCGGCTTCTGGCACCTCCTCGTCCCAGCCTGTCCCAAGGAATGAGCCGTGATCTTCTTCCAGTGCGCGCCCTTGATCCACCATGCGGGGCACGTAAGTTTCTGGGGCCACCACCTTGTGGACCTTGCCGTAGCGCCCCGCATGTCATGCAGCCTAGCTTGGAGCGCCGTCTTGGAGGTGATGGCGCGGCGGTCCGTCGGGGCCGAAGGCCGCGGCGTGCACCCCTTTGCCAGCCTGAGGAGGGGTCGGCGCGACTTTCCGCCCGATGCTGACGGAGGTGTTGGCGCTGGACTGGCCCGGGAGCCCGCTTGAAGTTGCGTGAGCATGCACAATGCCGCCATGCGGCCCGTCCTGGATCTGGGGTGGCAGCTGGGTGCAGAAAGCGGGTGCTCCTGAGGCGGCGGCTTCCAGGAGCTCGGCCACTCGCTCCAACAACACGTCGCGGCCACCTTCTAGCAAACGGCGCCGTAGTAGCTCTCGGGCCACCGTGAGCACGGCCCTGGAGTTCACCTGCTCCAGTCGGGTGTACGGTGCTGTGGCCGCGGCGTGGTTCGAGGCCCTTGCTGCAGCCCGCACCTACCATGGTGTGAGGGCAGGCGGCGTCTGGCCGCGTCGCCTGCGCCCCGCAGTGCCCTGCGGTGCTCGAGCTGCCTGAGGCGCAAGGTTGAGGTCGCCCTGAGCCGGCGACACGGCGTGTGCGGGCCACGCCGCCCAGCGGTCGGCGTTGGCAGCCGGTTCGCTTGACATCTGAATGGCGAGGCGACGGAACACGATGCGGAGGAAGAAGGATTCCGGCGCACCCCTACCTCGCGCGCCAAATGTCGGATTTCGGGTTCCGGCTGACCCTTGAGGTTCGAACACTTTGGTGCGCACGGAGATCTCTCCCCTACCGATCTACATCCAATCTCCTCGTGCGAACTAAGCTGGAAACAATGAACAACACAAGGGACATGAGGTTTATACTGGTTCGGGCCACCGTTGTGGTGTAATACCCTACTCCAGTGTGTGGTGTGGTGGATTGCCTCAGGGGCTGATGATGAACAGTACAAAGGAAGAACAACCTCGCGAGAGGTGTTCTTGAGCTGGTGCGATGAACTGCTGGTTGAGTTCGATCGCCGCTTTCTCTCTCTATCCTTGCCTCTCCCTTCCGTGCCCTACTCTGTGGTGGCTAGCTCTATTAATAGAGGCCCTGTGCCTCTCCCCTAAAATAATGAGCGGGAGGGCGCCAACAATTGGCCATTTTGAAGGGGAACATCTAGTACAAGTTATCCTGACCAAAGGTGGTCTTTGGCTGCCAAAAGCGTTGGTGATGACGCCGTCTTGGGCTCCACGGTGGCCTTTGTCCTGCCATCCGGCCGTTCTTGGCCTCGTTGCACCGGAATGGTAGCCTTTGCCTGATACCCTGGCCTTTTCTTTCCCCCTTTGCACCGAAAGGGAAACAAGGACACTGCGCAGGCCGGCGCCCGCCTGGCGCCCGCCTGGCCTTTTGATCGTCATGGCTTGCGTCATGGGATCCTCGCGAGGTACCCCTGCCTTGATCTCTCCGCCTCCTCGCGAGCCTGCCTGATGAGGCTGCCTCTGAGGAAGCTTTCCGTCGTCCGCCCCGCGAGGGTCTTGAGCTTGAGCTTGATGAAGATGGGCCACGATGGGGCCCCACTTGAGCCACGCCGCAGACCGCAGGCAGGCAAGTCTGGGGACCCCTGTTCCCAAAATGCCGACAGCGACGAGGCTCCGGATGGTGGCCCTCCACTCGTCAAGCTTCTCCGCAGCAGGAGGGAAGTCGAGGAGCAGCTGCGCGCGTGCCAAAGCTTCCGCTGGCGTGGGCGATGGTGACAGCTGCGTGGATCGCGGCGCGCTTCGACTTCTAACTATGTTGGAAGGAGCTCTGTTACGACCCAGCAGCTGCATGCCATTTTCGCCAGTGCTTTGGCGAGCGTGCTGAACCCCTTCATCTTGCGGATGACGCGCATGGCTCTTCCCACGGCGGTGCCCAGGGTCACCAACGCGGTGACGCTGCTCGGCGCACACACCATGGGAAGAGCGCGCGGTGGTCGCCGGTGTGGGCGTCTTGGAGGTCGTTGTGCTGCCCGGAGGTGGCACAACGACACCCCTGGAGGGCCCCGCGCCGCCTGTGGGGGGCCCAGCTCGGTCTTTGGATCTGTCGACGTGCGGCCGGTCATCTGGCGCGCTAACGACGCTGCTCGCCCAGCTCGACATCATGCAAGCGATCTTTGCTTTCGCGGACCACGGCCGGGTCTTGACCGACCGCTCCATCGCCTTGGCAAGATCGGCACGGGCCGTTCGGCTCCCAACGAGCCGATCGCCGTGGCCGTCTTCTTCTTAGGAGCCATGGCGACGAAGAACTGCTAGGCTAACTACTAGACTAGATTCCCACAATTGTGCCCCCTACCTGGCGCGCCAAATATGTCGGGGGAAAATGACACCTATGGGATCACAAGAATCCCTACTACGGTTGCTGGGGCGCAGGGTTGCAAGAAGGGTAGGATCAGTAGCCAGCACAAGGAGCGTTTACCCAGGTTCGCAGTATTGTGGTTTTGCCTAAAACCAGGCAGATTCCAGGCACGGGAGTTTTCCAGGCATATTCTAGGCACGGGAGTTTTACGATGCCTGGCACATCACAAACAGTTCATGATTATAAACCGTGTACGATAGGTAGACAATCACACACATTTAGTTTTCCTGCACCGTATGTGATAGTGTCTGACATCACACACGCTTTGCAAACAACAACTGTGTGCATGCTTGCACACGTTTCCTCTGTGAACCGTCTCGGATTATGGTGTATATCGCAAAAGTTTGTGTTTTACCAACCGTGTGTGCCGCAATGACCTGCACAACGTAATTTCGCCCTAATTTAATTCCTGCTATTTAAAATTGTACCTAATTTAAACTTGAAAGTAGGCTATAGCTTTATTCATATCCATCAGGTTCAATCAACCAATGCATTATTCGATTCACAGGTACATATGTTTAAGAATTACATAAGCACCAAATAAAGAATGATGTACCAGGGTTCTATACTTGTACTATTACATATGGTAAAGAAAGAGGCGACAAACATTCAAGTTACTGAACAGGGTGAAGCGGAATGGCCCTATTGTGCTCTCCTGGATGCAGAAGGCATGCAGGACTCTAGTCCAACCCCTTGTGATGGCCGGCCCCCAATCATGTAGTTTGAGAGGTAATCTTGAGTAAACTGCTTGTGTTCCACCGCAAAAGAAAAAAGATTCAGATATTGTCATCTAACACAACTCATTACGGGCAGTAAAAAGAAGGCTACAGGGTTCTTACTTACCATCCTGCAGTTCACTGTTGTCTTACATAAAGTGTAAACAAATAGTTCAATTGACATCTTTTGACCCATTTTAATAACAATCTTTGTCAGTTTCCTCACTTGATGTTGGTTCATGAATATCTCATTGCCCCATACGCAGAAAGGGTCCAAGTGTGGATCTTTGGCAATGATATATGTACCTAAAAGCACCAAGTTAATATTAGAAGCTAAACAACAATTGAAAAATGATGTAGTACAACACTCCATCCATCCCATTATATAAAATTTTATTACATGTATATCTAGACATCATCAGAACATTAAGGTAACACTCTTCCTTGTTGCTATGTAGCATTGGATTGCATATTTAGTCATTCAGTACAATGCATGTTGCTAAACAACAATTGAAAAACGAAAAGGCATGTTAACTGCAATATCCTTAACAGCAACCAAATATCGTAATTCATAGTGGTATTGTTGAAATTGAACTGCACAGCAAATAGGTGCACATATAGAGCATCACATTGTGAAGAACTGAAATAAACAAGTCATAAGGACATCTCTAGGCGATCCTTAAAAAGTTAAAGGACTAAAACCCTTAGTGGATATATATATATATATATATATATATATATATATACTCGAGCATTTTTTGGCCTTTTCTAGTCGATCCCCTAAACTTAAGGTTGTAAACTTCAATTTGATCAAGTTCAAAGCAGGTTCAACCGAAAGTAGCATGCATTCAAACATAAACATAGAAAGTTTTGCATAACCGGACATAAAACATAAATTTAAACTAAGCTAAACTACTTTTGGTCGATGTTGAGATCGAGCCAATCCTTCCTTGTCATGTACGGTGTGCCGTGAGCCGGGTCCGGGCCAGTACAGTCGTCGGGGTCGTTGGGGAAGGCACTCCTCCACTCATCGATGTCGATCTCCTCGTCCACGGGGCCCACCTCGACGCCCTCCGTGCCGCCATCGCCGCCGCCTTCGACCTCGTCATCAGAGGAGAGTGCGATAACCTCACCGCCCTCCGCGCCGCCGTCCTCGTCGCCTTCGACCTCGTCATCGGAGGAGAGCGCGATAACCTCGCCACCCTCCGTGCCGGCAAAGATCGCCCGCTCCGCCTCCACGAGCTCCGGGTGGTGCCTGCGGAGCTCTTGCATGTAGGCTCGTCGGCGACCTCGGCCTCGAGGCGATCCCATGCCTCGTGGTCCTCCCGCACCATAGCCGAGCTCACCACCCCTGGTTCCGGCGGAACAAGGTCGACCGGACGTGTGCCGAAGGGAAATTGAGCCTAGCCGCCGCGCCATGGTAGCAGACCTGCCAGCGGTCGTACTCCATGGTCGCGAGCTCGGCCGTGTGGAAGATACCGAGCCACCGGCAGGTGTGGGTCTCTCGATCTGTAATCTCGGCGACCCACGTCCCCTACTGCCGCTGCCGGACCCTGAGGTAGGACTTCGTCGGCTGCCGGGTCCGACGGAGAACAGGGAAGTCCTTGAACTGGCATAGGGGCGCGGCGGCGGGCGGATCGGGCCTGCGGAGGACGACGGGGACACCTTGGCGGCCACCTCGCCAGCGTCGGGCAAAAAGGCCGCGATAAACTTCTATTTGGCCATTGGCTCCTCAAGCTCCCTGGCACACAGGCAAAGGTTGAGGATGGAGGCGCCGGCAATGGCGGCGACCTACCAATGGTTTCGAGGGTTGTGTGTGTCTGTGTGAGCGGAGGTTTTAGGGTGTGTGTGTGTGGAGGGGGCGGGAGGAGGTTGTGTTTGAGGAAATACTGCAGCAACTAGAAATTTTACTAGGCGGGAGTAACAAGGCGGGGCTACTGAAAATTTGGATCTAGGGCGAGCAGATATTTTTGAGATTGCGAGGGATGCAGAGGCGGGAGTAAAATACCAGGGCTACTGAAAATTTAAATCAAGGGATTGAAGCAGAGCGGGAGTAAAAGACATCACACACGGTCTGCACATACTAATCATGTGCTATCAAACATTAAAACCTTCCAGGCGGTAGATATTTTCGAGATTACGAGGCAGTAATATTTTCGGATTGCGAGGGATGCAGAGGCGGGAGTTTTTTGGGAGCGAGCTAGTGTGCTTGGCACGCCGGCTGTGGACTGTAGCCGACACACCTTCTCGCATAAGCCATAGGCGTACTATACACCGAAGGTGCTCCAAGATATTTTGTACTACATCTCACATGGTTGGTGATAATAAACTGTGTGGGATCTACTTGATTTGAATTACAAAATGGGGTCACAGCGGCAATGGCCGCTGTTTGAATTGCTAGACCATTTATCTGCAGTGAACATGCAACTATATGTGGGTCATAAAAGAATTGGAATTATTCAGGGTACGTTTGGACATTTTATACATTAAACTGGTTTTCTAGCCATTTCAGGTGCACAATTCAAAATTAAACTACATGCACATGCCCCGGTGCATACAAATTGGTTGAAAAATCAAGTATGTGTCCTTCAGTGCATGCTTAGGTCCCATGCAAGAAATGGGAATGAATTTTTCGGGGTTCGTTTGGCCTTTTTTATACATTAACTGGGTTTTCTAGGCATTTTATGTGCATAATTCAAATTTGAACTGCAAGCACATGCTCCAATGCACCAAAGTTGGTTGAAAAATCACATTTGTGTCCTTGGGTGAATTTCTAGGTCCCATGCGAGAGATGGGAATGAATTTCAAACACCAGGGCACTGTTGATTGCCGGCAAAATGTTGAGATACCTGGTTTTTAAATTCTAGTAAATCCAAAACTCGTCTGAAATTCATGAAACTTGCATGCTATCATGGATCGGCATCAACATGTCGTGGTAAAAAAATTGTCCCATTTGGGGCACGTTCGGGTATATGCTTCTCACAACCAGAGCTTCTTGCAACAAGCATGATGGTTTCGATAGGGAATGTCCCACCTTTGGGGACGAAAAGATATCCATTGCCTCTTGTTGCTTTCAAAAAAATTCTCGTGTCAACATAGAACAGCAGGAGTGTTGTGTCAATTTTTGGGATTTTTCGGGGTTCGTTTGGACATTTTTATGCATTAACTGGGTTTTCTAGGCATTTTATGTGCATAATTCAAATCTGAACTACAAGCACATGCTCCAATGCACTAAAGTTGGTTGAAAAATCTAATCTGTGTCCTTCGGTGAATTTCTAGGTCCCATGCAAGAGATGGGAATGAAATTCAAACACCAGGGTGCTGTTGATTGCCGGCAAAATGTTGAGATGTCTGGTTTTTAAATTCTAGTAAATCCAAAACGCGTCTGAAATTCATGAAACTTGGCATGCTATCATGGAGCGGCATCAACATGCCGTGGTAAGAAAATTGTTCCATTTGGGGCAGGTTCGGGTATATGCTTCTCATAAACCAGAGCTTCTCACAACAAGCATGATGGTTTCGGTAGGGAACGTCCCACCTTTGGAGACAAAACGATATCCATTGCCTCTTATTGCTTTCAAAAATTTCTCGTGTCAACATAGAACAACAGGAGTGTTGTGTCAATTTTTGGGATTTTTCGGGGTTCGTTGGACATTTTTATGCATTAACTGAGTTTTCAATGCATTTATGTGCATAATTTAAATTTGGACTACATGCACATGCTCCAGTGCATATAAATTGGTTGAATAAACAAATATGTGTCCTTGGATGCATGCTTAGGTCCCATGCAAGAAATGGGAATGAATTTCAAACACCAGGGTACCGTTGATTGCCGGAAAAACATTGAGATGCCTGGTTTTTAAATTCTAGTAAATCCAAAACTCGTCTGAAATTCATGAAACTTGGCATGCTATCATGGAATGGCACCCGACATGCCGTGGAATTTTTCTTGTCCATTTTGAGAGAAGGCACACTCGAATAATGACAGCCAACAAAGGCATTTTGAAAAAATAGCTGCCACTTTAATATCTCAAACGTTTGTATAATTCAAACCGTGTGCGTTCTATTAACCATTCACGTGATGCCACATGTCTTGGTTTTAATGGCTGTAAGAGGTGCCGTGCGGACAGTTGCTTGACCTTGACTGAACAGGAGGCGTGCGAGCGCAGTCCGGTGCGCAGGCTGACCGAGAGGCGTGCAAGCTGTCCTCCAATGCGCGGGCTCACCGGGAAGCATGTGAGATGTACGCTGCACAGGCTCACTGTGAAGCAAGCCCTTTGACTTCCATGGTCGCACGCCTTCCTCTCCATTAATGGTGCCCGAGCCGCTGTTTAATACGGGCGGCCTTACTGTTCGCCTCCCATTCCCCTCCCTCCCGCAGACCTCCACCAAGGCCATGGCGCAGAATGATCATCTGCCACTAGTCTTCAAGTTTGGTGAAGTCGACTCCGAGCCGGAGGAGATAGAAAATAAGGAGGAATGGGACCTCCACCAACGCCATGGACTTCAAGTTTGAACGACCTTGCATTTTTCTCTCTTAATGTACAGACTTATCAAACGATTTTCTTTTGAAAAAAATGTCAATGGTTTTTAAATATAAAACACTCATCGCAAACGTTTTAGTTAGAACACCCGTATGCAAAACGACAGCTTCCCCAGGAAGCCAAGGGAAAATGTGCCGAGCAGGATTTCTACATCCCTTCAACGCAAACGGTTGTTTTGCATGACTCGTGTGCAACCACGTACAAACAATTGGGTAAGATTTGCGTATCTGTCATTTTGGGTATGTTGCCATTTGTCAAACTGGAAAGATTGACATTTGTTTATCTAGTAACATTGCCATTTGTCAACCTTGTAACACTGCGATTTGTCAAAATATGCAGCTAAAATCACTAGCACTATCTAATTTTTTGCAACTAAAATCACTAGCACTGTTCATATGGACACCACTAGCGTGCGTGAGTTGATGGACGCATATGCAACTGTACCATTGATTACATACAACAAGTCATCAACCCACAACGACAACGAGGATACACGTTGGATTATAGATCATTTCCAACAAAACATTCTAGTAAAGTTTTTCTCACACAATAAATAACAAAGCAATGAAATGAACTTCAGCTCAACCACTCATCGGTGTTGTAAACGCTTGCTTTGAACCAGAAGTGATTCTCTGGGAAGGGCCAGCCGCTGTCAATCTCGAGACCGACGCATGACTGATCATCCAGGCTGAAGCGGCCTATGCCAGGACCCATATTGGGACGGTAGGGAAGCATAGCAATGTGCGAGGTATAGATACAGTTGTTTCTCATAAATGGTAGTAACGTTGTGTCAACAGCAGCTGGATCGCCTTCCACCATCGTTGGATAGTTTTGTCAAAGGAAGAGCGAGTTTCCTCCAAGACTTTCAATACTGAACCAGGGAGAAGGTGTTGGCGCTAGTACACTAGTATCCATCCCGAATACCCTGCAACGGATGTTGGAATAGGTCCGGAGAGTGCGACCATGCGAGACAACACCTGCTTCCTTAGTAACATCAGCAGTGCCATGTATACAGACAAGAAGAGGTGATTGATACGTCTCCAACGTATCTATAATTTTTTATTGCTCCATGCTATTATATATTCTGTTTTGGATGTTTAATGGGATGTATTATATACTTTTATATTATTTTTGGGACTAACCTATTAACCCAAGGCCCAGTGCAAATTGCTTTTTTTTTGCCTATTTCAGTGTTTCGCAGAAAAGGAATATCAAACGGAGTCCAAACGGAATGAAACCTTCGGGAGCGTGATTTTTGGAACAAACGTGATCCAGAGGACTTGGAGTGGACGTCAAGCAATCAATGAGGAGGCCACGAGGCAGGGGGCGTGCCTACCCCCCCCCCCCCCCCGGGCGTGCCCTCCACCTTCGTGGGCCCCTCGTGGCTCCACCGACCTACTTATTCCTCCTATATATACCTACATACCCCGAAACCATCCAGGAGCACCACGAAAACCTATTTCCACCGCCACAACCTTTTGTACGCGTTAGATCCCATCTTGGGGCCTTTTCTGGTGCTCCGCCGGAGGGGGCATCGATCATGGAGGGCTTCTACATCAACACCATACCCTCTCCGATGATGTGTGAGTAGTTTACCACAGACCTTCGGGTCCATAGTTATTAGCTAGATGGCTTCTTCTCTCTCTTTGGATCTCAATACAAAGTTCTCCTTGATCTTCTTGGAGATCTATTTGATGTAACTCTTTTTTGCGGTGTGTTTGTCGAGATCCGATGAATTGTGGGTTTATGATCAAGATTATATATGAACAATATTTGAATCTTCTCTAAATTCTTTTATGTATGATTGGTTATGTTTGCAAGTCTCTACGAATTATCAGTTTGGTTTGGCCTACTAGATTGATCTTTCTTGCAATGGGACAAGTTCTTAGCTTTGGGTTCAATCATGCGGTGCTCGATCCCAGTGATAGTAGGAGAAACGACACATATTGTATTGTTGCCATCAAGGATAAAAAGATGGGGTTTATATCATATTGCTTGAGTTTATCCCTCTACATCATGTCATCTTGCCTAATGCGTTACTCTGTTCTTATGAACTTAATACTCTAGATGCATGCTGGATAGCGATCGATGCGTGGAGTAATAGTAGTAGATGCAGGCAGGAGTCGGTCTACTTGTTGCGGACGTGATGCCTATATACATGATCATGCCTAGATATTCTCATAATTATGCACTTTTCTATCAATTGTTTGACAGTAATTTGTTCACCCACGTAATACTTATGCTATCTTGAGAGAAGCCACTAGTGAAACCTATGGCCCCCGGGTCTATCTTCCATCATATTAATCTCCCGTCAACAAGCTATTTATGGCGCCGTTTGTTTTGCAATCTTTACTTTCAATCTTTATCATAAAAGTACCAAAAATATTATCTTATCATCTCTATCAGATCTCACTTTTGCAAGTGGACGTGAAGGGATTGACAACCCCTTTATCGCGTTGGTTGCAAGTTTCGTATTTGTTTGTGTAGGTATGAGGAACTTGCGTGTGGCCTCCTACTGGATTGATACCTTGGTTCTCAAAAACTGAGGGAAATACTTACACTACTTTGGTGCATCACCCTTTCCTCTTCAAGGGAAAAACCAACGCATGCTCAAGAGGTAGCAGTGATCCATCGGAATAAGTTGCCAGGCGCCACTGAGTATATGGGTCCTGCTCGTCTCATGCTCGTGATCATCAGCATCGTCATCTCCCCTTGGTTATAAAAAATTTCAAGTATAGGTGGTGGAATGTTCACAGGACCTTGGAAAACACAAGAAGGTTAATTAGTAAAGGGAAACTAGCTAACCCGCATGCATACCGAAAGTATCAGGATTCCATGCAAAAATAGTGCCACGAGTGGTGGCAGCAAACACAAGACCCTCGTATTGAATTGCATCACAGTACTCATCCATGTACAGAAATTGATTTTTGAGCAATATCCATCGAGGCGTGGAAGTAAGGATGGCAACAAGATTGTCGAAGATAGCAACAACTTCATAGTTTGTGTAATCCCAAGAGCGGTTGGGAACTCGACAAATTGCTATCTTCCATAGACGACAGTCACCATGATCGTATTTGAACTCACGTAGAATACCGGTGTACTCACCCTCTTGGCAGTCGTCTGTGATTTTTGGAAGTGGAACCCGGTGACGAGTGTACACATTCACAAGTTCCCACTCGCAGTTGTACCCAATATAAACAACCCAATATGCATTTGCGCCTGCCCAAGCCTTTCCCTCAAGCGATGGTATCTTAACATCATACGTATCATTATCAAGTGGCATCAACTTACAGAAGGTGAGGCTTCCCTCGTCCCTGCGCGAGTCAGCAGGGTCACGGTAAAGAAGATAGGGGAGATCAAACTGCTCCTAGACCCTTGGGTTACTTGTAATGATGTTATTAGTTGAGTCGAGAATGGTCTTGAACGAACCTGCCATGCTAGCCGAGGTGATGACGTCGCACCGATCAATGAGTTCCTCCACCACGTCATCTTTCAGATCAGGGCAAGATAACGGGGTCATTTCCGGCCTGTTCCCTCCATGGAGAAGATGATCGAACAATGGCAGAAGGAAGGGTGAAGGCAAATGGAGGGAGGAAGAGCGTGCGACAGCAGTTCCAAATCGAGAGGGAAAGACGAAGAGGCGGTGGACGGTTGCCACGGTACACGAAGAGGCGCCTGAGGAGCGAACGGTTGCCAAAGAGGTCACACACTAACGACAAGGGCCGAGTGAACCGCATGCATATATCGCACACACCTTGATCTGGCTGACCGTTTCTTTTGTGTGGCCTAATCACAAACAGTTCATCCGAGTGAACCGTATGTTGTATATCACACACACCTTCATCTGGCTGCCCGTTTCTTTTGTGTTGCCTAATCACAAACAGTTCATCCGAGTGAACGGTATGATGTGTATCGCACACACCTTCATCTGGCTGCCCGTTTCTTTTGTTCCTCCTCATCGCAAATAGTTAATTGAACTGAATCGTATGCCCTTCATCGCACACGCAACTAAAATCTGAACCGTGTTTGATGCATCCGTCATCGCAAACGTTTTATACATTTTTGACGGTTTTCATACACCACCGTTTGTGATTATTGCATCGCACACATTTTCTCGAAGGGTCTCTGATCGTAGTGTCGCGTTAGCAGCATCCTGCGGTAGTGGTTGCTTCGTTCGTCCATCTTAATGCGGGAAAGGCAGGGTGCCTCCAAGTCCAACCGCTGCTCTGAACTATAATTTGGTGCATCGCACATGGAACAAGACGGTGGATGAGCCACATGTCGGCCAAAGGGGTCCTGTTAAGTGTGTCGCCATTTCGTGTGCGGACTGACCCTGCTAAGTTGCTACGCCAATACAACAGGACCAGCCTACCACTTGGTTTTGCTCCTTGGTGAATCTCGACTATATTGATCTAAAAATATACTACTCCCTCCGTCTCGGTTTATAGGGCATGCACGTAGTTCTAGGTCATCCATTTGACTAACTAAATAGAGTTATATGTCACAAAAAGTATATCATTGGATTCTTAAGCGGATGTAATTTCTAAACATATATTTCTCATCACATATAATACATATATAGTTAGTTAAATTCTCAACCAAGAACGACGTGCATGCCCTATAAAACAAGACGGAGGAAGTAGTAAAAATGAGGTGATTTTTACTAAGCGGTGGGCGGGGCGCATGGCCTGTCATGCAGTCCCACGTGTCATGATGTACCAAGGCGATGTGCGTCCCTCTTGAGGCAGAAGCAATACGTGGTTTTCTTGAAGGAGATGATGGCAAAGCGGATTCAGCGAAGTGTGAAATAATGGTTGCTTCGTCCGTCTGGGGGAAAGGTGCGGCATTGTGATTTGACTTCTCATTGCTCATTACTACTACTGGGGCGCTACGACTGGGGTGCATCCCCCCTGCTATTCTGCACTATTATTTGGTGCATGACACGTCGACCCGGTTGCTATATGTCTCACATGTCATCGAGAGGAAGTACAGAATTCATGAAAGTTAGCGTCTCCACTCTTTTAGTACGACGGAGGAGTACAAGACATGGTTTGGTTTTTGTCGCTTTGCGCGATCCATCGATACAAACCCAGACTAAAAAAGGCGAGGGCGGGTCTTTTCCCGCGAGGCAGGCAGGGGAGTTTGGCATAGTATGTTTGAGGCAACAAGGCAGGAAGAGAAACAAGCAAATAAAGGTTGAGCGACTTAGTTTTGGGAAAATCTGATTTTATGGAGTACGTGCCCACCATGGAGGTAGTACTACTTACTACTCCCTCCTTTCCGGTTTATAGGGCTCATCTAAAAAATTCGTTTTTCCATTTTATAAGTCTCAATTCTACTAGTAGTACTTACCATCACATGTTTGGATTTTGTCACGAGAAACCACGACCACCTATGGGACCAGGAGGCCCCTTGCTGGTTCGGCAGGGGGATGTCGCGTTGCACAAAGAGCAAACGAGCGTGGGGCAGCATGACAGAGATCACGCGGGCAATTTTACCCAGGTTCGGGCCTCAGTGAGGCGCAAAACCCTACTCCTACTTTGGTGGATTGATGGTGGAAAGGTGGTGGCGGAGCATAGTACACTTGCCCGGCAGGGGTTGCCTCAGGGCGACAGCGGCTACGCGCATACGGGGGTGTGAGTTATCCAACCTTCTAACCCTTTCTATGGTTGCCATGGGGCTCCTTTTATAGATCAAGGGGTTACCACAATGGCAAAGTAGTCATTATGCACTGATAAGATAGTGAACAGTGCTATCATACCTAACTCTGCGGGCTGCTATCATACCTAACTCTACGGGCTGATAGGGCACATTAAATGCAGCACTCAATGTCACATTGTTGGTTGCCCGGCAAGGCTTGCCAGGCCATTTTACCAGCTTCACGCCTGCTCGCTTGACACGTCGTAGGACGGGTGTCATCTGTGGGTTTTTCCTGCAAGGAGAGGCTGCCATGTGGCGAATGGATGCCACTTAGTCACTCTGTGGCTTGACACCGCACTGATCAACAACATGGGTCGTGGTGGAGTGGTTGGTGAGGTCGTCTAGCCTCCATGCGTCCCGGTAGGCCCTGCCGGGATATCTTGGAGATCTGCTTCCGGGGGTGGCCTCGCCCTTGCCGAGCTCGCCTACCCGGCAAAGGAAGCCTTTCTCTTGATGGTATCTTGCTTCTCTGGCTTGATCTTGGTCCTTCTAATCTGCATGTTGGTCCTTCGAATCCCTTGGTCCCTTGTACTCTGATTTGGGCCGGTGCTTCAATCTTGTTCTCGTGCCTGTGCACAATCTGGGCAACAGACCCAGGGTTTGTTGCACCCACAGAAGCCCTCGGGCCTGCCCCGAACATGCTGCTGAGCATCGTCGGGGTAGGGCCGAATAAGTGCACAGGCGAGGGTTGCTGAGGAGGCTGCTCTCTTGAGGTCTCCTTTGCTTATTCATTAGCCTTGATTCCGGGCCAGTTTTCGGTTTCTCTGCGCGTCGTGCGCAAAGCTGTGGAAGAACTTCGATCGTGGCCTGCGGATTTTCTCGCCCCATGATCATGGGGCGGAAACTGCCATGCCACTCGCCTCCTGTTTCGCACACACCTGCCACGTGCTCTGCATGCACTGGGTGTGGTAGGTGGGGGATGCGGAGGGTACAACAAGGAGTGCCATGGCCGGAAACTGAGCACTGATGGTTGGAGCAGAGGATCGGCCTTGATTCTCAGAGCCACAGAGGGCGCGGAGAGGCCGTATTGGAGGAGCGGGGCGGCCATTTCCTGTATGAGGAGCCAACCCCTGCCTCGTCCCCCTATAAAAATGGGCAGAGGCAGTGCCTCTCTGCACACACTTCTTCTTCTTCTTCTTCCCCGCAACCCTTCCTTTCAGTCATGGTGAGAGGGCGAGGGCGCGACGGTGTCCCGGCGGCGGCGATGAGGGCTTCTACTCAAAAGTGCATCCCTCCTCCTCCACGAGGGGTGGAGGAAGGGGGCGAGTTCGAGGCCGCAGGGGTGCTCGAGGAGGAGGAGGGAGGGGCGGCCCCTTGGCTGCGCCGCCACCGCCGGCTCCTGCCCCGATGGAAGGCCATGTCGGGGACCAACCTCGGGAGTTCATCATCCGGCTATACAAGCCCTTGTGTGGTCATCTTCATCTTCAAACTCCCTTTGCATGGGAGATGGAGCTCGAACAACCACGCACTCTGAGGTTGCACATGAGGGGCTGTGGGAACGGCAGTATGTGGGTTGATGTCGACTTCCCTGCCCCTCATGTAATGTACCTCCGCCGCGGTTGGAAGACCTTCGCCCGTGCCCACAGCTTCTCAGAGAGGCACATTCTCTAGTTCAAATTAATGGAGAGTGGCCTGCTCTCCGTCAAGATCTTCGGGCGCTCGGGAGGTCGCTTAGGGTGCTGATAAGAGAGCTCGACCGACGACAAAAGCTCCTCCTCGAGCGAAAGCAATGAGGAGGACAGTGACAACGATGACGACGGTAGCGGGCGGGGGAGCGACGACTCTGACTCCGGCTGATCGCCGCCCGCACCATCTTCATCAGGCGGCAGCACCATCATCTGCATCTGCATCTCCTTCCCGGCAATGTGATTTGCCGGGGAGTTGGATGCAGAGGTGCGGATGGTGCTCCCGGGCTCCTCCAGCAGTCCTCCAGCTGGACCCCGACAGGCTTCCTCTCGGGCTGTAGCTCCGTTAGCCCTGCCGAGTCCTGCTGGCGGTGGCCAACGGGGTCGCCTTCCGCCATGCTCTCCATCGAGGCGTTCCCTCGCGCTCCCGTTCCCGTCGGGCTACCTCTCCTGGAACCCGAGGGGGCGGGCTGGGCTCCTGCCCAGGCGCTCCTTTTGCCTCCTCGCCTTTGAGAGCCGTGCCTAGGAGGAGAGGGACAATAAAGGGCATTACGGGGCACTTATCTTTTTTCAATCTTAAATCTGTAGGCACTTGCCAAATTTTTATTCAAATAATGTAATCTCTCGAGTCCATGTTCGTGTTCTGTAATGCTTGTACTTGTATTAGCATATTAATGAAAAAGATGAACCTTGCCAGGAACCCATGTATGTCCATGCGGAGGTGAGATGCCTCTTTAATGTAAATAAACGAGTTTTCCCTGGCAGGCTATCCTGTCGGCACCCTTTTTGTTTGCCGGGGAGCTGCGTCTATCGGGCGATAGACAAAGGGACCAGCCCCTGCCAACTTATTTTTACCAAAGGCCACTGCGACCATCCTGACCGAAGCAGCGTTTGAGTCCGGAATGGGAGCACCTAAGTCTCAAAAGAGCGGTGAGGTTTTCTTATGCACAAGTTATAGCTTATAGAACAGTAAGGGACAGGAGGTAGAACTTATATGTTTGGCTTGCCGGGGATCGCAGTGCCGGGAAATCTTCTCAACTCCTTGTCAAAGCCAAGTTCACGGCACGAACCTGCAGCTTCATGCAGATGAGAATGAATGTAGGATGCGATCCTATCTATATGCATATGCAAATGCTCAAGAAATACTTATGCAGTGATCTTGGAATGCTCATGCATGCATGCAATCTTGGTCGGGGGCCCCCCACAATGCTTCTTTATTTTCTCTTGCACGGGGTCATCGCCTCGGCTTTGTGCAAGGGGTTACATGCAGCTGAGGCAAGGCCTGTACAAAAGGGTGGCTGTCGGGCCCTACAAAAGGGTGGCTGTCGGGAAGGGCCCGATAGCCGTGCCTTACGGCTAGAACTGGCGGAGATGCTCAATGTTCCATGAGTTTTGCAACTGGGTGCCATCTCCGGTCTCCAGACGGACTGCGCCAGGTCTGGTGACTCGTACTACCCGGTAAGGGCTTCCCACTTTGGTGACAACTTGTTTGTACCCTTGGCGGACTGAACGCACCTAAGGACGAGGTCACCTTCCTCAAAACACCGGGCGTGAACCCTATGGCTATGATAGCGACGCAGGGCTTGCTGATAGGGTGCAGCACGCGTAGCAGCCCGGAGGCGGTTCTCCTCGAGTAGCAAAGCGTCGTCACGCCGGTGCTGATCTTGCGCTACTTCATCATAGGCAAGCACTCAGGCGACCCGTAAATGAGTTCCATGGGGATAACTGCTTCTGCCCCGTAGACCAGGGAGAAGGGATTCTGCCCGATAGCTCGGTTTGGTGTTGTTCTAAGGGGCCAGAGAACTACCGGTAGCTCCTCGATCCACCGCCTGCCGTGCTTCTACAGCGTATCAAAGGTTCTTGTCTTGATTCCGCGCATCACTTTAGCGTTCGCCCTCTCAGCTTGTCCATTGCTCTGGGGGTGTGCCACAGAGGCAAATAAGATCTTGCATCCGTGGGCACGAACATATTGTATGAAGGCGCGGCTCGTGAACTAGGTGCCGTTGTCGGTAATGATCCTTGTCGGAACTCCAAAACGACACACCAGATCCTTCAAGAACGTGATAGCTCACTGAGCAGTCACCTTTGTCACAACAGTCACTTCCAGCCACTTTGTAAACATGTCGATAGCAACGAACAAGAATTCAAAGCCCCCGATTGCTCGGGGGAAGGGGCCGAGGATATCGAGCCCCAGACCAAAAATGGCCATGATAGATGGATTGTTTGAAGAGCTTGGGCACGCAGGTGGGTTTCTTGGAATGGAATTGGCAGGCTTCACATTTGGTGACTAGCTCGACCGCATCTTGGTGGGCTGCGGGCTAATAGAATCCTTGTCGGAATGCTTTCCCAACTAATGCCCTTGATCCAGTGTGGGAGCCGCACATGCCTCTGTGAATCTCAGACAGCAGTTCCTTTCCTTCTTCCCGGCAGACATAGTTCAATTTCACACCATTGGGCCTCCTTCTGTATAGAGTGTCATCGACACACTGATACATACTGGCCCTCCGGGCTATTCTTTCAGCTTCGTCCTGGTCACCGGGAAGCTCTCCGATTTGGAGGAAGTGGACAATGTGCCTTTCCCAAGTTCGAGCCTGGGGCTCGGCAACGAGGACTAGCGGCACCTCCTCTACTGCAGGATCGCAAACCTCGTTCTTGGGGTCCATGGGCCCGACTGGAGGGTATGGTCCGGCAGGCTGTGAGGAGTTGTTTCCGGCAGGGTCTCTACCAGGAGCGGACGGCTCTACTGGGAGAGGCTTACCGGAGTCCAACTTTCTCCTTTTTCGGGCCATTGCTGCCGGGGATACAGAGGGTTGAGTGAGATGAAGAACAAAAGTCCCTGGTTTCACAGGAAGCTTCTGCACAGCACATTTTGACAGATGATCAGCTATGTTGTTTTCCACATGGGGTACGTGCTCTGTTTGCAATCCGTCAAAGTGCTCCTCCAATCTCCTCACTTCCTCGACGTACGCCTCCATCAATGGACTTTGGTAATCTTTGTTGACTTGTCTCACCACAAGCCGTGAATCTCCTCGAATGATCAGCTTCTTAATTCCCAATTCAGCTGCAATCCTGAGCCCGGCAAGGAGCCCTTCATACTCAGCTATATTGTTGGTTGCTTCTTCCCGGGTAGAGTGCATTCGGACGACGTACCACTACTGCAGGATGCTGCTAACGGGACACTATGATCACAGACCCTTCGAGAAACTCTATGTGATGCCATAATCGCAAACGGTGTTGTATGAAAACCGTCAAAAAGGGTGAAAACCTTTGGCGATGGAGGATGCATCAAACATGGTTCAGATTTTAGTTGTGTGTGCGATCCAGGGCATACGGTTCAGTCCAATGAACTGTTTGCAATGAGGCGGAACAAAAGAAATGGGCAGCCTGATGAAGGCGTGTGTGATATAGAGCATACGGTTCACTCGGATGAACTGTTTGTGATTAGGCCACACAAAAGAAACGGGAAGCCAGATGAAGGTGTGTACGATATACAACATGCGGTTCACTCTGATGAACTGTTTGTGATTAGGCAACACAAAAGAAACGGTCAGCCACATCAAGGTGTGTGTGATTGAGGGCATACGCTTCAGTAGGATTAACTGTTTGCAATTAGGCAACCGAACAGAAACGGGTAAGCCAGATCAAAGTGTCTGTGATTGATGGCATACACTTCACATGGATGAACTGTTTGCAATTAGCCACAACAAACTGAAACAATTAGATAGATCAATGTGTGTGCGCTAGATGGGCACACCCATTCTAATTAAAAGAAGCGTGCGCGATGGTAATAACGAGCGCGCATGATTGTTGGAACAAGATGTGTGCTGACATTGCCTATTGCGGTGCACCCTATGGTGCAAACGCCATGTACGCGGCCGAGAATGCGTACGTGCCCACGTTACGCCTTCCAAGAATAGTGCCGCACTTATAACCGTCAGTAAAGTTTGAGCATGCGTCCCGTCACAATTTTTTTAGAAGAACAGGGAGGCCGCATCTCATCACATTCCAAATTGCAAACATGTTCACACCGATCAAAACCTAAACGGTTTCCCACTTAGGAGCGTATTACTATGCGGTTCTAAATACTACTACTCCAAGATGACTGCACATTCCTCCTCAACTCCTCATCTACAAAAAGTCAAAAACAAACAAGTCATTCATCATCGTTCCCTTGCGTCCGCCATGACCAGCGTGAGTTCTGGGTCAAGAGATTGCCACCAGGGAGAGGCGAGCCTGGAAGCGGGAGCACGAGAGATGTCCCGCCTCGCCGCGAAAGCAGCCAACATGTCCCACCGCACGGCCATAGCAGCAGAGAGGTCCCGCCGCGCCGCCGAAGCAGCACGGAGGACCCGCCGCACCGTCGATGCAGCAGACTATTCCGGCCGCGCCGCGGAAGTAGAAGAGATGTCCTGCCGTGCCGCGAATGCAGCAGAGATGTCCTCCCTTGCCGCGGCGGCCTGGGAAAATGCCTCACGGGCAGGCGAGGAATCTTACAGGTGCATGTGTGCCCTCGTCCTTAGGCAGATGGATCAGATCTCTAGGTGGGAGAGGTTGCAGGATGACCTGACAGCCTCGTTTGAACAGTCTACCAACGTCATCCGGCAACTAAATGAGAGAAATGCGAAGCTTCGGGCCGAGGGCGACCTGCTGAGGGCGAAAATCGTCGGAAGTGCGGAGCAGCAGGAGCAGACCACTGCCTTGTTGAAGAGGACCGGCGTCATTGTCGAGAAACTTATGGACGAGAATAACAAGCTGCGCATCAAGCGCAGAAGGCTGGTGGAGGAATTCATGGATGCTCTCAAGAAGCATCTTGAGGACTAGAAAGAGCTCGTCGCCGCTCGCCGCGGAAACTAGTTCCCGCGGCCTGCAGCAACACATCAAGAAAGTAGAGATCAACGAGCCAGATTGTTGTCTTCCTTCTTCTTTTGCCCTTGTGTATTTCGGGTGTTGCCGCATGTGGCTTTTTTTAATTATGTTTCTAAATATGTAAGACAATTATTATCCACTGTCATCGTCCTTATATTCATCATGCTTGCTATAAGTCGCAGTCGATGCTATATAGGTCCGTCGAATCTTACATCAAGATCCGTGCAAAACTTTCTTTTTAGATTTTCATTTTTCTCTCTTAAATCTCAGTCAAATGAGACATATAGCCACGCCGTAGAACAGGTGCTCGGGCGCCATTAATGGAGACGTTGGGAGGGAGGTGCTCGGCGGGTAGCGCTCAAAGGGCTCTCCTCCCGATGAGCACGCGCAGGGGTCTGATCGCACGCCTCCCGTACTCAAATAGATACCCCACACGGCTCCTCCTAGCCAATAAAAAAAGGGGACGCGTGGCTGCACGTAATTGGTAAGTCGAACGCCCACGGTTGCAATAATACTTGTGTTTCCGATTTGTAACGTGATAGCACTTGTTCCAAAATAACTTTGTTGACTGTTAATGTGTGGGCCTTCACAAATCGACGGAAAAATTACCACGGCATGTTGGTGCCATGTCATGAGATAATGCCAAGTTCCATGATTTCCAAGCGTGTTTTGGAGTTACAGGAATTAAAAAACCAAGTTTCTCAATCTTTCCGGCCGAGCCACGACGCCCAGATGTTTGAATTTCACTCCCATCTCTTGCATGGGACCTAGAAATTCACCCAAGGACACACATGTGATTTTTCAAACAACTTTGGTGCACTGGAGCATATGCTTGTAGTTCAAATTTGAATTATGCACATTAAATGCCCAAAAACTCAATTAATGTATAAAAAAGGCCAAACGAACCTGGAATAATTCCAAATTTTAACATGGTACTTCTATTTGGTCTAATCTGGCTGTGTAAAAAAATAAGGCGGGAGAAGGCAGTGTACGTATGTCGTTTCGCACACGGAGGTGACATGTTCCCTCTCGAAACCACGAGCCTTCTTGAGGAAAGCTCCGGTTTGCAAGAAGCTTACACCAAAGCTTGTCCCAATTCGGCCAAAAATATTACCGCAGCATGTTGGTGCCATGTCATGACACCATGCCCAGTTTCATGATTTTCAGGCGTGTTTTGGAATTACAGGAATTAAAAAACCAAGTTTCTCAATCTTTTCGACCGAGCCACGACGCCCAGATGTTTGAATTTCACTCCAATCTCTTGCATGGGGCCTAGAAATTCACCCAAGGACACACATGTGATTTTTCAAACAACTTTGGTGCACTCGAGCCTATGCTTGTAGTTCAAATTTGAATTATGCACATTAAATGCCCAGAAACTCAATTAATGTATAGAAAAGGTGAAACGAGCCCGAAATAATTCCAAAATTTAGCATGGTACTTATATTTGGTCTAATCTGGATGTGCAAAAAAAATTAAGGCGGGAGAAGGCAGTGTACGTATGTCGTTTCATACACGGAGGTGACACGTTCCCTCTCGGAACCACGAGCCTTCTTGAGGGAAGCTCCGGTTTGGAAGAAGCTTACATCAAAGCTTGTCCCAATTCGGCCAAAAAAATCACCGCAGCATGTTCGTGCCATGTCATGAGACCATGCCAAGTTTCATGATTTTCAGGCGTGTTTTGGTATTATAGGAATTAAAAAACCAAGTTTCTCAATCTTTCCGGCCGAGCCACGATGCGCAGATGTTTGAATTTCACTCACATCTCTTGCATGGGACCTAGAAATTCACCCAAGGACACACATGTGATTTTTCAAACAACTATGGTGCACTGGAGCACGTGCTTTAGTTCAATTTTGAATTATGCACATTAAATGCCCAGAAAGTCAATTAATGTATAAAAAAGGCCAAACGAACACGAAATAATTCCAAAATTTAGCACGACACTTCTATTTGGTCCCATCTGCCTGTGTAAAAAAATTAAGGCGGGAGAAGGCAGTGTATGTATTTCATTTCGCACACGGAGGTGACACGTTACCTCTCGGAACCATGAGCCTTCTTGAGGGAAGCTCCGGTTTGCAAGAAGCTTACACCAAAGCTTCTCCCAATTCGGCCAAAAAATTTGATGCAGCATGTTGGTGCCATGTCATGACACCATGCCAAGTTTCATGATTTTCGGCCGTGTTTTGGATCTACAGGAATTAAAAAACCAAGTTTCTCGATCATTCCGGTTGAGCCACGACACCCAGATGTTTGAATTTTATTCCCATTTCTTGCATTGGACCTATAAATTCACCCAAAGACACACATGTGATTTTTCAGCAAACTTTGGTGCATTGGAGCATGTGCTTGTAGTTCAAATTTGAATTATGCACATTAAATGCTCAGAAACTCAATTAATGCATAAAAATGCCAAACGAACCTGGAATAATTCCAAATTTAAACACGACACTCATGTACTAGTTGCATGTTCACTGTACGTAAAAGTTATAGCAATTCAAACACCATCCTTTCCCTCCGTAACACCATTTTGTCTTTCAAAACATAATGAAAAAATCAGGTATACCACAAACCGTTTACTAGAAAGAATCGTGTGGGATGCGATATAAAATATCTTGGCGCACCGTCTTGTCTGGCTTATGCAGGAAGCTTCGTCGTCTACAGTCCATCGCCCCCGCTTGAACCACACTTGCGCGCCAGTTTCTTGCGGCACCGAGCGAAAAAAAATTGCCACCGCGGAAATATCTATCTCCCCGCCCCCTCCCTCCTACCAAAAGCCACATTTCCACTGTTCCTCCTTGCTTTCCAAGTTCAAACCTTCACTACTGCTTACTGGCAGCTCAGCCTTCTCGGCCGCTGACCCTTCTTCTTGGTAAATACCGCCTCGCCGGCTACCCTTATTCTTGCAGTGCCGATCGAATTTGGCTGTACTCAATACATATTCTACTGATAGTATGGCAACTCTCAGTTAACCTGATCAAGATCTTCCTTATGTGTGTTGCAGGGAAACAATGCGAGACACTGTGGTTTACCATCGAGGTTTGTTCAAGCAGGGTCCTTTGTCTAATAGCACATTATTGTGCAATTGCAGGAATCATTCTAATATTTAGGTTTCTTACAATTTGGTCTTGCACATGTAGGTCCTGCTGTCAGAGGCATAGACCCACTGTTCAACCCATTTTGCATATGGGGAAATGAGATGTCCATGTGTCGGTGTACAAAAAGAGGGGTACACTTTTTGTACCCCTATAATCTGCACGCAAGGCCTGAGCCATGAGCACCACCGCCTTGAGCAAGGCAAGGGAGGTGAGCCAAGGTAAGGCCGAAGCTCGAAAGGAGCAGAACGACGCCAAGACCAAGACCACAAAGAGCAAGGGGATTTGCGGACTCCCCGGCAAGATCCTTGCCGGAGGCGGCTTAAGCAAACCCGCAAGACCCTTGCTGTGGCAGCTCGCCCCACACCTACGGAACGAATCACCCTTGAGTCCACTGCCCCCATGGGGCAAGGATTCGAGACATCCCGTGGTGGCATCTGAGATCTTTGTGAAGACATTCAAGAGCAGATACACACTATAGAAGATGACGACCCTTGGCGGGATCCCAGCCAAGGAGGACCACAAGGCCCCCCGGCAAGAGCCTTGTCGGGGATGACAACAGCCGCCACGGCAAGACCCTTGCCGGGGCCACGCCGAACCCTTGCCGGGCTACGGCGAGGCCCTTGCCAAGAACACCAGAGGGCCACCATCGAGGCCCACGCCAATCAAACCTCCACCATTTGTTCCCATGCAGTGCCGACCCAACCAGTTGGGCAGGCACCTGCGTGGCGGCAAGCGGATCTTCGTGGAGACCCACCACTGCGCCACCTCAGCTGCCTGCCTGCCTACATGGCACCGCGGGCACCGCTGGCCAGGGCGCGTGTCGACACGAAAGGGAGCGGCGACGGACGAGATAGGGCTCTCCCCCGTCCCTGATAAAGCAAGGACACCTAAGCAAGACGCATTAAAGGCGCCTTGTCATGTAATGCGAGGGATAAACTCGCATCATCACAGCCCTTTCCACCTCCCCGTGTGCCACTGTGGCAACCCTTTCCCTATAAAAGGAGGCCCAAGGCGACCAGAGGAGGATTCGCTTTCTGGGAGCTCCTCACGCCCGTTGCTAGTTCAAGAACACAGATAAACAAACCACCAAAGCAGGAGTAGGGTTTTACGCATCCTCGCGTCGAACATGGATAAAGAAACCGTGTGCTATCTGTTTGATCCGCTCTTCTCACGACCCCGCGCCCCGTGACCGTAGTAGGGATTCTTGTGATCCCATAGGTGTCGTTCCCAGCGACATCTTTGGCACGCCAGGTAGGGGGCGCAGTTGTGAGAATCGGCTCTAGCAGTTAGTTCGACGCTTCTTCATCGTCATGGCGCCCAAGAAGAAGATGGCGGTGGCGGTTGGCCCATCGGACGCCGGACACCCCGTCCCGACGCGGGCGAGCAGCGGACCGGTCGCAGAAAGGACCCGAGGCGCCGTTCGCGAACACCAACACCGTCGCAGCAGCCGGAGTTTGGGAGGCGGCGGCGCGTGCGCTGATAACGGCCGCACGCCGCCAAATCCAAAGACGGAGCGAGCCCTCCGCGGGTGGCGCGGGCCTTCAAGATCACTGCCACCCGCCCAAGGCGGCGAGGGCTTCAAGACTCCCACGCGGCGCGACGGCGCGCTCCTCTCAAGCGGCGCGGCGATTTAACGGCGTAGTCACGCCGAGACCCCGGCGTCGCCACGAAAGAGCCCCGGCGCCACTCCCGGATTTAGAAGACCTTCCCGCCGCCGAGGCGTTGGTGAAGATGGCATGCGACCACGGGTCGTGATAGAGCTCGCCGACATGGTCGAGAAGTCGAGCGTCGCGATCTGTGCAGGTTTCGCTGCCACCAACGCCGCCAGAAGCTGGCCGCCAAGACGCGATTGCTCCTCGATTTTCCTCCCACTACGGAGAAACTCGACGAATGGAGAGCCACTATCCGAAGCCTTGTTGCGGTGGCCAACAAAGACGAACCGAGTCCGGTGGAGCCCCCGGGTCGACGCTCCGACGGAGTCCCACGCACCAGTGGCAGGAAAGCCAGCGGCGCCGCAACCATGGTGCACTCGCCTCCTCCTCGCCCGGTACTGTGGACGCCAGCCCGTCGCGACGTTACGGGCGACGGAATCTCCGTAGCATCGTCCGACCTGCGGGCCCACTGCGACCAGCGCCAAGTTCTACGGGAACGAGAACATGAAGACGCTCGAACCACTATCAAGCGCCGGCACGGAGCGCGCCACCAATCAGACTGGCGAGCAGGGCCTGCTGTGAGCCACCCGGCACCGGGGAGCCCTGGAGGCCTACCTTACGAGGTAGGCTGTCCGGCTTTTACCCAAGAGCTGCGGCAGTTCCAGTGGCCCACTCACCGCACCTTCAAACCCGACGTGGGTGAAAAGTACAGCGGCAAGACCTACCCGTCCGAGTTCCTCAGCATCTACACCATCGTGATGCAAGCTGCCAGAGCCCGCGACGATAAGGTGCTTGCGAATTACTTCCCGTTGGCTCTTAAACCCAAAGCCATGTCATGGTTGATGCACTTGCCGGTAGAATCTATTTCCTCCTGGTCGGATTTGTGCCATGAGTTCGTGGGCGCCGTTACTGGAGGCCACCAAGCCCATGGCCAAGCAAGCGGCCTGCACGTCATTCCCGGAAGGAGGCGAGAGTCTCCGCAAGTATATCTGAAGAGGTTCAGCCGGTAGTGCATACAATATCCCTGATGTTCACCACCTCCGCCATCATCGGCGTGTTCCATCGAACGTGCGTAACCGCAAGATCTTGTGAAGAGCTGGCAATGAACAAGGTGAAAGATGTAGCAGAACTCTATGTTCTTGCTGACAGATGTGCCCGGGCTGAAGAGGGAAGGAAGTACCCCGGCGAAGATGCCGGCGTGGAAACCGACTCCTCGGATGAGGATATTGCCGCCCCGGCAAAGAAAGGTCGGCGCGGCAACAGGAAGCGCAAAGGTAAAGCTATGCTTGCCGTCGAGGGATCTGATGACGCCGGCTCCACCAAGAAGACCAAGGCAGATGACCCCGGCAAGGAAATTGCCAGATGTGTTTCTTAAGACGCTTTCGGCTCTTAGAAGCCAGGAAACTCCGACAAGCGATACTGCAAGATCCATCACACCAAAGGCCATGCTCTCCAAGACTGCCGAAAGGTTGAGCTCCTCGCTGAGAAGCAGAGGGCTGAGTATGAGAGGCGGGACAAGGATAAGGGCCTAGACGGTGCTGAGGGGTCCGGCAAGAAGCATGACGGCCAGGCGGACCGTCGCGGCAAGGATAAGCAACAGGAGAGGCCCGCCCGGGGCCGTGACAGAAAAGCCGAAGACGCGGCGATCACGAAGAGGACGGCAGAATCCGGCGACCAAGAGTTTCGAAGCTACAGAGGCCATGTGCATCGACAGCGGGCGCCTCGCTGCATACTTCTCACCGCCGGCTTAAGCGATTGGGCGAGAGATTACAGCCGGAAGAGCCGTCGTTTGATGCCCAAAGGCCACTGAAGTGGTCCAAAGACTCCTATCATTTTTTTGACATCGAGGATCACCCTTATCGCACTAATGCTGTCGGGTGCTTGCCATTGTTGGTTTCACCAACAATACGCAACCTCAAGGTGACGAAGATGCTAGTCGATGGCGGGGCCGGTCTGAACTTGATCTCGCCTGCCGTGATCGAGAAACTGCAGATTCCTGATGGAGACCTCGAAGAGACGGGCACGTTTCAGGGGGTCAACCCGGGAAGAAGCCAACCCAAGGGAAAGGTCACGCTGCCCGTGACTTTTGGAAGCGACCTGAACTACAGGACGGAGAGGATCATGTTTGATGTTGCCAAGATCCCCTTGCCCTACAACGGGATCCTTGGCCGCCCAGCGCTGGCCAAGTTCATGGCGGCGTCACACTACACCTACAACACCATGAAGATGCCAGGACCTGTGACGATCATCACCATCCCCTCCGATAAGAAAGATGCGCTGATTTGCGTTGACCAACTATACCAGCAAGCAGTTGCAGCAGCAGCCGCCACTAGGGCACTTGCTCTTGCCGCTGGGACCCCGGGGGGGAAGAAGAAGAAGACCGGTGAGACCTCGGACACCCACTCCGTGGCGCACCTCTTGAGTGTAAGCGCTGCCGTCGAGGACGTGCTTGAGCTCCACCGCGGAAACAAAAGCCCAGGGCCATACCGCCGGAACCAAGAAGGTTTACATCAATGAGGATTTGCACGGGAGGGGCTTTTACCATAAGCTCCTCCCTTGACGACAAATAGGAAGACGCGCTCGTCACCTTCATGCGGGCGTATGTCGTTGTGTTCGCTTGGCAAGCTTCCGACATACCCGGTGTTCCTGTGGAGGTGATTGAGCACCACCTTCTTTGTCTGCCCTCATCTTGCGGCCCGTCAGCGTAAGGTCGAAGCAATCTTTGGAACGACAAGAGTTCATCACAGAAGAGATCCAGAAACTGGAAGCAGCGGGTTTGGTAAGAGGAGTGCTCCATCCAACGTGGTTGGCCAATTCGGTCGTAGTGCGCAAGGCAAATGGGAAGTGGAGACTGTGTATTGATTACACAGATATCAATAAGGCTTACCCTAAAGACCCCTTCCCGTTGCCGCGCATCGACCAGATTGTTGACTCCACGGCTGGGTGTGATCTGTTACCATTCCTCGACGCCTACTCCGGCTACCACCAGATCTTCATGACAAGAGAAGACGAAGAGAAAACAGCATTCATCACCCCATGCGGTACGTATTGTTTCATGCGGATGCCTTTCGGGTTGAAGAGTGCTGGTTCGACGTTTGCAAGGGCGGTCCAGATTGGTTTTGAACCCCAGCTCCATAGAAATATGGAAGCTTATATGGATGACATAGTGGTCAAAACCGAGGACAGGGCAACCCTCATACCAGATTTGCAAGAAACATTTGCAAACCTGCGCAAGATCAATCTCAAGCTGAACCCTGAGAAGTGCGTCTTTGGCATCCCGTCCGGCAAGCTTCTCGGGTTCTTGGTGTCACAGCGTGGGATAGAGGCCAATCCGGACAAAATCAAAGCTATAGAGCAGATTGAAGCACCCAAGCGAATCAAGGATGTACATCGGCTTGCTGGTTGCGTCGCCGCCATGGGCAGGTTCATTTCCAAGTCTGCCGAGCGCGCCCTTCCCTTTTTCAAGATCCTGAAAAAGGCAGGCCCGATGGAGTGGACGCCAGAAGCCGAAGCAGCATTGCAAGGTTTGAAGAAGTACCTCTCCTCCGCGCCAATACTAGTTGTGCCTAGGCCACAGGAGCCGTTGCTGCTATACCTGGCAGCAACGGACCAGGTGGTCAGCGCCGCACTAGTGGCGCAGAGAGAGGTTGACGACGAGGTTATGGCAGCGGCAGAGCCCGACACCACCAATGCAGAGACGACACAGCCAGTTGAAGTGCCGCCGAAGAAGAAAATGATGCAGCACCCGGTCTACTTTGTTAGTTCCCTCCTGCAGGGGGCTAGATCAAGGTACTCCGGCGTGCAGAAACTGCTCTTCGCCTTCTTATGGCCTCGAGGAAGCTGCGTCACTACTTCCGAGCACACGAGATCACTGTTGCCACTCGCTTCCCTCTCGCAGCGGATATTGCACAATCCATATGCAATGGGAAGAATTGTGGAATGGGCACTGAGCTGTCCAGCTTTGGCCTCAAGTTTGAAAGTACTTGACGATTCGTGAGCCGAGTCCTAGCAGAGTTCATTGCAGAATGGACCGCAACGCTGACGAAGAAGCCCAAGAGACTGCTCTCCCGGCAAGGAGGCAAGTTGTGATTGGATCATGTACTTTGATGGAGCTTTCTCCTTACAAAGGCGCTGGGCTGGCGTCTTGCTTGTCGGGCCCACCGGAGAGCACCTCAAATGCGTGATCCAGATGCACTTCCCTGTGGAGGTGTCAACAAACAATCTGGCCAGTACGAAGGGCTTCTTGCGGTCTTAGGATCATGGCGGACCTCGGAATCAAGAAACTCATCATCAGGGGAGACTCGCAGCTTGTCGTCAAGCAAGTCAACAAAGATTACCAGAGCCCGTTGATGAAGGCCTACGTCGATGAAGTAAGAAAGCTAGAAGAGCGTTTCGACGATATACAGGCTGAACACGTTCCCTGAGCGGAGAACGATATCACCGATTACCTGTCAAAACACGCTGCCCTCAAGCTACCTGGAACCGGTACCTTTGTGCTTCAATTCTTTCAGCCATCCGTTGATCCATCAACAGAGCGAGAATAAGAGGAGGAAATTAGGACCCGGCAAGTACTTTTCCCGCCGAGCTCCCGGAGCCGCCCGGCAAGAGATGTTGCCGGATACTTCCCGCCACGGGACGGTAGCTCCGGCGGAGCGTCAAGCCCAACCGTCGAGACAGCCGCTCCTATAGCGGAGGAAATGCCTTTAGTCCTCGCCGTCGAGCCCCGGGCTCCAGCGTGAGGCACAAAGATACCGTCTGATTCCTCCAACAGGGAACTTCACGAGGAGCGGGAAGAAGCGGAAAAAGGTAGCCCGTCGGCTCTACCATGTACCAGTTCGTCGATGACGTCCTATCTGAGAAAAGAGGCGAGCGGTGTGAAATTGAAGTGTATCCCTCGAGAGGAAGGACTGGAGCTATTGGCAAAGATACACGGAGGCATATGTGGATCCCACATTGGGTCAAGGGCCCTTGCCGGCAAGGCATTTCGGCAAGGCTTCTTCTGGCCCACCACCCTCCAGGATGCGGCGACACTAGTCACCATATGTGAAGCGTGTCAGTTCCATTCAAAGAAGCTTCATCAGCCAGCTCAAGCCCTTCAAACTATTCCTCTCTCCTGGATCTTCTCGGTCTGGGGGCTCAACATACTGGGCCCTTTCCCCGCTGGGCTGTCGGGGGCTTTGAAGTACTTATGCGTTGCAATCGACAAGTTCACAAAGTGGCCGGAGGTGGAGGCAATGAGGAAGGTCACAAACTTAGTCGACCATCAAGTTCTTCAAGGGACTAGTGTGCCGCTTTTGGCGTACCCAACCGGGTTATCACCGACAACGGCACACAGTTCTAAGTCGCACCTTCATGCAATATACCCAAGACCTCGTGACCAAAGTCATTTCGCTTCCCTTGCTCACCCACAAAGCAATGGTCAAGCTGAGAGGGCAAATGCTGAAGTACTGCGAGGCTTAAGGACCAAGACTTTGACAGGCTGCACAAGAGTGGAAGGCGCTGGATTGATGAGTTGCCGGTGGTTCTTTGGTCGATCAGGACGACGCCAAATCGAGCCACCGGCCAGAAACCTTTTGCCCTAGTATACGGGGCAGAAGCAGTTCTCCCCACTGAACTCATATACGGGTCACCACGAGTGCTCGCTTATGACGAGCTTGAGCAAGAGCAACTGCAGAAAGATGACGCAATGCTCCTTGAGGAAGATCGTCTTCGGGCGGTGAGAGCGACGCCTTCTGACAAGCCTTTGCGCCGCTACCATAGCCGCAAGGTTCATGCCCGAAGCCTTGAGGAAGGCGACCTTGTCCTTCGGTAGCGTTCAATCAGCCAAGAATTCCAACAAGTTGACGCCAAAGTGGGAAGGCCCTTATCGTAATACGAGTCACCAAACTGGCGCAATCACTTTGGAGACCGAAGATGCCGTTACGGTGAGTAACTCACGGAACATTGAGCATCTTCGCAAGTTTTACCCATGAGGCGCTGACTTGTCGGGCCTCGGCAAGCCACCTTTTGTACAAGCATTGCCGATGATGCATGTAACCCTTTGTACAAAGCCAGCGCTGTCCCCGAGCATAAATAAATGAAGCTGGCACCCTAAGTTATAGCATGCATGCTAGGTCGAGTCTCGTCCTTGGTTAGGGTTGATAGTGCTTAGCGGCGACTAACCCCTAGCTTAGAGGTCGAGTGTGCGTCTCTTTGCCGTTCCTTTGTCTTCTTTGGTTTGCAGGACTCACAGATATCCTTGCCAGATCACTTGAGGGCGAAAAAGGAAAGAGGGACAGGCCCGCATCTAGACCCCGGCAAGCCAGTATTGCCGGGGGCTCCAAGTGCAAAGATTCACCCACGGCAAACCAGAGTTGTCGGGGGCTACAGCTTCAGATAAGTTCTTCATCCCTTATCATGCATTCCCTTATGGACTGAGGTATGTGAAACCTCGTTTTTTTTCCAAATCTACCGTGCTCCCCTAAAACTCTAGGCCCTAGGGCTCGTTCCTGGGGCCAGGTTTGGTCGTGGTCAGCAAGAAAAGGATGAAACGAGGAGCACTGAACCCACCTCATCCCTGCCTCCGCCAAAAGCGTGAGAAAGGTCGAGTGAAGTGGGAAGACGGCAGGGCCTGTTGCGGGCAAGGAAATGTTTATCTTAGGGATATCAAGGATTTACTCCTTGTCGTGGGTTCTACCCATGAAACAAATGACCCGGCAAGCATCCCTTTTTCACTAAAAACATTCCACTCGGTACAGCCCATGGGGAATGAAAAACATGAATGATGGGATTACAAGTTTTAAATTCAGCTAAGGCCCAAAGGCTACAAGCTAAAAGAGATAAGGTGCCCAGTAACCCCTTTTTGTCCCTCTCCTCGAGGGCAGGTCAAGGAGGCGAAAAGGGCGTAAGAGGCGCCTAGGCGAGCTACTGATGGCAGGAGACACCAAGAGAACATCTTGGTGGCCGTCCAGGCTGGATGGTGATGGCGGCGCCGGAGCAGAGCTTCGAGACGAGGCGGCAGTCGGCCGCACGTCAGGCGTCGGTGCCCAGCGTACTCCGATTTGTGACGGCCTTGCCGCCCGCCTTCTTCCTCTTCCGCAGCCTCCCAACGCCCGGCCGCCCAAGGAGACGACCCGAGAAGTTCAGGAAGCCGGGCGACACGGATGATGGGGTCGCCGGTGCCGCGGAGCGGCGCCCGACACCTAGTCGGACCCGTCATCCTGCCGCTGCTACCCTCGTCGTCAGCTGCCGATGTCCTCCTCGCCACTCCCGCCCGAGGAGGAGTCTTATTATCGGAAAAGAGCTCTCCACGCAGCACCTTGCCCGGGTCCCGAAGAGCCCGAAGACCTTGACGGAGAGGAGGTCGCCCTCCATCAGCTTGAAATGGAGAGTGGGCCCCTCCGTCAAGCGGTGGATATGAGCGAACTTCTTCCATCCCCGACGAAGATACATCACGTGAGGGGCTGGGAAGTCGACGCGAACTCACGTACCGCTGATCCAACAACCCCTCATGTGCAGCCGCAATGACTCCGACGGATCCATCTCCATCTCCCGCGCGAATGGAGTCGGGAGACGAAGGCGATGGCGAGGCAGCCGGCACAGCCTGACGAAGAACTCGCAAGGGTCATCCCCAACATGGCCCTCCATGGGGGGAGGAACTACTGGCGGAGGCAAGACCGGCGCGCCGCCCCGTCCTCCTCTTCCCCGAGCGCCTCGGCCTGCCTGCTCGCCCCTCCCCTTCCCCTGGTGGCTCTGCCCACCAGTCTGCAAGGAGAAGGAAGGACGCGTTGTCGAGCGGCGACCCTCGCCGCCACTGTTGAAGGGCCAGGATTCCCTCTCTCCATGGCAGATGGAGGGGGGAGCAGAAGCTGAAGGAAGGAGGAGATGGAAGAATGCGGGACGCCATCCCCCCCTCCCACTCTTTATAAAGGAACGGGGTGGGGCTCGGCCGCCCCGCTCGGCCAATCAAGACGCGGAAGGCGCAGGGAACTGGGACCAACCCGCTGCCCCAGCCACTTGACGGCCGGTTTCCTGCCTCCACTGCTCGCCACCCCAAGCGCATGAGAACCGCGCGGGCAGGCATGCGGGACCAAGGCGACGGGTGAGGTGACCTCTCCCACCCCGTGATCGTGGGGAGTGGGCGCCTTGAAGACCACGCCTCGGCCCGTTCAAGTAAATGGGCCGCGCCCACGCCTCCCTCCGTTTATGGGGAAGGTGCGAACCGCCCCCTTTACTCTGACGTGGCCTTGTCGCTGCAGAGCTCAGCACCACGCATGCCGCCCATGTCATGCACGCCTCCCACGCCGAGCCACGCTGCTGGAGGCATGGGAAGCGCATCGCCAAGAGACTTCTGCATGTAAAACCACCCGGCCTGCCTGCCAAGATTGCTTTTTGGGCCTAGCCCAACGACGCCGATTGCGCTTACGTGTGGCCCAGGCCCGGGGCTCTGTCGGTGTACAAAAGAGGGGTACACTTTTGTACCCCTATAACTATGCATGCAGGCGATCGAGCCGTGGGCACCACCGCCGAAAGCAAGGCAAGGGAGGTGAGCCAAGGTAAGGCCAAAGCTCGAAAGGAGCAGAACGACGCCAAGACCAAGACCACAAAGAGCAAAGGGGACGAAGCGGACTCCCCCGGCAAGATCCTTGCCGGGAGGCGGTTTTAGCAAACCCAGCAAGACCCTTGCCGTGGCAGCTCGCCCCACACCTACGGGGCGAATCACCCTTGAGTCCACTGCCCCCATGGGGCAAGGATTCGGGAGACATCCCCGTGGTGGCATGCAGATCTTTGTGAAGACATTCAAGATCAGATACACACTATAGAAGATGACGACCCTTGGTGGGATCCCAGCCAAGGAGGACCACAAGGCCCCCGGCAAGAGCCTTGCCGGGGATGACAACAGGCGCCACGGCAAGACCCTTGTCGGGGCTACGGCGAGGCCCTTGCCAAGAACACCCGTAGGGCCACCATCAGGCCCACGCCAATCAAACCTCCACCACCATTCGCATGTAGCCGCCGACCCAACCAGTTGGGCAGGCACCTGCATGGCGGCAAGCGGATCTTCGTGGAGACCCACCACTGTGCCACCTCAGCTGCCTACCTGCCTACATGGCACCGCGGGCACCGCTGGCCAGGGCGCGTGTCAACACGAAAGGGAGCGGCGACGGACGAGACAGGGCTCTCCCCCGCCCCCGATAAAGCAAGGACACCTAAGCAAGACGCATTAAAGGCGCCTTGTCATGTAATGCGAGGGATAAACTCGCATCATCGCATTCTTTCCACCTCACATGTGCCTTTGTGGCAACCCCTTTCCCTATAAAAGGAGGCCCAAAGGCGACCGGGAGGAGGATTCGGCTTTTGGGAGCTCCTCACGCCCCATTGCTAGTTCAAGAACACAGATAAACAAACCACCAAAGCAGGAGTAGGGTTTTACGCATCCTCGCGGCCCGAACCTGGATAAAGAAACCGTGTGCTATCTGTTTGATCCTCTCTTCTCACGACCCTGCGCCCCGCGACCATAGTAGGGATTCTTGTGATCCCATAGGTGTCGTTCCCACCGACACCATGAATATCAGTCAAGTCAAGAAACTCAGAAAGATTGTTAGGATGAAGAAACTTGCGACGAATAACAGCATGATCTTTGTTTGCATAATGAAGAAGACATCAGTCAACTATAGGATGGTACCAACTCTTTTACCTTGTTTTTAGCCCTTGCGCCATTTTAAAATTTACAACAGCTATTTATGCATAGCTTTATTTTCAGTACTTTTCAAATCAGTTCATCGATGATTACCTCTCAAACCACCTGCATGGTCAAGAGGCAAGGAAGGTATTCATTGAACACCCACGGTACAATATTGAAGTCTTGCTGAAGAGGACGAAGGTTGGGCGGGCAATTATCCATAGCCACTGGCCTAAAGTTGCAGGACATTCAACATCACTAAAGGCTCAATATTTGCCTTCCGCTTCTGTAGTTTCCCAGATGAGATTCATCTGTCTACTTACCGTGTATGATGCTACTTTCCAAAGGTTTTTGATGCTGCATGTGAAACTTGGTGATGTTGTGTAATGGCGTAACTGAGTGCCGAAGCTATCTGATGTAATTTGATTATGAAATCCTGGTTGCGTGTTTTATAAGAAATATCAGTTTGATTAGTACATGGATTATCAATAATAGGCTAATTACACTGCTTATTGGGGTTTTCTATTGCAAACGGTTACTCAGACAGAACCGTGGCGATGAACTCAAACAACCCGCATGGTTTCTAGAAAGTAGCCGTGTTCGATCAACTAACAATCACACACGGCTTCTAGCAGCGAACTGTTTGTGTTAGGCCACCTTGCACACACGTTTCCACACAAAGAACTGTGTGTACATACCTACGGAAATGATTTTATGGGATTCACCGTGTGGGATGTACATACCTACGGAAATGACTTCTGGGATTCACCGTGTGGGATGAACATACCTACAGAAATGATTTCTGGGATTCACCGTGTGGGATGTACATACCTACGGAAATGATTTCTGGGATTCACCGTGTGGGATGTACATACCTACGGAAATGATTTCTGGGATTCACCGTGTGGGATGTACATACCTACGGAAATGATTTCTGGGATTCACCGTGTGGGATGTACATACCTATGGAAATGATTGGGTTTCCATGCCTCACTCGACCGCACACGGCCCCAGCTTGGGTCCCATGCCGGCCTATTCCCGACGATTTCTGGGTCGTGTGGGAAGGACCCCCCTATCTCCCACACTCACTTGGCGACGGTTCCAAATGACGTCGCGGAAAGGGGTTTTAAACCGTTTGTTTAGGACATCGATGTACCAGTGTACTTCAAGTGCTCCCCAGAGGGGGCGACAAGAAGCACGCCAGCTCCTGCACCTTGTAGGGAAAAAGCACCATCAAAATACATAATCCATTCTTGGGGCGATTCCTCGCCGGGAATAACTGTCTCCGTCACTTCCTCATCAGGGGTTGGCGTCCATTCTGCAATAAACTCTGCCAATGCCCTGCTCTGAATAGTTGATGTGCTCTCAAACTTCAAACCAAAACTGGATAACTCCAAAGCCCACTCCACTATTCTGCCAGTAGCCTCAGGGTTTCAGGGTATCCTTTGCAACAGGAAACAGTGACAACCGTGATCTCATGGGCTTGGAAGTAGTGGCACAGTTTCCTTAAGGCCAGGATGAGACCAAAGATCAATTTTTGCACACTAGAGTACCTCAATCTAGCTCCTTGTAACAAGGAGTTGACGGAGTACACTGGGAGTTGCACCACTTTCTTCCTTGCCGCGTCCTTGGGGTTGCTCTCGTTGTCGTGCTCATCGTTGTCCTGATCCTTCTCTGACTCTGCCGGTCCCTGCAAACTCTCTGTCTCATCCACTTCTCGCTGTGCTACCAAGGCTGCGCTGACCACTTGGTTGGTTGCCACTAAATATAGCAGTAACGGTTCCTGGGGTTTGGGAGCAACCAAGGTAGACACAGATGACAAGTAGGCCTTCAACTCTTGCAAAGTTGCATCTGCTTCCAGGGTCCACTTCAAAGGCCCTGCCTTCTTCAAAATTTTGAAGAACGCCAGGGCGCGCTCGGCAGACTTGGAGATGAATCTGCTTAGCGCGGCAACGCATCCTATTAGATGCCTCACGCCCTTAACTGTCCTTGGCGCTTGGATCTGCTCGATAGGCTTGATCTTATCGGGTTTGGCTTCGATCTCGCGATGGGGTACGAAGAACCCAAGCAGCTTCCGGAGGGGACACCAAATACACACTTCTCCATGTTGAGCTTCAAATTGATCTTGCATAGATTAGCAAACGTCTCCTCCAAATCCTGAATAATGGTGGCTCTATCCTTGGTCTTAACCACAATGTCATCCATATAAGCTTCTATGTTTCTGTGCAGCTATGGCTCAAACCAATCTGGACTGCCCTTGCAAAAGTAGACCCGACACTCTTTAATCTGAATGGCATGCGGACAAAACAGTACGTACCACGTGGAGTAATGAACGAGGTCTTCTCTTCATCTTCCTTGGACATGAAGATTTGGTGATACCTAGAATATGCATCCAGAAAGGAGAGCAAATCACAACCTGAAGTGGAATCCCCAATCTGATCGATACGCGGCAAGGGAAACGGGTCCTTCGGGCAAGCTTTGTTAAGATCTATGAAATCTATGCAAAGCCTCCACTTCCCATTAGCCTTCCAGATTACCACTAGATTTTCCAATCACGTGAGTCCGTTGATCAAACCAGCTGCCTCAAGTTTCTTGATCTCTTCCGCAATGAACTACTGCCTCTCCAAGGCATGCTTCCAGACTTTCTGCTTGACAGGTCGGGCGTGCGGGCAGACAACAAGGTGGTACTCGATTACCTCCTTGGGAACACCGGGGATATCATATGGTTGCCAGGCAAACACATCGACATTCGCCCGCAGGAAGGCAACGAGCACGCTTTCCTATTTGTCATCTAGGATGGCGTTGATAGTGAAAGTACCATCAACGCCAGCCAGCCCTGCCGGGACCTTCTTCACTTGTGGTGCAGCGACCTTGGATTTCTTGTTGTTGGAATATTCCGGCACGTCATTAACGGGTGTCGTGCACTCGGTGGGGGCATGCCTCACGGACTCTTTGTCGGAGTTCCTATAATATATCTTTTTTCCTTTGCTTTCCTTAGCGGGAACCGCTGCTGCCACTGCCTCTGCCACGACCGCATCCCGGTACATCTTGTCCACACAAATGATTGCATCCTTCTCATCTGATTGGATGGTGATGACTCCCAGTGGCTCAGGCATCTTCAATGTGTTGTAGGCATAGTGGGATGCCGCCATGAACTTAGCCAGGGCTGGGCGTCCAAGAATCCCATTGTATGGCAGGGGGATATCGACCACATCAAACACAATCCTCTCAGTCCGGTAGTTCAGTTCTCCCCCAAATGTTACCAGCAACGTGATCTTTCCCTTAGGAAGGCTCTTGTTGGTATTAACTCCTCGAAACGTGTCGGTAACCTCTAGCTCTCTGCTATCTGAAGCTTGCTGATAACCGCTGGGGAAATCAGATTCAACCTGACCCCGCCATCCACCAGCATCTTTGTGACCTTGAGGTTATGAATCGTTGGGGAGACCAACAATGGCAAACACCCTGCCGCAATGGTACGGCTAGGGTGATCCTCCTCGTCAAAGATGATGGGCGTACGGGACCACTTGAGTGGCTTCCGAGCCTCTGACGCTGGTTCAACGGCATTGACTTCTCGCGCCCACCGCTTGAGTTGGCGGTGAGAGGTGTGCAGAGATGCACCCCCGTCGATGCACAGGGCGTCAGTGGCCTTCTAAAACTCTTGCTCACTGGTTTCCTCTTCATCCCCTCCATCACTCTCATCATCACAAGCTTCCTTCTCTCGACCTCTGGCGGGCTTTCCTTGGTTCCGAAAAGGTTTGTCGGGGCGATTTACTTCACCGGCTCGGCCCTTGCCGCTAGCAACATTCTGAACCTTTTCCTTATCACGCTTCTCATACTCCGCTCTCTGTCTCTTGACAAACTTCTCAACCTGATAACACTCTTGAAGGTCGTGGCCCTTGGTCCGATGAATCTTACAGTACAACCCATCACCTTTCCTGGCTTTCTCGGCAGCAGCGGCTTCCTGGCAGTCAATGCACATGGCAGCTTCATTGCCAGGGGCCTCAGCTTTGGCCTTCTTGCCGATACTAGGCGTACCGGATCCTTCAACCGTCATCACTGCCTTATCCCTCCGCTTCTTACTGCGCTTCTTGCTCTTCTTCCGACTGGTTGATTCATCCTCATCCTCAGAATCAATATTGGCGCAATCTTCCTCTCTGGGCAACTTCCTTCCCTCCTCCATCCGAGCACACTTATCCACCAACGTGTAGAGCTCCTTCACAGTCTTGGGCAACTGCACGTTCATCTTGGAACGAATCCGGCAGTTGCGCACATTGGACTAGAAGGCGGCTATCACGGCTGTCGTATGGATGTTTGGGATATTTCTATGAACTTTGCTGAATCTCTATAAATACTTATGGAGGGTTTATCCTTCCTTCTGTTGGAGAAGCTGCAAATTGCTGGGCCTGCCAGGTTCTTGATGACCGCCAGTGAAGGCGCTAATGAAATCATGGCACAGGTTAGCCAATGATGAAATGGAGTTCTCCGGTAGGTGCATCAGCCAAGATCTCACATTGGACTTGAGGGCCAAAGGGAAGTAGTTGGCAAACGCCTTTTCATCTCTTCCCCCGGCAGCCTGAACAGTGATGGTGTAGAAGCTCAGGAACTCTGCCAGGTTCAGCCTTCCATCGTACTTCTCAGGTATCTCTGGCTTGAACGTGCGAATGAATGGCCAACGGACTTGCCGCAACTCACGAGTAAAGGCAGGGCTGCCATACTCGAAAGGTAGGCACTCGCCAATACCGAGTGCGGGCTCGTCGATGTCGGGGCCCTCGCACCCGTCGGTCCAGCGGAGGTCGTCACAGCGTTGCTCATCGACGCACATGTCTCCTCTCCACCTATCCTCCGGGGCTCGTCATTCGCCTGGATGTGCTCGAGGGTCGGAAGAGGCCATCGAGACATCGTTGGGGTCTTGATTCTGTCACGCTCGTGCTGGCTGCCGTGGCGGGGACTGCACCATGGGGATGGCCCCTTCCGTACGGTTAGCAGCAGGAGCTGTTGCTGTCGCTTGGGGAGGCTGTAGCGGGCCAGCTCGCCGTGAGCCCCCAGCTTCGGCGAAACCGAGCAGACTTTGGATGGTGGTACGCCATTCGTCCATCTGCTCAGCCGCTGGTGGAAACCTCAGCAGCAGTTGAGCCCGCACCATGGCCTCTGAAGCTGTACTTGGCATGGGTGATGATGAAGTCAATCGAACTGTCGCTCGGCTCCTGACGGTGCCAGCGGTGGTAGCACTACGCCCTTGCTGCTGCTGAGGGGCGACCACCTGGATGTGGTGCGGCGAAGGCGCTCGAGGGCCAGTGGCTCCGTCGGGCGCAGCGGCTTGGTCGACCCGTTTCGGGGGAGGTGCATGCGATGTGACCGCACCGATGGTGGGAGCGGGCGGAGCACGTCGATTCGCCCCGGTCCGCGCGCCATTGCTGCGGTTGTGCCCGTCGGCGGGGGAAAGGGGCACGGACAGAGTAACCCCATCACCCGTACCTTCTGGAGCATAGCCGGCGGGGTGTTGCTGATGCTGCTCTCCTCCGATGCCTCCTGCTCTAGCGTTGGCCGCGGGGGAGGTGGTGACGGTGCCGCCTGCTCCGACCACATCCCCAGCAGCGTCCGCGTCCTCGCATGTCTCCGCACCCCCCGCAGCGTTGGAGGCCGTGGGCGGCGGAGCCTTCGAGATGGAGGGTAAGCCGAAGGACCGGGTTTCTTCTTGGGCGCCATGGTCGATGGCGCCGTCAAAAATGAACGTGGTGGAAGATGACGCGCTGCACACGCCTTCAGGTTTGCGCAAGTGCTCCCCCTACCTGGCACGCCAAAGATGTCACGGGAAACCACGGCTACCTATGGGACCAGGAGGCCCCTTGCTGGTTCGGCAGGGGTCATAGCGTTACACACAGAGCAGACGAGCGTGGGGTAGCACGGCACAGATCATGCACGCAATTTTACCCAGGTTCGGGCCGCCGTGAATGCGTAAAACCCTACTACTGCTTTGGTGTATTGATGGTGGAAAGGTGGTGGCGGAGCGTAGTACACTTGCCCGGCAGGGGTTGCATCGAGGCGGCAATGACTACTGGCGGCGTCACGGGGTGTGAGTTATCCAACCTTCTAACCCTTTCTATGGTTGCCATGGGCCTCCTTTTATAGATCAAGGGGTTACCACAATGGCAAAGTAGTCATTATGCACTGATAAGATAGCGAACGGTGCTATCGTACCTAACTCTACGGGCTAACAAGGCGCATTAAATGCACCGCTCGACGTCACATTGTTGGTTGCCTGGCAAGCCTTACAGGGCCATTTTGCCAGCTTCACGCCTGCTCGCTTGACACGTCACAGGATGGGTGTCATCTGTGGGTTTTTCCTGCAAGGAGAGACTGCCATGTGGTGAATGGCTGCCAACTGCGGCTTGACACCGCACTGATCGACGACGTGGGTTGTGGTGGAGTGGTTGGCGAGGTCGTCTGGCCTCCGTGCGTCCCGGCAGGCCCTGCCGGGATATCTTGGACGTCTGCTTCCGGGGGTGGCCTCGCCCCTTGCCGAGCTCGCCTGCCCGGCAAAGGAGGCCTTTCTCTTGATGGTATCTTGCCTCTCTGGCTTGATCTTGTTCCTTCTGATGTGCATGTTGGTCCTTCGAATCTCTTGGTCCCTTGTACTCTGATTTGGGCTGGTGCTTCAATCTTGTTCCCGTGCCTGTGCACAGTCTGGGCAACAGACCCATGGTTTCTTGCACCGACAGATTTCGAGGTGCATTAAATCACCGTATGCAAGCAGTATTAAGAGAAAACTCACCAATGCATGTAGAAGTTCATGGAAATTTAGTGGTCATGCATGCATTCGTTGTAATTAATGCATCGGTAAACATAACTTTTTGAGAAAACGAGCGTACTAATTAAGTACTTGTGCAAACTACGAAATTAATTCCACCACTCACCGTCTACCTTGGTTGAAGAGATGTTGAAATTGAGCCAGAAAGGAGGGATTAGTAACATAGCCTAGGGTAGCTTGCTGCACCACGGACTCCAAGGAAATTGTTGTAGTACTACTCCTATCTACCATTGTACTACTCCTACTACTAAAAGACATATATAACAATATGATAATCTCTCTAACCAGGGTAGGGACGAGGAGTATATATAATGGAGGGAGTAGTAAAATTTTCTCCTCGTCCTGTGAGCCACCGCGCGCGTGGGCAAGGGAGCGGGCGTAGGCGTAGTAAGCAAGCTTCTCCTCGTCCTGCGACTCTCCGAGCCACCGTGCCTGTGGCGGGGGAGAGGGTGTACTAGGAAAGCTTCTCCTCATTCTGCGAGTTGACGGGACACATCAAAAGTAATACAGTACAAAGCATCTCCAGTGTATGGAGCCTTGCCTCTATGGTAGGCCCCCGCATGGTCTGCCTCTTATCAAATGAAAAAACCACAATGTATAGAGACTCCAACCAGCCTCTAAGGTGGGCCCTAGAAGAAATTTAGAAAGTATTGATTAGCACCACATTTGTCCAATCAGTACTATTTCTCTTGTACTCCTACTTTCTTATGCTTCCTAAGGCTGACAAGTGGGACTAGATGGATTGTTACATTGTTAGAGGCAGCCTCTAAGGTTAGACGCGATGCTAGCCAATTTTTTGTTAGAGGCAGTTCATGCAATGTATAGAGGCCTGCCTCTAAGAGGAGAGAGAGGTCTTAGAGGAAACACAAAGCATACATTATGGATGCCCTAAGTTCCTACTTTCCAGTCTATATGACTCAATTTGAACTCCACAATGTATCCATAATAGATGTTGAGTGGTGGAATAAATTTGTTACTTCCATAGTTTGAAAAAGTACTAAGCATGTGAGATGGTGAACGGAGGGAGTACGATACCATTAGTACTACAGTTCTTTTGGAAGGGTTGTAGTAGTCCCTCCCATTCACATGTTCACATTTCAAGCTTCAATAAAAATGTTGCACGCAAGGATTAAGAGAAACCTCAGTAATGCATGTACTCCCTCAATCCATATAGGGTCTAAAATGCGTTTTGGAAGCTAACTTTGACCACATGTTAGAGCAATAATATGACATCCAACTTACACAAATCTTACCATCAAATTCGTACGTGGTCATTATACTGCTAACACATGCATGCGTTGCAATTAGTACATAGATACAGTAGTAAACACTCACTATCTAGTAGTACTAGTAGTACTCTACACTACTACTACTATGAGGCCATCCAACTGTGTCCCAGTGGAAGACCGCAGACACCAATTATTCGTTCATATTTAAATTTGTTTTCACACAGCAAAATATCCATGAAAACAACACATGGCAAAATTTCATGGCAAACGAGGGATTTGAATGTGCTGGGAGGGGTGGGGCTGGGAGGGGCTGTTTGGATATTGCCCGGGGTAGCCAAAATATTGGCGACCCTTTTGTCCACCCGTGCCTTTTCCACCAATGAATGAGGAAGAACTCAGGTGCTCACGCATCCTCCACCGTGCACGTTGGAGACGAGCTCACATGATTTGTGCTTTTTTTGTCCCACCATGCCGCCCGAGCCGGCCATAGACCCACCGGCGGCCTGCAAAATACGCCATCCAACCGTAGCCGCACACATTCTGACAACAACTCAACCAACCGGACGAAATCAATGAAACATGGCGATATTTCATACAAACAATAGAGTTCATATAAAATACCGGATTTTCATATAAACACGACATATTTCATTACATTCAAATCTACTAAGCAGTGTTACTCCTAAACAACACAGGTATAATAATACCTAGCCGAAATGGTCGCCCGCGGATCCATTTGTCTTCCTCATGTCCGGCAACACGATCATCGGACTGCCGGGAGCCCTGGAGGTATATGCTTCCATGCAAAGGATGGCTCGCTTCCCCATCGCTCAACTAACATCGTTGGCTGATGCCCAAGATGGAGTCTGAAGTGGGCTTCTCCGCTTCCGTGGAGCCCATGCGGGGTCGATGAAGTTCCTCACAATAGAAGGATCCGGCAAGACACCTACTATGTACGCCGGCGTCGCCTCGGCGGTGGCCTTCATGGGACCCAAGCAGTGGCGGCCTCCCGTGTTCTACTTCTCCTTGATGATGGCGGCGGACACGGAGGCGTTGGCCACCGACTCGTCGCTCTCCACACACCCGGCTTCTGTCTCTGCTTGCATGGCGCGGTCGCAGGCATGGGAGTCTCGGCCATAGAAATGGGAGATGCGGTTGCAGACACGGGAGGTGCGGTACGAGGCGGCTGCGTGGACGGCAGTGACGACTCCCGTGCTCCCCTCCGTGCCGGCGTGGAGCAGCTCGCCGCTCCTCATCGAGCTGGCCTGGAGCGGCGAGTTGCTGAACCACGCGCCGGCTTGGGGCGGCAACTGGCTCCATCGGGCAAGGGGAGGGTGGTGGATCATCGAGCTGCATAGCTCATATCCGGCGGGCTTGGCGGGCCACCCAACCATCTTGGATGCCGGATAACTACTCTTCGTAAGCCACTGTAAGAGTGGAGAAAATGTTGAAGGAGAAGATAGGGGGGTGGCGGAGGTGTGTGATTCTTGGCCGGCGTCTGGCCTTGTTTAAATAGGAGATTAAATAGATGGCGGGCGGGAGGAACTCGGCCGGCGTTGCATTTAATGTCGTCCCGGTCATGAACGGACGTGTGTCCAGAGTGGGTTTTCCGGCTTCCACACAGGTTTCATGGAGGCGTTTGAATGCGGCAAGGAGGCGTGTTCAGCCGGGCGTGTAGCGAGCGGTGCCCTCGACTCTGACGTACGACACTGCGACGTTCTTCCAGTGATGTGTGGGCTCGTTGGGTACTTGGCCTGCATGTTGGTGACCCAACGCAGGCAGCGCACAGCAGAGGAGCTCTTGGTGGGCCAGGGCGGTGAGAAGTGGGCATTTCATAAACCGATGATTGCTCATTGAGTGTGACGTCATCTAATCCATGTAGGTTGATAAGCCTACTATATAATGTAAGAGAATTTTAAAATTTTCATATATACGTTGATAGCCCGTTCGATACATTGTGGTTCATAAAGACCGCTGCAAACATCAATGTTCTGCTTATCATAGATAAGATTGATTAGTACCCGTAACAATCCATGTCATTAACAAAGGGTGCATGCACGTAGGTTGAGCATGTGTCTTGCGTCGTGTGTTGTGTGGATGCAGGCATGCGAGTGTTGCGTGTGTGCATGTGTACGTTTCAGTGTTGCATGCATGTGTGTGTGTGTGTGTGTTCGTGAGTGCATGTGTGTGTGTCAGTGTTGCATGCCTGCATGTGTGCGTGTGTTCGTGTGAATGTTGTGTGCGTGCATGTATACGTGTGAGTATTGCATGCATGCATGCGGGTGTTGCGGGTGTGTTTGTGCGCACGTGTGATGTGTTTGTATTCACCACAGTGGCTCGTGCGTGCGTGTAACTAAAACAGCCGGCTCAGCATATCATCACAAGGCGATCCTTGTCCGCTGTGGTTAGGGGGAGCGGGCTGCCAACCAGAGGTCTCACGACTTTGAATCCCCACCGACCACTAATTTATTACCATTTATGTCTTTCATATGCGCGCTGACGGGTGGGCCCTACGGTAATGTGCGCTGGTGAATGTGGACCATTTGAATGGTCAATTGATCGTGTCATCAACAAATTACATAGTTGTATGGTGAGCCAGTGACCATATGATCACCATAAAATGTATTTTATTAACACAATACAGACTCAAACTACCATTTCTTTCTTTCATATACGCTGTGGCCGGTGTGGGCCCCCACGGTTCTGCTGATGGTGCAACACTAGTTGCGCCACGTGGAATGTTTGACTGGTCAATTGATCGTGTCATCAACAAATTACGGAGTTGTACGGGTGAGCCAATGACCGTATAATCACAACATGTATTTTTTTAACACAGTACAGACGCAAGCGCTCATATATACGCACAAACACTCACCGCTATAAGCGCACACATGCACACCCTACCCCTATGACCACCTTCGAGAGAGTGAGCCAGCATACGGTCTTGAGATTTTATGAAGTCACCATAGGTGCCTCATAGTCGAGGGGAACGTCTCCTCCCAGTGAACGCACATCCCCGGAAAATACTGAAATTAATCCAGGATAAATGTGAGCACCAGGACTTTAACCCTGGTGGGTCGGGGAAACCACTGTCCTCCTAACCATCAAACCACAGGTTGGTTAGCACCACAAAATGTATATGGTGACTGTGATGAGCTTATTCTGAAGTCCAGTGACCATATCGTGCTTTGGCTTCAAATACAATGACTGTAAGTGTCGTCAACAAAATACGGAGCATGCATCAAATACAATGTCCGTCACTGTCATCAAAAAAATACAGAGACGTACGTGAGCTAGATACCGTATGATCACCACGAGAATGTATACGGTGACCGTAATGAGCACATTCTGAAGTCCAGTGACCATATAGTGCTTTCGCTCGAAATATAGTGACTGTCACACATGAATGTGTTAGGGACATGCATACTTTTAGAACGCTGAGAGATAGTTTGTGTGCGTACGTGAAAGTTGTGTAGAGAGAGGGGGTGTCCGGTGGAGACAAGGAGAGACAAGCCCTTCGTTTATCTTTCCCGTGACTAACATTTTAGGAGAAAATATAAACATTCAAAATGCAAAACAAATATTATTGGATGCACCATGCAATTAACTTTCATGTATAACTTTGTACTATTGTATATGCTTATTTTATTAGTGGCCGATTGTGTGTGGGGTGTGGTGGGCACATCATTTCTAGTTGTGGTGGGTCAACATGAGGACTCATGGGTCGATTCCATCCTGCGCCACATAGGTTGGACCTAGACGCATTATACGAAGACCCATGTGGAGGACTCGACGTACAAGATGAAGCTACCCGAGTCGTGGAGGACTCTATCCCCACTGATGATAAGCCGACTATATATGATATGTAACCCTAGGCCCCGAGTATGTCATATAAGCTCGGGGGTTAGTTCATCGATAGTATACACACACGCACAATGCCTGGTATTCATGTGTACTTTGTACACACCCCTATCACAAATATACCATAGCAGGAGTAGGCTTTTTCCTCAACTGCAAGGGCCCGAACTTGGGTAAAACTTTGCCTCGTATTACCATCCATCCTAACAGTCGGGGATATCCTACCGAATGATCTGATGGAATCATGTCTGCCTACTACTAAGAGAGAAGTGTGTAGGGGGGCAATGTGTGCGAGAGAGATTCCTAAAGATAATGTGCGTGCAGGAGACACGTAGCCACATATATGTGCCTATAGAGGGCTTGTAGAGACCGTGCGAATGTATATATGCATGTGAGAGAAATAGTGTTTTCCAACTGAGATTAGTAAAAATAGTGGTACATAGGATTAAGAAGAGAGAGGGAGATATATAGAGTGTGTGCATGAGACACCCCGAGAGAGATTGTGAGCATGTGTGAGAGAGAAATGCCGATGTATATAAACTGTGTGCACTTATGCGTCGGATAGAGAGATATATAGCGCGTGTGTGAGAACAGGCTGATGCATAGTGCATCTACGTGTAAAAGGCGGTTCTACACATTAAACTAAAATATAAATGGCATTATTATTTTTGGATGAGATCATGAATTTTGCAATTTGCGTATGAACAAACATCAGTCTATCAGACACCCATACTCTATTGAATTCTAGCATGTGCATGGGTTTATTTCATATTATTGATCCATAGAGTGAGAGTGGTTTGAAATCCAGATAATGCATTGCTTTTGCAATTCATATATAAACATTAATTAGTGCACTCCATGTTGTTAGTGTCAAGCACTTTATACATTTGTCACTTACATGGATACATTCCAAATTGCTAGCTACGAAATAGAATACATGTTGAATTCAACATAAAGGGGGTTTCGAAGATTCGAATTCATAGGAAGTGCATTCATCTATTTGAATCCGAGATAATGGAATTTGTAAATCAGATCTAAAAGGGGGCATCAATCTTTGTTGTGCGTTTGAACATGCCATATATTCATACGCATGTCTAACTATTTTTTTGAAAACCAAGGAGATTATATCTAGAACCATGCATGAACTGAGGTAAGTTGCATATCTTTTAATATATACTCATGTACAATGCATATTCAAATGTACCCCCTCCATTCCATAATAATCGTAGTTTTAGGATTTTCAAGAGTCAAGATTTGTGAAGTTTGACAAAATCCTGAAAGTTCAATTCAAGAGAACTGAAAACGTTAATGCTTGTGCTCAAAAATATTGAACGAAGCGCCAAATAAGCCTCTGGTCACCCGAAACCGCGCGAGACTAATGTTTGGTGGTAGGAAATCACTGTCCTGACTTTGACCCATGTAGCCTATCGGCCCGATGTCCAAAGGTCTAAACCGGGGTAGGTTTGTAACTTCACCACGACGCCAGTCTCAACCGCCTGTGAGAAGCATTTATGTGCCGTGGGTGCCTAAATGTAGCGACCCGACCTCAAACGGTCAAGTCTTTGTGCTTAAGTGTCATCCCTGGATCGGTATGCTGACACACACAGTACTCAAGGATTTATAACAGAGGTAAATCACATGTATAAATAACGTAAATGCTATTACCTCAATCCAAATAGCGGAAGTAACAACAAGGTTGTGGGTTCCCATCAACACCAACGGCAAAGTTGAGTGTAGAAATCGTAACCCTAACGTATCACTTACTCGTCGTAAGAATCCTGCAACATGAGATGTTGCAGCCACAAAGGGTTAGTACATTGAATGTACTGGCAAATTCACACCATAGGATAATGATGAATAATAGCTATCACTACATGCATATTTGGCTGGTGGAAAAGCTCTATGGTTATAATGTTTTTGCGAAAAGCCAACTTTTCCCTACTGCAAAGGAATATAATTTATTTTAACTACAAAGTTGGTTGAAAAATATTGAGAAGGTTCCTCCAACTCAATCCCAAATTAACATCAATAACCCAACAAATTATTTAAGTAACATGATGAGATACTTAAGATACTCCAAGTACTAGATACTCAAGATTGTCCATAACCGGGGACACGCTAACCATGATTAGATTGTACACTCTGCAGAGGTTTCATGACTTTTCCCCACAAGACTCGATCTCCTCTGTTGGATTTCTACTACATGGTGTTTGAGAAGCGGATGACCGAGACACGATCTTTCAAAAACATTAACTCTCTACTCCGTAGACCATACCAAACCTACAAACCCACTACACAGCTGATCTACCTCTTCAAGAGCTTCACGTAACTTACTCAACTATGCTAGAGCCCATAATAGCTTGCGGTGCACACGGAAGTTTCTAGCATGAATCATCTCAGTTCCCTTTGAGCCTGGTGGCGGTCCCTAGAAAATCACACTAACCCCGGATTTCCAAAAAATCTGAACAACACTGGATTCTCCATGTGCCTCAATCCACCCATATGTGTATTTAAGTTGCCACCTTAAGTTGAACCATTAATTAACAATCTCACATCTGTCATGGATTTCACTCACCCAAACCACGTCTATGAGCATAGCATAGCAATATAAGCAAAGCGTAGAAGTAACTCCCAAGGGTTTGAGTATAACAGGGCAATAGGTTCTACCTCAACAACTACTTCCCAACCCACATGTTAATGACATCCTAACCATGCAATGTTTGAGGATTGAAACTAATGCATAAAAACTGGGTATGGAAAGGGATATGATCAAAGTGTGAACTTGCCTGCAATGTTGATGAAGATGATTCGCACTCAACACTCTTGATAGATCTACTTGTCACACTCCGGTCAATCTATCGTAAGAAAGCAATAGTAACCACACATAAGCAATCAAGCAAAGGATCAGAAAGAACGAAGAAGACGATTCAGAAAACATCAAAACCAAGCAAATAACTCTTGCAACATAAAACAGTTTCTAACTGTACCAAAATTATATGAATTTGTCCTTATCAGAAAGTTTAGGTCAAGAGCTTCGACTGGCAAAAAGAATCAACTAAATCGGAGCTACGAAACTCAAGTTATGATCAAACGAAGTTCAAATACAAATCTGTTTGAAATCAAATTTTAAACTTTCAAAAACATGTTTAAGTTGATTATCTGGAAAGCGGGATCATAACAAAGAAGTGGGCGTTGGTTTCGTTGGATTTGGACAAACGAGCAAAAAGTAGTGATAGATTGAAGATCAGGGACTAATCTGTGAAGAAACTAATTACATACAGGTCCCTGGACGAAATTAAACAGAAAAAGAAAAAACTATCTAACGAACGTTCGCTACAGAGCCCCACAGAACGAAATCGTTCGCTACAGAGAACTAAGGGACGAATGATCTCTAATTAAATTAACCTAAATCAATAAACTGTTTAAAAGAAAAATCGAAGAGAAAACCGGGTCGGGTTTTTATTGGTTATACCGGTTCGAGGGAAATAAACTAGAAGCGGCGGCGGTTAACTCCGGCGAGACTGGCGATGCGGCAGCGGTGGATCCGGCGAGTGGCGACGGCGCGGTCTCCCAAGCGGTGCGTCGAAGTAGCGGCGCGGGCGACGCGGAAATGAGGCGAAGTGAGCGAGGGCACATGAGGCGGTGGCGGCGAACAGCGGCGTCGGTGGCTTGCTCCGATGAGGGTGTGGCGGCGGCTGCGAGGTCGGCAGCTCGGCCTCATGAAGAAAACGGGGCCGGGGTCCCCGGTATATATAAGAGGAGGGGCGGCGGGGTGCTTGGACAAGGGGTAGGGAGAGTCCAAGGCGAGGACGGCGTCGCCGGCGATGGCGTACAGGAGCAGAACTCCTGCTGCCTTGCGGGAGGAGGAAGAAGATGCAGGGCCCGCCTGTCGACGTTCGTGGGAGAGAAAGGGATGGAACGGGTGACCGGGGCGGAGGCGGTTCGCGCGAGGGAGAGAGGCCATGGGCCGATTCGGCTGGCTGGCTGGGCTTCGGCCCAATTGGCGGAGTTTTTTTTTAATAAAACATTTTCTCAGACAAATACAAACAGAAAACAAAATATTATATAGGCATATAATATATCAAAATTTTCAGAAAAAGATATCCTACAACCTCAACATTATTCTAGCTCCAAATAAAATCCACAAAAATTCAAATAAAACGAAGAGTGCTACTGCTACAATAAAATCCAATAAAAATCATTTTAAAAATACCAAAATTAATTCAAATTTATTCCTCTCCAATTTTCTGATGTAGGGAATCATGTAACCCTATTTTCCATATATTTTTATTTTGGAGAAAATAATTTGAATAAAATCCAAATAAGTCCATATTAAAATAATTTCCAAAAAGACTTTGAATTTGATCCTTTGAAACTCCCAACTCATTTTTCATATGTTTTGAAGAAGTCATTTTATCTTCGCTCGTGAAAATCATTGAGTTGCATAAAGTTTCAGAATTGGAAATATTCTCAAATGAAATTCAAATATTTTCAACACCCCTTGTCATTTAAATAAATGGAAGAAGTCATGTCATCTTCTCTCCAGGGTTTTGTGGTGAAAAGAATTTGAATTCACGGAGGTCATAAAACCAAAAGTGAAAGTTTGGGAAAGTCCTTTTATTCCCTCTCATTTAACTTTTAAATCTATCTATTTATTACACTCAATTTCACACAATCAATCAAACAATGAATCAAATCTATCTATTTATTATAACATTCCAAAATTTAGAATGTTGGGATGTTACACTAAAGACCCATGCGCTCGGCCGAAATCTATCCCGCCCACCATATGGGACACCTGAGATTACTGTCCTACCCCCAACCCGCAATATGTCCAAAATTTTAGATGGGGGGCAAAGTATGTAACTTTTCCCAAATTTCAAACAAGCGTGTCCCAAACTGAAACATTGTTCCCCCTTAGTCCCCCCTCCCTCCGTTTCCCCATTCATACTCCATGGGCGCCAAAACACCCTCTCCACCAGCCGCGAAACCCTAGCCTCCTCCGTCCTCCACCCCATCGCGCCCAATCCACTGCCGCCTCCTCCATCACGCCGGAGCCGGTATCCGACGCCGTCGTCGTAAATCGCAACCGCAACGCCCTCAAGGACTTAGCAGTTGAAGCCGAGGCAAAGCTGCCTCCACGACGCCGACGCCAACATGCGCCGTACTGATACGTCTCTGTTGTATCTATAATTTTTTATTGTTCCATGCCAATATTATACAACTTTCATATACTTTTTGGCAACTTTTTATACTATTTTTGGGACTAACATATTGATCCAGTGCCCGGTGCCAGTTCCTGTTTGTTGCATGTTTTTGTTTCGCAGAGTATCCATATCAAACGGGGTCCAAACGGGATAAAAACGGACGGAGATTATTTTTGGAATATTCGGAGAATATGGGAAGAAAAATCCACGCGAGACGGTGCCCGAGAGAGGCACGAGGCCGGGGGGCGCGCCCCACCCCCCTGGGCACGCCCCTGACCCTCGTGGGCCCCCTGTAAGGCAGTTGATGCCCTTCTTCGGCCGCAAGAAAGCTATTTTTTTGTAAAAAATCATGCCGAAGATTTCAGTCCAATCGGAGTTACGGATCTCCATATATATCTGAAAGCGGTGAAAGGGCGCAGACTGTAACGCGTAAACAGAGAGAGACAGAGAGACAGATCCAATCTCGGAGGGGCTCTCGCCCCTCCCATGCCATGGAGACCAAGGACCAGAGGGGAAACCCTTCTCCCATCTAGGGAGGAGGTCAAGGAAGAAGAAGAAGGAGGGGGGCTCTCTCCCCCTCGCTTTCGGTGGCGCCGGAGTGCCACCGGGGGCCATCATCATCACCGCAATCTTCACCAACAACTTCACCGCCATCATCACCAACTCTTCCCCCCTCTATGCAGCGGTGTAACCCCTCTTTTACCCACTGTAATCTCTACTTAAACATGTATTATTTCCCAATGATGTATGGCTATCCTATGATGTTTGAGTAGATCCGTTTTGTCCTATGGGTTAATTGATGATCATGATTGGTTTGAGTTGCATGTTTTATTATTGGTGATGTCCTATGGTGCTCTCCGTGTCGCGCAAGCGTGAGGGATCCCTGATGTAGGGTGTTGCAATACGTTCATGATTCGCTTATAGTGGGTTGCGTCAGTGACTCAAACACAAACCCGAGTAAGGGGGTTGTTGCGTATGGGATAAAGAGGACTTGATGCTTTAATTCTATGGTTGTGTTTTACCTTAATGATCTTTAGTAGTTGCGGATGCTTGCTAGTGTTCCAATCATAAGTGCATATGATCCAAGTAGAGAAAGTATGTTAGCTTATGCCTCTCCCTCAAATAAAATTGCAATAATGATTACCGCTCTAGTTATCAATTGCCTAGGGACAAATAACTTTATCGTAACAAAAAGCTCTTTACTAAAACTAATTTAGTAGTGTCTTCATCTAAACAACCCCTACTTTTTATTTAGGCGCTCTTTATTATCTTGCAAACCTATCCAAAAACACCTACAAAGTACTTCTAGTTTCATACTTGTTCTAGATAAAGTGTACGTCAAGCGTGCGTAGAGTTGTATCGGTGGTCGATAGAACTTGAGGGAATATTTGTTCTACCTTTAGCTCCTCATTGGGTTCGACACTCTTACTTATCGAAAGAGGCTACAATTGATCCCCTATACTTGTGGGTTATCAAGACCTTTTTCCGCGCCGCTGTCGGGAGTTATAGTGTGGGGTGAATATTCTCGTGTGTGCTTGTTTGCTTTATCACTAAGTAATTTTTATTTGTTGTTCTTAGTTGTTCTCTATCTTTAGTTATGGATATGGAACACGAAATACCAAAAAAATAGGTGTACTTGCTGCTCATGGAGATGGGGAACCTCCTAAAACCCTCGATGCTCAATATGTGAAAAATATTATGTACCACTTTGATAATCCTGAGAAAACCTCATTCAATTATGTAATGGGAGACACATTGGACCAACGTGAATACTTTAGGGATTATCGCTTGACTCAAAAAGGGAAACTATTATGGGATCAAATTTATATGTTGAAGTGGTATGCTAGGCAACTATGCTTGAGATATGATTATACTTGTTGCTCTAAGATGAAGTCTCCACACCTTCCCTTTTCATGCAAATTTAATGATAATGAAACTTTGGCTTCTTATGCTAGAGGTATATATGATTACTATGATGTGGAACAAATAGAAGAATTCGTTGCTTTTATGGGTGCTTATGAAATTGAATATATGTTCAAAAAGTTTGAAAATCTTTATGATGTTGTTTATAGACCTGAAAATTTAGCTATCCTTAAATATTGCTATGCTAATTATGAATTCAATTCCAATATTGATGCATTTATTGAGAAAGTCTCCGCTATCCAAGAAGAGACTAATATTTTGCAGGAGTCTATGGAAGAAGAAATTGATGAAACAGTGAGCTCATTAGATGAAAAAGATGATGAGGAGAGCGAAGAACAAAAGGAGGAAGAGCAGATTAGCTACCTGTGGCCACCTTCTAATGAGAGTAACTCTTCAACTCATACATTATTTAATTTCCCTTCGTGTTTACGAAGGATGATTGCTATGATGATTGCTATGATCCCTTGAATTCGTTTGAAGTATCCCTTTTTGATGATGCTTGCTATGCTTGTGGCCAAGATGCCAATATGAATTATGCTTATGGAGATGAACTTGCTATAGTTCCTTATATTAAACATGAAATTGTTTCTATTGCACCCAAGCATGATATTCCTATTCTCTTTTTGAATTCTCCCGACTACACTATATCGGAGAAGTTTGCCCTTATTAAGGATTATATTCATGGGTTGCCTTTTCCCGTTGCACATGATGATTTTGATGAGTATAATATGCATGTGCTTGCTGCTCCTACTTGCAATTATTATGAGAGACGAACTATATCTCCACCTCTCTATGTTTCCAACATGATAAAATTGCAAGAAACTTCTTATACTATGCATTGGCCTTTACTTTGTGTGCATGATTGTTCTTTTATGACATGCCGATGCATAGGAAGAGAGTTAGACTTCGTCATTGCTTGATATATGTTGCTTTGTGCTCACTACTAAATGCTAAATCATTGTTAATTAAAATTGGTTTTGATATACCTTGGGATCCGGGTGGATCCATTACTTGAGCACTATATGCCTAGCTTAATGGCTTTAAAGAAAGCTACCGCCAGGAGACAGCCCGGAAGTTTTAGAGAGTCATTTATTTCTGTTGAGTGCTTTTAAATAGTTTAAAAACAAAAAAAAGAGGGGAACCCAAAACTTTTCAAAAAGAAAAGTGAAAGTGAGATAGACGAGCATTGTGAAAGTGGGGGGCGTCTGTCGGTGTCAAAACCGGCGGATCTCGGGTAGGGGGTCCCGAACTATGCGTCTAGGCAGATGGTAACAGGAGACAAGGGACACGATGTTTTTACCCAGGTTCGGGCCCTCTAAATGGAGGTAAAACCCTACTCCTGCTTGATTAATATTGATGATATGGGTAGTACAAGAGTAGATCTACCACGAGATCAGAGAGGCTAAACCCTAGAAGCTAGCCTATGGTATCATTGTTGTTTGTCCTACGGACTAAAACCCTCCGGTTTATATAGACACCGGAGAGGGTTAGGGTTACATAGAGTCGGTTACAAATGGGAGGAGATCTACATATCCATATCGCCAAGCTTGCCTTCCACGCCAAGAAAAGTCCCATCCGGACACGGGACGAAGTCTTCAATCTTGTATCTTCATAGTCCAGGAGTCCGTCCAAAGGTCATGGTCCGGCCATCCGGACACCCCCTAATCCCGGACTCCCTCAGTAGCCCCTGAACCAGGCTTCAATGACGACGAGTCCAGCGCGCAAATTGTCTTCGACATTGCAAGGCGGGTTCCTCCTCCGAATAATTCATAGAAGATTTTGAACACAAGGATAGTGTCTGGCTCTGCAAAATAATTTCCACATACCACCGTAGAGAGAATAATATTTACACAAATCCAATCACGACGTATTTCGCAGCGTGACATCACACCACGCCAAGCCTTTATTCGAATCATTTTTTTACCGTCCCACCTCAAGACTTAGTGAGGCGGTTTCCTTGGCACGCCTTCTCAAGGTAGATCGTGTCCCCTTATTCCGGGATTCTCATAAATCCGCGTGGGTAACCCAACCGTGCCATTAATTTATGGTGCTTGGGAGATAAGCGAGTTTTACCAGTGGTGGGGGCACATAGTTTCGTCGCCCATATAAGGGGATAAGGATCCACCTTTTCCATCTACGCCTTCTTCCTCCTTTGCTTATCCATTTTCACAAGACTCGAGCTCCAGCGCCCAAGTCCGCACTTCCCACCTCAACCTTCTCCAGCCATATCCGAACGGGAGGCAAGTGGATGGTCTCCTCCGTCACGGAGGGACACATCAAAATCTGAGGGAGGCTTGATACTTGTCTAACGACATCGCCAAGACCGGCTCCGCATAAGGGGCAGCTCATCCCCACCCCTGTGCCCCATGAGAGGGTGGTGTTCCTCACCCATGTCCTCCACGGACTAGGTTTCCCACTTCACTCGTTTGACCGGTGGCTCATGTTCTACTACGGCCTGGATTTCCACGATCTGGCCCCGAACTTCGTCCTCAACATCTCGGCGTTTATCGTTGTGTGCGAGGCCTTCCTCCGCATCAAGCCCCACTTCGGCTTATGGCTGAAGACCTTCAATGTCAAGCCGAAGGTAGTGGGCGGCCAGCAAGCGGAGTGCGGAGGCGCCATGGTGGGCAAGATGCCCAACGTTACATGGCTCGAGGGCTCCTTTGTGGAGACCATAAAGGGGTGGCAATCGGGGTGAGTCTACATCACTGAGCCGCGTGACCCTGAATGGGCAGCGGCCCCCGAATTCCGATCTGGCATCCCCACACGGCTCACCTCCTGGAAAGAGAAGGGCCTGTCGTGGGGTAATTCGGAAGAGCGGACCGGAATTGAAACCTGCGTCCAAGACCTGGTGGACAAAGAGGTTAAACTCATCAACGTAGTCCAGGTCATGCTCATCAGCCGGATCCTCCCATGTCAATGATGGGCTTTTAACTTGTGGGAGTTCAACCTGGCCCAGCATCAAACTCTGACCAGGCTCTTTGACACCACGCACGAGGATGCCTGGAAGGTGCTATTCAAGGGCATCGAGGCTCCCCCTCCCATCACCGAGGATCGCGGATTCCGCGCGAAGCGCCAAGCCAGCGTAGTAAGCTTATTTTACCCCTTACGGGATACTTCTTTCTCATAGTTCAACTCTATGCGGGATCTAAGCTCCCATTTCTTTGACAGGAATGGCAGAAGAAGACTGGACAGATCGACTGCCCGTCTCCTTTGCCCGAAGACCCAGCGGACGCCCGCTTGACGGGGCTGCTGGTTCCGGCACCTTACGTGGTGCCGGAGAAGAAGGCCAAGAAGAAGGCCACGAGAACTCGAAAGAGTTCCCGGCGCCCGATGGTGCCGGATTCATCATCCGATGACTTTGAGGCGCACTCCTCCTCCGGAGACGAGGAGGAGGAGGAAGAAGCCTCTCCCCCTCCAGCGGGGGGAGAATGAAAAGGAAGGCCGCCCCAACTGGGGGGGCGGAGGGTCCAAGAAGGGAAGGACTCTTCCTCCGGACTACTCCACCAACGCCGACGACGGCGAAGAGGAGTGGCCATCCAGGCCAAGCCCCGCAAGATCGTAAGTATCCGGATACCGTAATAACTCATGGTGTTCCTTTATTGCACACCCTTCCTCGACGCCGAATATAATCATGCAGTCCGCCCAAGGCCGGGCTCGACGCAGCCGTCGGCGGTTCCCTGGGTTCGTCGGATGTGAACAACACTTCACTTCCGACCGCCTCCTCTCCTCGCGCTGCGGATGATGCCGAGGTGGCATCCCAAAAGGGGCCAAGCCAGGAGGGGGTGGTCCTGGAGGTGCCGCATTGCGACCTCCCGGACTCCAGCGCAAAGGGGATAAAACCCCCAAGGGCTCCAAGTCCGGCCCTAGGCCGGGCACCGCCCTGTAACCTTCGTGGTTCCGAGTCCGGGCGCCCCCCTAGTAGGAAGGGCAAAACTACAACGCCGGTGACCTCCGTCCAACCGGAGGTGCCGGATAATCTGTTGGAGGTGCTTAACGGCGCCTCCATCGACGAGGAGCAACGCACTATTATGAGTGTGGTGATCCAGAAGGTTCAGTCCGCCAAGAGCGGGCTGATCAAGGTGCCAGCCTTCTAACAGGCTCTAAGGTATGTATTTAAGATATGTAAAAATATTACCGCATAGACAGAGAGTTCTCGATGCTCAGTTTGGTGTTCAGAAGAAAAGCCGAACTGAGGATCAAAAGATATATGCAGGAGTCTAACATAAGTATGTCAATATGGGAATGCAGGCTGTCTTGACCTCTGCCGCACTTATCATGGAGGTCGATGCATTGAAGCAGAGCCTCGAGCGGTCCGAGAACGAGCTCGGTCTTGCCAAGAAGCAGCTCGAGGACAAGGAAGGTAAGTAATACCTTATGTAAGTGTATAAAAAAGATGTGGTTGCACAAAATGACAGGACCAACATGGGTATTACAGGCCACAACCTGTGTGGCGACCTGAAGGAAGCGTTGTCCAAGGCCGAAGAAAATGCGGCCGTGGAGCGTACCCAGCGAGAGAAGCAGGAGGCGCAGGTGGCGGAGGTGCAGCAAGAGCTCCAGGCTCTCGTGGAAAAACACGAGAGGTTGGAGCTTGACTCAAAAACACGAGAGTCCGAGCTCGCCTCGGCGCTTGAGAGTGCCAAATCTGCCAAGGCCGAAGCCCAAAAAGCCCTCCAGGAAATTGAGGCGATGAAGAAGATAGCGGCGGGTAAGGCATTCTTTATGCAAAGCAAGCACGCGAAAGTGAATTACTTGTTACTTACCCGAGTCCGGAGCTCTCCAGGAGCATTCGCAGATCTTCCCCGGAGTGTGTCCGACGCTGCCGCATTCTACCGAGCCGAAGAGGGGAGCTCAACAGAGAAGGTGTTCTGGTCTTAGTATGCTGAGGCCGGACACCCGGTGCCCTTGAGCGTTCGAGCTCCATAAGGTGGCCGAACAGGCCATGAAGGGTCTTGTAGTACGGCTGTGGCCTGGGGAGGCCATGCATGGGAGCTACTTCGGGCTAGTAAGGCGGCTGGTGGATGCATGTCCAAGGCTTGAAGTCATCAAGCGCTCCGTATGCATCGAAGGTGCCCAGAGGCCTTGCCCGTGCTAAAGTGCACTTTGGGGCAAGATGGACGCCGAGAAGCTTGTGACGGACGGACCACCGCCGGGCAAGGAGCATCGCAAGCCCGAGATGTATTATGAGGGCATCCTGAAGGGTGCCCGCCGTATAGCGGATGAGTGCTCCAAAGATGTAATTTTTGAATAAACTCACATTTGTGATCCTGTACGCTGAAAACTTGTTCATATGCGCTAAGCAACGTTTTTGAATTTAAAATATTACCTTTCGTGCGGCCGTTTATCAAAATTGAGAGATGGCGAGTCGTCGGCTTCTGCCCCCATGTCATGAAAGTGCTAGGGTGTTCGGGATAAACTTGAGCGCTCTTTTTCCCATTATTGGGTCCTTCGAGGGAGGCGCTCAAGACAACGAACAAGGCAATCGGACTATAATGCTTGAACACTCTCACTTAGCCATAGAATTCTATAATTTTAAATTTCGGCGAAGCCCCTAGTATTCGGAAGACCGAGTTCGGGGCGCTATCCACGCCTAGGCCGGACAAAGCCAACTCCTCGCTCTAAGCGGCATAAGTCTTTAGGGACTCGAAAACCTCTCGAATAGCGACCAGCTCTCGCCCTATCATGACGGTCAGTTTTGGCTTTCTCCACTGAGGTGCTTAGCCCAGCTCAACCGGGGCACAATTGCAGTGGTTCTCCCAGTGCTACCTTAGCCGATATAATGGAACGTAAGGTACCAAAACATGGGAGCCGGGCAAACCCAACTATTGACCCAAGACATGATTCGGGGTGCCGCACTCATGAGAGTGTTCGGACTTCTCACACCATATTCTGGGGTACGTAAGCCCCTGGTGTATTGGCCGTACCAAAGTGTACGGTTGCATAATGTCATAACTGAACATGTTTTTATAAAAAAAGGAATGCAATAATAGACAAAAGCTATGTATTGTTTATTCGAAAAGTCTGTGGTAAAAGCAGAACGATACAAATAGTGCGATAAGCAAGAGATGGGACTATTTGACATGTCCCGCTCCAGGGGCGAGTTGCGGGATGATATGTGAAACAAGTATACTGCTCATTATAGAGACCACCTGGACACTCGACGTAGCTTTCTGCCTCCCTGGCTGTTGCATCGTGTGTTCGGCGATTATACTGCCGGACAGGCCTTCCGGAAAGTGGAGTCCTGAAAGTAAGAAAAAAAGAATGACAAAATCGGGAGCCCCTTGCGCGGTTGAGCCGCATTTTGGGCGTGCCATGGTCGTGCCCCTCCCCCTATGCCCATGGTATTTCCAGAGCGTAGTTATGTACGCGTAGTACTGGTTTCGCAATTTCGCGAGGGCTGGGGTTGGGGCCGCATTACTCTGGCGTGCTCGGAACATGCCAGCGGTCTTGTTGTAGGTTACTCCGGGCGCGCTTGATGGTGTCCGGTCGTTTAATGGCCGGACTAGAGAATTGCCTTGAGAGGCTGCTTTGTACTTCCGCCGCGAGGGCCGCCGTATGCTCCTCCATTCGGAGAGAGTGTTCGGTGTTTCCATTGACCGTAATGACTCCTCGAGGGCCTGGCATCTTGAGCTTGAGGTATGAGTAGTGCGGCACCGCATTGAACTTTGCAAATGCGGTTCGTCCGAGCAGTGTGTGATAGCCATCAATGAACGGGACTATGTCAAGATTAACTCCTCGCTTCAGAAATTATCCGGGATCCAAGACCACCTCAAGTGTAATCGAGCTCGCATAGTTGGCCTCTACACCTGGTATGACGCCTTTAAAGGTCGTCTTTGTGGGTTTAGTCCTTGAGGGATCTATGCCCATTTTTTGCATCGTATCCTCGATAAAGCAGGTCTGTGTTGCTGCCGCCATCCATAAGGACTCTAGTGAGGTGAAATCCATCAATGATTGGGTCTAGAACCATAGGCGGCGAATCCGCCATGGCGGATGCTAGTGGGTGGTCCTTCGATCAAAAGTGATCGGGCAGAGGACCATGGGTTGAACTTTGGGGCGATCGGCTCCAACGCATATACGCCCTCGAGTGCATGCTTCCGCTCCCTTTTGGGGATGTGGGTTGCGTATATCATGTTCACCGTCCGCACTTGTGGGGGAAACCTTCGTCCCCTATTGTTCGGGCGGCCGGGCTCCTCCTCGCCATCGCTATGCAGCCCCTTGTCATTGTTTTTGGCGCTTAACTTGCTCGTCTTGAACACCCAACAATCCTCCTGTTGGTGTGGTTGGCTGGTTTTTCGGGGTGCCGTATCCGCACGGCGATCGAGTATTCGGTCCAAATTGGACGGGCCCGAGTATTTCTTTTGAATGGCTTTTTCCACGACCGGTTTAGAGCTCTCGAATCCGGCATTAGCTGCCGTATCCTCAGCATTGTCGCCGTTAATGTGTCGCTTTTGCTTGTTGCGACACGACCTGCCAATGCTGTCCTTGTTATCCGAATTACCAGGGCTCTTGGTCATGTTATTACTACGAGCTAGCCAGCTGTCTTTTCCCGCGCAAAAGCGGGTCATGAGTGTCGTGAGGGCTGTCATGGATTTTTGGCTTTTCCTATCCTAGTTGCCGGGCAAGCCACTCGTCACGGATGTTATGCTTGAAGGCTGCAAGGGCCTCTGCGTCCGGAAAGTCGACTATTTGATTTTTCTTCGTTAGGAACCGTGTCCGTAATTGTTCCGCCGATTCCTCTGCTACTGAATTATGTGGCTTAGGTCATCGGCGTCTGGTGGTCGCACATAGGTGCCCTCGAAGTTGTCGAGGAATGCGGCTTCCAGGTCCTCCCAACAACCAATTGATTCTGCTGGAAAGCTGTTAAGCCAATGCCGAGCTGGTCCTTTAAGCTTGAGTGGGAGGTATTTGATGGCGTGTAGATCATCGCCGCGGGCCATGTGGATATGAAGGAGATAATCCTCGATCCATACCGCCGATCTGTTGTGCCATCGCATTTATTCGATATTTATGGGTTTGAAATCTTCTCGGGATTTGATGATCCATTACTTCATCTGTGAAGCATAGTGGGCGTAGGCGCCTACGTATTGGGCTATATCACGGCGTAGCTCAAATGAGCTTTGTCTCATCAGAATTGGCCCGGCGGATTTACCATATCCGCATGATGGTTATCGTCACGTGTCGTGGGGCGCCCACGCGATCCATAGATTGATCTTGTTTGCCTTGCCCTGTCCTCCAATATATCTCGCAGGTCTGGCGCATTTCCCCGTGCCTTGGTATTCTTTGAGCGACGCCGAGGTGCGGGTGGAGGGCCGAGAGGCCTCTTTGTCGCGGCCACGAGGTGGCCGGTCGGCCGCATCATGCGCTGGTGATGTAGATCTAGGTGCTTCCTCCTCTAATCGGGGTCGCAGCCTGCGTTTTGGGTAGCTCTTGGAGGGGCGTTGAGTTCAGATCTTCAGCCGCGAGGACATCAGTCCATCTGTCGGCTAGCAAGTCTTGGTCAGCTCTAAGTTGTTGCTATTTTTTCTTGAGGCTGCTCGCCATGGCTATAAGCCTGCGTTTGAGACGCTCTTGTTCGACGGGATCCTCAGGCACGACAAATTCATCGTCGTCGAGGCTTACCTCATCTTCAGAGGGAGGCATGTAATTATCGTCCTCTACCTCTCTGTCTGCCTCTCTCTCATGAGGGTTGGCTTCTCCATCCTCCTACGCTGAATCCTGCTGGAGGGGATTGTCTTGGCACTGTCTGGGGTGTTATTATCTCCCGTGCCGGAATCGCCGTTTTTGCTGTGGCGGGATTTAGAGTGGCACCGCTGACGTCGGCGCTTAGGCTAGTTCTTCGAGGGGTCATCCTCCGTTGTTCCATCGTCGTTCCCTTCTTTTGGGGTGTCCACCATGTATATGTCATACGACGAGGTGGCCTTCCAAAGGCCCTCGTAGGGCGCTGGTTCTTGGTCTTCTCCTGCATCGGCGTCCATACCGTCGATGTCTTGAGTCGAAGTCGAGCATGTTGGTTAAATCATCGACAGGCTACGAAGTGGGTGGTGGTGGGCTTTGAATTTCTTCGTCGTCCGCATCCCAACCTTCCTGACCATAGTCCGGCCATGGCTCTCCTGATAAAGAGAGAGAGAGAGTTTAGTGAATTCAGAATGTCACCGAAAGGCAAGTGCTGAAATATGTCCGCGGCGGTGAACTCCATGATCGGCGCCCAATCGGATTTGATTGGCAGGGGCGCGGAAGGTTCGGAGTCTGGAGAGGAGTCCGGCACCTTGGAGTCACGAGCTTCGCAAAGGACAGGTATGGTGTTCGGCTCGATCGCCGTGGGGATTGCAGCCCCTGAGGCGGTGTCCAGTCACCCATCCTCGATTGGCGCAGTCGACTCCGAGCTAAGGGTCAGAACGGACACTGGTGCGGCCTCCAGGGCACTGTTCGGCGGCAGAGCTAGATCATGCCCATCGTGATAGTGCGGCGCGCTTGGCTGTGGCTCCAACCCGTCGAAGATCAAGTCTCCGCGGACGTTGGCCGTGTAGTTCAAACTTCCAAATCTGACCTGATGGCCAGGGGCGTAGCTTTCGATCTGCTCTAGATGGCTGTTTAATTGCCCGCGGTGCAAAGCCGCCGAATCTGAAGATCTGTTCGGGAGAAAAGTCTCACCTGGACCGCATCATTGTTGATGATCGGAGGAGCCATCGGGCCTAAAGGCGACGACGCAGGAACTCTCAATGAAAGCACCAATATCGGTGTCAAAACCGGCGGATCTCGGTAGGGGTCCCGAACTATGCGCCTAGGGCGGATGGTAACAGGAGACAAGGGACACGATGTTTTTACCTGTGTTCGGGCCCTCTCGATGGAGGTAAAACCCTACTCTGCTTGATTAATATTGATGATATGGGTAGTACAAGAGTAGATCTACCACGAGATCAGAGAGGCTAAACCCTAGAAGCTAGCCTATGGTATCATTGTTGTTTGTCCTACGGACTAAAACCCTCCGGTTTATATAGACACCGGAGAGGGTTAGGGTTACATAGAGTCGGTTACAAATGGGAGGAGATCTACATATCCGTATAGCCAAGCTTGCCTTCCACACCAAGGAAAGTCCCATCCGGACACAGGACGAAGTCTTCAATCTTGTATCTTCATAGTCCAGGAGTCCGGCCAAAGGTCATAGTCCGGCCATCCGGACACCCCCTAATCCAGGACTCCCTCAGCGTCCTTGAACTTTGTTCATGCCCATGGAAACTTTGTGAATCTTAATTACAGAAACTTTTCAACAAAAATAATTATCCCCTTGTACAATTCCATTGTATTATAAAAATAATGCGCCAAGGTTTGCCTTTAGGATGTTTACAATGCTTGTTGGTTTGTACGGTGCGGAATGTAAACTTTGGTCAGAAAAGCGGTTTTTCCTTTTTTACTGGAACGTCAAACGGTTCTGATTCTTTTTGCACTGTATTTCTATAAAAAAAATTCCTAATTTCGGCAGAAATTTTCAAGTATCAGAAGTATGGTGAATGTTCAGATTATTACAGATTGTTCTGTTTTAGACAGATTCTGTTTTTGATGCATAGTTTGCTTGTTTTGATGAAACTATCAATTTATATCAGTGGATTAAGCCATGAAAAAGTTATATTACAGTAGGCACAATGCAAAAAGAAAATAGGAATTGGTTTGCAACAGTACTTAGAGTAGTGATTTGCTTTATTGTACGAACGGATCTTACCGAGTTTTCTGTTGAAGTTTTGTGTGGATGAAGTGTTCGATGATCGAGAAGGTTTCGATGTGAGAAGAAGGAAGAGAGGCAAGAGCTCAAGCTTGGGGGTGCCCGAGGCACCCCAAGTAAATATTCAAGGAGACTCAAGCATCTAAGCTTGGGGATGCCTGGAAGGCATCCCCTCTTTCTTCAACAAGTATCGGTATGTTTTCGGATTCGTTTCGTTCATGCGATATGTGCAATCTTGGAGCGTCTTTTGCATTTAGTTTTCACTTTTATTTTATGCACCATGCTGGTATGAGATAGTCCTTGGATTTATTTATAGAATGCTCTTTGCACTTCACTTATATCTTTTGAGTATGGCTTTATAGAATGCTTCATGTGCTTCAATTATATCATTTGAAGTTTGGATTGCCTGTTTCTCTTCACTTAGACAACCACCATTTGTAGAATGCACTTTTGCTTCACTTATATTTGTTAGAGCGTGGGGATATATTTTGTAGAAAGAATTAAACTCTCTTGCTTCACTTATATCTATTTAGATGGATGACAGGAACTGGTCATTCACATGGTTAGTCATAAAATCCTACATAAACTTGTAGATCGCTGAATATGATATGTTTGATTCCTTGCAATAGTTTTATGTATATAAAAAGGGTGATATTAGAGTCATGATAGTGGGTAGTTGTGGATTAGTAGAAATACTTGTGTTGAGGTTTGTGATTCCTGTAGCATGCACGTATGGTGAACCGTTATGTGATGAAGTCGGAGCATGATTTATTTATTGATTGTCTTCCTTATGAGTGGCGGTCGGGGATGAGCGATGGTCTTTTCCTACCAATCTAACCCCCTAGGAGCATGCGTGCAGTACTTTTTTTGATGACTAATAGATTTTTGCAATAAGTATGTGAGTTCTTTATGACTAATGTTGAGTCCATGGATTATACGCACTCTCACCCTTCCATCATTGCTAGCCTCTTCGGTACCGTGCATTGCCCTTTCTCACCTCGAGAGTTGGTGCGAACTTCGTCGGTGCGTCCAAACCCCGTGATACGATATGCTCTATCACACATAAGCGTCATTATATCTTCCTCAAAACAGCCACCGTACCTACCTATCATGGCATTTCCATAGCCATTCCGAGATATATTGCCATGCAACTTCCATCATCATCATATACATGACTCGAGCATTCATTGTCATATTGCTTTGCATGATCGTAAGATAGCTAGCATGATATTTTTATGGCTTGTCTGTTTTTTTATATCTTTGCTACGCTAGATCATTGCACATCCCGGTACACCGCCAGAGGCATTCATATAGAGTCATATATTTGTTCTAGTATCGAGTTGTAACATTTAGTTGTAAGTAAATAAAAGTGTGATGATCATCATTATTAGAGCATTGCCCAGTGAGGAAAGGATGATGGAGACTATGATTCCCCACAAGTCGGGATGAGACTCAGGACTTTAAAAAAATAAAAGAGGCCAAAGAAGCCCAAATAAAAAAGAGGCCAAAGAAGCCCAACAAAAAAGAAAATAAAAGAAAACAAAAATGAGAGAAAGAGAGAGAAGGGCAATGTTACTATCCTTTTACCACACTTGTGCTTCGTAGTAGCACCATGTTCTTCATATAGAGAGTCTCTTGAGTTATCACTTTCATATACTAGTGGGAATTTTCATTATAGAAATTGGCTTGTGTATTCCGATGATGGGCTTCCTCAAATGCCCGAGGTCTTCATGAGCAAGCAAGTTGGATGCACACCCACTTAGTTTTCAGTCTGAGCTTTCATACACTTATAGCTCTCCCTGCATCCGTTGCATGGCAATCCCTACTCACTCACATTGATATCTATTGATGGGCATCTCCATAGCCCGTTAATACGCCTAGTTGATCTGAGACTATCTTCTCCTTTTTTGTCTTCTCCACAACCACCATTCTATTCCACCTATAGTGCTATGTCCATGGCTCACGCTCATGTATTGCGTGAAAGTTGGAAAGGTTTGAAAACGTCAAAAGTATGAAACAATTGCTTGGCTTGTCATCGGGGTCGTGCATGATTTGAATATTTTGTGTGGTGAAGATGGAGCATAACCAGACTATATGATTTTGTAGGGATAACTTTCTTTGGCCATGTTATTTTGAAAATACATGATTGCTTTATTAGTAGGCTTGAAGTATTATTGTTTTTATGTCAAATGATAGACTATTGCTTTGAATCACTCGTGTCTTAATATTCATGCCATGATTTGATACATGATCAAGATTATGCTAGCATTCCACATCAAAAATTATCTTTTTTATCATTTACCTACTCGAGGACGAGCAGGAATAAAGCTTGGGGATGCTGATACGTCTCCGTCGTATCTACAATTTTTTATTGTTCCATGCCAATATTATTCACCTTTCATATACTTTTTGGCAACTTTTTATACTATTTTTGGGACTAACATATTGATCCAAAGGCTCCAAAGTGCCGCCCCTGTTTGTTGCATGTTTTTGTTTCGCAGAATATCCATATCAATGGAGTCCAAACGGGATAAAAATGGATGGAGATTATTTTTGGAGTATTCGGAGAATATGGGAAGAAAAATCCACGCGAAACGGTGCTCGAGGGAGGCACGACGCAGGGGGGCGCACCCCACCCCCTGGGCGCGCCCCTGACCCTCGTGGGCTCCCCGTAAGGCGGTTGATGCCCTTATTCGGCCGCAAGAAAGCTAATTTTTAGAAGAAAAAATAACGACGAAGATTTCAGTCCAGTTGGAGTTATGGATCTCCATATATATACGAAACGGTGAAAGGGCAGCATACCAGAACGCAGAAACAGAGAGAGACAGAGAGACAGATCCAATCTTGGAGGGGCTCTCGCCCCTCCCGTGCCATGGAGACCAAGGACCAGAGGGGAAACCATTCTCCCATCTAGGGAGGAGGTCAAGGAAGAAGAAGAAGGGGGGCTCTCTCTCCCTCGCTTCCGGTGGCGTCGGAGTTCCACTGGGGCCATCATCATCACCGCAATCTTCACCAACAACTTCACCGCCATCATCACCAACTCTTCCCCCCTCTATGCAGCGGTGTAACCCCTCTTTTACCCACTGTAATCTCTACTTAAACATGGTGTTCAACGCTATATATTATTTCCCAATGATGTATGGCTATCCTATGATGTTTGAGTAGATCCGTTTTGTCCTATGGGTTAATTGATGATCGTGATTGGTTTGAGTTGCATATTTTATTATTGGTGCTGCCCTATGGTGCTCTCCGTGTCGTGCAAGCGTGAGGGATCCCCGTTGTAGGGTGTTGCAATACGTTCATGACTCGCTTATAGTGGGTTGCGTGAGTGACTAAATCACAAACCCGAGTAAGGGGGTTGTTGCGTATGGGATAAAGAGGACTTGATGCTTTAATGCTATGGTTGGGTTTTACCTTAATGATCTTTAGTAGTTGTGGATGCTTGCTAGAGTTCCAATCATAAGTGCATATGATCCAAGTAGAAAAAGTATGTTAGCTTATGCATCTCCCTCAAATAAAATTGCAATAATGATTACCGCTCTAGTTATCGATTGCCTAGGGACAAATAACTTTCTCGTAACAAAAAGCTCTTTACTAAAACTAATTTAGTAGTGTCTTCATCTAAACAGCCCCTACTTTTTATTTACGCGCTCTTTATTATCTTGCAAACCTATCCAAAAACACCTACAAAGTACTTCTAGTTTCATACTTGTTCTAGATAAAGTGAACGTCAAGCGTGCGTAGAGTTGTATCGGTGGTTGATAGAACTTGAGGGAATATTTGTTCTACCTTTAGCTCCTCGTTGGGGTCGACACTCTTACTTATCGAAAGAGGCTACAATTGGTCCCCTATACTTGTGGGTTATCACGTACCAGAACCACTTCGACCACGTCGTCATGCGCCTCACCGCTGCCGCTCCACTGTGACAACGGTCCACCGCACCGGAGTTGTTCCCTCTACTCCGTCATTCGCTGCCTCGGATCTGGTTGCCCGCCGCCAATAGACGGCCACCGCACCACACTCAACAACTTGGCCATGGGTTTGTCCAAGGCTCCACCGTCCTCCACAACTTCTCATTTCCAGCGAACACAAGAAGATCATTGGAAAAATAGAAGGAGGACACAGAACTGCCAGCAGAAAGAGGTACTCCTCTTCCCTTATTCGTGCAAATCTTACATCTCTGATCACACCGTATTCATCCCACGAAAGAAACTAGTTGAGCGCTTCTTACCGCACCTTCTTTGTGATACTAAATGCACAAGGTTTCCTCCCATTTACTATTTCACCTTAGCTAGAGGTCAGTAGCCCGCCTGGATTTCAATTTAGGTCAGTTGATTTGCAATTAAAAGAAGCAGCATCCTCTTAGGCGCGCGAAGCACCTAGTCCACCCGTTTGCCGGGGAAGCGGCATGTCGGTGTCTATCATAGGGGTGTGGGGCGCAGGAGCTGCTTGCACCCGATTGGGAGGTCGGCGGGGCTTGAAGGGATGGCTGTGGGGCTAAGCACCTGAGGTAATGCAGTGAGGTCAAGGGAGGGCGGAGGTAGGGGATTGAGCTAGTGGTCACTTGGTGTTTCGAGGAAGATCATCAACACTGACTGGCTGGAGGTAGATGAAGGCGATGTGCCCGTTCTTTGTACATCGGACGATGCAGAAAAATGGACTGGCCTATTTGTTTTCAGTCGACTATTATTTTCATAGGACCACACCTTGTGGTGTGCTCGAGTAGCATCTGCATTTCCCAACCATCCTTGTGCTCATATTTCAAAATCCTAGAATCTAGTAATTTCGTGTGCCATGGATGTTGTAGAGCTATCATATGTCTCCCGTCATTTATTTCTCACTGACCTGCTATCTGCTACTTTTACACTATACTACTTGTGCACACACTTCAGCCATACTCACACTATTGTTTTTTTATGCATGGGTATTTCAGACTCTGACGCAGTGTTGATGAATACACAAAAGAAAACACAGAATTCGCTCCAGTGTAATTCGAAGATAAGCACTAAGCATTTCAGCGCTCTAAAGGGTGTAGTGTCAGCAGATGGAGACAGTAAACATAGCTCTGTAGTTGATGATCTCAACTACCACACACAACCATCCTAGGTGCTTGCTTTAACTTCGCGCTGTCAAATGTGGTTGCATGTTGCATATGGTGTCTAGCTTGTATTGCTTCCAATTTGGTTAAATTGCATCTGCCATTACTTTACACATTATACCTTTGATAATGACATGCCTTCCTGTTTTTGATACATACTACGTATGTCTATTAACCATGTTCAGACGTCAAACTAATGCTCTTTTGTATCCCTCATCAATCACTTATGATGAGACAACACCCCAAAGGAGTTCTTGTGAGACGCCGCTTACTCGTTTAAAGAGTGCAGTGTCATCCTCCCCACATGATTCTCAAGAAACAGCAAGGCTAAATGAAGATAGTCAACGTAGTTCTCTAGTTGATGACCGCAATTCCCCTACACCACCATTGCAGGTGCTTGCTCCTACTTGGCAATGCGATATGTGGTTGCATGTTGCATATGGTGTCTACCTTATAATGCTTCTAATTAGGGTAAATTGCATCTGCTTAGTTAACACATTATACCTGTGAATATGACATGCCTTCCTGTTTTTGGTACATATTACGTATTTCTATTAACCATGTTCTTACATCAAACTACTTTTCTTGTGTATCCCTCATCAATCACTTCTGATGAGACACCTTCAAATTGATAGTGTAATATTGGTTGTGTCGGGGAGGCTGATCGTACCCACGGACACCTATGGGGCCGGCGGAGCAGGCCCCTTTGTGGTTCGGAGGGGGGCGGAGGTCGCACGAAGAGCGGATCGAGGCGATGCACACGAGCGGTTTACCCAGCTTCGGAGCTCTCCGGAGAGATAAAACTCCTACTGCTTCTTGTTTGATCTATTGTGTTCTTGCTAGGGAGCAATGCGAGCTACAAAACCTAGCTTGAGTGTATCTAGACTATGGCCAGTCGAACGGACCGAACTAGCCGAACCTTGCCAAGAATGCGAACCTCCTTCACGCTGCACTCGGGCCTCCTTTTATATGCTAAAGGGTCTCCGACAGTGGCAACATAGGCGAGGGTACAAATGTAAAACAGGGGTTGGTGCACCTACTTGAACAAAGGTATGCGATTGCAAAATACCTAACTCGACGGTATGGGACAAGAGCAATAAATGCCCGTCGTTGTCGCCCAAACGGTGTAACAGAGACCGTCAGTGCGCCTCCGCTTCGCCACGATGGCGAGCCCGGCCCGCTCGCCGCTGCTCTCCGCTGGCTGCACAGCCGCCGACGCGCGCATGGAACGGTCCCATGGCGACACGTCGCTGGGTGAGCTGGAGCGGAGACGGAGAGAAGTTGCATGCCGCGGCAAGCGCCTTGCCGCGGCCGAATCCTTGTCGCGCTCGGAGGCTTGTCGCGCTCCGAGCCTTCCCGACAAGCTCCTCTTGCCGGGGCCTTGTCTTCTGCGTGCCTGGAGTGGCCTTCCCGACAAGCTCTTCTTGTCGGGGTCTTGTCTGTGCCTAGGGAGGCCTTCCCGACAAGCTCCTCTTGTCGGGGTCTTGTCTTCAGAATGGCTGCGGAGGGTCTTGGCAGACGCCCGGCGAGGCTTGCCGCGGGGACGCTGCGACTGCCCGTGCACAAGTTCGGGGCACTAAGGTACCCCTACTTTAGTACACCGACAGGAGCCCCCGGGTCTGGGCCATACACGGTGTCGAGCGCTGTTGGGCCAGGCCCAAAACAGGGCACGGGCATGCGTGGCCTGGGTCCAAGCCAAACCCACTCAGATTCCGGCGTCCCCTCAGAATTCACGCGTCAATTGCGGGCGTCGTGGGGAAGTGGGCGGCGTCTTGAGGTCGCTCCACCCGTCGCCTCGATTCAGCATCTCCGCCACATGGTTCCCATGCTCTTGGGGTCACGGACGGTGGAAGTGGGAAACTGGGCCGTTCTGGCAGAGGCAGCAGGTCGGCCCCGATTCCCTGCTTCTTCCTATGCCCTGATTTGTCGAAAGGGCGGTTGAGCCCCCACCTTGCTTCCTTAAAAGAGCGGAAGGGAGCGCGAAGGCCGCACTCTCCCACCTCCTCCTTTCCTCAGTTTCTGCTCCCCTTTCTCTCATTCGCCATGGAGAAAAAGAGCCTTGGTTCTTCATCGGTGGCGGCGAGGGTCGCCGCTTCTGTGGCGCTCCCTCCCAACCCCACGCCCGGGCGGCAGAGCCAGCCCCAAGAGGAAGAGGGAGGGGCGAGGTCGTGGACGAGGTCGAGGCGCTGGGAAGAGGCGGACGGGCGGCGCCGTCTCCGCTTCCGCCGGGCGGTCCCCTCCCTGCGGCGGTCCATATTGGGGACGACCCTTGCGAGTTCTTCGTCAGGCTGCGCCGGGCGCCTCGTCGCCGCCTCCGGCTTCCAGTTCCGTTTGCGAGCGCGATGGAGTCGGATCCGCCCGAGACACTGAGGTTGCACATGAGGGGATGTGGAATCAGCGGCATGCGAGTCCGTGTTGTATTCCCAGCCCCTAATGTGATGTATCTCGATCGTGGGTGGAAGACGTTCACCCGCATCCACACTGAGGCGGGGTTTACCCTCCATTTTAAGTTAATGGAGGGTGATCTCCTCTCCGTCAAGGTCTTCGGGGATCTTGGCACTCGGGCGAGGTGCTGCATGGATAGCTCCTCCGACAACGAAGATTCCTCCTCGAGCGAGAGTGACGAGGAGGTGAGCGGCAGCCGACGAGGTTGGCGGGCCCGATTAGTTGTCGGGCGCCGCTTAGGCCACCGGCGACCCCATCATCCGCGTCGCTGGCTCCTCGAACTCCCCGGGTCGCCTCCTTGGGCGACCGCGTAGGGAGGCTGCGGAAGGGAAGAGGGATGGTGACAAGGCCGTCAAGTCGGAGTATGAGGGCGTAGTGCCCTCGACAGCGTCGACATCCTGCCGCCTGCCTTGAACCCCGCCTCGGTGCTGCCATCTCCGTCAAGCCCTCGGGAGCTCCGGGATGTTCTCTTGGTGTCTTCTCGGCACCCGTAGCCTGCCTAGGCGTTTCTTTTGCCCTTCCCGCTTCCTTGACTTACCTCCTGAAGAGAGGGACAGAAAAAGGATTACGGGCATCTTATCTTTTTAATTTGTAAGCCTTCGGGCCTTATCCGCATTCAAAGCTTGTAATCCTCTCTTTCATGTTTTTCATTCCCCACGGATTGTATCCGAGTAGAATGTTTTTAATGAAAAAGGGATGTTTGGAAAGGGACGTAGGGCTTATCTGATATCTCAGCCCACGGCAACTCTGGCTTGCCGCAGCCCCCGGCAACTCGGCTTGCCGCAGCCCCAAGAACTCGGCTTGTCGGGCTTGGGTGTGCCGCCTTCTTCTTCTCCTCTCTTCAAGTTATTTCAGTTCTGAGGACGATTTAGCCAGCGCCGCAATAAGTTAATTTTGTAACATAACTTTATTCTGGGCAACATCTGCTATGTTACTTCCTTTATTCGACTCTTGGCTTTGTATGTTATTACCCTACGCTTTTCAGGGAAACTTGCCGGTGCAGGCACCCTTGCCGCGAGCGCCGAGTGCGAACTTCAGCAATTTGGCGGGTCGCTACCGACAAGCAACCTTGTCGCGGACTAGCCGCAGCTCACTTAAGTTGTTGAGCGGACTCGAAACAAAGTAAGGGCGACCAGTCACGATTTGGTTCCTCCGCCGCACGTTTTTCATACAAAGCGCGGTCGTTCTAGGAAGATAACTTTAAAAATTTATTACTGATCTGAATCGATCGATGCAACGTTATTTCCTCTACTTGATTCCTTCCTTTGTACGTTTCTGCCTTACGCGTTTCAGGGAAACTTGCCGGTGCAGGCACCCATGCCGCATGGCCGAGTGCGGAACTTCAAAGAGCTTGGCAAGGGTCGCCACCGACAAGCAACCTTGTCGCGGACTAGTCGCAGCTCACTTAAGTTGTTGAGCGGACTCGAAACAAAGTAAGGGCGCGACCAGTCGCGATCTGGTTCCTCTGTGCATAGGTTCTCCATACAAAGTACTATCGTTCGAGGAAGATAACTTAAAAATTTAAAGATTGATTGCTCAGACTTTGGCAACTTAGCTTTTCTGTTTCTTGCTTCCCGATGAGGTGAAGCTTCCTCGAGCGGTGCCTGATCCATAGTATTATCTCCTCCTCCCCCCTGGTTAAGTTGTGCGCGAGGGAGCCTCCCTTTCTTTGCGACAAGAGAAAGAAGAGGAAATAACGTTATGGAGCCCAGTGGCTCGATTCTGCTTACCGGGTGTGGTTGCTGCACAAAGTGTTAGCCAAAACATGCAATAAATTGATGAAAGCATGAACTTGACGGGTTGTGCGCAACACATGGGCTTTATCGATGCATCGGGTCTGCGCCAGCTTTGTACAAAGGATCACATGCAACAGCGGCAAGACTTGTATAAAGGTGGTTGCCGGACGGGTCCCGACAACCGCGCCTTATGGGTAAAACTTACGAAGATGCTCAATGTTCCAGGAGTTTCTCACCGAATGCCATCTTCGGTCTCAAAGGCGGACGGCCAGCCTAGTGACTCGTTTCACCCGATAAGGGCCTTCCCACTTCAAGGCCAACTTGTTTGAATTCTTGGCGGACTGAACGCTGAAGAACAAGGTCGCCTTTCCTCGAGACTTCTGGCATTAACCTGCGGCCATGGTAGCGACGCAGAGCTTGTCAGAAGCGAGCAGCTCGACAATGACTCAAGATGATCCTCCTCAAGGAGCAAGGTCGTCATCTTGTCGCAGCTGCTCTTGCTCAAGCTCATCATAAGCGAGCACTCGAGGCGACCCAGATACGAAGTTCCGTGGGGAGAACTGCCTGCTCCATAGACTAGAGCAAAGGGTGCACGCCGGTGGCTCGATTTGGCGTCGTCCTGATCGACCAAAGAACCACCGGCAGCTCCTCGATCCAGTTTCTTCCGCACTTGTGCAGCCTGTCAAAAGTTCTGGTCTTGAGTCCGCGCAGCACTTCAGCATTTGCCCTCTCCGCTTGACCGTTGCTTCTCGGGTGAGCAACAGAAGCAAAGCAGACCTTGGCGCCAAGGTCTTGGACGTCTTGCATGAAGGTGCGACTCAGAATTGTGTGCCGTTGTCGGTGATGATCCTGTTAGGGATTCCAAACGGCAAACAATCGACCAAGAACTTGATTTGACCGTGTTGTCACCTTCCTCATCGCTTCCACTTCCGCCACTTTGTGAACTTGTCGATGGCGACGCATAAGTACTCAAAGCCCCGACAGCCGAGGGAAGGGGCCGAGGATGTCGAGCCCCTGCACCAAAAATGGCCGGGATAAAGGGATCATCCGGAGAGCTTGAGCTGGCTGGTGTATCTGCTTGGAATGGAACTGCACGCTTCACACTTGGTTACTTGTGCGCTTGCATCCCGGAGGGCTGTCGGCGGAAGAAACCTTGCCGGAAAGCTTTGCCGGCAAGTGCTCTTGCGCCAATGTGGTGACCACATATGCCTCCATGTATCTTCGCCAACAACTTCATCCATCTTCCCGAATACACTTCAATTTCACACCGTTGAGTCTTCTTCCTGCAAGATGCCGTCGACAAACCGGTACATACTTGACCTGCCGGGCTACTCTTTCCGCTTCTTCCGCTCTTCGGAAGTTCTCCGTCTCAAGGAAATGGACAATCTGCTGCGCCCATCTTTGGAGCCTCGTGGCTCGACAACAAGGACTAAAGGCACATATGTCGCTGCGGAACATCAGCTTCCACGGCGAGGACCTGCGGCCCTGCCGGAGCTTGATGCTCCCCGACAAGCTTGCCGGAGCAAGACTTGTCGGGAGCGTTTGCTTCAACGAAACAAACCCTGGGGTCTGTCGGAGCAGACTGCTCCTCAGCACTGTTGTTGTTGATCTTGGGGACCTTTGCAACGACGGCTTCCAGAAGCTCTGTCGGAAAGTAGTCACCAGAGGCCAACTTCCTCTTCTTGCTTTGTCCAAATGATGGTGTTACGGTTGGCTGAGTCGACTTGAGCACGAAAATCCCTGGTTCCATTGTGTAACTTAAGTGCAGCGCACTTTGACAGGGCGTCAGCAATATCATTCTAAGCTCTTGGAACATGTTCCATTTGCAGGCCGTCAAAGTGCTCTTCTAGCTTCCTCACTTCATCAACGTAGGCTTCCATCAACGGACTCTGGTAATCTTTGTTGACTTGGCGGACGACGAGTTGCGAGTCACCCCGACAATAAGCTTCTTGATCCCAAGGTCCATCATGATCCTGAGACCGCAAGCAAACCTTCATACTCTGCAGTATTGTTTGTCGCTTGCTCCTTGGGAAAGTGCATCCGGACGACGACTTGAGGTGCTGTCCGGTGGAGTGCGATAAGCAAGACGCCAAAGACCGGGCGCCTTGCAGCGAGAAGGCACCATCAAAGTACATCAGCCACTCTTTGCTTGCTTCTTTGACGGGAATGCTCGTCTCCTAATCTCTTCATCCGGGCGTTGGCGCCCATTCTGCTATGAATTCTTGGCGCTCCACCGCTTGCTTCCCGACTTTTTGCTTGACGGGTCGCATGAGGACAAACGGCCAAAGCGGTGCTCAATCACTTTCCGGGAACACCGGGATATCGGATGGTTGCCATGCAAACACGCCGACATTCGCCTCGCAGAAAGCAACGAAGCCTTCCTCTTTGGGGGTCGAGAGAGGCACTGATGGTGAAGGTACCACCAGCGCTGTCCTCCTTGGCGGGCACCTTCTTGGTCTTCGGCGGAGCCACCATCTTCTTGCACTTGCCGGTGGAGCTCGATGGTGCGTCCTCGACGGTAGCGCAGCACCAAGAGGTGCGCTTGCCGGAGTGAGCATCGAGCCCTTGCCGGACTTGGACTTGGTCTTCTTCCCCGGAGCTTCAGCTGACAAGTGTCCGGCTGTCGCCGCGGGCCGCTGCATCCCGGAAGATCTTGTCGGCAGATAAGGGCATCCTTCTTGTCGCCATGGACAGAGATGACGCTATCGGGCCCGGCATCTTGAGTAGGTTGTAAGCGTAGTGAGAGGCTGCCATGAACTTGGCGAGTGTCGATTTGCCAAGTATCCCATTGTAAGGCAATGGGAAATCGGCAACGCCAAACGTAACCCTCTCGGCCCCTGAAGTTCAGCTCGCTGCCAAATGTGACCGGCAACGTAATCTTCCCCTTCGGCTTGCTCCTTCCCGGATTGATTCCTTGGAAGGTACCGGTCTCTTCGAGCTCGCTGTCGGGGATTTGAAGCTTCTGGAGCACCGCAGAGGAGATCAGATTCAAGCTGGCCCCGCCGTCAACTAACATTTTTGTGACCTTGAGGTTGCGGATGGTTGGAGAGACCAACATCGGCAAGCACCCGACCGCAGTTATGCGATCAGGGTGGTCCTCAATATCAAACATGATAGGCGTGCTGGACCACTTCAGAGGCTTTATGCGACTTCACGGATGGTTCCGCTGCATTAACCTCCCGCATCCATTGCTTGAGTTGGCGGTGGGAGGTATGCGAGAAAGCACCTCCGTCAACACAGAGAACCTCTGTGGCTTTCTCAAACTCCTGCTCATCGCGTCGTCGTCCTCCATATCTTCGTCGTCATCATCATCTTCATCCTTGTCGCGCCGCTGGGAGGTCGATCTCCTTGTCGCCGCTTGACTTTGCCGCGTCGTCCTCCCCGGCCGGGCGCTTTCTTGCTTGCTCCCCAAAGACCTTCCCCGGGCCTTCTCCTTGTCTCGCCGCTCATACTCAGCTCTCTGCTGTTCGACAAGCTGCTCGACCTTCTTGCAGCTCTGGAGATCATGGCCCTTGGTGCGGTGGATCTTGCAGTACTGCTTGCCGGAGCCGTCCTGCTTGTCGGCGGCCGCCACCGACTGGTGGTTGGCATCAGCGGCAACCTCCTTGCCGGAGACACCAGCCTTGGCGTTCTTGTCGCCGCCTCCATTGCCGGACTACTCGACAGCTAGCACTTCTCTGCTTTTCTTCTTCCTGTTGCCTCGCCGCTGGCCCTTCTCTGCCGGGGCGGTGTCATCACCGCTGACCGCTTCAGACTTTCTCCGAGTCTCCTCCTTCCTCGCCACAAGACACTTGTCGGCCAAGGCGCATAGCTCATCGACGTCCTTGACTTTTGCACATCGCCATCTCCTCCTCATCTCGCGGTTCCGCACATTCGATGAAATGCGCCGATCACCGCGCGGGGTGGACGCTCGATGTTGTAGTGCACACGGCTGAATCTTCCGAATGAACTTGCGCAGGGACTCTCCTTCCTTCCGACGAGCAAGTGAAGGTCGCTCTCTTGGCCATGAGGTTTGTGGCCACCTGTGAAGGCGCCAACAAACTGATGGCACGGATCTGCCCAAGAGGATATGGAGCTGTCCGGCAAGTGCATGAGCCAAGATCTGGCGTTGGGCTTGAGCACGAGCGGGAAGTAGTTGGCGAGGATCTTGTCGTCCCGTCCCCCGCAGCTCGCACCGCGATGGTGTAGATGCTGAGGAACTCCGACGGGTGCGCCCTGCCATCATACTTCTCCGCACGTCTGGTTTGAAGTTTTTTCGTCACATCGACTTGCCGCAGCTCACGGTGAACGCAGGGCAACCTACAGCCAGACGGCAAGTCGCTGGCCCCTCCGGGCGTGCATGTCAACAGAAGGCCCAGCGCTTGTCGGATCGACGTCAGCGCTTCTCTTCGGGCGCCGATGCGAAGTTCGAGCGTCCTCTTGTTGTCGCTCATGAAGAACTTGGCGCTGGTCGCGGCGAGCGCGCGGATCCGACGACGCGGTGGAGTCGCTGTCGAGATGGATCCGTTGGCTCGGCGATCTTGGCCTTCTTGGCGGAGAGTGCACGGTGGTTGCACCTCCGACAGTCTCGTCGCCACCGGCTCGTGCCTTGTCGTCCTGCCGCGGCAACGATGGGGTTGGTTGCCGCGGGCGTCACCGCTGGCAAAGCCGATGAGGCTCGATAGTGGTTTCTCCATTCGCCGACCTTGTCGGCCGTCGGAGGGTAGTCGAGGAGCAGCCGAGCTCTCGCCAGAAGCTTCGCTGGAGTAGTAGGTGGCATTGGAGAATGCGGTCACGAGGCGGGACACGCCGGACTTCTAACTACGTTAGAAGGAGCAGCGCCCGTCCGGGCATCAGATCTCACTTGCGCCAGCATGTCGGCGCGCATGCTGGTCTTGAGGGTCTCGATCCAACGAACGTATGGCGTTGTGAACGCCATGACGTTGTTGGTCCCGTGTCTCCTGAGATGGGCGCGGGGGGTGCGCGGACACCGAGGTTTGCGGTGCCTTGTCCTTGGACTTGGCAACGTCGCGAGCTCCTTCGTCGGCGCCCGTCCCTCCGCCAGCGTCCGCCCCACCACCCGTTTGCTGCGGTGAGGGTGGGTACGACGCGGACGGCTCTGCTGCCGCCGAAGCCTTTTTCTTCGGTGGCATGTTGAGGAAGATGTTGATGGTGCTGCTCGCGTGAACGCCGGATCGGATTCACACGGCCTCGACGCCCCCTACCTGGCGCGCCAGAGATGTCGGGGAGGCTGATCGTACCCACGGACACCTATGGGGCCGGCGGAGCAGGCCCCTTTGTGGTTCGGAGGGGGCGGAGGTCGCACGAAGAGCGGATCGAGGCGATGCACACGAAGCGGTTTACCCAGCTTCGGAGCTCTCCGGAGAGATAAAACTCCTACTGCTGCTTGTTTGATCTATTGTGTTCTTGCTAGGGATCAATGCGAGCTACAAAACCTAGCTTGAGTGTATCTAGACTATGGCCAGTCGAACGGACCGAACTAGCCGAACCTTGCCAAGAATGCGAACCTCCTCTACGTTGCACTCGGGCCTCCTTTTATATGCTAAAGGGGTCTCCGACAGGTGGCAACATAGGCGAGGGTACAAATGTAAAAACAGGGGTTGGTGCACCTACTTGAACAGTGTACAGTGCAAAATACCTAACTCTGACGGTATGGGACAAGAGCAATAAATGCCCGTCGTTGTCGCCCAAATAGTGTAACAGAGACCGTCAGGTGCGCCTCCGCTCGCCACGATGGCGAACCTGTCAGCGCCGCTCATCGCTGCTCTCCGCTGGCTGCACAGCCGCTCGACACGCGCCCATGGAACGGTCCCATGGCGACACGTCGCTGGGTGAGCTGGAGCGGAGACGGAGAGAAGTTTCATGCCGCGGCAAGCGCCTTGTCAGCGGCGAATCCTTGTCGCGCTCGGAGGCTTGTCGCGCCTGAGCCTTCCCGGCAAGCTCCTCTTGCCGGGCCTTGTCTTCTGCGTGCACGAGGTGGCCTTCCGACAAGCTCTTCTTGTCGGGGTCTTGTCTGTGCCTAGAGAGGCCTTCCCGACAAGCTCCTCTTGTCGGGGTCTTGTCTTCAGAATGGCTGCGGAGGGTCTTGGCAGACGCCCGGCGAGGCTTGCCGCGGGGACGCTGCGACTGCCCGTGCACAAGTTCGGGGTACTAAGGTACCCCTACTTTAGTACACCGACAGGTTGCATCTTGCATATCATTTCAAACATGTATTGCCTCTAATTTGTTAAAGTGCCACTTATAATGAGACACTTCTAACTTGGTAGAGTGATTTTGGTTGGATCTTTCATATGGTGTCTAGCTTGCATTGCTTCCAATTTGTTGAAATGCCTTCTGCTTAGCGTTTTTCGTACATATTCCATCCTCCTAGAATGCGGTTGCCTTACATAAAAGTTGTGTTCGTCAGTATCATGCATCAACGAATTTGGAAGAGAGAATTTTATTCCTTTTTCTTGTGTGTTTACTTGACAAGGCAAAATCTAAAAGGCCGAACGCACGGAATGATGGTGGTCCTCTGGAGCAACCGAAATAGATGATCTCTACAGATTCTCCTGCTACTCCTATCAGCAAGGTAAGTTCCAAATCTCATCTCCCTACTCCACAATCCCGTGTGCTTGCTCTAAGATGGCAGTGTGATATTGGGTTGCATGTTGCATATGGTGCCTAGCTTGTATTGCTCCTAATTTGTTAAATTGCATCTCCTTATCTTACACATTATACATGTGAATATGACACGCCTTCCTGTTTTTGTACATACTACATATGCCTATCACACCATGTTCTTACATCAAACTACTATTCTTGTGTATCATGCATCTATCACTTATGATGAGACAGTCATGCCCGTGGGTTAGTATGAGACACGCTATTCTTATAAAGAGTGCAATTTCATCCTCCCCACATGATTCTCAAGAAACAGCAAGTCTAAATGAAGATATTGAACATAGCTTTGTACTTGAAGACCGCATTTCCCCTACACCACCATCGCAGGTGCTTGCTCTAACTTCGCAGTGTGATATGTGGTTGCATGTTGCATACGGTGTCTAGCTTGTAATGCTTCTAATTAGGGTAAATTGCATCTGCTTAGTTTACACATTATACTAGTGAATATGACATGCCTTCCTATTTTTGGTACATACTACATCTATCTGTTAACCATGTTCTTACATGAAACTACCTCTCTTCTGTATCCTACATCAGTCACTTATGATGAGACACCTTTATGCGTTGCATATTGCATATTATTTGTAGCTTGTTGCCATGTATTGCTTCTAATTTGGTCAAATACATTTATGAGGCCACCCTTTTAATTTGGCAGAGTGATATTGGTTTCATCTTTCATATGGTTTCTAGTTTGCAGGTAGTGTCCCTCATTGATTCGGTTTACCTACCGGAGATTACCCCTAAAAATGTATGAAGACATTGACGACAATGGTGGTATGTGAAGATATTCACATTGAAGACTATGACATGAGAAGACATTGAGTGAAGACTATGGAGCGCGAAGATTGTGTCGTTTGTTTCCTTTTCTTCTTTGTTGAGTCGTAGGAACCACCGTCTTTGTTAAGTGGGGTCCAAGTGATCATTGTCGTAATGATCAAGTGATGCTCAACCCAAATCCTATGTCTTCGAGCGAAGACAATGAGAGCAAAACTTATCCAGAATGGATGAGTCAGTTTGCTTGTAGCCCAAGTAAAGTTGCCGTGTGTGTTTGAAATCGACCGTTGGAACACGTGTCGGTTCCTTAGTGACCTGTGGTCATTTCGGACATAACAGGTCGGGTTGCCTAGTGGCTATAAATAGGCCACCCCTACACCATAAATTGGTGGCTGCTCGTAGTTAGTGCACGGCTTTTGTCGCTTGAGAGCAACCCACCTCGAAGCCTTTGAGAGAGAGAAATCCTTGCGAGGACAAAGCCCAAAACACCCAGAGCCAAAGAGTGTTAGGCATCACCAAGTTTTCCTGTTTGTGTGACTCAAGACTTATTACACTTGAGGACTGTGGAATCCTCCAAAGTTAGGCATCGCGTTCGAGCATCCAAGAGCCATTGTGGATTGCCGGTGAACGCAGCCTCAGGAAGGTTCGGAAGTCTACCTTGAAGACTTACCAGAGTGATTGGGCGAGGACTGTGTGTCCTTAGCTCAAGGGGAATAAGGTGAAGACACGGTCTTACGAGTTGAATCTCAGCCTCCCTAACTAGATGTACAGCTTGTCACAAAGAATCGAACTGGTCCAACAAATCCTGTGTCTTCAACAAGTGACTGGTTCTATCCCTTCCCTCCTTTTACCTTGAGTTTGTCTTCGTGAAGTCATTGCTTATATGTCATATCTGTTTGACTTCATTGCTTGACCTCTATCGTTGTTTGGCTTCATACTATCTTCCATCCTGATCCTTACTACATAGCTGCTATTAGTCTTGTCCGTTCACATTATTGCATACTTGACTATGGCTTGCTTGTTGTAGTTTATCTTCCGCTGCATATCAATTAGGTCATTTCTATTGTTTGTTTTCAAACATTCGTGTTTTGAAGACTTTCCTAAAATCGCCTATTCACCCCCTCTAGTCGATAACTAGCACTTTCAATTGGTATCGAGCAAGGTACTCCCTTGTTCGTGTGATTCGCTTAACCACACGGAGTTTTAGCTATGTCGACCGCAGGATAATCAAAGTCTCCGCTGCTTGCCCGTGTTCGATGGAACTGACTATCCCTCATCGAAGAATAAGATGCGATGCATCTTGAAGCCATTGATGTCGACCTCTAGTATGTCGTCAAGAACGGCGTTCCCAAATCAGTGAAGGTGTCACCCCGCCGATGTCAAGAAGTTCATTCAATCGACTCCACCGCAAAGAACATCATCCGTGGTCATCTCACCAAAGGACAAGATGGCCGCAGGAGTGCTCCGAAACGTTGAAGCTAGTCCGGGACTGGCTATCCAAGGTCAACGAAGGCGTCTCAACCCGTAGAGATCAAAGAATCGGTGTTCTTCGCAACCTCTTCAACCGCTTCAAGAGAAACGACAATGAAAATGTCCAGCTCACGTTTGATCGCCTCACCGACATCACAAATGAGCTTCATGCACTTTGCGCCACCGAGATCACCAAGCATGAAATCGCTAAGACACTACCGAGATCACTTGATGCCTCTTTTGACACCCTTGCCCTCATGATACAAGAACGCCCCGACTTCAAGACACTCGATCCGTCTGATATACTTGAGAGGCTCAACACACATGAGTTCCAAATTTTCGTGAAAAGAGATATATATGGTCCCAACTATGGCCGAACTCGCGCTTTGAAGGCAAAAGTTGTTTCCTCATCCAAGAAGATTCGATTGCGGTTCGATGATCCTTTAGACATTGGAAAGGAACTTGCTATGCTTGTGAAGAAGTTCCAGAAGTTCACTAGGAAGAAAGGCTTCAGAAAGTCTTCACGATCCAGCTCAAGAGATGATGAAGCTTCCACTCATGACTACAAGAAGAGAACCTGTCACAAGTGCAAGAAAACTGGACACTATATCTCTGAGTGTCCACAGTGGGACAATGAGAAGAAGAAGAAGAAGAAGAGCAAGGAATATGATTCTGATGACAAGAAAAATAAGAAATCTTCAAAGTCTTCTTCCAAGTCTTCATCAAAGTCTTCATCGCATAAGAAGAGCTCATCTAGCAAGGCTCGTGCCTTTGTTGGCAAGGAAATGGATTCAGAGGAGGAGTCTGCTTCTGAGGAAGTGGAGGTGGAGTCTGAAGAGGAGTCCGACCCGGGCGTTGCAAGTCTGGCTTTAGCCACAGCCTATGTTGCCAAGTCCATCTTCAACATCAAGACAATGACTTCTACACCAACGTTGAAGCTGATGACAAGGACGACCCTGCTCCCACCTACTGCTTCATGGCACGCGGTGCCAAGGTAAAATCACGTGATGCTTACTTTCAAACATCAAGTGAAGATGACTCTGATTGTGAATCCAAGCCCAGCTACAAAACACTTGCTAAAATTGCAACCGAACAACAAAGAGCTATGGAACATACTCAAAACTGTTAGACAAAAGCGATGACCTGTTGGACACGGAAATGACACGTTCACGCCCTTAGTTGAAGACATTAAAATCTTCATGCTAAGTACCAAGAACTTGAAAGTCGTCATGAAACGCTCTCAACTACTCATGAAAGGCTCTCCTATGATTATCTTCAAAGGAAGCAAGAGCTTGAGAAATTGAGAGCGGCTCATGAAGATCTTCAAAAGAGAATGAGTCACTTCGCTCAATGCATCAGTTCCGCTCGTGATGGATTTGAACCACCATGTATAAAATGCCTTGAGCGTGATATAGCTACCTCTGTTCTTTGAATGTTCAACTGCTGCTACTGTTGCATTGTCTTCAACTACTAATGTGGTAACTAACCCCTCTGCGGAGGATACCATCGCTATTGCCGGATGAAAATGCTAGGTTGAAGACATTGCTTGAAACGGGATGTATAAAAGTCCGAAAGGGCATCGTAAACTTTGCGATGTCCTCAAAAGCGTATTCTGAACCAAACCCTAGGAAAGAGGGTGTTGGGTTCTGAAAGGAAAATGAATGTTGATGGTTCCTCATCGAAGCCCGAGCAAGTATCCCAAAACCACATGGGTTGCTGCAAAGGGACCTTCAATGGATCCATCCACCTTATCCGGCTTTACCTGTGCTAACCCTATTATCATTGATGAATCCTTTGATGCAAACTATAAGCTGTTCAAGAATCGTAATGGTGAAGTGTTTGCCGTATATTGGTACTAACTGCAGGAATGGACCCCCTATGAAGAAGATCCGGTTCCCAAAAGCTGTCTTGAGAATCTTCCAGTTGAATGTCATCATGACACCACCGGGAAGAAGACAAACCCTGCACCTAAAGCGCCATATGGTCCAAAGGCTTCATACATGCACCAAGGACTCACCTGAGTCACCCTAACGCCAATGTTTTGCAGGGAAACCGTACTCAAATTTATGAATATGAGCGTGTGTCTTCAAACCGCTATGTTCATAGAACTAAGAACTTTTCTGCTTATCCATATGAGTATTATTCATCTCCTGCAAGGCTATTTGCTAGGGCTCCAAAGCCGAAATTCTCAGATGCTGCACTTAGACTCATTGCTTCTAAGCCACCCCTGAAGATGTGGGTGGTTAAGAAGAATTAACTCTCTTTGCGGTGAAAGGGTCTCCACCGAAAATCAAAGGCGTCGATGCTATTGTCGGGGACCTAAAACATCTTGTAGGGCACAAGATCAAATGCCCAAATGGTCTCACTATGTATTTTGTTCCTGAATCATTTGCCATTCATCCTATCAGTCCTAATCTTGATTTAAGCTTCAATAATCCACTTGCCTGTCAAATGTTTATGCTTCACAATGCTCTTGGTGAAGCCTATCCCCCTAACTACTGTAGGGTATGACACCTCATGCTTCAGAATGGATTATGGACAGTGGATGCACTAATCATATGACTGGTGATCGAAGTCTTCTCATGGACTCAACCTTACGTCCAGCAGACAAGAGTCATATCACATTTGCTGACACTGGTAAAAGCAAGGTATTGGGTCTAGGTAGAGTTGCAATCTCAAAGGATCAACACATGGATAAAGTGATGCTTGTTGAATCCCTTGGTTTCAACTTGATGTCTTTCTCAATGCTTTGTGACTTGAACATGATTGTGATATTCGGAAAATATCGTTGCCTTGTACTAATGGAATCTGACAAGTCTCTAGTCTTTGAAGGGTATAGGAAAGATGATCAATACATGGTAGATTTCTCAAGAGGTCCACGACTTGTCGTATGTCTTCTTGCAAAAGCTTTAGAATCTGGCTCTGCATCGGAGGTTGGGGCATCTTGGCATGAGGAACTTACACACACTCGCCAAGAAGAAGCATGTCATAGGCATCGAAGGTGTCAAGTTCAAGAAGGATCATTTGTGTGGTGCCCGCTGTCGGAAAGATGACTAGGGCAAAGCACCCTCGAAGACAATCATGACGACTTCTCAACCATTTGAGCTGTTACACATGGATTTGTTTGGACCTACTCATTACTCTACCCTCACAACAACTGCTTGTCTCTATGGCTTCGTCATTGTTGATGACTACTCAAGATACACATGGGTGCACATAATTCTCTACAAGACTGAAGTGCAAGATGTCTTCAGACGCTTCGCCAATCGAGCAATGAACAATTATGGCGTCAAGATCAAGCATATCAGAAGTGACAACGGCACTGAATTCAAGAACACCGGACTTGATCTTTATCTAGATACCATGGGAATCACTCATGAGTTCTCTGCTCCATACACACCTCAGTAAAATGGCATCGTGGAGCGCAAGAACAGAACCCTCATTGAGATGGCTCGAACGATGCTCGACGAGTACAATACACCAAGAAAGTTCTGGCCTGAAGCTATTGATACAGCATGTCACGTCATCAACCGTGTTTATATCCATAAGCTTCTAAACAAAACATCCTATGAGCTCCTTACTGGCAAAAAGCCAAATGTCAGCTACTTCAGAGTATTTGGGGCTAAGTCTTTGGATCAAGGATCCCCATCACAAGTCAAAATTTGAACCCAAAGCTCACGAAGGCTTCATGCTCGATTCTGGAAAGGACTCACACTCTTACAGTAGTCTTCAATCTCTATCTCTACAAAATCGTCAAATCAGAGACGTGCGATTTGATGAAACCAATGGTTCACAAAGAGAGTTCCTGCCAAGCACACTAGACGAAGCTCCGCCCAAAGGAATCTATCAAGGCGATGGGAATTGGTGAAATCATGCCTTCAAGCACAACTGAAGAGGAACTTATCATTTCTCGCACCTAACCAACCTCAAGACACCGCCACCAAGACAATCCTCCCAATGATGACAATGATCAGCATGAGCAAAGTCTTCGCCCGATTCATCCTCGTGTTGCAAATGAAGTACAGATTGAGAAGATAATCGATAGCATCAATGCACCTGGTCCGCTTACTCGCTCAAGAGCAACACAGCCTAGCAAATTTCGTGGGCATTTTTCATTTGTGTCAATATCGTAACCCAAGAAAGTTGCTGAAGCTTTTATGGAACCGTAATGGATTCAAGCTATGCAATAAGAACTTCAACAGTTCAAGCTAAATAATGTTTGGGAACTTGTCAAGCACCCCGACCCTAAAGCATAACATTATTGGCACCAAATGGATATATCGAAACAAGGAAGATGAGCATGGTCAAGTCGTCAGAAACAAAGCACGGCTTGTGGCTCAAGGATATACTCAAGTTGAAGGAATTGACTTTGATGAAACATTTGCTCCTGTAGCTAGGCTTGAAGCTATTCGCATACTACTAGCCTATGCTAACCACCACAACATCTTGCTCTATCAAATGGATGTGAAGAGTGCATTTCTCAACGGCAAGATTGAAGAAGAAAGTATATGTCGCTCAATGTAACATCCCAAAAATTTTAAATTTTGGAATGTTATAAACAAATAGATAGTTTTGATTGATTGTTGATTGATTGACTGAAAGTGAGTGAGTTTGAAACTTTTTGAAAGTTAAATGAGAGGGAATAAAAGGACTTTCCCAAACTTTCATTTTTGCTTTTATGATCTACGGAATTCAAATTCTTTTCATCACGAAACCCTGGAGAGAAGATGACATGACTTCTTCCATTTATTTAAATGACAAGGGGTGTTGAAAATATTTGAATACCATTTGGAAAATATTTCCAATTCTAAAACTTTATGCAACTAAATGATTTTCACGAGCGAAGATAAAATGACTTCTTCAAATTATATGAAATATGAGTTGGGAGTCTTCAAAGAATTAAATTCAAAGTTCTTTTGAATTTATTTTCAATTTGGAGTTATTTGAGTTTTATTCAAATTATTTTTCTCCAAAAATAAAATATATGGAAAATAGGGTAACATGATTCCCTACATCAGAAAATTGGAGAGAAATAAATTTGAATTAATTTTGGTATTTTTTTTAAAAATGATTTTATTGGGTTTTAAATAGGTCAGTAGCACTGTTTGAATTATTTGAATTTTTGTGGATTTTATTTGAAACTAAAATAATGTTCATGTTGTAGAAAATCTTTTTCTGAAAATTTTGATATATTATATGCCCATATAATATTTTCATTTAATTTGTTTTATTTGTCCGGAAAATGTTTATTTAAAAAACCTTCCCCATCACTGAACTGGGCCTACTCCTCGCCAGTCCGCTGCCCAGCCACTGCCGTCAGTCGCCCCCGATCTCCCAGGAGACCGACTCAGACGGGAGCGCTGGGCCACCGTCCCATGGCGGACTCCCGCCTCGCCTTCCCCAAGCCGCGCCTCCCCTCCCCTCCTATAAAAGGGCGTCGCCCGGGCCCCGTCTCTCCTCTCCTCCTCAGACGCCGCACAGACTCTTGCAGCGCCATGAAGCCGCCGCTCGGCGAGATCCAGCCACCGCCGCCGCTCCACTCCGTTGCCCCATCACGCCGCCACCACCATCGTCACCGACCGCGCCAGATCCCCATCCACTCCGCCGAGCCGGAGGGCCACCGGAGTCGCCGCCCCGTCGACGTCTGACCCGCCGCCGCCCTCACCCTCGCCGCCGGCAACCACCGTCGCCGCAGTTGGTTTTTCTCGACCGACGCCCGAACCGGTATAATACCTCCCTTGGGTTTATTTTTTTTCCTCCGGTTTTTCTTTTAAAATCGGTTTTATTTTTTTTAGTTAGATTAATTAGTGGACGTTCGTCCGTTAGTATTCGGTAGCGAACGATTTTCACTGTTGAGCGTTCAGTAACGAATGTTCGCTATTTAGATTTTTCTTTTTATTTTAGTTTTCTGCCAGGGACCTATCCGTAGTGTTATTTCTACAGATTAGTCCCTAATCTTCAAACGGCTATAACTTTTCACTCGTTAGTCCAAATTCAACGAAACCAACGCCCACTTCTTCGTTATGATCTCCTCTATCCAGTAATACAACTTAGACATGTTTTTGAAAGTTTTAAAATTTGAATTCAAACTGATTTGTATTCAAACTTCATTTGATCATAACTTGAGTTTCGTAACTCCGATTTAGTTGATTCTTTTTGCATATCGAAGCTCTTGACCTAAACTTTCTGATAAGGCCAAATTCACATAATGTTGGTACTGTTAGAAATTGTTTTATGTTGCAAGAGTTATTTGATTGGTTTTGACATTTTCCGAATTTTTTTCTTTGTTCTTTCCGATCTTTTGAGTGATTGCTTATGTGTGGTTACCATTGCTTGCTTACGATAGATTGACCAGAGTGTGACGAGTAGAACTATCAAGAGTTTTGAGTGTGAATCATCTTCATCAACTTTGCAGGCAAGTAACACTTGATCATATTCTTTTCATACACAGTTTTTATGCATTAGTTTCAACCCTCAAACATTGCATGATTAGGATGTCATTAATTTGTGGGTTGGGAAGTAGATGATGAGGTAGGAACCTATTGCCCTATTGCTATCAAACCCTTGGGAGTTACTCTACGTGTTGCTTATATTGCCATGCTATGCTCGTAGACGTGGTTTGGGTTTGAGTGATATTCACGACAGATGTGAGATTGTCAATTAATGGTTTACTTTAAGGTCGCAACTTAAATACACATCCTGGTGGATTGAGGCACCTGGGAACCCAAAGGTTGTTCTGCTTTTATTTTTGGAAATCCCGGGTACCCGTGTGATCTTCCTAAGGACCGCCACCTGTGCTCAAAGGAATCGAGACTATTCATGCTAGAAACTTCGTGTGCAGCCACAAGCTATTATGGGCTCTAGCATAGTTGAGTAAGTTACGTGAAGCTCTCAAGAGGTAGATCAGCAGGTAGTGGGTTTTATAGGTTGGTATGATCTATCCGAGTAGAGAGTTAATGCTTCGAAAGACTGTGTCTCGGTCATCCGCTTTCTTAAACACCATGTAGTGCGAAATCCAACGGAGGCGATCGAGTCTTGTGGGGAAAAGTGCTAAACCTCTGCAGAGTGTACAAACTAATCATGGTTAGCCGTGTCCCCTGATTTTACGGACAATTCTGAGTATCTAGTACTTGAGTATTCACATGTATCTCATCACTCTAAATTAATATTGATGGGTTGTTTAATACCTTAATTGGGATTGAGTTGGGGTTACACCTTCTCAATGATGTTTCAACCACCATGATAGTTAAAATAAAATTTATTCCTTTGATATAGGGAAAAATTGGCTTTTTGCAAAACTGTAACCATAGAGCTTTCCACCAGCCATATATGCATGTAGTATAGGCTTATTCCTTCATTATTCTCTATGTGTTACTTTGCCAAAGATATTCCATGTGCTTGACCCGTTTTCGGGCTGCAACGCGTTTCATGTTGCGCATTTTTTCGCATTTACGACAGTAAGTGATACGTTAGGGTTACGATTTCCTATACTCAACTTTGCCGTTGGTGTTGATGGGAATCCACAACCTTGTTGCTTCCGCTATATTTTGGATTGAGGTAATAGTATTTACGTTACTTTATACATGTGATTTACCTCTGTTATAAATCCTTCGAGTCTTGTGTGTGTCAAAGATACCGATCCGAGGATGACACTTTGCCACGTAGACTTGATCAATTCGGTCGGGTCGCTACAAGATGGTATCGAGCACATGTTGACTATAGGACGTGACCCTAGAAACCCATAAGCCCATAGGAAAGATTTTTCTCTACAACTTTTTTTCAAAAGATCTTTTACCTCTCTTCTCTTGAGCTTATTCAAATATTCCCTTTAGTGAGACCATACCCCTTTTCCCTTTTGACCACTTGAAGATTTGGTGATGAGACCACTCCAAGGAGACAAGATATCGGACAACTAAGACCATTTGGAATGAAGAGGATTTTACCGTGTAAATGGAAACTAAAACTGTTGAAGACTCCGAAGACTAGGAGATTTTGAAGGCTCTGAAGAATTCACAGATTTGTATGACCTTGGAAGGCTACCTTTATGGAACCTGGCAGACTATGGAAGTCACAATACCCGAGATCAAGGTGTATCGGAGAAAGACCGGAGCATGGAGAGTTAGTAACTCAAAGTTTTGTCAGGAGAACCCTAAGGCAGGAGATATCAATTATGGAATGATAGCTCATGGAAATGACAAGAGCAGAAACACGCTATCCATGATGTTATCGCCCGCTTATGCCATTGTCACCATGCGGAGTTAAGTATGCAGATACATGGAAGGATAGATGGTAGAAGGTCGATAGAGCATCATCGACCAAAAGGTGCAGTTTTGAATCTTAGCCGGTGTATCACCAGATCCGGAGTGTTACATCGTGAAGTTAAGATGGACCTACAAGAAGCAATATTTGACAAGCGTGCAATTGGTGAAGAACTCAGAACCGGAAGCTCAAGTAACCAAGCCGAGGAACAAAACCTCGAGATACCGGAGATTAAATCGGGGTGAAGGACGATGGGATCATGGTTCATGTCAAGGAAGTTGAAATCGTAAGTTTGGAATGCCACTCCGTAAATATTAAAGGACGTCGCAAGAGACTTCACGTCAACAGAGATGATTTGACAAAAGAACTTGAGAAGGACAAGCATGATCGGAAGAAGCCATCGGAGACATGAACAGACTTGAAGAGTTTGACGACATTGACCTTTAGAAGACCAAACCCCAGTTTTATACCTACGTTAGATGCGACGTTTGTGAGCTGTCATCTGTTTGTTGTTTTTCTGACAGCCACAATAAAATCTGTTTTTTTTTCAAAACTTTTGTTTGCATTGTGTGCATCCCTCTCGTTCTCTCTTATCCCACCCCAAACCCATGGACCTGTTCGAAGATGAATGGAGCAGATCTTATATTTTCTGGACCGATGAGTCAATTGGAGATGCATCGATGGATTTAGAACATGGAGGATCACATGAAGAACAACCCTATAGTCAGAAAGGATATGGCCCAGCATGCTCTTAAGTGTTTTGGAAGAGGTGCTGCTACCTGGTGGAGGATGTACCAAACCATCAACGGATGGCAAGGAGTAACCACTTGGGGAGAAATTAAGTTGACTTTGCTAATGTCTCGGTTTGTCCCGTAAATTGAAGCCTTCGGGAAAGGATATGAAGAAACCCCTGCATGCAAGCTTTGTGGAGAAATAGGACACATCCATAAAGAACACAAGGATGAATGCCCAAATTGTGAAGGAGGTCACCCAGCTGAAGAATGCCCAACTAGGCAGATCACTTGTTTCTTGTGTGAAGGAACTACCCACTACCCTGCTCAGTGTCACATTTACACTATGGTACAGAGAACCATCCAGTAGAAGAAAGAAGAAATGAAAGGAGCCCTCATGGAGATGTTAGAAGAACCTGTGACGAAGGAAGATGTTGAGGACACACACAAAGGAAACAAAATTAAAGCACGCACCAAGTCATGCTATTCATGTGGAGAAGAAGGACACATCTCCCAAGATTGTCTGAATGGAGATCTAGTAGAATTCCCGATAGAGGAAGTAGAGTATGACCCACAGGAAATAGAAGCCCTGATTGGAACGGAAATGTCCAGAAGAGTAATAGATTGGATTCCGTGAAGGACCTGAGTCATGTCACCGTTACAAATGCAAGGAGTCGTGGCACTACATCAACACTTGCCCAAAATGGAAGCCGAGGACCCAAGGAGGCTATGTGATCATGAGGAAACCTCGAAACCCGTCAAGTAATATGTTTCCGTTGTAATGTAGTAGGGCACTTTGCCGTAGATTGTCCAAGGAGAAGGAGACTGGTGATATATAGTTGAATTTGTAATGAATAAATGTAGTAGTAGAAGTGAGAGCTTTTTCTTTTATATTGAGGTGTTAAGTTGAGACATGTAATGGAAGAGCGAGATGATTGTAATAATTTAAGAATCAATGAAGTTAGCAAAGTGTTGGTACTGCTTTGGATTTTATGAGTTACCCTATGAGGAAAGATGCTGACCAATTTCGAGGATATGAGAAATATGGTCTATGGAATATTGGAACATTTTAAGGGTGGTAGACCTCAGAAGAACCGTTGACCTCGAAAAGATAAGGATACCCATCGAATGGATTTCGCACAAAATGAATATGAGTTTTGTCTCGATATGTTTGATACCCCAAGAGAGTGTGGGATGACGTTGGAGACTGGGTTGTTTGGACCAAATGTGACCAAGGATTCTAAGAGAATGTTAAGTGGATTCGAGATAGATCAAGGTAGCTCACCAGCGGAAAGAGTTATGCAGACTCAAAAACGCAAGGAGGTAGTCCTTCGTGTGTCCCCTCTGCGAGGAGTTAGACGATTTGAGTTAAGGGAAAGTTAGCCCCGAGATTGTAGGACCATACCGAGTTTTGGAGCGTATGGGAGAATTGGCTAACAAGTTGAAGTCACCCGAAGGACTGTCAGAGTTCATGATGTGTTTCACGTTTCCCGCTTGAAGAAGTGCCATGCGTAGATGGCCAAAATTACCTCAGAAAGACGCTTTTAACCCTCGAAAGGATAATGATGTTCCACGAAGTGGAGTATGGACTTCATAAGTATAAGTTTTTATCTCGGTATGTGGGACATCCCACGAGGATGAAGAGATGATTTACTATTGGAGATAAAGGAGGTATGATGTTGGAAACATGGATCAATGGAAAATTCCAAGATGAGTCTGAGTAATCATGTCCCCATTTGGTGCAAATATAAGGAAAAGAGACAGTACATTTGGATGGATTTTAAGTATGCCAGGAAGTTGGAAGTTGGGATAATGATCAGTTGCCCAGATGATGTGTTCAAGGATTTTAAGTGATGAGATGGGCCATAACCCATGTGCTCCGTGACCTGCCAAGAAGCAAGCACACTCTTGAAGGAAAACCCTGGAAGAAGTTACGGTTTTATCAACCGACGATTCTATAGGAGTTTATGCAAAACCTGAGTGTTGTGAAGAAATGATAGATGTTTGTTTGGCTTGCAGAAATCAATGGATTTTCCGAACTTGGTTCGTCGACAAGAGAAATTCTGCAATGCTTGTGAGGATGACCGAGTGTTAGAATGCGAGATTCGCTAAACCATGTACAAGGTAATGATTTGGGTGCGGGATGGATTGATCACCATACCGACTTACTCTTATTATTCGCCTTGCTATACGGGATGGTAAATCTGAGTGACTTACCTATAGCAGAGAGACGACGATATTAAACCTTGTTTAAACCTTAGAACGGTATAGGTATTTCTTTTCCCCTTGTACAAGGCAGTTGTTGCCAACCGTAGGAAATACGTTGAGGTTCAACCCAGACCCGTTTTCTGTAGGAGAAACCATAAATTGTTGACCACCATGAGATATCGATAGTTGTTTAGAATTGGCGCCAGACCCGTCAGCTATGAAGACCCAGTCTCGGAACAACCTTACCAAGAAGTAAAGGACGAAGGAATTGAGGAAAAGGTTATGCCACTACCAGAAGAGCCCAGAGAAGGAATTATACTTACGATTTGAGAAGACCGACACTGTCAACGATAAGGATGGAGTATATGAGTTTTGATGGAACCATAACCAAGCTTCTAAGGGTGGTAGCACCCAGACCCCCTGTGATGATCGATGGATTTTTGAGAAGACCCACAAACCTAACCTATTTCTTTCTAGCCTCTCCGAATCTCGAGGACGAGATTCATTTTAAGGGTGGTAGTTTGTAACATCCCAAAATTTTTAAATTTTGGAATGTTATAAACAAATAGATAGTTTTGATTGATTGTTGATTGATTGACCGAAAGTGAGTGAGTTTGAAACTTTTGAAAGTTAAATGAGAGGGAATAAAAGGACTTTCCCAAACTTTCATTTTTGCTTTTATGATCTACGGAATTCAAATTCTTTTCATCACGAAACCTCGGAGAGAAGATGACATGACTTCTTCCATTTATTTAAATGACAAGGTGTTGAAAATATTTGAATACCATTTGGAAAATATTTCCAATTCTAAAACTTTATGCAACTAAATGATTTTCACGAGCGAAGATAAAATGACTTCTTCAAATTATATGAAATATGAGTTGGGAGTCTTCAAAGAATTAAATTCAAAGTTCTTTTGAATTTATTTTCAATTTGGAGTTATTTGAGTTTTATTCAAATTATTTTTCTCCAAAAATAAAATATATGGAAAATAGGGTAACATGATTCCCTACATCGTAAAATTGGAGAGAAATAAATTTGAATTAATTTTGGTATTTTTTTTAAATGATTTTATTGGGTTTTAAATAGGTCAGTAGCACTGTTTGAATTATTTGAATTTTTGTGGATTTTATTTGAAACTAAAATAATGTTCATGTTGTAGAAAATCTTTTTCTGAAAATTTTGATATATTATATGCCCATATAATATTTTCATTTAATTTGTTTTATTTGTCTGGAAAATGTTTATTAAAAAAAAAACCTTCCCCTCCGCCGAACTGGGCCGGCCCAGCTCCCTGCCGGGCCGCGGCCCAGCCACCATTGTCAGCCGTCTCGATCTCCCGCAGAGACCGACTCCCAGACGGAGCGCCGCCCATGTCCCATGGCCGGACTCACGCCGCCTCTGCCTTCCCCAAGCCGCCTCCTCCTCCTATAAAAGGCGCCGCCGCCCCGTCTCTCCTCTCCTCCTCGCACTTTGCCGCCGCACCTCTTGTCACAGCCATGAAGCCGCTCGGTGAGATCCAGCCACCGGCCGATCCACTCCGTCGCCCCGGGCCGCCACCACCATCGTCATCGCCGACCAGCGCCGCATTCCCCGTCCACTCCGCCGAGCCGAGGGCCACCGAGCCGCCGCCCGTCGACGTCCGAGCCGCCGCCCTCTCCCTCGGCTGGCAACCACCGTCGCCAGCGGTTAGTTTTTCTCGACCGACGCCTTAACCGGTATAATACCTCCCGTCCGGTTTTTTTTTTCCTCCGGTTTTCTTTTTAAATCGGTTTTATTTTTTAGTTAGATTAATTAGTGGACGTCAGTCCGTTAGTATTCGGTAGCTTAACGACTTTCACTGTTGAGCGTTCAAAGAACGAACGTTCGCTATTTAGATTTTCTTTTTATTTTAGTTTTACGCCAGGACCTATCCGTAGTGTTATTTCTAGAGTTAGTCCCTAATCTTCAAACGGCTATAACTTTTTACTCGTTAGTCCAAATTCAACGAAACCAACGCCCACTTCTTCGTTATGATCTCCTCTATCCAGTAATCCAACTTAGACATGTTTTTGAAAGTTCTAAAATTTGAATTCAAACTGATTTGTATTCAAACTTCGTTTGATCATAACTTGAGTTTCGTAACTCCGATTTAGTTGATTCTTTTTGCAAATCGAAGCTCTTGACCTAAACTTTCTGATAAGGCCAAATTCACATAATGTTGGTACTGTTAGGAATTGTTTTATGTTGCAAGAGTTATTTGATTGGTTTTGACGTTTTCCGAATTGTTTTCTTCGTTCTTTCCGATCTTTTGAGTGATTGCTTATGTGTGGTTACTATTGCTTGCTTACGATAGATTGACCAGAGTGTGACGAGTAGAACTATCAAGAGTTTTGAGTGCGAATCATCTTCATCAACTTTGCAGGCAAGTAACACTTGATCATATTCTTTTCATACCCAGTTTTTATGCATTAGTTTCAACCCTCAAACATTGCATGATTAGGATGTCATTAATTTGTGGGTTGGGAAGTAGATGATGAGGTAGGAACTTATTGCCCTGTTGCTATCAAACCCTTGGGAGTTACTCTACGTGTTGCTTATATTGCCATGCTATGCTCGTAGACGTGGTTTGGGTTTGAGTGATATTCACGACAGATGTGAGATTGTCAATTAATGGTTTACTTTAAGGTGGCAACTTAAATACACATCTGGGTGGATTGAGGCACCTGGGAACCCAAAGTGTTGTCTGCTTTATTTTGGAAATCCCGGGTACCCGTGTGATCTTCCTAAGGACCGCCACCAGTGCTCAAAGGAACTGAGACTATTCATGCTAGAAACTTCCGTGTGCAGCCACAAGCTATTATGGGCTCTAGCATAGTTGAGTAAGTTACGTGAAGCTCTCAAGAGGTAGATCAAAGGTGTAGTGGGTTTTATAGGTTGGTATGATCTATCCGGAGTAGAGAGTTAATGTTTCTGAAAGACTGTGTCTCGGTCATCCGTTTCTTAAACACCATGTAGTGCGAGAAATCCAACGGAGGCGATCGAGTCTTGTGGGGAAAAGTGCGCAAACCTCTGCAGAGTGTACAAACTAATCATGGTTAGCCGTGTCCCCGGTTACGGACAATTCTGAGTATCTAGTACTTGAGTATTCACATGTATCTCATCACTCTAAATTAATATTGATGGGTTGTTTAATACCTTAATTGGGATTGAGTTGGGGTTATACCTTCTCAATGATGTTTCAACCACCATGATAGTTAAAATAAAATTTATTCCTTTGATATAGGGAAAAATTGGCTTTTTGCAAAACTGTAACCATAGAGCTTTCCACCAGCCATATATGCATGTAGTATAGTCTTATTCCTTCATTATTCTCTATGTGTTACTTTGCCAAAGATATTCCATGTGCTGATCCGTTTTCGGGCGCAACGTTTCATGTTGCGAGACTTTTTCGCATTTACGAGTAAGTGATACGTTAGGGTTACGATTTCCTATACTCAACTTTGCCGTTGGTGTTGATGGGAATCCACAACCTTGTTGCTTCCGCTATATTTTGGATTGAGGTAATAGTATTTATGTTACTTTATACATGTGATTTACCTCTGTTATAAATCCTTCGAGTACTGTGTGTGTCAGCATACCGATCCAGGGATGACACCTAGGCACAGAGACTTGATCCATTCGGGTCGGGTCGCTACACTCAACCACCTGGCTTTGAAGATCCAAAACATCCTGATATGGTGTACAAGCTAAATAAAGCACTGTATGGCCTCAAACAAGCTCCTCGCGCCTGGTATGGTACAATCAAAGACTTCCTGAAGAGCAAAGGCTTCAAACCTGGATCCCTTGATCCCACACTCTTCACGAAGACATATGATGGTGAACTGTTTGTATGCCAAATATATGTGGATGACATTATCTTCGGCTGCACCAACCAGAAGTATAGTGGTGAATTTGGATACATGATGCAAGAACAATATCAGATGTCCATGATGGGAGAGCTCAAGTTCTTCCTTGGTCTTCAAATTTGTCAGCAAAGAAATGGCATCTGTATATCTCAAGAAAAATACCTCCAAGATTGTCTGAAGAAGTTTGGAATGCAAGAGTGCAAAGGATACACGACGCTAATGCCAGCCAAACACCATTTGGGTCCCGACGACAATGGTAAAGAGTTCGATCAAAAGGTATACCGCTCCATGATTGGTTCCTTACTTTACCTATGTGCATCTAGGCCAGATATTATTCTTAGTATTTGCATGTGTGCTCGATTCCAAGCGGCACCAAAGGAATCGCATCACTTAGCTGTGAAGCGAATTCTTCGATATTTGGCTCACACCCCAACACTCGGATTATGGTATCCAAAGGGCTCAAAATTTGATTTGGTTAGATTTTCGGATGCTGATTATGCTGGTGACAAGGTGGATCACAAACCTACATCAGGCACATGTTACTTTCTGGGATGATCACTCGTCTGTTGGTCTTCAAAGAAGCAGAACTGTGTATCACTCTCAACTGCAGAATCTGAATACATTGTCAGCCGGATCTTGTCAGTTTCAGCTTCTATGGATGAAGCAAACTCTCAAGGACTATGGCATCAATCTAACACAAGTACCTCTCTTCTGCGACAACGAAAGCGCCATCAAGATTGTCAACAATCCAAATCCGGCACTCGAAGACAAAGCACATTGAAATTCGTCATCATTTTCTCAGGGATCATGTCATGAAGAAAGATATCGACATCATTCACATCAACACTGAAGAGCAACTGGCAGATATCTTCACAAAGCCCTTTGATGAGAAAAGGTTTTGCAAGTTACGGTGTGAGCTAAGTATCTTGGAATCCTCAAATGTCCTGTGATCAAGCACACATCCTAACACTTATGCATGTTGATGACTTAGATGTGCAACACACGAGTAACGTATGTCTTCAATCTAATGAAGACTTACATTCTGAGTGTGAATACATTAACGTGGAATTTGACTTCGGAGCGCCACGATAATTGTGCGCCGTGTCTGGGTCTAATGCTTCCTATACGGTGGGTAACGCCACCACCAAATTTCTTTGTTTGAAGTGTTTCACTCATGGCGTTATTTCTTGAAGCTATTCGCATTTGATTTGTCTTCAACTTCAACCTATCTTCATGATTTTCTTCACTATGTTGATTTGGTTGATGTCGATATATATATATATATATATATATATATATATATATATATATATATATATATATATATATATTGCTCTGTCCTCTACAACATTCACTTATAGCTATGTCTTCAATTTGAATCTTTTGGACTAAGTGAATGTGATCGGACCCTAATCTCTCAATGCTTTCTATCTCAAACTCTATCTGTCCAAATCATATGCATTCTATTGAAACTGTCGAATGTCTTCTCTGCGTCCTTGTCAGCAGAAGACACAGAGACAAACTTTAAGTCCGTTTTAAATGATTTATCCTTACTGTTGAATTCCGGAGAAGCCGGAACGACCATCCGACAAACCTGGCGAGCGTGGGAACGTGGGACATCTCAGAGTATGTTGCATGCGTGCCACGTGCCCCTCAGATGTGAACCGCCAGGGGCACCTGCGTAATTGCGCTATGCCGCACACCTCGTTATAAATACCTATCCCCTGCGGTAAAGAAAATCTTCTTCCACCTCTCCACCTCGTCAAAACCCTAGCGCCACCGCTAGCTCTCGACGACGCCGGCGACAAAGCGCTTAGCTGCCGCGACCTCTCCGACGCCGTCTTCACGCCGGCTGCGAACATCTTCATCTCCGCCGCCGCCGTAGGTGTCCTCCTTCGCCAAGTTAGGGCATGGTGGATTGAACTGCTCGGCCTCCTTTCTTCCCGTGTAGCAGTTCTTCGAAGCGAATTCTTACAGCATCAAACTAACTCTCCCGAAGCCAGTTCCTGTCTGTCCAGCAAACGCAAGCCTTTGAAGCCTTTGAACGTGAAGCCATTCAGTTTGAAGCTCATGGCTACAGATAAATCAGTCAGGAAGGGCGGCAGACAGCATCGTGAGGGAACCTCAAAAGATCTGCCTGATGACCTCGCAGAGCTGTACAAAACAGATCCCGAAGAGACTTATAATCAGCGCAAGACGCGAATCCGATGGATTCGTTGCTATTGGGCTGAACAATGGTTCAAGTACAATTTCGTCACACAGGAATATGCCGAGAAGAATGCCATCAGAAGCCCTTGGGGTGATATTCTGTTTTGAGGCCTTCCTCCCAAGAACATGGCTGAAGCTATTGCTCAAGGTTTCTATCCTTGCATGGTCCGTGGACCTCAGCCTGAGAATGCCGACCCGACGTCTTTGCTCTGGTGTCGTGACGACAATCTCTTCAAGCGCAACTTCCAAAGATGCAAAGGCTTCGCAAAGGAAAACAAGAAGTCATTGGGATTAGACTTCAACCTCGGTCCCTCTCGCTTCCCCGTGGCCGACGGCTCACGTGATGTCGAACCCAATGTCATCGGTCCCTTTTCAAACCTTGATGGCCTCATCACCTACATCCTGGTCCAAGGTGCCAAAGTGGATCATTCGATGACAATGCTGACTCGATGAAGCCCCAGCCTCGCCTCGCTTCCCGCTCCAAAGCCGCAGGCTTAAGAAAGTCAAGGCTCCAAAGTCACCGCTCTTCCAAAAGCTTCACGTGTGAAGCCACCGCCATCGCACCTCCTGAAGCCAATGCACACCAAGATCAATCCCGTATCTCCAAGAAGACGGAGAAGAGAAAGAAAATTTTCAAGAACACTGAATTGACACTGACCCCTGCTGCCATTCTGCATGAAGAGCACATTGATCTGTCAAGTGATGATGATCTTGCAGATGATGCTCTTGAGCAACTTATCAAGAGCAAAGAAGAAGCAAAAATCTTCAACAACTTGCCTCTCTTTGATGTGGCAATCATCCATCACTTCATTGATGAGTGGTTTGACACACCAAACATCAGCTTTGAAGATCTGCAACTTCCTATTGGCCTCAGCGTCTCCTTCAATGGAGCCATTGCTTCTGAGCTAGCTCTTGCTCAGCGGATTGTTGAACTGAAGCACAAGATTGACTATGAGAAGGCTCAGTTCAAGAAGCATATGGCTGCACTCAATGTGCAAGACGTCAAAAACTTCAAGGTCATGCTGCACGACCTCAAAGAAAACTTTGTCAAGAAGCGTGAAGAAGCCAGAGGCTCTCGTGAGCGCATGAAGGCTCTGGCTGACAAGTGTGTACTTGCCTACAATGAGGCTGAGAAGCGCAAGGCTCTTGGCCGTCCTGGCATCGAATTCTGTGATGGCTGCAAACAAAAAGAAGCCTTCAACTGACCAAGCTGCATCTTCAAGGTAGGAAGAGCCTCGCATAGTCTTCCCAAGCAGCATGACTGGCTCGAAGCCAAAGGTCCGGTCAACCGCTTCTGAACAGAAGAAGATGAGGGCTGCCGAGGCTGAAGCGAGAAAAAGGAAAAATCCTGACGCCTCTGATGCTGCTCCCTCCAAGAAGAAGCTTAAGACCAAGAAGAATCGGGCTGCTCCCACAGAGACCTTGATTGTTGAACCCATTTCTGTGGTTCGTCCCGCGTCTGCAACCCAATAACTTCAGATGATCTGTTCATGAGCACGCTTCCACGTGGGCTCCTCGAAGTTGAAGAGATTCCAGAAATGATCCCATCATCTGCCAAGACATTGGTCACCATGACAATGTTGAAGATGATGAAGTTCTTCCTCAAATTGAATACAATGTGGTATCATCGCCTGCTCGCATTTAACAGCGAACTCATCAAGATTGGTCGCCCTTCCGATGCCAATTGCACAGATGCTTCATGGGCTGATCGCCCGCAACAACAAGACTCCCCAGATTCCCCAACATCAAGTCACTCCCCAACAACAACAGCAAGAAGAAGAGGAAGACTTTGAGGCCCGTGCAACCCCATCTCCAAAGGCGCCGCCAAGATTTCGCAGGCTTCGCAAAGGTCAAAGGCCTCAAGTACCTCTCTCAAGCGTTCCAGAAGGAGAAGTGCACCACCAACCTGTTGCACGTCAAGTGTTTTCAGAAGCCACTCCAACTGTAAATGTCTCTGAGTCTGAAGCCAAAGCTGCTGAAGACAATCCGGCTGCACCAGCCGCAGACACCCAAGAAGAAGAAGAACGAGTCCCTACACCCCCTGTAACTGAAGAAGTTATACCTGATATCAATGTGCCAGTGCCCGACCCTCCAGCTCCTCAAGTGGAGGTTGAAAACATTGAGGCTGCCACCTCCAACACCAATGAAGCCAATGACGTGGTCATGGCTGAAGCCAATGTGGAGCCTGTACCAACTGCTCTTGAAGCCACTGCAGGAACTGTGCCTGAAGCCAATGAGGCAATTGCTCCCGAAGCATCTGCCGAAAGCAGCCTAAAGCCTCGATTCTTGCCCGGCTCTGTTCCGCCACCAAGGCCCTACACAATCGAGCGAGCATACAACTACGGCAAGCTAGTCACAGTAAGATGGCCCATTCTGGTCCCTCCGCCTCATGCCTCTGGTCCTTAGTTCGACTATCATATTGAGCATAGGCCTCAGGTCCAGAAGCCGAAGCCGAGACTGCCAAGGTTTCCAGGCACTGCCACCTCAACGGGTTCTTTCAATGCAAATGGCTTCAAAGCCCACAACACCTTCTTTGACAGTGCAAAGAACCCCTACACAAGGCCAAGGATCTCATCTGGCCGTTTCTGGAGCTGTCAGCAAAGAAGCTATTACTCCTGTGTTCTGTATGACCAAGGCCGCATTTTCCCTCATATGCGCCTTGACACCGGGCTTATTATCGGACTGTCGTGCTTAGAAGAAGCACTTGATTGCTTTCATGATGCAGGTCTGCTCGGTTTTGTTACAGACAAAGAACACTGGAATGAAGAATTAGTGCTTCAATTCTATGCCACCCTCCACATCCGCGGCTACAACAGAGACACAAAGACATGGGTTCTCGAGTGGATGACAGGAAATGTCCATCATGAAGCCAAAGCTCTTGACATCATTGAGCTCACTGGCCTACCCACTCCCGGAGAGTTGTTTGAACCTGGATGTCAACTCCACCATGATGCCTTGGAGAGCATATTTCATAAGCCAGAACCCGACATGAGTCAGATGCTGAGCATGATGAAGCCACTGCCACACGATGCTGAATACCCTCAGCACTTCTTTGTTGATGACCTTGAGTATCTTCCTCGTACCATATATCACATCATCAGGCAAACTCTATGGCCAATCAAAGGGCATTCATCATCTGCAAAACTGGAAGGAGCAATGAAGACATTGGTCTTCTACATCCTCAATGGCATCAGCTTCAACACACAAGAATTCTTGATCCGATAATTGGCTGCGTCTGGATCTGATCTGTTTGGTCTAAAGTTCTATGCTCAATGGGTCATGCGCCTCATCAAGATGCACTCTGCTATCAACTATCAACCCTCCGTCATGATCATCCGATCTTTCTACCAGAGGTTGATATGTCTATTGAAGCCATATACCCCGAGCCCGCCAAAACGCCACTAAGTCTTCGTGAACGCAGATCACCACGTTCTCTCAACCCATGGAAGGCGTCAAGCGGTATCTCTTGTCTATCCTCGGCTGGGAACACACGTCGCCTCGCCATCGTGCACGAACTGAAGCCACTGAGAGCACAATTGGCCAAAGGCCTCGGAAGCGCTCTCGAGTCCTCAATGATCGAGAACTTCTTGTCGCGCTGCATCAAAAGCAAGATAAGCATCACTCCTTGCTCAAGTGTCAAATGAAAAGCCTCTTGGTGGACGTCAATCGCATTCGAAACCTTGCCACCAAGAATGCTTTTGTCACTCACGAGACCTGTCGGCGATCATGGAAGAGTTTGACCCTGCTTTCGGTCTTTGAGCAGATCTTCAAGACGATGGCTTCACTGAACGCTTCAAGTTTGACTCCACTCCTCCATGGAATGCAGTCCTACGATGAACTCCATCTCTTGAAGACTCTGACTATTCTTCCTCCGCGGCAATTGTCAATGCCAGAGTGATCGATGATGAAGCCGATGCTACTTCACTGCCCCCTACTTCTGCACGAATCGACCTTTGCACCAAGCTCGCTCGCACCGCCAACCAACAACAACAACCCTGCTGCATCATCTACTTCAAGAGGACGAGTAGATGCTCTATGTCTTCAAACCTTTTTGGTCCTTACTGACAAAAGGGGGAGAAGCATATGAGTTTGATAGTTTTCAAGCGGGTTCATAAGGGCGGTTGCACTATATTTTGCCTAGTGTTTACAACTCTCGCTTTTGATACATTTAGTTCTTTGAGTTGTAACACTTAAACTCGATGGTCGTCTGCTAATTATTTGCTTTATTCCGGTGCGATGATAAATTCCGCATGTGCGACGATAACTTCCGCACTTAGATCATTCTACAGACGTCCATTTTTCATTATGCATGTCATTCTCTTAGCTATAGCATTTCATGCATGATGAATTGTCTTCATAAGTTGAAAAGGATCTCCACAAGTACAACCTGCCATGTGCATTTGCATTCCAAAAGCAAACTACTTATATGCACATCTTCAGGGGGAGCCTTTGCCACTTATGAAGATAATTCCCTATCCTTTACAATTTCACATATTTTATCCCGTTGAAAACTTCAACCAGTTTGTCATCAATCACCAAAAGGGGAGATTGTAAGTGCATCTAGTGCCACCCCTAGTTGGTTTTGGAGTATTGACGACAAATGTGGTTGAGGGACTAATGCGTTTGTGAGAATTGCAGATAACGCAGTAGTGTCCCTCATTGATTCGGTTTACCTACCGGAGATGACCCCTAAAAATGTATGAAGACATTGACGACAATGGTGGTATGTGAAGATATTCACATTGAAGACTATGAAATGAGAAGACATTGAGTGAAGACTATGGAGCGCGAAGATTGTGTCGTTTGTTTCCTTTTCTTCTTTGTTGAGTAGTAGGAACAACCGTACTGTTAAGTGGGGTCCAAGTGATCATAGTCAGAATGACTGAAGTGATGCTCAACCCAAATCCTATGTCTTCGAGCGAAGACAATGAGAGCAAAACTTATCCAGAGCTGGATGAGTCAGCTTTGCTTGTAGCCCAAGTAAAGTTGCCGTGTGTGTTTGAAATCTGACCGTTGGAACACATTTCAGTTCCTTAGTGACCCAGGGTCATTTCAGACATAACAGGTCGGGTTGCCTAGTGGCCGTAAATAGCCCACCCCCTACACCATAAATTGGTGGCTGCTCAGAGTTAGTGCACGGCTTTTGTCGTTTGAGAGCAACCCACCTCGAAGCCTTTGAGAGAGAGAAATCCTTGCGAGGACAAAGCCCAAAACACCCAGAGCCAAAGAGTGTTAGGCATCACTGAAGTTTTCCTGTCTGTGACTCAAGACTTATTACACTTGAGGACTGTGAATCCTCCAAATTGTTAGGCGTCGTGGTTCTGAGCATCCAAGAGTCATTGTGGATTGCCGGTGAATGCAGTCTGTGAAGGTTGAAGTCTACCTTGAAGACTTACGAGTGATTGAGCGAGGACTGTGTGTCCTTAGCTCAAGGGGAATAAGGTGAAGACGCGGTCTTCCGAGTTGAATCTCAGCCTCCCTAACCCGGATGTACAGCTTGTCACAAGAATCGAACTGGTCCAACAAATCATGTGTCTTCAACAAGTGACTGGTTCTATCCCTTCCCTCCTTTTACCTTGAGTTTGTCTTTGTGAAGTCATTGCTTATATGTCATATCTGTTTGACTTCATTGCTTGACTTCTATCGTTGTTTGGCTTCATACTATCTTCCATCCTGATCCTTACTACATAGCTGCTATTAGTCTTGTCCGTTCACATTATTGCATACTTGACTATGGCTTGCTTGTTGTAGTTTATCTTCCGCTGCATATCAATTAGGTCATTTCTATTGTTTGTTTTCGAAACATTCGTGTTTTGAAGACTTTCCTAAAAATCGCCTATTCACCCCCCCCCCCCCTCTAGTCGATAACTAGCACTTTCAATGAGGCACCTTTAAGTCACCACTATGATATTGGTTGCATCTTTCATATGATTTCTAGCATGTACTGCTTCTAATTTTTTTGAAACGCCAGACGGTTTGAACTTGGCAGAGTGATATTGGTTGCACCTTCATATGGTGTCTAGCTTGCAGTGCTTCTGTTGAAATGCCTTCTGCTTAGTTACCACATCATAGGTGTGAATATGTCACGTCGTCCTGTTTTTCGTACATATTCCATCCTCGTATAATTTGTTTGCCTTTCATCTGAGTAGTGTTTGTCAGTATCATGCATGAATGAGTTCTGAAGAGCGAATTTTATTCCTTTTTCTTATCGGTTTGACTTCACAATGCAAAATCAATACAGTTGAAGGAAGTTAGTAAGGCAGTGGATGATGGTGGTCCTTCGGAGAAACTCAAACAGAGGGTCTCTACAGATTCTACGCTGCCATCCTCCCAACAAGATTCGCAAGACAACACAAGGCTGGACAGTCAACGTAGCTGTGTAGATGATGAGCACATCTCCCCTACTCCACCATCACAGGTGCTTGCTCTATATTGGAATTGTTCTATGTGGTTGCGTGTTCTGTATGATGTCTAGTTTGTATTGCTTCTAATTTTGTTGAATTGCATCTGCGTAGCTTACAACTTATACCTGCAACAATCACTTACCCATAAGACACATTTAACTTGGGAGTGTCAGTAGGTTGCATCTTGCATTGTCTTCTAGCTTGTACCGCTTCTAATTTCTTGAAATGGCACTTACGACGAGACACTTTTTACCCGATAGAGTGATATTGGTTGCATGTTCATATGGTGCCTAGCTTTCATTTCTTCTAATTTTGTTGAAATGCCTTCACATCTTGTTTTTCATACATATTACATCCTCCTATCATACGTGTGAATATGCAATGCTATCTTTTTTGTATATATTCCATCCTCCTATCATGCGCTTGCCTTACATCAAAGTAGTGTTCGGTTCAGATCATGCATCAACCAGTTATGCAGAGCTAATTTTATTCATCTTCTTGTGGTTTTGACTTCATAAGGCAATATCAAAAAAGAGGAAGGAAAAGAGTAAGTTAGGGGATGTTGGTGGTCCTCCGGACCGACGTAAACAGAGACTCTCTAGATTTGCCACTACTATTGCTAATGCAATTGAAGTCCCAAGTCTACATGATGAGTTCATCTCCCGTACTCCACCATCGCAGGTGATTGCTCTAAGTTGACAGTGTGATAATTGGTTTCATGTTGCATATGTTGTCTAGCCTGTATTTCTTCTATTTTGATTAAATTGCACCTGCTGAGTTTATACGTTATATATGTGCATATGACATGCCTTTATGTGTCTAGAATACACTTCATCTATCTATCATACCATGTTCTTACATCAAAGTACTATTGTTGTGTATCCCGCATCAGTCACTCATGATTGGACGCTTTTAACATGGCAGTTTGATAGTGGTTGCATCTTAGCATTGATTTCTAGGTTGTATTGCTTCTAATTTTCGAAATACCACTTATGACAAGACACTTTTAACTTGGCAGAGTGATATGGGTTGCATCTTTCATATGGTGTCTAGCTTGCATTACTTCTATTTTCTTGAAAATCTGTCTACTTAGTTTACACATCGTAGTTGTGAATATGTCATGTCGTCCTGTTTTTCTTACATATTCCATCCTCATACGGTTGTCTTACATCAAAGTATTGCTTGTTTGTATCATGCATCAATGAGTTCTGAAGAGCGATTTTATTATTTTGTGTTGCGGGTACGGCTTGACATGGCAAAGTCAAAAAAGAGCAAGGAAAAGAATATAGTAGGGAATGGTGTTACTCGCCGAGTGCAACGAAAAAGGATCTGCACTCGAGATTCTGCTGGTACTTATAGTGCAGTAGAAGGTCCAAGTCCACCGCTAAATCTACAAACACAAGATCGCCGTTCCACCAAACCGCAGATCCGCTTCAACTGTGTCGGCATCTCAACGAGTTACTCGTTTGTTTGCTCTGCAACTGGCCAGCTCCCAAGCTTCCCTCACACCTAACACTACTTCCGAAGCACTGGTGACACAACAGGACTTGGCAAGATCATATGAACCTCATGAGCATCAACACCAAGACGTTACCTGACCGAGTCAAGTTGCAGTTGCATGCTCCTTTATATGTACTCTCAAAGTTTGATGTGCACTAACACTTTCCATATTCGTTGTTGAACTAGCACCACGGTGTAAACAGAAACAAACATCAGGGATAATGCTTGATAGATTAACAAAATCTAAAGGAGGAAGAATGGAGATCCATTTTGAGGCAGGTTTAAAAAGGCCACATGATGCTATAGAGTCAGCCAAGTTAGTATCAGAGGTAGTCGTTGCCGTTAGGTGTCATGCATGTATCCTCCCAACGTGGATCCAGTACAGGAATGAGAAAGATGATACCTAGTTTAACACCTTCCTTGACCATTTATCTGTAAGTAATGTTATTCGTCACAATTTGTAATATTGTCTTGCTCTGTCCCATACTTTCTAGCTTCCTCCTAATAAGACTCACATTCTTTTTTCAACAGATGAGGTTCAAGTTGGATCTGAAAGATGATGCAACTAAACAAGCATGCACTCATGTTTTTCAGTCTGCTCTACCATAGTATCAGTATCACCTTAGAAAAACTCAGTTTGGAGGCAAGGCTAACAATGAAATCGCCCAAACATCTCCAGTGGAATATATTACAGATGAAGACTGGACAGCCCTTGTTAAACACTAGTTTGATGCAAAGTATCAGGTAGGGTATATGTATTTGATCAGATCACATATTGAACTTGCATTTATATATGTGCCTTACAAGTGTATCTTCTTATAGGCTAACTGTTTGAAGAACAAGACCAACCATTCTAAAGTGAAATTCCAACAGACAACGGGATCTCGTAGCTATATTGCACAGTGCGAGGCTCTTGTAAATAGCTGCTAGTTCCTTCTTTTTTCTGTGTCATATTATCGTATCTATATTGACTTGTTCCAAATATAGAGGAAAGCCCGTGTGGACCAAAAAGAACCTGAACCGAATGCAGTGCAAATCTTCAAGGATTGCCACACCAGCAAGATGAAGGGCATGAGCACAGCAGTTCAAGCCACTGTTGTAAGTCCTTACTCCTCCTGCCTTTGAACTTCTTGTTACTGTGACGTGTTCATTTAACTGCTTGGTTTGCAGCCAATGCCAGTTACTCCGTTCACTTTTGTACACAGTTGTCTTAACGTATCATTTCACCTTACACGGTTTAAAAGAGATGAAGGATATTCTTTTGTTCTTAATCTGTAATCTAGTTGTGATGTTTATGTGCCCACACAATGATACAATAGCCTGTTTGTTTTATATCTGTTTGCCCATGATATGAATGATGTCATACTATGTTCATCCTACTTTAAACCATGTCTCTTTATCCTTAAATGTCAATGAATGTGAGGAAATAGACAATACAGTAGGCATATGCTACATGGACATATGTTCTGAAAGAGATTTTATTATGTAGTTGGCACTATAATACATGCTAATGTATTACAGTATTTCACCAAAATAAGTTATGTATAAACGTAAAACCTACATTGTTTGTTTTTGCCTCATTAGTAACTTATCTGGTACGCTAATCTACAAGTTCAAACTTTCAGTAAGCTATGGAAGAAATGATTGAATATCCACAACCACCTGAAGGTGACGAGGCTACCACAGGCACAATGTCACCTCTTGTTGTAGTGCGTCAGTATCTCTCCACTAACAGTGCAAAAAGCACCTTCGTGCATAATTCTGGGTTGGTTGTCAAGGTAACCTCGTCCAAATCGCCTACTGAACAAAATCTTCTGGCTAGGCAGAGTGATATATTAGTGCTCCACACACAAGTCCAATCCCTAATGGACGTCATTTTAGAAACAAGAATAGTGGTTGAAAAATGTCATCAAGATATGAATGGTTTTGAAACCATACTACCAGACATTTACTTCAGTGTTCAAGAGCAATGGCGGAGAAAAGGGGAAGATCATGCTGCTCCATCAGATTCTATAGCCTGAAACATTAGCACTAAGGTCAAATGATCTGTGCTTCCATGCATTTGATGGTGCTTTTATCTGCAAGGATTGTAAACTTTATGCCAACAGGCCTTTTGTTGTATGGTTGGAATGTATGATGTTGTGATATAGCATTTATTGTCCTGCCAAAGGTTGTAGAAACTATGACGCTATTTTTGTACAGTGTAGGTAATGTATTCGGACGAAAGCTTTGTAGGAGCCCAGCGTGCAACATTCGTCGGGCCCATTCCAATTGGGCTAAAAACAATTATGGGCCATAATTTGCATGTAGCACACTAAAAATATCTGAGCCTAAATCAGCATAAGCTTTCATATTTTTGGTAAGCATGTGCCCACAGTGGGCCTTTAACAGGCCGAAACATAATTTGGGCCCTCAGTAACAATAGGTCGTTAACATGTGTAAATATCTCGAGCCCTGAGAGTGAAAGTGAGATTGGGCCCTGATTGTGCCAAATTAACCACTGGTCATTAGCAGGCCGAAATGTATCTCAGCTCATGGTGGCCCATTTACAATGCGGATCATTCACAGGCTGAAATTCAGACGGGCCGTAAATGCGCTGACCTACTACACGGGCCTTTAACAGGCCGGAAGTTCGGTCGGGCTTGATTAGTATCAGTTTTATATGGGTTGTTAATAGGCTCGATGTGACGTTGGGCCACATATGGCCCATGGATTTCGTCCGACGTTAACAGGCCGAAAATCACAACAGGCTGGAAGTGGCCCAAATCTATAGTGGGCCTCTAATAGGCCGATTTTCAGACATGTCCAAATATGACACAAATCCTTCACGGTCGTTGAGGGAGTCCTGGATTAAGGGGTCCTCGGGCGTCCGACCTGTTATACATGGGTCGGACTGATGGGTCGTGAAGATACGAAGACCGAAGACTCGCTCCCGTGTCCGGATGGGAGTCTACTTGGCGTGGAAGGCAAGCTGGGCGACCAAATATGAAGATTCCTTTCTCTGTAACCGACTTTATGTAACCCTAGATCCCTCCGCTGTCTATATAAACCGAAGGGCTAGGTTCGTAGAGGCCAATACTCATAATCATAGTCATTCAGGCTAGAGTTCTAGGGTTTAGCCATTACGATCTCAGGGTAGATCGACTCTTGTAATACTCATATTTATCAAGATCAATCAATCAGGAAGTAGGGTATTACCTCCATAGAGAGGGCCCAAACCTGGGTAAACATTGTGTCCCCTGTCTCATGTTACCATCAACCTCAGACGCACAGTTCAGGACCCCCTACCCGAGATCCGCCGGTTTTGACACCGACATTGGTGCTTTCATTGAGAGTTCCGCCAGACGTCAAGACAGGGTTGATGGCTCACCTTGTTGTCAAGGACAGTGTCACCTCCGAAGGAGCCCTGGCTCCAGGCCAAACCCTCCGACTTGGCGGCTTTACCATGACCGCATGTTCAGCCATTAAGCCGATGATGACCTCTCGAGTCATCGAAAATCGTCTCTGCGTTGACTCCGAATACTCCAAATGGATGGATCCGGCGGAGTTGTCGTCTTTAAACGAACTCCTAGATCGCATAGTTGCCTTGGGGGTCGCTACAGACTACGATCGGATTGGGCTTAAACCTGACTAGAGAGAAATCAAATGTCCGCCGATCACCCATCAGATAGCGGTAGTGGAGGAGCAAGATAATAACTCTTCCTCTATATTGAGGATGAACTATGTTCGGATTTCCGAGCTCGAGGAGCCGGATACCTGTCCGTGAAGCGACGTGTCCTGCCCTCCGAACCTAGAGTCGGACGACAGGCCTAAAGCATCAGTTGATATCCCGCAGCCCGAACCATTAAGTTCGGAAGATTTACAAACTCCGGATCCCAAATCGGGTCAGGGTTCAGATTTAAAACCACCCGCCCACCCAGCTATACGCGATCTTATGAACATACGACAGAAGTCTTAGGAAACGGTCCATCACTTCTAGGCCAGATTCCTTCTTGTCAAAGACAAGATTAAAGATTCCCACGATGAATACGTAATCTCAGTATTCTGCAACAATTGCACGGACAAAGGAATCCTCAATGCCATCAATCGCCGTCACGTATTACACTTCGCTATCTTGGCAACCATAGTACAGAAGTACTGCGCAATGCAAAGCGCCTGGAAAACTCAGGCAGCTCGTTGGGAACCACCGGTTTCAACTCAGCCCCTCGTCCGGGAAAAAAGGACGCACCCTCGTGGGGCGCCTGACCCAATAGTAAAGAAATCAAAGCCCATCATAGGGCGCAGAACTGTTCTGGAGGGATGGCTCGATAGGCCATGCAAAATACATGCAACACCGGATACCATACCAACCCACAGCCTTAGAGCATGTTGGATACTCCAGCAAGTGGCCAAGAGCGGTGAAGATTTCCTCACCAAAAATACCCCAGAACAACACCCCCCGGAAGACGACGACCTCAGAGTATTGACGGTCTTCGAGACCTTTGCTTCAAAAAATCAGCGCAAAAGGGCACTCCGCGACCTTGCCGAAGTCTGCCAAGTCACAACAATAAATCCCTGGAACGACACGGCCATAACTTTCAATGCCGATGACGAACCAAAATTCAGGACAGTCCGGGCACCAGCCGCCTTGGTCCTCAGTCCAATCATGGACGGCTTCCGGCTCACCAAAGTGCTCATGGATGGCGGCAGCGGACTAAACCTCATCTACAAGGACACACTCATAAAATGGAAATAGATAGGAGCCACATTGAGCAAAGTAGCATGACCTTGCGGGGAATCATTCCCAGTCGAGAGACGCGATGCGCGGGAAAAATCATGCTCGACGTGGTATTCGGCACGCCGGAGAATTATCGGTCTGAAGAGATAACCTTCCAGGTGGCCCCTTTCAGCAGAGGATATCACGCCCTACTAGGGCGAGGCAGCGTTCTGCGCTTCCAAGCTATACCTCATTATGGGTACATGAAGCTCAAGATGCCCGGGCCCAACGGCACCATCACTCTTGCCAGTAATCCGGACGTAGCACTGCGCGCTGAAAATAAAACCGCATCCTTGGCCCTCAAGGCATTGTCTAAAGCCCTCGCGGCCGAAGAGCTGACCGCGCTGCGCTCCACTGTGGGTAGGGATGACGTAATCCTGGACAAACGACCCAAATCCACCTCCTTTAAACCAGCAGATGAAATAGTCAAATTTCAAGTCCACCCGACGGACCCCAAGAAGATAGCATCCATCAGGGCCCAACTCGACCCAACGGTCGATGCCGCGCTACGAGAGTTCCTGCGTGAGAACTGGGACATATTCGCCTGGCACCCTTCTGACATGCCAGGAAACCCATGCAGGTTGGCCGAACACAGCCTCAATATCTTGAAGGGATATAAACCGGTCAAACAAACACTGCGGCGTTTTTCCGAACCCAAACGACAAGCTGTGGGAGAGGAGCTAGCCAAGTTACTCGAAGCCGGATTCATCAGAGAAATAAAACACCCGGACTGGCTAGCAAACCTGGTGATGGTACCAAAGAAGGATAAATCCTGGCGCCTATGCGTTGATTTAAAGACCTGAACAATGCTTGCCCTAAGGATCCCTTCCCCCTCCCTCGCATCGATCAAATTATTGACGCAACCGCAGGGCACGACTCACTGTGTTTCCTCGACGCGTACTCCGGATACCATCAAATCAAGATGAAAGAGTCCGATCAAGCCGCAACAGCATTCATTACCCCATATGGGCCTTTCTGCTTCAACACCATGCCTTTCGGGCTCAAAAACGCTGGCGCCACCTACCAACGCATGATTCAAACATGCCTGGAGAAACAGATCGGCAAGACAGTTGAAGCATATGTGGATGGTCGTCATCAAAACCAGACACGTCGAGTCATTGATAGAGGATTTACGCCTTACATTCGACAACCTCCGTACATATGACATCAAGCTCAACCCGGAAAAGTGTGTTTCCGGCGTCCCTCTAGGAAAAGCTTTGGGCTTCATCGTTTCCAATAGAGGAATTGAGGCAAATCCAGACAAAATTTGAGCTTTGTCACAATTGGCTACGCCAACAGACCTTAAATAGGTCCAAAAACTCGCGAGATGCGTGGCAGCTTTAAGCCGCTTTATCTCTAGATTGGGAGAAAAAGCATTGCCACTCTATCGCCTTCTCCAACGCACCGACCACTTCGAGTGGACGGACGCGGCAACGGCCGGACTGGAGGAAATAAAGGCCCTTTTAGCGAGCAACCCAATCCTGGCCGCGCCGAACATCGGCGAACCCATGCTATTATACATATCGGCAACACACCAGGTGGTGAGTGTCGCGCTCGTCGTTGAGCGAGAGCAAGAGGGACAGAAATTCCCACTTCAGAAGCCGGTATACTACGTATCCAGTGTCCTCACACCATGCAAATCCCGGTACCCTCATTATCAAAATATAGCATACGCGGTCTTCATGGCATCCCGGAAGCTACGACATTATTTTCAGGAGTGTTCGATCACGGTGGCTTCCGAGGTACCACTCAATGACATAATAAACAACCACGATGCCACGGGCCGGATCGCTAAGTGGGCCATTGAGCTCCTCCCATTTGACATAACATACAAACCATGCCGCGCCATTAAATCCCAAGTATTGGCTGACTTCATTGCCGAATGGACAGAGGCCGAACTCCCAAAAGAGTACGGCACGTATTCCAACTGGGTTATGTACTTCGATGGTTCCAAAATGCTGGCAGGATTAGGGGCGGGCGTTGTCCTAACGTCCCCCACTGGAGACGTAGTTCAGTATGTACTCCAAAAATTATACACAGACTCCAAAATGCGGCTGAATACGAGACCTTGTTACATGGGCTTCGGATGGCTGTCTCCATGGGCATACAACGCCTGGAATTGCGCGGGGACTCAAACCTCGCAATATCTCAAATAAATGGACATTTCGATGCCAAAGATTCGAAAATGACAGCTTACCGCAACGCCGTTCTTAAAATCTCGGCCCTATTCGAGGGGCTCGAGTTTCATCATGTGGCTCAAGAAAGTAATCAAGCGGCGGACGTCCTTGCTCGCATCGGTGCCAAGCGCGACCCCGTCCCACCTAACATCTTTCTGGAAAGGCTTTTTAAGCCATCCATGGTGTGGCAAGGGGAGAGCGGCAACACTAGTCCGGATCCGAACACAACCCCAGATACCGAACACAACGATATCATCGGTGGCTCAACCACCGGAATAACACCGTCGGCCCATCTCATCATGGCAGTCATTGCCCCATGGACCGAACCCTTCTTGGCCTACCTTAATAGGAGAGAACTCCCTGAGGATCAGAATGAGGCTCGCTGCATTGTCCGGTGTTCGAAGTCTTACAAGGTTCACGACGGAGAGCTCTACAAGAAAAGCGCTACCGGAGTACTCCAAAGATGTATCTCCGAGGAAGAGGGGCGGCAGCTCTTGGCTGAAATTCATGCCGGTCTCGGTGGTCACCACGCCATGCTCGGGCCCTTGTAAGCAAGGCTTTCCGCAGACAGTGTTTCTATTGGTCGATGGTCTGAGCAGACGACAGACCTTGTCCAACGCTATGCTTCGGATACCTTTTCGCCAACCAGAGCCATATGCCACCCACCGCTCTGCAAACAGTCCCCATCACTTGGCCTTTTGCAGTCTGGGGGCTTGATATGGTTGGACCCCTTAAAGGAGGAAGCCATAAGAAAAAAATATCTGCTAGTCATGGTGGATAAATTCCCTAAGTGGATTGAGGCCAAACCAGTTAAAACGGCTGAAGCCGGACCAGTGATAGACTTTATATCCGGCGTTGTACACCGTTATGGTGTCCCACATAGAATCATCACCGATAATGGCTCCAATTTCACAGCCGATGAGGTGAAAAACTGGTGCGCCAATCTGGGCATTAAGCTCAATTACGCCTCCGTCTATCACCCGCAAACAAACGGTCAAGTCGAACGAGCCAATGGTCTTATTATGAGTGGCATCAAGCCCAGACTGGTGCGGTCTTTGAAAGAATCTGACAAGCACTGGGTTGAGGAGCTCAACTCTGTACTCTGGGGCCTGCGGACCATGCCCAATCGCACTACCAGATATACACCTTTCTTCATGGTGTAAGGCACAGAGGCTGTGTTGTCCTGCGACATTATTCATGACTCACCTCGAGTGCGCATGTACGAAGAGAGAGAGGTCGAGCTTGATCGGCAGGACAGCTTAGATGCCCTGGAGGAGGAGCATGATGTCGCAAAAGCCCGTTCCGCATTTTATCAATAGCAGGCTCACAGGTATCAAAGCAGAGAAGTGCGGGCCAAGACTTATAATGTTGGCGAACTTGTTCTACGCCTGCCGGAGAAGAAAAAGGACAAACTCAAGCCCAAGTGGGAGGGTCCCTTCATCATTGAAGAAGTTCTCACCAGAGGAGTGTACCGCCTGCATGATGTGTCAAACGATCGCCTAGAGCCGAACCCCTGGAACGCGGCCAGAGTCTGAAGATTCTACGCCTAGCGCCGAACTCTTTGTTCGTCTCCTTCTCCCTATTTGTTCCCATTGCTTTTTCCTCTCTTTTCACTTTTTCCTTTTTTAGCCTTAAAGCTTTTCGTGCGGCTAAACCGTGCACCTGTGACATACACATCCTCAAATATGTACATCAATTATACTTGGGGGCTTCTTTGACAGAAGCTTATTATTGTTATTTTTAGAGCATCAAGCTCATCACATATGCGCGTTTTTCCCATATGTACCTTTTCTTCACCATTATATGCATCGATATGACTTAAGTTTTGGCCAAGCTGGGTTGCCTGGCTCCTGTGCTTATGCCCTACGTTCCCGTTAGTTCGGCTAGGGCATAAAGGGAGCACCTCTGCGATTGTTACTGCCGGGTCATCCGGATGTGTACCTCAGAATGGGTGAAGCCGAAAGCTAGCGCTCTTAAGGGAATATTCGATCGGTGAAATAAAGATGTTTTTACATTCATTAAAATATGAACCCCCAGATGTTGAATATACTGCGATTTTTTCAATCACAGTTCGGACATGCACGTTAACGCATGTACACCCAGGGAAATGAACCCTTAACGGAACTATTCTCTCTCGAAGATGTTTCTTACAATCACAATGTAATATAACATAGCTAGCCGGAGACAACTTGTCTGTTCAAGCAACTATGACCCCTACGCCTGGTTTCCACGCATACCCCGGTATGTTTTACCGCTCAGGTATTCGGAAACACTCTGCACCTTCAGGTCCAGAGGTCGAAGCGAAAAGGTCTGCCATGACAATCGTTTTACAATCCGGCTAGGGACGAATACGTCAAGGAAAGTATAGTCACTTGGACTCATAATTTTCCTCCTCCATACCGTCTAACAGGCTGTCTAACTTACAATCCTGTTGGGAGTATCTGGCGGCTACTTCTACTTGGTCATATACCAAATTCATGGGAATTTCTCTCCCATCTGACCCTAGAGGCCCGACCAGGGCCATATGATTCGGATCAAGCTTGGTATACCGTGTTTTCACCATGGCATAGGATTCTCGTGCACCTTCCCGACAGGCCGATATCTTCCATAATCGGAAGCGCCGCCGCGCTCCCTTGATTAGCTGTATAAGCTCCTCCATCCTTCCTGGAGGGGAGGCAGATGGCCATAAAGCCTTGGCAATATCAGATCGCTCGACGAGCTTGCTTGCTCGTGCATTTGCGTCGGCTCTTGTAGTAGATCGCCGAGATTCCGGACATCTCCTCTTCGGACGGCCGGTCAAGATACCCTACGAGATATAGTTCACACCTTTCATCTCCGAACTACACGGAGGTAAGTGTGACCACATACCAAATATGCCACCGCGCAGGCTCTTATTTTCCTTCACGGAATCAGCCAGCTGGGCTCGTACATCTTTCAATTCTTCGCCTAGCTGGATGTGGGCATCATGCAGCCTGTTTTTCTCATCTCTGACTCGTGTCAGCACACGTTCGCCCGCGACTAGTAGTCTTTTGGCTTCTTGTTCTTCCGCTTGGGCGGCTTTCAGTTGCTCCTTCAGTTGATCTGACGATCCTACCATCAGATGAGCAACGGTGTTAGCATTGTCGGTATATAATTATGTTTTCTCGATGGAGGGGAACATTACCAGGTGATGCCTTCTTGGATTTCTCCAGTTCGGCGGTCGCAGCAGTTAGCTGGGTCCGACACTTTTCTAGTTCCTGAGACAACAGGTTGTTTTTCTCCGACAACACCTGGTTATACAACGATCCTTAAATCAGTTGTATCAACTGCTTCAAGTCTCAGGGGCTACTGGTACATAATTATCAGTTTTGTACAATAAACTTACCCGTATATCTTTTACATGTTCGTTTGTGGCTCTGGCAAGCCCGTCTCGAGCAGCTTGGATATATGCATCGGCCGAGCTGAAGGCATTGAACGCCTCATTCGTAAAGCCGGGGTCGCGTAGAACGGCTCTCCGGCGCCGATGATTCATGGTGCTCTCCACTTCCGAGTTCGTGACGGATACATCATCCGACTCCTCTGTCGAAGGACAATCCGGCGTCACTCACGTATCAGCCCTTGCCTTTAAAGCAGGGTCGGGAACTTGACTTGTGGAGGCGCGGCCGGACATAGTCCGGCGAACGCTTTTCCTGATAAAGACGCGGCAGATAATGTCACAGTTGGATGTGACTACCAAAGGGCATATTTACAAAGTCATACCTCTTCGATGAAGGCTCGGTCGTATCTTCGTTTGCCTTCCTCTTCGAAGGCTTGCCAGGCGTGAGCGCCGCTCTCTTTGGAGTTGCCTCTCGTGTGGCACGACGCGCCGAGCGTCTCCCCTTTGGAGCACAAGACAGCACGGTGCGTGAGGCAGAATGAGGAGGCTCTTTCGGAGGATATATCTCCTGATTACTTACGTGTGAGGGGGGAGAATACCGGGATAGTCGGCGGTGATGGCCACTTCTGTGTCGTCATAGCTCGCCTGGTAGAACACCCCGTCCTTGAGCTCCACATATATGTCCAAATCCTCTTCGAATCCAGGGTCAAGGTCCTGGTTATGGTTCTCTGGTTGTGGGGCGGGGCAGTGTAGCCCCTTGGTGATTTTTCGCCATTCCTGTTGCAAACGAACGGAGTAATGTTCATTAAAAGTGACTCAGGGAGTAGATTGAATGGAATAATGGGATTGGAACTCACCCAGCTAGGTGGGTTGTACATGGAAAATCCATCCCAGCGCTTAATGCGAAGGAATTCCTCTTCCTCCCCTTTGAATAAATCGGCCAACATCTTGGCCAAAGCGGCGGGGGTATCCGGACCTTTTTGACCGCAACATGAGGCGTCATCTTTCCCATTGTAGTGCCACGTAGGAAGCCCTCTGTATTGGAGTGGCTGAACCCCTCGCACTATGGAAGTCGCCATTACCTCGACTATTGATAATCCGGACTGGGCAAGCGTCTTCATCTTGCACATCTTGACGGACTTCCACGCTATCTTCCTCCTCGAGGCTCCAAGGGCTCCAGCTGTGGCGTTTCTTCAACGGAACCCTTGTAAATTCGGGAAGACCCATTCGAACGGTGTCAGGAAGGGCGGCGTCCTCGATATAGAACCATTTGGAAGGCCACTCTTCGGATGCCTTCTTCAGCGTGCCAGACAGGTATCCGGTCCCGGCGATGCGCCATACTTCGGCTCCGCCCACTTCAAATATTGATCCATCTTGGTTGCGAGGGACGAGGCAGAATAGCTTCCTCCACAAATCAAAATGGGCCTCATAGCCCAGGAATAGCTCGCAAAGAGCGACGTAACCCGCAATGTGCAGGATGGAGGCCGGAGTGAAGTTGTGCAGTTGGAGGCCATAATACTCCAGAAGCCCTCGGAGGAACGGATGAATTGGAAATCCGGCGCCTCTTAGCGGGTAGGGAACAAATCACACTCGTTCCCCCCATATGGATTGGGGAAATTCTCCACATGGGCCCCGCCATTGAAGGAGGTCAACCTGCCCAAACAGGGAGCAGATCCGCAGGAGGAAGAAATCCCTGTATTTGCAGCTTCACCAGCTGACTATGGGGTACGGAGCACCTCTCCCACTCGCCTTTTTCTGGGCCGCAGGGACGGGAGGAGGAGCTGGGAGCACTAGCCATGTTGGATCAGTCATTCTTGGCAATCTCTGAGGATTTTTTCCGCGTGCTGCCGAATGGATCTAAGATCTAATCTCTTTAAATAGACACTCTTTCTTGCATGGCCGGGGTGTTATGTGCAAAAATACCCTAACCTCTCGCATTCGCTCAACACGTGGAAGCTGAAGTTGTTGGCCTTACGAGCCGAGGGGCATAACATTAAATGCAGTGTCGAATACATCTCTTTGAAAGTCATCGGAGGAAGAACCCTCCTTGCAATGCCGAAGACAGTCTACGCGCCGGACACATCGTCGTTGAAGCCTGGTTCGGGGGCTACTGAGGAAGTCCTGGATTAAGGGGTCCTCGGGCGTCCGACCTATTATACATGGGCCGGACTGATGGGTCGTGAAGATACGAAGATCGAAGACTCTCTCCCGTGTCCGGATGGGACTCTACTTGGCATGGAAGGAAAGTTGGGCGACCAAATATGAAGATTCCTTTCTCTGTAACCGACTTTACGTAACCTTAGATCCCTCCGGTGTCTATATAAACCGGAGGGCTAGGTCCGTAGAGGCCAATACTCATAATCATAGTCATTCAGGCTAGACTTCTAGGGTTTAGCCATTATGATCTCGGGGTAGATCTAGTCTTGTAATACTCATATTCATCAAGATCAATCAAGTGGGAAGTAGGGTATTACCTCCACAGAGAGGGCCAGAACCTGGGTAAACATTGTGTCCCCTGTCTGCTGTTACCATCAACCTCAGACGCACAGTTCGGGACCCCCTACCCGAGATCCACCGGTTTTGACACCGACCGTCGTTTATGGGCCAAAAGATTCAATGGCCAATAAATGGTCCCAAATGAAGCAGGACCTTTAATAGGCCAGAAACACACTGGGCCGTAATTTGGCCCAAATACTTAGCGGATTGTTAACGGGCCAAAAGTTACCATGGGCCATGATGATGACAAGTTTAGAGCGGTCCGTTGATGGGCTGATTTGACACTAGGCGTACGGGCCTTAACCGCGAATGGGTCGTCTGCAAGTAGGCCGTTAATGGGCCAGCCCACTAATTTTGACTGGGCCAGCCTTTTTTAACCTAAATGGGCCGCTGTTGGGCCTTGCCACGTGTCGATGTATCATAGGCGCCTCCTGTCCATTGGGCGGTTGACATTTGTCCTTTTGCGGTGCTGAAACGTGGTTGCTATAGCCAATGATAATTTTACACGTGGAAAATCCTCATTGGTCCCAGCTGTTCACGGGTTATCGGATTCAAACTGGAACCTGATAGCTTAACGGCGACCCGTTATGGTGGATGCCATGTGTCGGTTACCCTTGATGAAAGCACTTCTATGACGCGCGATTTAGCGTCATGCAAGTGGACACTTTCGTGATGATAATTTTGGTAATGTCATGGAACACTTCTACGACAGCACAGGTATGACTATCTTGATTCTGTCATAAAATTTTCATGGATGTACATGCATGGCAGAAAATGTGACCTACTGTGACAAACACGTATCATCACGGAAGTGTATTTTTTTTGTAGTGTTGCATCAAATTGGATGTTTGCAACAACTGCTAGTTTCAAATTGTAGTTGTAAAAACATGTTCCTTATTCATACCATCCACATTAATCAGAACAGATCCATTTATTTTCTTTAGCCCTATATGTATGCATGTGTTCTAGATCTCTAATCCGGTGGTGTGGTGAAGCTGCCCATGCATACGTCATATCATTTCCTGCTTTGTCTTAACCGATTTTGCCAATGATATGGATAATGCCATATTATGTTAATGCTATTTTAAATTATATCTCTGAATTTGCCAATATAAAATGGGACGGAATTGTCACCACACTGACCATCATTGCTTATATATTTGTGAAACCTATTATCTGTCTCCTCATTTCTCTTTCAGAGTCATATCTCTTATGCCAGGCAGAACTTTAGGGAAGATAGTGAGCCAAACCATCTTGAAGAGAGCGATATGACCCCAAGGTAAGCTACTCACCAGCAGTTGTGAGACAACCTCAATGAAGTTGCTGCCTCAATCAGTTCACCTTCTTCAGTCTCAACTTAAAGCGGAAATACTTGGTCCAGCTCATGTCTGACTTGAAGTCAATTCTCTAACGAAGATCTCAGAGGACAGCCGTGCATACTTTCTTGCTACGCAACTAGAGTTTGAGGATATATTGTTGAGACAACTGAGGTCTCATCAGCTTGTTCTGCTGCTTGTGGTGCACCTCTCGGTCAGGGCTAATGTTTTTTGAACTGTTTCAAAGTGCTGTCGGTTTTGTATATTCTTTTGCCAGTGCATAAGGAGACCTTTCATGCCCAGTGTATGTAATCCTCGGTCTGGTTGCGCTTTATTATCACCGGTGGCGAGCTTTGATGCCCAGTGGATGCAATATGCCGTAATTTATTTATTGTATAGTCTAGGTTTATTCTTAGTCGGTATGCTATAATTTAGGTCGAAAGCTTCAACGGAGCTCAACATTGTTGGTCTGTCAGGCCAGCCCGTAACTCGCCATATATGGGCTGAAACATGGGCCTATAATCATCTTGGGCCATTAGCAGGCCTAAAGATAAAGTAGTTTTGCGCCTTTAACAGGCCGAGTAAAATTCGGGCATGTTGGGCCAGAAAATACCAAGGCCTTTTAACAAGCTGAAAACTAGACTGGGCTAGAGTTGAGCCGAAAAATTCACGGGCCAACACAGGTCGAAACATACATAGGCCCATGTTTGGCCCAATAACATACGAGCTGTTAACAGGCCAAAATTTATCTCGGGCCTTGTTTGGCCCAATAAAATTATGGGTTGTGAGCAGGCCGGATTCAACACGGGCCGTAATTAGGCCCAACTATGTCACGGGCCATTAACAAGCCAATAGGCACGTTGGTCTAAAATTTATCCACGAAGACTACGAGCCGTTAAGAGGCCAAAAGTCACTTCGGACAAGAAATAGCCCAGTTGCAACACGGGTCGTTAAATGGCCGAAAGTGAAGCCGGGGCGACAACGGCCCAGATGCACCAACGGCCACCAACAGGCTGAAACGATTAACAGGCCAAAATACAAACCCGGCTTACAATGGGCCCAAAAGCATAGTTGTATGTTAACGACCTGATCTAATATGGGCCGTAATTTAGTCCAAAACATGACAGGTTGTGAACGGGCCAGATTTGATACAGGCGATAATTTGACCTAAAACATGGCAGTCTGTTCACGGGCCGGCCCACTAGTGTTTGAAAAAATCTTGTGGGACTTTGGCTGGGCCGGCCTTTTTACCTTAAATGGGCCACTGTTGGGCCGTGTCACGTGTCGACATATCGTAGGCACGTTCCATCCATTGTATGGATGACATCTATCCCAACGCTGAGCTAACACGTGGATCCTCTGGCGAATGAGAAATTTACACGTGGAAAATCGCCATTGGTCCGGGCTGTTAGCGAGTTATCGAATCCAAAACCGGGCCCGATAGCTTAACGGTGACTCGTTACGGTGGATGCCACGTTTCGGTTACCCTTGACGAAAACACTTCCATGACGCGGCATTCATCGTCATGGAAGCGGACACTTCCGTGATGATAATTTCAGTATTGTCATGGAACACTTCTACGACAACACAAGTATGACTATCTTGATTACTCATAAAATTGTCATAGATGTACATGCATGATAGAAAATGTGACCTACTGTGACAAAGATGTATCATTACGAAAGTGTTTTTTTGTAGTGCTTATCTCGGGAAATTCCTTGTACTACGCACCAGATCAACCAGAAGTACCCCCTGGGACTCAATTCTATGTTGCTTCCTAACCATCAATGGTACAGCGAGGTGCTATACAAATGGTTTTAACCCCTTTCAGCGACAGCGTTCTGAACCGTCGCCAAGTGAGTGACTACGATAGGGGGTCCTTCCCACACGACCCAGAAACCGTCGGGGATAGGCCCTCCTGGTACACACGGTCGGCAAAATGAGGTCTTGTGCGACGGGCGAGCGATCAAATACGGTTATACATACAGTTGTGCTAAAAATACAATTATACAGGCCAAATTGTTTCCGATCGTAAGTACATCCCACATAGTCAGTCCCAGCTAAACATTTCCATTCGTATGGATATTCCACACAGTCAATCCAAGAAATACGTTTCCGTTAGTATGTACATCCCACACAGTTAATCCAAGAAGTACGTTTTAGTTCGTCTATACATCCCACACAGTCACTCCAAGGAAAATGTTTTCGTTCGCAGGTACATCACACACAATTTTCCCCATTAAATCGTTTGTGGTAGCATTGCCATTGCACATGATATTAACAATTTTAGTGTTTGCGTTGTTGAATGCATCACACACGGTGCGTAGAAGAAACTGTGTGGCAAAGGCTGTCCATCACACACACTTTTTATGTGGTAAACGTTTGTGCAAGGTGGCCTAACGCGGACAGTTTTCAAGAGGATGTCGTGTGTGATTGTTCATTGATCCAACACAGTTTATTCCTAGAAACTGTGTGCGTTGCCTGAGGTCATTAGCCACGGTGTTTTCTCAATAACCGTTTGCAATAGAAAAACCCAATTAGCAGGCTAATTGCCCTATTATTAATAATCCATTTATTAGTCTAACTGACATTTCATATTAAGCACACAATATATTTCATTTTCATATTAAGGAAGCAGGATTTCATAATTGAAATACGCCAGACTACAACATCATATAGCTTCGGCAGTCAGCTACCCCATTACACAACTGCACCAGCACCAAGTTTCACATGCAACATCTATAACCTTTCAAAATTAGCATCATAGACGGTACATAAACAAATGGATCTCATCTGGAAAACTACTGAAGCGGAAGGCAAATATTGAGCCTTCATTGATGTTGAAGGTCTTTGCAACTTTAGGCCAGTGCATGTCCATCCTTCGTCCTCTTCACGAACACTTAAATATTGAACCATGGGTGTTGTATGAATACCTTCCTCGCCTCCTGACCATACAAGTGTTTTGAAAGGTAATCATCAGTGAACTGCTTTGGAAAGGCCTGAAAACAAGGATATGCATAAATATCTTCTCTAGATTTGAAATGGCGCAAAGGAATTAAAAAGACAAGGTATAACAGTTAGTACCACCCCGTAGTGAATCGATGTCTTCTTCATTGTGCGCATAAAGATCTTGTTGTTTTTGTCGCTAATTCCTTTATCGTAACAATCTTTCTGAGTTTCTTGACTTGACTAATATTCATGGACAACTCATTTCAACATATGCAAAAAGGGTCAAACATTGGGTCAAAACCTCCGACAACAGGATGTGCAAGATCAAATTGTTAAAAACCTAGTATTTAAAAACAAGAAGTGGAAAGTGAAGGAAATATGCCCTAGAGGCAATAATAAAATTGTTATTTACATTTCCTTATACCATGATAAATGTTTATTATTCATGCTAGAATTGTATTAACCGGAAACTTGATACATGTGTGGATACATAGACAAAACACCGTGTCCCTAGTAAGCCTCTACTAGACTAGCTCGTTGATCAAAGATGGTTAAGTTTCCTAACCATAAACATGTGTTGTCATTTGATTAACGGGATCACATCATTAGAGAATGATGTGATGGACAAGACCCATCCGTTAGCTTAGCATAATGATCGTTAAGTTTTATTGCTATTACTTTCTTCATGACTTATACATATTCCTTTGACTATGAGATTATGCAACTCCCAGATACCGGAGGAATACTTTATGTGCTATCAAACATCACAATGTAATTGGGTGATTATAAAGATGATCTACAGGTATCTCCGAAGGTGTTTGTTGGGTTGGCATAGATCGAGATTAGGATTTGTCACTCCAACTATCGGAGAGGTATCTCTGGGCCCTCTCGGTAATGCACATCATAATAAGCCTTGCAAGCAATGTGACTAATGAGTTAATTGCGGGATGATGCATTACAGAACGAGTAAAGAGACTTGTCGGTAATGAGATTGAACTAGGTATGGAGATACCGACGATCGAAACTCGGGCAAGTAACATACCGATGATAAAGGGAATAATGTATGTTGTCATTATAGTTTAACTGATAAAGATCTTCGTAGAATATGTGGGAACCAATATGAGCATCCAGGTTCCGCTATTGGTTATTGACCGGAGAGGTGTCTCGGTCATGTCTACATAGTTCTCGAACCCGTAGGGTCCGCACGCTTAACGTTCGATGACGATTTGTATTATATGAGTTATGTGATTTGGTGACCGAATGTTGTTTGGAGTCCCGAATGAGATCACGGACATGACGAGGAGTCTTGAAATGGTCGAGAGGTAAAGATTGATATATTGGATGATAGTATTCGGACACAGGAAGTGTTTCGGAATGTATCGGGTACATATCGGAGTACCAGGGGGTTATCGGAACCCCTCGGGGGAAGATATGGGCCATAGGAGGGAGGCACACCAGCCCACAAAGGGGTGGCGCGCCCCCACAAGGAAGGAGGCCGAATAGGACTAGGAGAGGGGATGGCGCCCCCCTTTCCTTCTGCCTCTCTCTCTCTTTCCCCCTTTCCTCCTCCGGTAAAAGGAAAGGGGGGCGAATCCAACTAGGACCCCAAGTAGGATTCCTCCTACTTGGGCGCGCCTAGGGCTGGCCTCCTCCCCCTCCCTCCTTTATATACATCGGGGGGCGCCTACAACACACATCAATTGTTCCAAGCCGTGTGAGGTGCCCCCCTCCATAGTTTACGCCTTCAGTCATATTCACGTAGTGCTTAGGCGAAGCCCTACGCGGATCACTTCACCATCACCGTCACCACGCCGTCAGGTCGATGTAACTCTCCCTTGACACTTTGCTGGATCAAGAGTTCGAGGGACGTCATTGAGCTGAACGTGTGCAGAACTCGGAGGTGTCGTACGTTTGGTGCTTGATCGGTCGGAACAAGAAGAAGTTCGACTACATCAACCGTGTTAACAAAACGCTTCCGCTTTCGGTCTATAAGGGTACGTGGACACACTCTCCCCTTCTCGTTGCTATGCATCTCCTAGACAGATCTTGCGTGAGCCTAGGAATTTTTTGAAATTGCATGCTACGTTCCCCAACAGTGGCATTCGAGCCAGGTCTATGTGTAGATGATATGCACGAGTAGAACACAAAGAGTTGTGCGCGGTGATCATCATACTGCTTACCACCAATGTCTTATTTTGATTTGGCGTTATTGTTGGATGAAGCGGCCCCTACCAAACTTACATGACCACGTTCATGAGACCGGTTCCACCGACAGACATGCAACTAGTTTTGCATAAAGGTGGCTGGCGGGTGTCTGTTTCTCCAACTTTAGTTGAATCGGATTTGACTGCGGCCGGTCCTTGTTGAAGGTTAAAACAGCAAACTTGATAAATCATCGTCGTGGTTTTGATGCGTAGGTAAGAACGGTTCTCACTTGAAGCCCGTAGCAGCCACGTAAATCTTGCAACAACAAAGTAGAGGACGTCTAACTTGTTTTTCCAGGGCATGTTGTAATGTGATATGGTTGAAACATGATGTGATATACGTTGTTGTATGAGATGATCATGTTTTGTAAAAGTTATCGGCAATCGCGTGAGCCTTATGGTTGTCGCTTTATTGTATGAAATGCAAACGCCATGTAATTGCTTTACATTATCACTATGCGTTAGCGACAATTGTAGAAGCAATAGTTGGCGAGACGACCACGACGCTTCGATGGAGATCAAGGTGTCAAGCCGGTGACGATGGAGATCATGACGGTGCTTTGGAGATGGAGATCAAAGGCATAATATGATAATGGCCATATCATGTCACATTTTTTGATTGCATGTGATGTTTATCTTTTATGCATCTTATTTTTCTTAGTACGGCAGTAGCATTATAGGATGATCCCTCACTAAAATTTCAAGGTATAAGTGTTTTCCCTGAGTATGCACCGTTGCGACAGTTCGTCGTGCCGAGACACCACGTGATGATCGGGTGTGATAAGCTCTACACTCACATACAACGGGTGCAAGACAATTTTGCACATGCGGAATACTCGGGTTAAACTTGACGAGCCTAGCATGTACAGACATGGCCTCAGAACACTGGACACCAAAAGGTCAAACGTGAATCATATAGTAGATATGATCAACATAGATATGTTCACCATTGAAAACTACTCCATCTCACGTGATGATCGAACATGGTTTAGTTGATATGGATCACGTGATCATTTAGATGACTCGAGGCATGTCTATCTGAGTGGGAGTTCTTAAGTAATATGATTAATTGAACTTAATTTATCATGAACTTAGTCCTGATAGTTTTTGCATATCTATGTTGTAGATCAATGGCCCGTGCTACCATTCCCTTGAATTTTAATGTGTTCCTAGAGAAAGCCAAGTTGAAAGATGATGGTAGCAACTACACGGACTGGATCCATAACATGAGGATTATCCTCATTGCTGCACAGAAGAATTATGTCCTTGATGCATCGCTAGGTGACAAGCCCCCTCCCGCTAATGTTGATGCTTTGAACGTCTGGCAGACACGGTCTGATGACTACTCTATAGTTCAGTGTGCCATGCTCTAGGGCTTAGAATCGGGACTTCAAAGATGTTTTGAACGTCATGGACCATATGAGATGTTCCAGGAGTTGAAGTTAATATTTCAAGCAAAATGCCCGAGTTGAGAGATATGAAGTCTCCAACAAGTTCTATAGCTGCAAGATGGAGGAGAACAGTTCTGCCAATGAACACATACTCAGAATGTCTGGGTATCATAACGACTTGACTCAGCTAGGAGTTAATCTTCTGCCACCAAGCTACAAAGGCTTCGTGATGAACTATAATATGCAATGGATAAGACAATTCCTGAGCTCTTCGCTATGCTCAAAGATGCAGAGGTAGAAATCAAGAAAGAGCATCAAGTGTTGATGGTTAACAAGACCACTAGTTTCAAGAAAAAGGGCAAGGGAAATAAGGGGAACTTCAAGAAGAATGGCAAGCAAGTTGTCACTCTCAGGAAGAAGCCCAAGTCTGGACCCAAGCCTGAAACTGAGTGCTTCTACTGCAAAGGGACTGGTCACTAGAAGCGGAACTGCCCCAAGTATTTGGCGGATAAGAAGGATGGCAAAGTGAACAAAGGTATTTTTGATATACATGTTATTGATGTGTACCTTACTAATGCTCGTAGTAGCGTCTGGGTATTTGATACTGGTTCTGTTGCTCATATTTGCAACTCGAAACAGGGGCTACGGATTAAACGAAGATTGGCTAAGGACGAGGTGATGATGCGCGCCGGGAATGGTTCCAAGGTCAATGTGACCGCCGTCGGCATGCTACCTCTACATCTACCTTCGGGATTAGTTTTAGACCTGAATAATTGTTATTTGGTGCCAGCGTTGAGCATGAACATTATATCTGGATCTTGTTTGATGCGAGACGATTATTCATTTAAATCAAAGAATAATGGTTGTTCTATTTATATGAGTAATATCTTTTATGGTCATGCACCCTTGAAGAGTGGTCTATTTTTGTTGAATCTTGATCGTGGTGATACACATATTCATAATATTGATGCCAAAATATGCAAAGCTGATAATGATAGTGCAACATATTTGTGGCACTGCCGTTTAGGTCGGTGTAAAGCACATGAAGAAAATCCATGCGGATGGACTTTTGGAATCACTTGATTATGAATCATTTGATGCTTGCGAACCATGCCACATGGGAAAGATGACTAAGACTCCATTCTCCAGAACAATGGAGCGAGCCACTGACTTATTGGAAATAATACATACTGATGTACGCAGTCCGATGAGTGTTGAGGCTCGCGGCGGGTATCGTTATTTTCTGACCTTCACAGATGATTTGAGCAGATATGGGTATATCTACTTAATGAAACGCAAGTCTGAAACATTTGAAAAGTTCAAAGAATTTCAGAGTGAAGTGTAGAATCATCGTAACAACAAAATAAAGTTTCTACAATCTGATCGCGGAGGCGAATATTTGAGTTACGAGTTTGGCCTTCATTTAAAACAATGTGGAATAGTTTCACAACTCACGCCACCTGGAACACCACAACGTAATGGTGTGCCCGAACGTCGTAACAGTAGTTTATTAGATATGGTGCGATCTATTATGTCTCTTACTGATTTACCACTATCGTTTTGGGGTTATGCATTAGAGACACTTGCATTCATGTTAAATAGGGCACCATCTAAATCCGTTGAGACGACACCGTATGAACTATGATTTGGCAAGAAACCTAAGCTGGCATTTCTTAAAGTTTGGCGTTGCGATTCTTATGTGAAAAAGCTTCAGCCTGATATGCTCGAACCCAAATCGGAGAAGTGCGTCTTCATAGGATACCCAAAAGAAACTGTTGGGTACACCTTCTATCACAGATCCGAAGGCAAGATCTTTGTTGCCAAGAATGGATCCTTTTTAGAGAAGGAGTTTATTTCAAAAGAAGTGAGTGGGAGGAAAGTAGAACTTGATGAGGTAATTGTACCTTCTCTCGAATTGGAAAGTAGCTCATCATAGAAAACCGTTCCAGTGATGCCTACACCAATTAGTGAGGAAGCTAATGATAATGATCATGAAACTTCAGATCAATTTACTATGGAACCTTGTAGGTCAACCAGAGAACATTCTACACCAGAGTGCTACCGTAATCTTGTTCTGGAAGTCATGTTACTAGACCATGACGAACCTACAAACTATGAGGAAGCGATGATGAGCCCAGATTCCGCGAAATGGCTTGAGGCCATGAAATCTGAGATGGGATCCATGTATGAGAACAAAAAATGTACTTTGGTTGACTTGCCCGATGATCGGCAAGCCATAGAGAATAAGTGGATCTTCAAGAAGAAGACTGACGCTCATGGTAATGTTACTGTTTACAAAGCTCAACTTGTTGCGAAAGGTTTTCGACAAGTTCAAGGAGTTGACTATGATGAGACCTTCTCACCCGTAGCGATGCTTAAGTCTGTCCGAATCATGTTAGCAATTGCCACATTTTATGATTATGAAATCTGGAAAATGGACGTCAAAACTGCTTTCCTTAATGGATTTCTTAAAAAATAGTTGTATATGATGCAACCAGAAGGTTTTGTCGATCCTAAAGGTGCTAACAAAGTGTGCAAGCTCCAGCGATCCATTTATGGACTGGTGCAAGCATCTCGGAGTTGGAATATACGCTTCGATAGTGTGATCAAAGCATATGGTTTTATACAGACTTTCGAAGAAGCCTATATTTACAAGAAAGTGAGTGGGAGCTCTGTAGCATTTCTAATATTATATGTGGATGACATATTGTTGATTGGAAATGATATAGAATTTCTGGATAGCATAAAAGAATACTTGAATAAGAGTTTTTCAATGAAAGACCTCGATGAAGCTGCTTATATATTGGGCATCAAGATCTATAGATATAGATCAAGACGCTTAATTAGACTTTCACAAAGCACATACCTTGATAAAGTTTTGAAGAAGTTCAAAATGGATCGACCAAAGAAAGGGTTCTTACATGTGTTACAAGGTGTGAAGTTGAGTCAGACTCAATGCCCGACCACTGCAGAAGATAGAGAGAAAATGAAAGTCATTCCCTATGCCTCAGCCATAGGTTCTATCATGTATGCAATGCTATGTACCAGACTTGATGTGTGCCTTGCTATAAGTTTAGCAGGGAGGTACCAAAGTAATTCAAGAGTGGATCACTCGGCAGCGGTCAAGAACATCCTGAAGTACGTGAAAAGGACTAAGGATATGTTTCTCGTTTATGGAGGTGACAAAGAGCTCGTCATGAATGGTTACGTCGATGCTAGCTTTGACACAGATCCGGATGACTCTAAGTCACAAACTGGATACGTATTTATATTGAATGGTGGAGCTGTCAGTTGGTGCAGTTCCAAGCAAAGCGTCGTGGCGGGATCTACGTGTGAAGCAGAGTACATAGCTACTTCGAAGCAAAGAAATGAAGGAGTCTGGATGAAGGAGTTCATATCCGATATAGGTGTAATACCTAGTGCATCGGGTCCAATGAAAATCTTTTGTGACAATACTGGAGCAATTGCCTTGGCTAAGGAATCTAGATTTCACAAAAGAACCAAACACATCAAGAGACGCTTCAACTCCATCCGTGATCAAGCCAAGGAGGGAGACATAGAGATTTGCAAAATACATATGAATTTGAATGTGGTAGACCCATTGACCAAGCCTCTTCCATGAAAACATGATCAGCACCAAGACTCCATGGGTGTTAGAATCATTACAATGTAATCTAGATTATTGACTCTAGTGCAAGTGGGAGACTGAAGGAAATATGCCCTAGAGGCAATAATAAAATTGTTATTTATATTTCCTTATATCATAATAAATGTTTATTATTCATGCTAGAATTGTATTAACCGGACACTTGGTACATGTGTGGATACATAGACAAAACACCGTGTCCCTAGTAAGCCTCTACTAGACTAGCTCGTTGATCAAAGATGGTTAAGTTTCCTAACCATAGACATGTGTTGTCATTTGATTAACGGGATCACATCATTAGAGAATGATGTGATGGACAAGACCCATCTGTTAGCTTAGCATAATGATTGTTAAGTTTTATTGCTATTGCTTTCTTCATGACTTATACATATTCCTTTGACTATGAGATTATGCAACTCCCGGATACCGGAGGAATACTTTGTGTGCTATCAAACGTCACAACGTAACTGGGTGATTATAAAGATGCTCTACAGGTATCTTCGAAGGTGTTTGTTGGGTTGGTATAGATCGAGATTAGGATTTGTCACTCCAAGTATCGGAGAGGTATCTCTGGGCCCTCTCGGTAATACACATCATAATAAGCCTTGCAAGCAATGTGACTAATGAGTTAGTTGCAGGATGATGCATTACGCGACGAGTAAAGAGACTTGCCAGTAACGAGATTGAACTAGGTATGGAGATACCAACGATCGAATCTCGGGCAAGTAGCATACCGATGATAAAGGGAATAACGTATGCTGTCATTACGGTTTGACCGATAAAGATCTTCATAGAATATGTGGGAACCAATATGAGCATCCAGGTTCCACTATTGGTTATTGACCAGAGAGGTGTCTCGGTCATGTCTACATAGTTCTCGAACCCGTAGGGTCCGCACGCTTAACGTTCGATGACGATTTGCATTATATGAGTTATGTAATTTGGTGATCGAATGTTGTTCGGAGTCCCAGATGATATCACGGACATGACTAGGAGTCTCGAAACGGTCGAGAGGTAAAGATTGATATATTGGATGATAGTATTCGTTATTCGGACACCGGAAGTGTTCCGAAATGTATCGGGTACATATTGGAGTACCGGGGGATTATCGGAACCCCCTGATACGTCTCCAATGTATCTATAAATTTTTATTGTTCGATGCTATTTTATTATCAGTCTTGGATGTTTATAATCATTTTATAGTCATTTTATATCATTTTTTGGTACTAACCTATTGACATAGTGCCAAGTGCCAGTTGTTGTTTTTCCCATGTTTTTTACATCGCAGGAAATCAATATCAAACGGAGTCCAAATGCCACGAAACTCCATGATGATTTTTTATGGGCCAAAATTATATCCTACTTATGGTGCATTGTTCGGTGTTAATTATGCTTAATGCTTGCTTATGATATTATTCGTTTCTTGGTTGGTCGCTTCTCAATCTTTATGCTAGCCTTCATTTTGCACTAAGTATGACCTCTACTTGTGCATCCAAAATCCTTTAAACCAGTTTTGCCACATGAGTCCACTATATCTACCTATATGCGGTATTCTTTTGCCATTCTAAGCAAATTTGCATGTGCCATCTCTAATTTTCAAAATAAATTTCTCTTTTGTGTGTTTGTTTCGCTCGCCGAATAGTAACGGGTGGCTAATATTTTCCATGCTAGATGTGTTATTCTCAAGATGAGTGTTTATTCACTTGTCATTGCACGAGAGTAAGGCAAAGGCTTTAGGGATGCCCAGTCCCGAAATGCAAAAAATATTTAATTTATGTTGTCAAATAATAAATTTGGAAAGTGTTGGTATGGAGGGCACCCGTGGATATGGCTAGCCATGGAAAGTGAAATAATGGTGGAAAAAGGAATAAACTTTATTTTCTGTTTGGGAACTGCCTATGGCATATCTAGCATGGAAAGTGTTCGTAGTTCTGAGTCATTTTCGTTGGTGGGATGGATACACCTCCCAAAATGTTTTTATCTCTAATTTTTCGCTTTGAGCTCTGGCACCTCTACAAATCCCTACTTCCCTCCACGAAGGGCCTTTCTTTTACTTTATGCAATTTTTATTTTTGAATTTGAGTCTCCATCTTCTCTCATAAAAAGCACCAACTAGGAGGCAATATGATCGTGCTCAAGTATTGGGTGTAGTTAATATTCGAGTGTGTTTCATGAATGGATCAATGTTTGAGCATGATGGGCTAGGGATAACTTATTTTAGCGTTGATATTTTGAAAGACATGGTTGCTTGTTGATATGCTTGAGTATCTAAATTATTATGTCAAAACTAGACTATTGCTATGAATCACATAAAAAGTCCAAATGTCCATGCTATAAAGAAAATAATATGATATGACTTGATGAACAGCACTCCACATCAAAAATTATGTTTTTATCACTTACCTACTCGAGCACGAGTAGGAGTTAAGCTTGGGGATGTTGATACGTCTCCAACGTATCTATAATTTTTGATTGTTACATGCTGTTTTATTATCAATCTTGGATGTTTTATAATCATTTTATAGTCATTTTATATCATTTTTTGGTACTAACCTATTGACATAGTGCCAAGTGCCAGTTGTTGTTTTTTCCATGTTTTTTACATCGCGGGAAATCAATATTAAACGTAGTCCAAATGCCACGAAACTCCATGATGATTTTTTATGGGCCAAAAGGAAGAAAATGGGCCCTGGTTGCACCTGGGGGGAGTCCCGAGGAGGGGACAACCCACCAGGGCACGCCAGGAGGCCCTGGCGTGCCCTGGTGGGTTGTGCTCACCTCGGGTGCCCCCTGGACCGCCTCTTTGCTCTATAAATAACACAAAAATCCCAAAACCCTAGAAGTCGACGAATATTCATCCAAATTACCGCAGAGTCCGTAACCACTAGATCCAATCTAGACACCATCTCGGATGGGGTTCACCACCTCCATTGGTGCCTCTCCGATGATGCGTGAGTAGTTCTTTGTAGACCTTCGTCCGTAGTTAGTAGCTAGATGGCTTTCTCTCTCTCGTTGAATTCTCAATACAATGGTCTCTTGGAGATCCATATGATATAACTCTTTTGCGGTGTGTTTGTTGGGATCTGATGAACTTCGAGTTTATGATCAGTTATATCTTTTTATATCCATGAAAGTTATTTGAGTTTCTTTGATCTCTTATAGCCCCGAATTTCTTCTCCGATATTTGGGTTTTGTTTGGCCAACTTGATCTATTTATCTTGCAATGGGAAGAGGTGCCCGGTAGTGGGTTCGATCTTACGGTGCTCGATCCCAGTGACAGAAAGGGAACCGACACATATGTATCGTTGCTACTAAGGATAATGAGACGAGACTATATCTACCGCCATATAGATAAACAGATCTTGTCTACATCATGTCATCATTCTTATTGCATTACTCCGTTTTTCCATGAACTTAATACACTAGATGCATGCTGGATAGCGGTCGATGTGTGGAGTAATAGCGAGATGCAAAAGGTGAGTCGATCTACTAATCTTGGACGTGATGCCTATGTAACGATCATTGCCTGGATATCGTCATAATTATTTGAAGTTCTATCAATTGCCCAATAGTAATTTGTTTGCCCACCGTTTGGTATTTTTCTCGAGAGAAGCCACTACTGAAACCTATGGACCCGGGTCTTATTTCTCATATATTTGCTTGCGATCTACTTTTTCTTTGCATTTTTGTTCAAATCTATTAAACCAAAAATACAAAAATACTTTGCTGCACTTTATTTTATTTGCGGTCTATTATTTCAATCTATTACAATTTTCTCCCGTCTCCATGCCAATTTCTCGCCGCCACATTCGAAGGGATTGACAACCCTTTAACACGTAGGGTTGCGAGTGGCTGTTATTTGTGTGCATGGGCTGTTTACGTTGTGTTTGCTTGGTTCTCCTACTGGTTCGATAACCTTGGTTTCATATCTGAGGGAAATACCTACCACTGATGTGTTGCATCATCCCTTCCTCTTTGGGGAAAAACTGATACGCCTCCAACGTATCTATAATATTTTATTGTTCCATGCTATATTATATTCTGTTTTGGATGTTTAATGGGCTTTATTATACACTTTTATATTATTTTGGGACTAACCTATTAACCGGAGGCCCAGCCCAGAATTGCTGGTTTTTGCCTATTTCAGAGTTTCGCAGAAAAAGAATATCAAACGGAGTCCAAACAGAATGAAACCTTCAGGAACGTGATTTTCGGTACGAACGTGATCCAGAGGACCTGGACCCTACATCAAGAAAGCTACCAGGAAGGCACGAGGTAGGGGCGTGCCTACCCCCTGGGCGCGCTCTCCACCCTCGTGGGGCCCACATTGCTCCACCGACGTATTTCTTCCTCCTATATATACCTACGTACCCCCAAACTACCAGACGCGGAGCCAAAAACCTAATTCCACCGATGCAACCTTCTGTACTCATGAGATCCCATCTTGGGGCCTTTTTCCTAGGTTCACGGAGGGGCATTGATCACGGAGGGCTTCTACATCAACACCATAGCCTCCGATGATGTGTGAGTAGTTTACCTCGCACCTTCTAGTCCATAGTTATTAGCTAGATGGCTTCTTCTCTCTCTTTGGTTATCAATACAAAGTTCTCCACGATTCTCGTGGAGATCTATTCGATGTAATCTTCTTTTGCGGTGTGTTTGTTGAGACCGATGAATTGTGGGTTTATGATCAAGTATATCTATGAACAATATTTGAATCTTCTTTGAATTCTTTTATGTATGATTGGTTATCTTTGCAAGTCTCTTCGAATTATCAGTTTGGTTTGGCCTACTAGATTGATCTTTCTTGCAATGGGAGAAGTGCTTAGCTTTGGGTTCAATCTTGTGGTGTCCTTTCCAAAGGATGTTAGGGCAACAAGGCACGATTGTATTGTTGCCATCGAGGATAACAAGATGGGGTTTATATCATATTGCATGATTTTATCCCTCTACATCATGTCATCTTACTTAAAGCATTACTCGTTTCTTTTGAACTTAATACTCTAGATGCATGCTTTGGATAGCGGTCGATGTGTGGAGTAATAGTAGTAGATGCAAAGTGAGTCGGTCTACTTGTCACGGACGTGATGCCTATATACATGATCATACCTAGATATTCTCATAACTATGCTCAATTCTGCCAATTGCTCAACAGTAATTTGTTCACCCACCGTAATACTTATGCTCTCGAGAGAAGCCACTAGTGAAACCTATGGCCCCCGGGTCCATTTTCCATCATATTAATCTTCCAACACTTAGCTATTTTTATTGCATTTTATTTTACTTTGCATCTTTATCATAAAAATACCATAAATATTATCTTATCATATCTATCAGATCTCACTTTCGTAAATGAGCGTGAAGGGATTGACAACCCCTTTATTGCGTTGGTTGCGAGGATCTTATTTGTTTGTGTAGGTGCGAGGGACTCGTGCATGGCCTCCTACTGGATTGATACCTTGGTTCTCAAAAACTGAGGGAAATACTTACGCTGCTTTTACTGCATCACCCTTTCCTCTTCAAGGGAAAACCAACGCAGTGCTCAAGAGGTAGCAAAAACCAACGTAGCTTCAAGCGACATCACCCCCCGGGGGAAGATATGGGCCATATGGGCCATAGGAGGGAGGCACACTATCCCACAAAGGGGTGGCGCGCCCCCCACGGGGAAGGAGGTAGAATAGGATTAGGAGAGGGGGTGGCGCCCCCCTTTCCTTCTCCCCATCTCTCTCCCTCTTTCCCCCTTTCCCTCCTAGAAAAGGAAAGGGGCGAATCCAACTAGGAGCCCAAGTAGGATTCCTCCTACTTGGGCGCGCCTAGGCCGGCCTCCTCCCCCTCCCTCCTTTATATACGTGGGGGCGCCTACAACACACATCAATTGTTCCAAGCCGTGTGCGGCGCCCTCCTCCACAGTTTACGCCTCCGGTCATATTCACATAGTGCTTAGGCGAAGCCCTGCGCGGATCACTTCACCGTCACCGTCACCACGTTGTCGTGCTGACGGAACTCTCCCTCAACACTTTGTTGGATCAAGAGTTTGAGGGACATCATCAAGCTGAACGTGTGCAGAAATCGGATGTGTCGTACGTTCGGTGCTTGATTGGTCAGAACGAGAAGAAGTTCGACTACATCAACCGCGTTAACAAAACGCTTCCGCTTTCGATCTACGAGGGTACGTGGACACACTCTCCCCTTCTCGTTGCGATGCATCTCCTAGATAGATCTTATGTGAGTGTAGGAAATTTTTGAAATTGCATGCTACGTTCCCCAACAGAAAGGTGTGTTATTAACTACAACAGGCCTAATATTAAAAAACAATCAAACATAGTAATTCAAACTTGTATTGTGCAGGTCTAAGTAAACTAGTTATTGGCCCTATTTGGATCCATGGGTTAAGTTTGTTTGAGCTAGTTTGGGCTCAAATAGCACTAAAGTATCCAAACATGAGGGCTAGTTTGAGCTAGTTGCGTCAAACCCACCCAAAACAACTATCCCACACAAGAGGTGCTGATTGGGGCCAGTTCTCCTAGTGCATTTATTGTCAATCTAACACTGTCATCCAAACACCTCTTTGGCTAGAGTTAGTTCAAGGTTAGTCATTGTTGAGTATTATTGTTATATAGGAAATGTAGGATAGCGTAGGATCTATTCTACCTTGACTTGTACTCCAAGATGACCATGTACTCCTATATATATGCCCACGAGGCTCAAGCAATACAATCAACTATTCCACCAATCTCTTTCTCCCTTTTAACTATCATGAGCTAGAAACTAACTCTAACCTCTAGCTAAGTTAGAGTATCCAAACAGTGCCATTGCTAAATCAAATGGAAAGGCGTGTTAAATACTCCCTCCGGTCCTTTTCACTCTGTATATAAGAATTGTGTGAAGTCAAATTTCATAAAGTTTGACCTTATTTATATGAAAAAATATCAACATCTACCATGCTAAAGTTATACAATATGAAAATTTAAGTCATGACACATGTACTGATATTTATTTCATATTGTGATTGTTGGTATTTTGTTCTATAAAGTTGGTCAAACTTTACGAGGCTTGACTTTAGACAAATCTTATATGTGAACTAAAAAGATTCGGGGGGAGTACAACATGCTTAACAGCAACCAAATATAGTCATTCATAGAGCTATTGTTAAATTTGGTATTAATGAAATTGAATTGCACTGTTCATACTAGCACATATAGAACATCACACTGTTAATAGCTGAAATAAACAAGGCATACTACAAACAACCAAAGATGGCAATTGAAAACGGACATATGCTAACTACAAACAACCGAACAACCATAAACCATAGAAATAAACAAGGCATAATGCAAAATACCAAATATAGCAATAAATACTGGACAGGTTCTCACTACAAAAGGGGTTTAAGAAAACAAATCACGAGTTTCCTCACTTGTCACAGATTGGCTCCTCCTCGTGGTCGCCGTCAATGAGGTCTGACTTGCTAGCTGAGGATCCCAAGCCAGCGTCGCAGAACGTGTCCTTCAGAAATGACAAAAGGGGCTCCATGGCGATGAAGGATGGCAAATTGTTCATAACGAGCCGCAGGAGATCAACGACACGACCATGGATGAGACCAACGGCTGTCGAACCCGAAGGGTTGCGGGTGGGCAACTTAACCTGTGACATAACCCGCGTCAAGCCGTCGGTGTCGACGACCTCGATGTCGTAGCCGGTGTCCACGACATGCCAGAATACTCTAGCCCGCTGATTGAAAGGCTCAATCTAGGTCCAGTCATCGTGGTCAGCTTCCTCGGTGGCCACCTCGCAGACGTCGGGCGAAGAGGCCGCGGTAAAGCTCTTTTGGGACATTCGCTCCTCGAGCTCCCCGGGAAGCGTAGCCGGGCTTAGGTTGCAACGCTCTGGAGTGGGGGAGGGGTGGGGATTGGGATCTCTGGGAAAGGGGCCGTTTCGCAGGCGTCATCTAAGAAACTCAGGGCGGCGAGGGTATGTATATCGGTGGGTAAACTACACGGGCAGACCGGTAGAGGTTGACGATGGAGGCGGCGCGGCGGCGGCGACCTTAGCTAGGTTTGGAGCGAGGGAGGGGTGGTGTGTATGTGTGTGAGCAGGGGGTTTGGGTGAGCGAAGGAGTTGGGGTCTGTGTGTGGAGGGGGTCCAAGGAGGTGTTTGAGGAAATGCCGCGGGTACTGAAAATTTAATAGGAGGGAGTAAAATGGCGGGGCTACCAAAAATTGGATCAAGGGATCGAAGCTGAGCGGGGCGGGAGTAACGAACATCACACACGGTTAAAACATAATAGTCATGTGCTATCAAACAGAAAACCACTCCAGCCGAGCAGATATTTTTTAGATTGCGAGGGATGCAAGCAGGAGTAAAATGCCGGGGATCCAGTTCAAAAAAATCTAGGGCTACTGAAAAATTTGGATCAACTGATTGAAGCAGAGCGGGAGTAACAGACATCGCACACGGTCCACACATATGAATCGTGTGCTATCAAACAAAAAAAACCTCTACGCAGGTAGATATTTTTGAGATTATGAGGCAGTAGATATTTTCGAGAGTTGGAGGCAAGCCTCATGGAGCCCAATCTACTGTGCTGATGTGAGTGACTGCAGGGGCACGGGCGCGGCACATGGGTAGTCGGACTGAACCGCGTCTGTTGCGTACCCAATCACAGACGGTTTCTGCATCCAACTAGTGTGTTTTTTATAAATTTGGCAAAAAGACTAACGCGGGAAAGGGTCAGAACACGAACACACTTGCATGTGGACCAAATATATGTATGAAAAGGGTGGTTTGAAGTTCGAATACCCAATGCACAACTTTGATGTGGCACCTGTCGCACTAAGCGCACAATATTGCTAGTCAACCACCCCCTACGAACCACTTCCTGTCGGGGGTAAGGGACTCCTAGCTACGAATGCATGCCCCCAGATAGTTAGGTTTGAAATCTCACCCTACCGTAACACAAAACCTGTAGGAGTCCATCATATATATGGTCAAAGTTCCCCTTTTGCTTCCAGACAAAGGTGGACCGTGTCCCGGCCCACAAATGTGTGCTTGTGGCGGGAGATGGGTGAGACCACATACAAACCGCCTGCGGGTGGCCCTATACTATATGTATGAAAAGGGTGTGGTGTCATATTTAACTATACCATTCACAACTTTGATGCAGCATGTGTGCCTCGCAAAATAACCGGACTTTCCCGTCCCCATGGAGGTTGCGGGTAGTGCGAAGTACCCCCCCCCCCTCCCACACACACACACACACGTGTCGAGGGGAGGGCATCTCACCAAGACGTACTATAACACGACCAAACAGAATCCAACTTGATCGTACAACCTCTCTCGCTCGTTGTTGGTCAAAGTGTTGAACGTCCACACAACCCCACAAAATGGGCTAGCTTGTCACCGATAAACTCGCGAAGGAGTACTGTCTAAAGATAAAACCCACTCAGTGCATGTGGCCCAATCATGTATGGAAGTGGTGTGTGTGGTGTTTGAATATGCAATGCGCAAATTTGATGTGCCACCATGCTTTGGACCCATAAAATCCCCACACTGATCGAGGGTTCACGATGCATAGCATGCATGCGCTCAAACTTAATTAGGCCTAGAATGATCGACCTACTAATATATAGTAACACGAACCAAATAAGAAGAATCCACCCTGGTAACCTTTCTTGTCGTCAGTCGAAATGATGGACGTCCACGCGGGCCCACAAATATATATAGGCTTGCCGCCCATATATAACCAAGCGAGTGAGAGTGCGCAAAGATAATCATTGCATGCATGTGTCCCAAACATATTTATGGAGGTGTGTGGTGCATGCATATGTGTTGAATTAATACCTAATGCACAACATTGATGTGGTGCATGCATTCAAAATCGCACAGGTCTCCACACAGAGCAAGAGGTTCATGATGTGTCATGTGCTCACCCCGCTTCGATCCAGCGGGATGGATTCATGTGTACACATGCGCTATTACTCCCTCTGGTCCTTTTTAGTTTGCATATAAGATTTGTCTTAAGTCAAGCCTCATAAAGTTTGACCAACTTTATAGAAAAAAATACCAACATTCACAGTGTGAAAAGTTTCATATTGTATAACTTTAGCATTGTAGATATTCATATTTTCTCATATAGATATGGTCAAACTTTTTGAAGTTTGACTTTAGACATTTCTTATATGCAGAGTAAAAAGGACCAGAGGGAGTATCTATGTAATCTCACCTATATCGCGAGACAAGCAAAAAATTAATCCCCTCCTAAGTCAATATAATTAACCTCTCTCGTTGTCGGTGAAAGTGATGGACCAAGCGGGCCGATAGATGGAAGCATCACTGACAACCACGCGAGTTAGTGCCACAGGACAACCACCATCGCTTGCATGTGTGCCAAAACATATATATGGAGAAGTGTGTTGTTGTGATGTTGTGAATACCTAATGCACAACCATTGATGTGACACTTGCCTCAAAAACTGCAAAGTCCCCACACGGAGTGAGGTTCATGTGTGACACCTAGTATATGTTGGTCCCGTCTCCCCTTCGACACGTACTATATGTGTGTGTGTGTGTATGTATATATATACACTCCTACCCTAACACAGCCCTAAAAGAATTAATCCACCTTGTTCGTCAATGTGCCTCTCTCTCGTTGGGTCAAAGTGATGGAGGACGACCTCTCGCGGGCCCACAAATGGAAGCGCCGCACGCGAGTGAGTTCCTATAGGGCAACCACCACCTACATGGTATTGCGTGATGTTTGAATACCAATGCAAAACTTTGACGTGGCACCTGCCTCGGGAACCGGAAAGTCCCCACATGGAGCGAGGTTATGACACACACACATATCCCGCACCACCACCTCCACTCTGAGGCATGTCAAACTTTTTCTGCAGTGAACATGAGACCAAAGGAGTGTCGTGTTAAAGTTAAAAAAACAAAGATCATTTGACCCGTTCAAATTTGAGCTACAAGTGCACCAAAATGGATTGCAAAAATCATATGTTTGTCCCTTGGTGCATGTTTCCCCGTGAAAGAAATTTCAAAACATCGAGAATATTGATTTTTAAAATTCAGTAAATCCAAAACTTAGTTGAAATTCATGAAACTTATCGTGGTGTCATACATGGACACCAGTAGACTGTGATATTGTATTTTTTCGTCAAATTTGAGACAAGTTTTGATATAATCTACTTACAAACGGGATATTGTTAATAACTGGAAACCAATATCTCATACGGAATATTTATTCGGACCGTGTGCGAGACCGTGCCATGCTTCGGTTAAGCAGTAAAGCGCCAGAATGAATCATCAAAAAAGTACGTGCCACGTGTAAGGATGGCAATTTTACCTATGGACATGGATACCCATGGATATCCGACCCGAATGGATAGGGTTTGGATATGCTTTTGTGCCCATGGGCGACACCCAAACCCGACCCGATTGCTCATGGGTAGGGCATGTATATAATCTTGTACCCATGGGTATACCCAAACCCGACCTGATAGTATGAATTAATGGGTAAAATTTTGCTATCACTACCCCACAGCAATATGTCCCACGACAATTTTACACTTTGTTATCTAAAACATGCAAGAGAAATTGCACAATCCCCGCCATAACTTTTATTAGTTGACATTCAATCCCCGCTGTAACATACTCCAATGCCCCTTCCCTTATTTTTATCTCCTCGTTAAATGACTCGTCATTCTCATCTTGTAGAAAAATACTAAATGATATTAGGTTGTCAATGGATGTTGATTTACGATGAATGAAGTCTAGTCTGCCACGAGGTGAAGAATGGAAGAGCTTATGTTAATAATGTGTTATGTCTTATGTATATGTCTTGAGAGGACCCAATGGATGTCCATTGGGTATGGATATCCATCGGGTTTGGACATGGACACAATTTTTCACCCGTGGATTTTTTCATGGGCGGTCAAAGACTGTCTTAATGGATATGGATTTGATATTGTTCAACCCGATCCAAACCCGACCCATTGCCATCCTTAGCCACGCACCCCGTGTGGCGTGCGAGCAGGCATGAGTTGACGAGACGCATGCGAAAGCAATCACGCGCAGTGCACCGGGAGGCGTGTGTGCAGGAGTGTGAATTGACGGGAGGCGTTTTCGCTGCACAGTGTCACCGGGAGGCGTGCGAGTAGCTGTGTGAAATGATGGTATAGGAATGCCAGAAGTTTGCCGCACAGGCTCACCGGGAAGCGAGACAACCTTTGACCGCCGCCCGCCTGGCTCCCACTGGTCTGTATTAATGGTGCGCCCGAGTGGTCGCACCCCCATCCTCGCCACACACACAATCCTCTCTCTCCGCCCGCATCCTCGACACCACTCTTAGTCCTCAAAGCCATCAGTGTATGAGGATGCCATCGAAGTGCCCCATCAAAGGGAGTAGCAACGTCGGGGCTGCTGAAGCACCAGAGCATAGCGTGAATATGGAGACAGAGGTTTCCGTCACCGCCGACGAGGTGGAGAACGAGGCTGCCAACAAGCGGAGGCTGGTCGGGAAAGAACCGCAAGCGACTCCTGCAGGCCTAGACTTCATCAGTAGCCTCCCCGGTGATATGTTGACAGTCATCATATCCCTCCTCCCAATCAAATATGGGGCGAGGACAACTGCCCTTTCCCGGCGGTGACGCCCCCTATGGCTCTCCACCCCTCTCAACCCCCTCGACGCCCATGAGCTCTGCCATGGCAATCGCAAAAGCTTGGATGCGTTCTCCCAGATCCTCGGCAGTCACCATGGCCCAATCAGAGGCCTTATCACGGGCAAGTTCCGCTCCAACGACAAGGACCGAGCCAAGCTTGATTAGTGGTTCCGATCCCCCGCCCTAGATCAGCTCGAGGAGCTCAGTTTTAATGATGGGCATATGCGCTCATTGCCAACTCCGCGCTCCGCTTCGCGCCCACACTATGCTGCCAAGTTCATGAGTCGCCATCCCCCTTAATGACACGCCTGCTCCTTTTCTACCACGACTGAAGCACCTCGAGCTCGTCATCGTCTACATCCCAAAGGATGACATGGAGAGCCTGCTCCGCGGCTGTACTGCACTCGAGTTCCTTCATCTTCAGGCAATGAATTGGTCGAGTAGCTTCCACATCACCTCCATGACTCTCCAGACTATTTATGTGTGTTGCTGGTGCTGCAATGAGAGATCACAAAAGGTGGACGACAATATGGTCATTGAGGACACACCTTCACTTGAGAGATTAATTGTAGTTGATCAACAAGGTCCAACAAGAATCAATGTCATTTCTGCGCCAAAACTGACAGTGGTGGGCTACTCATCTGTCAAATACTCTGAACTTGTTATTGGATCCACGCCCGTTCAGGTACAACGGTCGCCTTCTACCTCTCCTTCTTGATATCAACATTATTTCTAATTTTGAAGATGTATGTTCGTCTGTCATCCAGAAAAGCTTCACCCAGATTCTGCGCACAGTGAAGGTCTTGGCACCAGAATCTATCGGCCCCAACCTGCACGAAGTTGTCAATTTCCTTAGATGCTTTCCGTGCCTGAAGAAGTTGCATATCGAGGTGATGTTCCTTTCCTGTTAAATATCAAACATAAGGGAGTTCAATTTTTGGCACCTTTTCCCAAGTTTACAATGACAATGTACTATGATTTATGAAGGAATTTTGGAGGATTTCATGACATACATCCCCCACCCCATATAGGTTGCTTGATTCATATGGTCACAATCCATAAGTATTTCTCCTTTGGATTCATCTGTACTAGTTTTCTTAGGGAATTTTTCATCCACTCCAACCTCTTGTGAAGAAGGCTGCATTTTCTAGATTGTAATCAAATGCCCATGTGATACAATATAACGACAATCACATCATGCCTAGATCTGCATCTCTCAAAAATTACTTTGAACTCCTACCGAGGGACCTTACCGAGATTATATTCGCCAGTTCTTTGTTGCCCGAGCAAGGGTGCTGAAGGTAATGAGGTTGAACATGCATTTATATAGAAAATTTGAATGGTTTGTTGATTAGAGCCGATGACTACTTCGTAATGGAAGAGGCTCCAAAATGCTAAACTTCATATTGGATCTGCATATGACAGAGTAATTGGAAGTCATTGTGTCAACCCCATACATGACTTGTCAACGGCTGATCCCTTTGCAGAAATGATGAGGTTTCGAAACCGGCCTTACTATTGGTAATTTTAGTTTGAACCTCTCTTATATCCATGTTCACCGATCAAGACGGGCTTGCGGTACCGAATGAGCTGAATTTTATTTCTAATATCAGTTTGAACCTTGTAATCTTATGTAACTCGGAATTTGAACCTTGTAATATTTCGGGCTTTTGTGGTACAATCATTGAAATGGCATCGTATAAGACTCATATATTGGTAGTACTATTTTGACCTTAATATGCGATAGACTTAGATTTTATTAACCATTCACGACCAGGGATCCAGCCGGAAGCAGAGCAATGGCAAACGTCATCGCAACAAGATGTAGATGATTAGATGCTCGTTTCTCCTAGTTTAGTATGCATGTAATTGCTTACTTTGGTGTGTGAAAATGTTATGTGTGTAGTAACTTATGTAATTGTATGCTTAATTTGGCCATGTAATGTTGTTCATATAAGTATATATGTTGATGTTCTGTAGACAGAGCATATCACATCGCACACGGACCACACTAGGGAACCCGTCGGTCATGAATTCATCAGTGGCAGACGGTTGTATACCCACAAGCGTTTGCCCAGAATACACACGGCTTATTCCATCATAAACAGCTCGGGTGGATCAACTGTATGCCACGCATCACACACACAACTCTAATATGATTCGTGCTTGATGTCTTCGACATCGCCCGCACAGTTCGTGTTATTTTGCCACGTATCACTATGTCGGCCTCTGCTCGCGCCCCTCGGCACGCTCTGCTCGCCGTTAGGCGCCATGGCGCGCTCTGCTCGCGTACCTCCACGCGCTCGGCTTATGGACAACTTTTCCTTGCGTGTTCAACTGCTATATGCATATACATGGTTACTCGCCGTTGAGGCGACCGTGGAGCGCTCTGCTCGCGGTCCTCGCGTGCTCTGCCAGCGGTTGGGGCATGCGCACGATCATGTTTAGGGGCCCATATGCATGCGGTTGCGTCGCGCGTGTCGCCATGATGCAATTACATGCGACACGATGGAGTTACGCGCTGCAATTTAGAACTGCCATCCGGGGGTGCGGATATTCCAGGCCGTCCGGCTTCCCCATTAATTCCCGCGGCCAGTATAACCTTAGTATCTTCAACCTCTCGATCTCGCCCCACAACACAACAAGCACACCCACGACGACACATACAGAGAGGATATCTAGCGGCGCTGCAACGGAGTTCGGCGAGCATAAAGTGGAGACCCACGCGAGGGAGATGGATCTCTCGGTGGTGTACACCAAAGACCCGGCCATGGTGGACGACTACATCAACACCGTGGAGCAGTTGCTTGCTCGAGACAAGTACAAGGTGGTCGGCATCGACCTCCAGTACACCGACGGTCATCCCAAGAAAGATCAAAAGGTTGTCGTCGCCTAGTTGTGCGTGCGCCATCATGTCCTCATCTTCCACTACTGCATGGCCACAGAGCCTTGCGACAGTTTCGCCAGGTTTGTCAACAGCACCGACTACAAGTTCGCTATGGTGGAAACCTGCAACAATGTAAAGGCGCTCAAGGTTACAGGCTTGGCATGCAAGAACCTTGTTGAAATCCGTGAGCACTACATGGTCTGGGGCAACACGAAGGACTCCCTAGTTGAACTCGCCTCAGCCATCATCGACCCCTACTACGAAAAGATGAAGCAGAATGCCAAGAGAACAAATCCCATATCCTGGCACGGGGCCTGGACGCGGCAACTGGATGAACCTCACTTCAGTTTCATGGCCAAGAGCGTGTACACATGCTACGAGATGCACAGGCAGATCGTTGACATGAGGAACTGCCTCGTTATCGAAATCGACGAGGCCAGATCAAGCCACAAGCAAAGCAGTAGCGGCAAGCGTCCCAAGAAGTAGATGATGATCAAATGATCGTTTATCCTAGGTAATTATGCATGTAATATATAGTTGACTTTGGTGTGTGAAAATGTCATGTGTGTAGTAGCCACTTATGTAATTATGCATGTAATAGTTTACTTTGGTGTGTGCAAATGTCATGTGTGTAGTAGCCACCTATGTAATTGGATGTTTTATTTGGCTATGCAACCATGTCCTTATAAGTGTGTTTAGCAACTAAAATTTCACAAAATGCTTCCATGTCTGACCTATGTAATTGGATGTTTAATTTGGTTATGCAACCATGTCATTATAAGTGTGTTTAGCAACTAAAATTGGATGTTTAATTTGGTGTGTGCAAATGCCACCTATATACACATAAATACTATTCTGATCACGGGATCAGAATATTATTCTAATCACAACACGAACTTCCTGAGTTACACAGCCTGAACTTCCCTCTATAGGAGCCCGACCTTCGAGCTATCTTCGCAACCGTGTCTTCCCACGCGAATTATTCTGGCCAGTCCTGTTCTATATGATGTAAGTGTAATCTACAAACGGTTTTTAGAACCTAAATGCCCGTTTTAAATAGGATTCTCGCTCGTTGGCCAATTCTGCTCTTGGGTCGTGATGAACTTCCATCTTTTGCAATTTTACTGTCTGAGTTGTTCGACCTGAACTTCCCTTGGTGACAGGTCGAACTTCCACCAAAATTGTCCAAATGGGGCTTGCGATATACCGCTGGAAAGCTATGGACACGAGTATCATGACCCAAGTAAATATTTTTGTCAAAATGTAAGCGGTTTAAGAGCAGTTTTGAAAACCGTTTTTCTTCATACGGAAAACATGAATCGTATTTTCGATCGCATTTCTAAACCGTTCATCGGAATGAGGCAAATAATATGGTGTTAGAAAGCTGTTGCGAAACCGCTCCTTCCACATGTTGAAAGTTTTCTCTAATTCCCTATGGTTAAAGAGTAATTTGGAAATTTTCAAAATTTCGCAAACTGAATAGCCGAGTTCGTATTTTCGATGTCATTTCTAAACAGCTAATCCAATTGAGGCAAATGATATGGCATTGGAAAGCTTATGAAAATGAGCTACTTTTTCATGTTGAAAGTTTTTTCTAATTTTGAACGGTTTAAAAGTAATTTAGAAAACGGTACAAGTTCCACCGAGTTCGTATTTTGGAGCCAATTTTTTAACGGTACATCCGAATGCAACAAATGATATGGCGTTGGAAAGCTTGAGAAAATGCAAAACTTTTTGATATATATTGTTTCTCCCAATTCCTTATGTTTTTAACTCAATTTTGAAAATGGCTAAAAACGTTTTTTGGCCGTAATTTCTATAAACTTTATCGGAATAGGGCAAATAATATACCGTTGAAAAGCTATGGAAAATGAAAAACTTTGTTCATGTAGATGGTTTTTTCTGATTCCTATGCGTTTTCAAGTAATTTTGAAAATGGCGAGATCATGCGTTCTGCCTTTATCGCAAAACAGATTCTTCGAAAATGCACCGCGTGAAGAACTTGAACTTCTTGGGATGTCTACTTGAACTTCACTCTGTTTTCCACGTGCTTTTTTTGCTCGTAGCTCTCCATCCACTTACCGCAAGTGAGCAATTTATATACCGATGGAAAGCTGGTGTAAACACGCAACTTTTCCGTGTTGATCATTTTTTCATACTCGTGACGATTTTAAAAGTTTTTCATCTGAAATTCATTCAGTGTGGTAGTTGAACTTCCTTCTGTTTTCATGTTGAACTTTTGTGACGTATTTTCGCCATAATTTTCTCATCCATTCGTCAGTGTTACAAAAATGATATTCCTTTTGTACAAACTTCTCTCACAATAATTTTTTAACTTTCTCCGACCGAGGACTTGAACTTACACAAATGATATTCCTGTCGTTTGGAAGTAAATTAGAAATATGACGAGATCATGATTTCTGCCTTCATCGTGAATGGAAATGCACTGCGTGAAGTAGGTGAACTTCTCGGGCATGTCTGTTTGAACTTCACTCTGTTTTTGACGTGCTGCTTTTGGCCCGTGATGTCTACTACGCAACCTTCTTCTTGTAGACGTTGTTGGGCCTCCAAGTGCAGAGGGTTGTAGGACAGTAGCAAATTTCCCTCAAGTGGATGACCTAAGGTTTATCAATCTATGGGAGGCGTAGGATGAAGATGGTCTCTCTCAAGAAACCCTGCAACCAAATAGCAAAGAGCCTCTTGTGTCCCCAACACACCCAATACAATGGTAAATTGTATAGGTGCACTAGTTCAGCGAAGAGATGGTGATACAAGTGCAATATGGATGGTAGATATAGGTTTTTGTAAACTGAAAATATAAAAACAGCAAGGTAAAAAGCGGTAAAAGTGAGCGTAAACGGTATTGCAATGCTAGGAAACAAGGCCTAGGGTTCAAACTTTCACTAGTGCAAGTTCTCTCAACAATAATAACATAGTTGGATCATATAACTATCCCTCAACATGCAACAAAGAGTCACTCCAAAGTCACTAATAGCGGAGAACAAACGAAGAGATTATGGTAGGGTATGAAACCACCTCAAAGTTATTCTTTCCAATCAATCCGTTGGGCTATTCCTATAAGTGTCACAAACAGCCCTAGAGTTCGTACTAGAATAACACCTTAGGACACAAATCAACCAAAACCCTAATGTCACCTAGATACTCCAATGTCACCTCAAGTATCCGTGGGCATGATTATACGATATGCATCACACAATCTCAATTCATCTACTCAAACCAACACATAGAACCTCAAAGAGTGCCCCAAAGTTTCTACCGAGAATCACGATGAAAACGCGGCGCCAACCCCTATGCATAGGTTCATGGGCGGAACCCGCAAGTTGATCACCAAAACATACATCAAGTGAATCACGTGATATCCCATTGTCACCACAGATACGCACGGCAAGACATACATCAAGTGTTCTCAAATCTTTAAAGACTCAATCCGATAAGATTACTTCAAGGGGAAAACTCAATCCATTACAAGAGAGAAGAGGGGAGAAGAAACATAAGATCCAACTATAATAGCAAAGCTCGCGATACATCAAGATCGTGCCAAATCAAGAACACGAGAGAGAGATCAAACACATAGCTACTTGGTACATACCCTCAAATTTTAGGGTGAACTACTCCTCCTTGTCATGGAGAGCGTCGGGTTGATGAAGATGGCCACCGGTGAGGGTTCCCTCCCAGGGTGCTTGAACAGGTCCCGATTGACTTTTGGTGGCTACAGAGGCTTGCGGCGGCGGATCTCCAGATCTATTCTCTGTTTTGGAAGTTTTACGATACGTAGGTATATATGGGTGAAAGGAGTACGTCGATTGACCGAAGGGGGGGCACGAGGCAGGGGGGCGCGCCCCCTACCCTCGTGAGCACCTCCTTCATCTTCTGACGTAGGGTCCAAGTCTATCTGGTAGGTTTCCTTCCAAAAATAACTTCTCCAGTTGATCTCGTTCCGTTTCGACTCCGTATGATATTCCTTTTCCTCGAAACACTGAAATAGGCATAAAACAGCAAATCTGGGCTGGGCTTCCGGTTAATAGGTTAGTCCCAAAATTATATAAAAGTGGATAATAAAGCCCAATATTGCCTAAAACAGTAGATAATATAGCATGGAGCAATCAAAAATTATAGATACGTTGGAGACGTATCAAGCATCCCCAAGCTTAATTCCTGCTCGTCCCTAGTAGGTAAATGATAAAAAGATAATTTTTATGTGGAATGCTAGTTGGCATAATTTCATTGTAATTCTTCTTAATTGTGGTATGAATATTCAGATCCGAAAGATTCAAGACAAAAGTTCATATTGACATAAAAATAATAATACTTCAAGCATACTAACAAAGCAATTATGTCTTCTCAAAATAACATGGCCAAAGAAAGTTATCCCTACAAAATCATTGGAATATATAAGCCAAGCTAGTTCTATAATGTAAAATTCCCACTAGTATATGCAAGTGACAACATATGAGACTCTCTATCATGAAGATCATGGTGCTACTTTGAAGCACAAGTGTGGTAAAAGGATAGTAGCATTGCCCCTTCTCTCTTTTTCTCATTTTTTATTTTTTATTTGGGCCTTTTCTTTTTTTATGGCCTCTTTTTTTCTATTTTTCGTCCGAGTCTCATCCCGACTTGTGGGGGAATCATAGTCTCCATCATCCTTTCCTCACTTGGGACAATGCTCTAAAAATGATGATCATCACACTTTTATTTTTCTTACAACTCAACAATTACAACTCGTTACTTAGAACAAGTTATGACTCTATATGAATGCCTCCGGCGGTTTACCGGGATATGCAATGAATCAAGAGTGACATGTATGAAAGGATTATGAACGGTGGCTTTGCCACAAATACGATGTCAACTACATGATCATGCAAAGCAATATGACAATGATGGAGCGTGTCATCGTAAACGGAATGGTGGAAAGTTGCATGGCAATATATCTCAGAATGGCTATGGAAATGCCATGATAGGTAGGTATGGTGGCTGTTTTGAGGAAGATATATGGTGGGTGTATGATACCGACGAAAGGTGCGCGGTATTAGAGAGGCTAGCAATGGTGGAAGGATGAGGGTGCGTATAATCCATGGACTCAATATTAGTCATAAAGAACTCATATACTTATTGCAAAAATCTAGAAGTTATCAAAGCAAAGTATTACGCGCATGCTCCTAGGGGGATAGATTGGTACGAAAAGACCATCGCCGTCCCCGACCGCCACTCATAAGGAAGACAATCAATAAATAAATCATGCTCCGACTTCATCACATAACGGTTCACCATACGTGCATGCTACGGGAATCACAAACTTTAACACAAGTATTTATCAAATTCACAACTACTCCACTAGCATAACTCTAATATCACCATCTTCATATCTCAAAACAATTATCAAGCATCAAACTTCTCTTAGTATTCAACACATTCATAAGAATTCTTAAAAATCTTGTATGCTTGGCACATTAGAATTAAGCACATTACCATGCTATTCCAAAGACTCTCAAAATAATATAAGTGGTGCATGATAGTTCATATATTTCTTCAAACTAAAACTACCACCATGCTCTAAAAGATATAAGTGAAGCACTAGAGCAAACAACAAACTACTCCGGAAGATATAAGTAAAGATCAATGAGTAGCCGAATAATTATGCAACTATGCGAAGACTCTCTAACATTTAAGAATTTCAGATCTTGGTAATTTATTCAAACAGCAAGAAAAGCTAAAGAAAATAAAATGACGCTCCAAGCAAAACACATATCATGTGGTGAATAAAAATATAGCTCCAAGTAAAGTTACCGATGAACGAAGACGAAAGAGGGGATGCCTTCCGGGGCATCCCCAAGCTTAGACGCTTGGTTATCCTTGAATATTACCTTGGGGTGACTTGGGCATCCCCAAGCTTAGGCTCTTGCCAGTCCTTATTCCATAGTCCATCGAATCTTTACCCAAAACTTGAAAACTTCACAACACAAAACTTAACAGAAAACTCAGAAGTCTGCTAGCGAAAGAAAACAAGACACCACTTCATGATAATGTAATGAACTCATTCTTTATTTGTATTGGTGTTAAACCTACTGTATTCCAACTTCTCTATGGTTTATAAACTATTTTACTAGCCATAGATTCATCAAAATAAGCAAACAACACAATGAAAACAGAATCTGTCAAAAACAGAATTGTCTGTAGTAATCTGTAACTAATGCAAACTTATGGAACTCCAAAAATTCTAAAATAAATTGGTGGACCTGAGTAATTTGTCTAGTAATCATCTTCAAAAAGAATCAACTAAATAGCACTCTCCAGTAAAAAGTTCAAGCTAATCTCGTGAGCGCTAAAGTTTCTGTTTTTTACAGCATGATCATAAAGACTTCACCCAAGTCTTCTCAAAGGTTCTACTTGGCAAAAACACGAATTAAAACATAAAACCACATATTAACAGAAGCTAGACGGGTTGTTTATTCCTAAACAGAATCAAAAAGCAAGAAACTAAAATAAAATTGGGTTGCCTCCCAACAAGCGCTATCGTTTAACGCCCCTAGCTAGGCATGATGATTTCAATGATGCTCACATAAAAGATAAGAATTGAAACATAGAGAAAGCATCATGAAGCATATGACTAGCACATTTAAGTCTAACCCACTTCCTATGCATTGGGATTTTGTGAGCAAACAACTTATGGGAACAATAATCAACTAGCATAGGAAGGCAAAACAAGCATAACTTCAAAACTTTAAGCACATAGAGAGGAAACTTGATATTATTGCAATTCCCACAAGCATATATTCCTCCCTCATAATAATTTTCAGTAGCATCATAAATGAATTCAACAATATAACCAGCACCTAAATCATTCTTTTCATGATCTGCTAGCATAGAAATTTTATTACTCCCCACATAAGCAAAATTCTTCTCATTCAGAATAGTGGGAGTATCATAAGAGACTTGAATACTATAAATTGTTTCCACACTAAAAGAGTAATGTTTAGAGAAAGGGTACTCATAATCATGACAAGTTTTATAAATATAATCATCACTACTCTTTATAGCATAAGTTTATCACAATAATCATCATAAGTAGCAACTTTGTTCTCATGATAATCACTTTGCATATCAGAACTTGAGAGGCTAAAAATATCATCTTCATTAAGCATAGCATCCCCAAGCTTGGGACAAACATTAATTGCCGCAAATATATTCTCAAATATGTCATCCTCATCAAACATAGCTTCCCCAAGCTTGGGCCTTTTCATATCATAAGCATAATCACTCTCATCATTAATAGTATAGATAGCACCAATAGTATAGTAATTATCATATTCTTCCAAGTAAGTGCCAAAAAGATTTTCAAGATCATAAGGAGTATCATTATCTTCCCAATCATAATCATCACAACAAGCAATAGGCATAACGAGATCATCATCAAGTGTATCATCTTCATTTTCATGAGGCACAAGCAATAATAGGAGCAACTTTATTTGGGAGAGATACCTTTTTACCTCTCTTCCTTTTTCTTTTCTTCTTCTTCACCACATCATGTGTGGGTTCAATCCTCTTTTTGGAGCTCCTTACTAATGATATTGGTTGAATAGAAGGCTCCTCCTCGTTACCCGATTCATCATAAGAAATAATAGGAGGATATTCGGAAGTCTCTTCCCTTTCATTAGTATTCTCTTCATCTTCTACTTATTTTCTTTTCTTTATGTAATTGGCAATATAAGGATTTTCAATACAATTCACCGCACGATACATATAAATCTTCTCTAGATCAAAATCAAGAATTCTATCAAGATTAAACTTTGGAATACCCTCAGTTATACGTTTCATTTCTTCATAACCCAAAAGAAGGCTAAGCTCTTTATGATGCTCAAGGGTAATCAAATTATCACAATATTTGGACACGACTTGATCATGAAACAAATAGCATTGGAGCTTTAAATGACCATGTTCATTGCAAAGTTCACAAGGAGCACGAAAAATATTGAATCTTTCAGCACATTCATCTAGCTCTTCTTGCAACAATTTGGTTTCTAAGTACTTATGCCTCTTGCAATATCCATCTTCCCTATTCGATGCGTACTTACAAACCTAATGCACTCCACAAAAATTGACATGTTTATAGGAGGCATTTTTATCATAACTAGTGCAATCATCATTAGCATCATGGATATTCAAAGAATTCATACTAACAACATTGCAATCTTGCTCATCATTCAAATATTTAGTGCCAAGCATTTTGGAGATCTCTTCTTCTAGCACTTGAGCACAATTATCCTTTCCATCATACTCACGAAAGATATAAAAAAGATGAAGCGTATGATGCAAACTCAATTCCATTTTTTTGTAGTTTTCTTTTATAAACTAAACTAGTGCTAAAACAAGAAACAAAAAGATCCGATTGCAAGATCTAAATATATACCTTCAAGCACTAACCTCCCGACAGCGCCAGAAAAAGATCTTGATGTCTACTACGCAACCTTCTTCTTGTAGACGTTGTTGGGCCTCCAAGTGCAGAGGTTTGTAGGACAGTAGCAAATTTCCCTCAAGTGGATGACCTAAGGTTTATCAATCCGTGGGAGGCGTAGGATGAAGATGGTCTCTCTCAAGAAACCCTGCAACCAAATAGCAAAGAGCCTCTTGTGTCCCCAACACACCCAATACAATGGTAAATTGTATAGGTGCACTAGTTCGACGAAGAGATGGTGATACAAGTGCAATATGGATGGTAGATATAGGTTTTTGTAAACTGAAAATATAAAAACAGCAAGGTAAAAAGCGGTAAAAGTGAGCGTAAACGGTATTGCAATGCTAGAAAACAAGGCCTACGGTTCATACTTTCACTAGTGCAAGTTCTCTCAACAATAATAACATAGTTGGATCATATAACTATCCATCAACATGCAACAAAGAGTCACTCCAAAGTCACTAATAGCGGAGAACAAACGAAGAGATTATGGTAGGGTACGAAACCACCTCAAAGTTATTCTTTCCAATCAATCCGTTGGGCTATTCCTATAAGTGTCACAAACAGCCCTAGAGTTCGTACTAGAATAACACCTTAAGACACAAATCAACCAAAACCCTAATGTCACCTACATACTCCAATGTCACCTCAAGTGTCCGTGGGCATGATTATACGATATGCATCACACAATCTCAATTCATCTACTCAAACCAACACATAGAACCTCAAAGATTGCCCCCAAAGTTTCTACCGGGGAATCACGACGAAAACGTGTGCCAACCCCTATGCATAGGTTCATGGGCGGAACCCACAAGTTGATCACCAAAACATACATCAAGTGAATCACGTGATATCCCATTGTCACCACAGATACGCACGATAAGACATACATCAAGTGTTCTCAAATCATTAAAGACTCAATCCGATAAGATTACTTCAAGTGGAAAACTAAATCCATTACAAGAGAGAAGATGGGGAGAAAAAACATAAGATCCAACTATAAGAGCAAAGCTCGCGAGACATCAAGATCGTGCCAAATCAAGAACACGAGAGAGAGAGATCAAACACATAGCTCTTGGTACATACCCTCATCCCCGAGGGTGAACTACTCCTCCTCGTCATGGAGAGCGCCGGATGATGAAGATGGCCACGGTGAGGGTTCCCCTCCGTCGGGATGCTTAACAGGTCCCGATTGACTTTTGGTGGCTACAGAGGCTTGCGGCGGAACTCGAGATCTATTATGCATTTTGGAAGTTTTACGATACGTAGGTATATATGGGTGAAAGGAGTACGTTGCTGATCGGGGGCCACGAGGCAGGGGGGCGCGCCCCCTACCCTCGTGAGCACCTCCTTCATCTTCTGACGTAGGGTCTGAGTCTACCCGGTAGGTTTCCTTCCAAAAATAACTTCTCCAGTTGATTTCGTTCCGTTTTGACTCCGCTTGATATTCCTTTTCCTCGAAACACTGAAATAGGCATAAAATAGCAAATCTAGGTTGGGCCTCCGGTTAATAGGTTAGTCCCAAAAATAATATAAAAGTGGATAATAAAGCCCAATATTGCCTAAAACAGTAAATAATATAGCATGGAGCAATCAAAAATTATAGATACGTTGGAGACGTATCAGCCTGTAACTCCCAAACCACTTATCGGAATTGAGCAAATGATATACCGATGGGAAGCTGTTGAAAACACACAACTTTTTCGTGTTGATCAGTTTTTCATACTCGTGATGGTTCAAAAAGAATTTTTTGAATGCGTAAACATGTGTTTTTAACGGTATACATAAAACTTTTAAACCATTCATCGGAATATAGCATATAATATACCGTTGGAAGGCTTATAAATAGGAGCATATTTTTCATGTAGATAGACGTTACAAATTTTTGTCGTTTGAGAGAAGTTTTAAAAATGGCAAAACAACGTCGTTTTTTTCCTGTTGTTTACATGTAATTGAAGGTCGGACTTCTTGCACTACAGATCTTGAACTTCACCGGGAGGAGGGCGTGAACCTCTTGCAACAAACCATTTAAGCTTTTTTGTTTTCTATTCTTATATTCCTATCAGAAAAGCATTTCGTGTAGTAGTTGAACTCCCCGATATTTTCATCTTGAACTTCTATCACGTATTTTTGTTCAACCTCTCTCACAAGAATTTTTGAACTTTCTCGGGCCGAGCACTTGAACTTATAGCAACAAAAAAATTAGAAATGTGAAAACTAGAGGTTTTTTTAGAAACATCGAACTTCTTCGTTATTTAATATTGAACTTATTTATTTTATTCTTTATTAACTAGAAAAATCCGTTTTTCCAAATAAATATCAAACTACCCCGCTTTGTCCAATTGAACTTCTTGGTTTTATTCTCTAGTAACATGAAAACCCGAGTTTTTTCTATACATTGAACTACTCCATTTTTCAAAATTGAACTTCTTAGTTTTAATATTTAGTATATGGGAAAATCTAATTTTTTTTTATTTTAAGTTCTTGGTTTTAATCTTTAGTATTGCGGGCCCAAAATGACATTGTTTTTTTAAGCTTCTAAATCCTAGGTTTTAATATACTTTTCAACTTCTGTGTTATTTTAATTTGAAGTTCACATTTTATTTTTTATTTTTAAATAAACATGATTTTGACTATTTTTTAAATTTTTGATCTTCATGGTCGTTTTTTTAATAACAACAGATATCTGAGTTTTTTTAAGAAGGTGAAATCCTAGACTTTTTTAATAAACATCAAACCACTTTGTTATTTTATTTTGTATCTAGTTTTAAAAAAGTGAGAACATTTTTAAATTTTTTTAGATTTTCCTTTTTATTTTAATTTGAACTTCATTTTATTCTTTAGTAACGAGAAAACATCTGAGTTTTCTTTAACCTTCGTACTTCTCTCTTATTTTACTTTGAACTTCTTAGAAAAAAATATGGTTTTAAATAAGTAAACAACTTTCTAGGTTTTTAAATTTGAAATTATAGATTGACCTTCTCGGTTATTTCAAATTGAACTTCTAGGGTGTTTAACACTACAATAGTGTAAAATTTTCTCTTATATTATGGGAGAGAGGAATCAATTTTTTATAAATATTGAACTACTTTTTTATTTTTGTTTGAACTTCTAGAGTTTTTCTAGACACGGGAAAATCTGTTATTTACAACTTTTAAAAAATGACTTTCTTGGTTTTATGTTTAACAGCTTTAGAGTTTTCCAGTACATCTTTTTCAGAAATGCACCTTTTTACTCTATGCGAACTTCAACTTTTTTTATACATGAATTTCATTCTGAATTGAAATTTTATTTCTGCACATGAATTTTATACACGAATTTTTTATAGTATTACATATTTTGACCTTTTTCATTTCTTATATTTGAACTTCTTTCTCTTTCTCTTATATACACAAAAAGAAAATAGAATCACCTATTCTTTGCACGACACAAACGGGCACAAATGGGAGTATACATGAGAGCACACACAAGACACACACACGCACACGCATGGGAGCTCAGAACAGATACACGAACACATGAGCATCTACACTGGGCACGCACACGCATGAGACAACACACTCAGCACCCACGCGCCAACATAGCTATCTTTTTAATAATATTTAGTACTTCGTAATGCTCTTTCTTCGATTTTTGAACTTTTGTGGAAGTTTTCTTTGAACTTCTGAATGTCTTCATACAACCTCAAGACCAACAGGGTCCAATGTACGAATTTTCAGTTATCTGAACTCTGAAGTATACTACTCCAGTTCCAGAGCAAACCTCCCATTCAGTTATCTGAATTTGGAGGACTTCCTGGTAGCCTCAATTTATTCATTTTGCAACAGAAAATAATGATTTTTTTATTGATTTTCAACTACTCTATTTTTAAAATTTGAACTTCTTATTTTTTAGCTTCCTTATTTCATTATTTAATAATTAGGACAATTTGGATTTTGTATAAACATCGATTTTTGCATGGAGTAAACCATGATGACGATGAGATGGTCGGCAAAGAAAGGCATTCCTTTTTCCATCGATCATTATTACAGAAGCAATTTAAAAAGAGAAAGGGGTATTTTCTTCAGCTTTTTACACTTTTGCATCATATTTCCCACACCTCATTTCTTTAAATAGAACTGCTCATATTTTTCAATTTGAACTTCTATAAAAGTTCAATTCCTTTTGGACATATGAACAAACAGTATCAATCACACGGCTACAACATTTTTGGGCGGGGCGGACATGCGAGCACATACACACATACGAACACACATGAGCGCACATCGAATTGAAGTTGTTCTCAAAAAGCAAGAAATGTCGAATTGAAGCGGCGGTCGGGTCGAACTTCTCTCACTCAGCTTTGGTCTGGATGGCAGCAGGCGTGCGCGAGGTCGGAGGAGATGAGGAGCGACGGCGTTTGGTGCAGGTGGCGTAGCTGTTTGCGGACCGGCTGGAGCAGAGGAAGTAAGGGGTCCGGGGGAAGGAGGGCGCTCTGTAGCTCGAGATGCTCAGCTAGCTGGTGGCCTTGGTAGGTGGATGCGACCGTATTCCAACGATGTTGCTCCGGCTCCTTCGTCAGCCATGGCGCGATCATGTCGAGAGTCAGCGCTCCGGTAAGGGAGATGTATAGAGGAGCACTGAAAATACCTGGAGAATGGAGAGATGGTTGTCGTGGAGGCTCTATGCACCGAAGGTGGGGGTCGCACCCGGCGGCGCTAGGCATCGAGCAGAGACAGGGAGGGGCTCCCATGGGGGCCGTCGCGTAGAGTGGTTCTCCGGTGAGTGAAGAGCGGTGAAGGATTCTCGCCGGATCCGGCAACCCCCGAGGTGCTCTAGTAGGTGGTGCGGCTATGCCTCCGTTGGATCCGTTGGGGGCGGGGGTGCGGCGCGTCACCGGTTGGGGTCGGGCCTGCGGCGTGTCGGCGGCTGGGGGCGGGGCATCCGTGTCGGCGGCGGACGGGGCGGGCGGCGGCGGTGTCTCCTAGTGGTGGTGGGTGCCGTGCTTGGATAGGGGAGGGCAGCAATGGGGTGGAGGGAGGGAGGGCGGCGGCGGGGTGGAGGGGAGGCGGGCCGCGCGGTGGAGGGGAGGGTGTCGGGGTGGAAGGGGATGGATCCAGGGAAGGTTTCCTTCTTTTTTCTCCGTCGGTGTCGGTTTCGGGAGTTCGGGAATGTCTTCGCCGCTCCTTATAGGGCGCGTCCTGATCCAATTAACTATATATATGTATATGTTATGCTGTATGCAATACCAAAGCACAACACACATGTCTTATTAGCAAATAAATGCGTATTATTATCGGCCTTCAGCATATTTCTGATTACATACCTGTTTGTCGCGTATCACACACATCTTGTTAAATTGAACCGTTTTTGTTCTCTTGGCTCAACGCAAACAGTTCATCCGAGTGAATTGTTTGCCCTCTATCGCACACACCTTGATTTGGCTGACCGTTTCTTTTGTTTCGCCTAATCACAAACAGTTCATCCGAGTGGGGGGGGGGGGGACATGCGAGCACATACACACATACGAACACACATGAGCGCACATCGAATTGAAGTTGTTCTCAAAAAGCAAGAAATGTCGAATTGAAGCGGCGGTCGGGTCGAACTTCTCTCACTCAGCTTTGGTCCGGATGGCGGCAGCGTCTTGCGAGGTCGGAGGAGATGAGGAGCGACGGCGTTTGGTGCAGGTGGCGTAGCTGTTTGCGGACCGGCTGGAGCAGAGGAAGTAAGGGGTCCGGGGGAAGGAGGGCGCTCTGTAGCTCGAGATGCTCAGCTAGCTGGTGGCCTTGGTAGGTGGATGCGACCGTATTCCAACGATGTTGCTCCGGCTCCTTCGTCAGCCATGGCGCGATCATGTCGAGAGTCAGTGCTCCGGTAAGGGAGATGTATAGAGGAGCACTAAAAATACCTGGAGAATGGAGAGATTTTTTTATTGGATGCTCTATGAACCGAAGGTGGGGGTCGCACCCTGCGGCGCTAGGCATCGAGCAGAGACAGGGAGGGGCTCCCATGGGGGCCGTCGCGTAGAGTGGTTCTCCGGTGAGTGAAGAGCGGTGAAGGATTCTCGCCGGATCCGGCAATCCCCGAGGTGCTCTAGTAGGTGGTGCGGCTATGCCTCCGTTGGATCCGTTGGGGGCGGGGGTGCGGCGCGTCACCGGTTGGGGTCGAACTGCGGCGTGTGTCGGCTGAGGCGGGGCATCCGTGTCGGGCGGACGGGGCGGGCGGGCGGTGTCTCCTAGTGGTGGTGGGTGCCGTGTTTGGATAGGGGGGACAGCGGCGGGGTGGAGGGAGGGAGGGCGGCGACAGGGTGGAGGGGAGGCCTGCCGCGCGGTGGAGGGGAGGGAGTCGGGGTGGAAGGGGATGGATCCAGGGAAGGTTTCCTTCTTTTTTCTCCGTCGGTGTCGGTTTCGGGAGTTCGGGAATGTCTTCGCCGCTCCTTATAGGGCGCGTCCTGATCCAATTAACTATATATATATATATATATATATATATATATATATATATATATATATATATATATATATATGTTATGTTGTATGCAATACCAAAGCACAACACACATGTCTTATTAGCGACAATAAATACGTATGTTATTATCGGCCTTCGCGCACATTTCTGATTACATACCTGTTTGTCGCGTATCACACACATCTTGTTAAATTGAACCGTTTTTGTTCTCTTGGCTCAACGCAAACAGTTCATCCGAGTGAATTGTTTGCCCTTTATCGCACACACCTTGATTTGGCTGACCGTTTCTTTTGTTTCCCTAATCACAAACAGTTCATCCGAGTGGGGGGGGGGGGGACATGCGAGCACATACACACATACGAACACACATGAGCCTTTGTCGAATTGAAGTTGTTCTCAAAAAGCAAGAAATGTCGAATTGAAGCGGCGGTCGGGTCGAACTTCTCTCACTCAGCTTTGGTCCGGATGGCGTGAGGCGTCTTGGTCGGAGGAGATGAGGAGCGACGGCGTTTGGTGCAGGTGGCGTAGCTGTTTGCGGACCGGCTGGAGCAGAGGAAGTAAGGGGTCCTGGGGAAGGAGGGCGCTCTGTAGCTCGAGATGCTCAGCTAGCTGGTGGCCTTGGTAGGTGGATGCGACCGTATTTTAACGATGTTGCTCCGGCTCCTTCGTCAGCCATGGCGCGATCATGTCGAGAGTCAGCGCTCCGGTAAGGGAGATGTATAGAGGAGCACTAAAAATACCTGGAGAATGGAGAGATGGTTGTCGTGGCGGCTCTATGCACCGAAGGTGGGGGTCGCACCCGGCGGCGCTAGGCATCAAGCAGAGACAGGGAGGGGCTCCCATGGGGGCCGTCGCGTAGAGCGGTTCTCCGGTGAGTGAAGAGCGGTGAAGGATTCTCGCTGGATTCGGCAACCCCCGAGGTGCTCTAATAGGTGGTGCGGCTATGCCTCCGTTGGATCCGTTGAGGCGAAGTGCGCGGTAGCGTCACCGGTTGGGGTCGAACTGCGGCGTGTCGGCCGGTGAGGCGGGGCATCCGTGTCGGCGGCGGACGGGGGCGGGGCGGCGGCGGTGTCTCCTAGTGGTGGTGGGTGCCGTGTTTGGATAGGGGGGACAGCGGCGGGGTGGAGGGAGGGAGGGCGGCGACAGGGTGGAGGGGAGGCCTGCCGCGCGGTGGAGGGGAGGGAGTCGGTGTGGAAGGGGATGGATCCAGGGAAGGTTTCCTTCTTTTTTCTCCGTCGGTGTCGGTTTTGAGTTCGAATGTCTTCGCCGCTCCTTATAGGCGCGTCTGATCCAATTAACTATATATATATATATATATATATATATATATATATATATATATATATGTTATGATATATGCAATACCAAAGCACAACACACATGTCTTATTAGCAGCAATCGTCTGTGTTATTATCGGCCTTCGCGCATATTTCTGATTACATACCTGTTTGTCGCGTATCACACACATCTTGTTAAATTGAACCGTTTTTGTTCTCTTTGGCTCAACGCAAACAGTTCATCCGAGTGAATTGTTTGCCCTCTATCGCACACACCTTGATTTGGCTGACCGTTTCTTTTGTTTCGCCTAATCACAAACAGTTCATCCGAGTGGGGGGGGGGACATGCGAGCACATACACACATACGAACACACATGAGCGCACATCGAATTGAAGTTGTTCTCAGAAAGCAAGAAATGTCGAATTGAAGCGGCGGTCGGGTCGAACTTCTCTCACTCAGCTTTGGTCCGGATGGCGGCGGCGTCTTGAGGTCGGAGGAGATGAGGGCGGCGGCGTTTGGTGCAGTGGCGTGGCTGTTTGCGGACCGGTGGAGCAGAGGAAGTAAGGGGTCCGGGGAAGGAGGGCGCTCAGAGCTCGAGATGCTCACTAGCTGGTGGCCTTGGTAGGTGGATGCGACCGTATTCCAACGATGTTGCTCCGGCTCCTTCGTCGACCATGGCGCGATCATGTCGAGAGTCGATGCTCATTAAGGGAGATGTATAGAGGAGCACTAAAAATACCTGGAGAATGGAGAGATGGTTGTCGTGGCGGCTCTATGCACCGAAGGTGGGGGTCGCACCCGGCGGCGCTAGGCATCGAGCAAAGACAGGGAGGGGCTCCCATGGGGGCCGTCGCGTAGAGCGGTTCTCCGGTGAGTGAAGAGCGGTGAAGGATTCTCGCCGGATCCGGCAACCCCCGAGGTGCTCTAGTAGGTGGTGCGGCTATGCCTCCGTTGGATCCGTTAGGCGGTGCGGTAGCGTCACCGGTTGGGGTCGAACTGCGGCGTGTCGGGAGGCGGGGCATCCGTGTCGGCGGGCGGACGGGGCGAAGCGGCGGTGTCTCCTAGTGGTGGTGGTGCCGTGTTTGGATAGGAGGGACAGCCGGGGTGGAGGGAGGGAGGCGGCGATAGGGTGGAGGGGAGGCTGCCTGCCAGTGGAGGGAGGGAGTCGGGGTGGAAGGGGATGGATCCAGGGAAGGTTTCCTTCTTTTTTCTCTGTCGGTGTCGGTTTCGGGAGTTCGGGAATGTCTTCGCCGCTCCTTATAGGGCGCGTCCTGATCCAAGTAACTATATATATATATATATATATATATATATATATATATATATATGTATATGTTATGCTGTATGCAATACCAAAGCACAACACACATGTCTTATTAGCAGCAATCGTCTGTGTTATTATCGGCCTTCGCGCATATTTCTGATTACATACCTGTTTGTCGCGTATCACACACATCTTGTTAAATTGAACCGTTTTTGTTCTCTTGGCTCAACGCAAACAGTTCATCCGAGTGAACTGTTTGCCCTCTATCGCACACACCTTGATTTGGCTGACCGTTTCTTTTGTTCCGCCTAATCACAAACAGTTCATCCGAGTGAACTATATGCCGTATATCGCACACACCTTCATCAGGCTACCAATTTCTGTTGTTCTGCCTCATCACAAACAGTTCATTATACTGAACTGTATGCCTCGCATCGCACACGCAACTAAAATCCAAACCGTGTTTGATGTTTCTGCCATAGCAAACGTTTTGCATATTTTTTGATGGTTTTTTACATCACCATTTACGATTATTGCATCGCACAAAGTTTCGTCGAAGAGTCTCTGATTGTAGTGCTGCATTAGCAGCAACCTGCAGTAGTGCATTCCTGCCAACAAACAAATCTACAGAGAACAAATTTGTTCTGACTGGCACTTACCCGTGTATTCAAGAAACTGATCCAAAAACTACACCTGGTTCTTCTATACAAAGCAATTTTCAAGATGATATCCCCTCTTTCAATGCAATAATTGATGGCCTACAAGATGCACCTGCACAACAAATGACTGGTTACCAAACCACAAGATATTTAGTCCATAGTTCTTCCACATATACTGTTAACTCTGGCAGTAACTATCCAATGTTCTCCAATCACAAATCTCCATTTCTCTATAGAAATAGTCCACTGAGGCCTTTCAACATCAACTATGGACAACCAGACAACAAATTTGGAACTCCACTCAATGATCCAGAGGTGGTTAAACTTCTAGAAGACTTTGAAGCTGAATGCAAAAGAAATGACATTGAGGTAGGAAAGAAGAAGTTGTTCAAAAAATTTGTTCAACATCAGTTGTTCACGAGGTCAAAAACATGCAGTACCAACAAGTTATTTTCTCATCACTGGATCAATCTGAATTCTGCAAGACTATGACTGCAGCTCTACCACATTTGGACTCAAGGCGTATTTTTTACAATTTCTTAACTGCTTCAAGCAAAATGTTTTATCAAAGCCTTTCTCCTTCGTATGTTTTGCATCTTTTGCTACTAGTCATTCAAGAAACTTTTTTGTATTTATATCCAAACAACAGCCAAAGGATATTCAAAGTCAATGAAGTTTGGGTTGATTAGAAAACATTGATTGTTTTGTTGAGACTTGGGTGTTGGATGAGCACTCATTCTTTGGATTATTACTCAAAAATACTCAATACGGACCAACTAATCCATGGAAGACAAGGGCTGATCCCCAACACTGATGTTATTAGACACATTGTCCAAAGAGAAGACATGGTATTTTTCTATAAATTTTCCTCCCTGTTCACAATAATGATAAAACAGTAACACAAAAGATACAATCATCCAAGTTTTCTCACTCCACGTTGCAGGAATTACTCATGTGGCCTCTATTGGATCATTTAGAGGATCATTTAGATCCAATATGTAGACACTTTTTAAGTGAAGCAAAAGTTGGCTTCAGTCTGGAAAAAAGCCAATTTCGCAAGTTCTCTAACTTGAAGAATCATACCCCATCGAATAACGTTTTACATAAAGGGCCTTGCTTCGGTAGACCCCCCCCCCAACAAAACGTAGAAGGGCAGAATGGGCATACAGAAGAAACGTATACCCACCTCGTATTGTACAGCTCTGCCGGGCATACGTATACCGCGCGCATGAAAAAAAACTACCCATGATCTAGGCCCGCCACCATCTTCTCGCCCGCCCATCTGGTCGCCCGCCCGCCGATCACGGTAGTTCCAAAGTGGCCGATCGCCGCCGCCGTGGATCGCCGCCGTCCGAACTCCGTCCGAGGCCACCCTCGCCATCCCAACGTCGCCCGTCGCCGCATCTCACCGTCCCAACGTCGCCCGTCGCCGCATCTCATCGTCCCAACGTCGCCCATCGCTGCATCTCACCGTCATCCGACGACGTGGACGTGAAGGGCCCGACGTCTGACGCCGCCCGAACCCCGTCCGACACCGCCCTCGCCGTCACAACGTCGTCCGTCGCCGCATCTCACCATCGTCATCCTACGCCGGGGATGTGAAGGGCCCGACGTCTGACGCCGCCTTCGCAGCACTATCGTCGAACGCCGGCGACGTCTACACCGCGGGCCAAGGTTTGTCATCTAAACCTAGCTGGCATGGGGCGGGCATGATGGATAGAAGTGAGGGCTAGTTCATGCATGTACTGATTTAGGGTTTAGGGTTCATCAAAACCTCCCGCCGCAGCGCCTCCTCTACGGACTAGGGCATGATTTACAGAACTAGCGTTGCTTTGGGCATGATGCATTGTACTAAACCTAACACACGATATTTTGCAGTCCTGTGAGTTAGACGTGTTGACATGGACGAAGAATCCGCATTCGGGAGGGACGAGAATGGTACTGATAAGGTGACTAAGACCGATAACGATAATTTGAACGAAGATGATGACAGCAGCGACAACGATTCCGTCTCGTCATATGATATCTTACTTCCGGAGGATTTTGATAATAATGAACATGGCGCAAATAGCGAAAATGTAAGTGGCGTATATTTTGTTTTTATTTTTGAATTTGCAAAGTATGGCATGGCTAACTATATATCTTTGTGTACAAATTTACAGGAAAATGTGGATGTTGACAATGTGCAATATAGTTGGCAGGAATCATTTGCAGATAAATTGAGCCAGGTTAGTTGATAGATGTTGTACATCGATCAATAGTATGATTTAAATGATAGTAATTGACATATATATTTTCAAATGAATGTTGTAGGAGGAGTCAGATGGTTCGAGCGTTGATCACGATGAGGGAGAGATCGATATTGAGGAGGCTCAAAGGCAGCAAAAGATGCTTGAGACACATTGGAAGGTCATGGCTATGACCTTTCGATTATAAGGGATGCATATATATTCTACAACAATCACACCGGAGAGCACGGGTTTAGCATCGAAACAAAAGGTGAAACGAGGTGCTTCGGGAATGATACGGTGCGACGGTTTCTTTGCTCCAGGGCAGGAGAAGGCGAGCAAGTTCATAACCATGGAGGGCATAGCGCGAGCTTAGACCGGAGACTTCGTTGCGCGCGGTGCACATATGGTGGTGAAGGCTGGACGGAGAACGTGGCGTTTGGTTCGTCGCATCATTCGTGGATGATCACAACCACGCGATGGCTCGGCCCGACGAGGTTTTTGTGGTCACACGCAGACGGATTAGAGATGGCCGGAGGGCGAGATATTGGCGATGGAAGCGGCGGGATAAGAAAGCATATTATAATGGACAACTTCATCAGCAGATACGGTTCGTACGATAAGTGCGGGCTTATCAGGAGGGACATTCATAATCTTTGTTACAGAGAAAAAATGAAGCTCATTGCAAAGGGTGATGCAGAGATGACAATTGGCATTATGAGGAGCAGGAAGGAGAAGGACCCTGAGTTTTTTTTGAGTATGTGCATGTCAAGGAAGGGCGACTGAAGAGTATGTTCTGGTGCGATGCACAGTCGTGGAGGGACTATCAGGACTACGGAGATGTGGTCATGTTTGATAGCACGTATAAGATGAAACGGTCTGATATGCCGTTCGTCCCCTTTGTAGGAGTTAACAACCACCGTTGCACCACAGTGTTTGGTTGTGCCATCATTGCTGACGAGACGGAAGGGACATACATGTGGCTGCTGCAGACATTTATGAAGGCAAACTGACAGGTGAAGCCAAAGTCAATAATCACAGACGGTGACACTGCAATGATCCGGGCTATTCAGACCGTCCTTTCAGATGTTTTCCATCGTCTTTGTTCGTGGCATATCGAGAAAAATATGCAGAGGCGCCTGCATTACAAGTCACTGGATGAGTTCAGATTGCTCCTGTACTATGTCACCTCTCAAGCGAACTTTGAGCAGAGATGGAAAGCTTTCTATGATAAGTGGAAGACGGATAGAACTGAAGAGTGGCTTGACAGATGTACGGGAAGAGGAGGCTGTGGGCAGCTTCATATCTTTCCGATGGTTTTTCTTGGTATGCGAAGTAACCGGAGGAGTGAAAGCCTCAACTCCCGCCTTCACCTTCACCGACTACGATATGACAATTGTTGATTTGGTGGTGCATTATGAGAAATGTATAGTTCGCTGCGTGAGAACGAGGCGTCACGATGACTACGAGGCATTCCGAAGGAACCACCGTCATTCTTGAATATAAAGTCCTTGAGGAGCATGCCGCCAAAGTATTCACACCTGCTAATTTTTACATCTTGCAAGATGATTTGCAAGATGGGTCAGCTGGAGATATTTGAGACGCTCGTGGGAATTGGGCGTGAGACATTCGTGGAGACATGGAAGGATAACCACAAGTTTAGGTACAATGTTGTTTATGAATCAGGTAACTCAGAAGAAACTATTACATGCAATTGTCTTAGGATGGTTCGGAAAGGGCTGCCATGCAAACACATTCTGTTTGTTCTCCCTCATCTGAATTTAACTGAAATACCAAAGTGTTGTGTCCTTCATCGGTTGTCCAAACATGCGAGAGATGGGTTGCCTGTGTAGAGGAAGAGTGATATGTTTGGATGTGGTTGGTCAGGGCCATTGGAGAGAGAACGGTATAGTGCAATAACCATTAAAACCGCAGAAGCTGCTCATGTTGCAGCAAATGATCCCTTCTTGTTCGATGAGTTGATGAAGTGCCTGGACAACATAATAGCGCAGAAAAAGATTTCAGAGGAGGAACTTATAGGAAGTAGAAGGTATGCTATGCTGAAGAAGGAGGCAAGTCAAGCGCAACGAGCTTCTTTACGGTCTACCGGAGGGGGGTTCCCGACTACTTTTTTTTTCACTCCGCCAAATGGCACGAAACTTTTTCTGCAGGTTGGCATCACCCTCGACAAAGACCCACGCCAGCTTGCATATTTTTCCGACGCCGATGCATTTCCTAGGATTTTCCCGTGAAAATGCCGTAAAACAACGGCCGGACGTGGCGCAACGTTCGTTTTGTGTCGTTCGTTCCAACCTTGCGTGGGGCCCTCGTAGGCCGTGCCGCATGTCCGCCCACTTTGGTGCAATTGCATGCATGCGATCACGCACCCCGATGTAACGAGCTTCTTTACGGTCTCTGGGAGGGTTCCCGACTACTTTTCTTTTCACTCCGCCAAATGGCACGAAACTTTTTCCGCACGTTGGCATCACCCTCGACAGCACCCACGCCAGTTTGCATATTTTTCCGACGCTCGATGCATTTCGTAGGATTTTCCCCATGATAATGTCGTAAAACACTGGTCGGACGTGACGCAACATTCGTTTTGTGTACGTTTTCGTTCCAACCTTGTGTGGGGCCCTACGTAGGCCATACCCGCATGTCTGCCCACTTTGGTGCAATTGCATGCATGCGATCACGTACCCCCAGTGCAACGAGCTTCTTTACGGTCTACCGGAGGAGGGTTCCCGACTACTTTTTTTTTCACTCTGCCAAATGGCACGAAATTTTTTCCGCACGTTGGCATCACCCTCGATAGCACCCACGCCAGTTTGCATATTTGTCTGACGCTCGATGCATTTCCTAGGATTTTCCCCGTGTTAATGTCGTGAAACACTGGTCGGACATGACACAACGTTCGTTTTGTGTCCGTTTTCGTTCCAACCTTGCGTGGGGCCCTACATAGGCCGTGCCCGCATGTCCACCCACTTTGGTGCAATTGCGTACATGCGATCACGCACTTCAAAGTCAACGAGCTTCTTTTCGGTCTACCGGAGGGGGGTTCCCGACTACTTTTCACTCCGCCAAATGGCACGAAATTTTTTCCGCACGTTGGCATCACCCTCGATAGCACCCACGCCAGTTTGCATATTTTTCCGACGCTCGATGCATTTCCTAGGATTTTCCCCGTGTTAATGTCGTAAAACACTGGTCGGACGTGACACAACGTTCGTTTTGTGTCTGTTTTCGTTCCAACCTTGCGTGGGGCCCTACATAGGCCGTGCCCGCATGTCCACCCACTTTGGTGCAATTGCGTGCATGCGATCACGTACCCCCAGTGCAACGAGCTTCTTTTCGGTCTACCGGAGGGGGGTTCCTGACTACTTTTTTTTTTTGACTCCACCAAATCGCACGAAACTTTTTCCACACGTTGGCATCACCCTCTACAGCACCCACGTCAGTTTGCATAGTTTTCCGACGCTCGATGCATTTCCTAGGATTTCCCCCGTGAAAATGTCGTAAAACACTGGGCGGACGTGACGCAACGTTCGTTTTGTGTCCGTTTTCTTTCCAACCTTGCGTGGGGCCCTACATAGGCTGTGCCCGCATGTCCGCCCACTTTGGTGCAATTGCATGCATGCGATCACGTACCCCCAGTGCAATGAGCCTCTTTTCGGTCTACCGGAGGGGGGTTCCCGACTACTTTTTTTTGACTCCGCCAAATCGTACGAAACTTTTTCCACACGTTGGCATCACCCTCGACAGCACCCACGCCAGTTTGCATAGTTTTCCGACGCTCGATGCATTTCCTAGGATTTCCCCCGTGAAATTGCCGTAAAACACTGGTCGGATGTGACGCAACGTTCGTTTTGTGTCTGTTTTCGTTCCAACCTTGCGTGGGCCCCTACATAGGCCGTGCCCGCATGTCCGCCAACTTTGGTGCAATTGCATGCATGCGATCACGTACCCCCAGTGCAACGAGCTTCTTTTCGGTCTACCGGAGGGGGGGTTCCCGACTACTTTTTTTTTTACTCCGCCAAATGGCACGAAACTTTTTCCGCATGTTGGCATCACCCTCGACAGCACCCACGTACCCCTAGTGCAACGAGCAATGAACTTTGGTGCAATAGTCTGCAGTTTCAAAATTCTGTTTATTTTGTTTGCCTTCGTTTCATGATAATGATGCCATTGTATGTGTTATACTACCTGGGTTGACCGACGTGCTGAAAAAACGCACTCGTCCATGTTATTGTCTCATGCCATGTTTTTCCCGTGTTATTGTCTCATGCATGTTTTTCATATACACGCCGCCACAAACCCGCGCATGACAACAGATCCAATCCACAGAATCGCACCTACCTCGCGTCCTAGCCAACCAGCGCCTCCCTCGGATCCCGCCGCCACGGACCCACCGAATCCCACCTACCTCGGATCCCAACTGGCCAACCAGCGCCACCCTAGGATCCCGCCACCACGCACCCTGCACCCAGCGGCTTTGACCCGCCCCACCGCATCCTCCTCGATCTCCCTGCCCAATGCACGCCTCCAACACGCCCACACAAAAAATTTGCCCCGCGCGGGTGAGGGGAGGGGGCGTGGGCCGTGGGAGGGGGCGAGTGGCGCCTTGCCTCTATGGGCCGAACTAGGCCGGGCGGTGACAGCGCAGAAAACGGCCTCCGAGCCGGCGGTCACAGGCACCGAGGGGCGAGTTGCAACGCCATATTTAGTCCCACCTCGGAAGCCTTGGGGGCGAGGAGCGACTTAAATAGCTGCCTCCGCCCCCCATTTTGGACTCCTCTAATCTAACTCCTCAGTGCCCCGTTGGACCCCATTTCTGGGCCCGTTAGTGGGCTCAATCAGCTGCGCGAGTCGCCTTCGGGCTTGATTTGGGTAGCTTCTGGAAGCTACTATGGGCTCAGCATCGGTGGTTGGGTGTTTTTTTTATGTTGCTTAAATTTTTTGCCGGTATTTTATGTGTTTACTTCACCTTTTTACAATATCAATGGAAATATCCCATTAATAACAAAAACAATATCAATAACTGATACATTATACAACCATTCCATTACTCGTTAAAGCAACATAATTTCGTTCATATTTAGGATATTTTACATTCAAACGAATTTTTACATGAAAAAAGATTAACACTAAAACAAATCTAACTACTCCTCCTCACTACTCAGAATATCAACCACTATCGTCCGCCCGCCGTCTGAGTCATCGGAACTGCTCAAGTATCCGAAAAATTCTTCCATGATGAGCATCGCTGCGCTAGTGTATCGGTCGACTCCACGATCGCTTTGCCGATATCCGGCTCGTCTGCGGGTCCCTCAGTCAACAACATCCTCGGCGGCATCCAACCGGTCTCCGGCGTGGAGTTCCGGATCGCGGATCAAACCCGACGACTCAACGGCTCGCCCTCCTCTTACGCCGCCGCCCGATTCGGCGGGATGTGAAACTTCGAAGCGGCGGCCGGAAGCGGCGGAGCGGGCAACGCTTGCGTGGCCGCGCCCGATCGGCTCGCACACCTGGCAAAGGCGGCGAAGCGCGGCGCGTTGGAAGCGTCCGCGGATGCCCCGAGACTTGTAGAAGCGGACGGCGGTGTCGAAGTCGCAGCCTTGCCAAAGTTGAGGCGACCTTCGGTTCCGCGACCGGGTTGTCTTGCCCAGCGTGGCATAGCCGTCGCTCGTCACGTGCGGCCGTGTGCTAGGCGACACGACGGTGACACGGGATGTCGTGCGGTAGATATCCACGGCTCTGCGGCCGGTGAGGCTAGAGGGCCCGCAGACCGCCCGGCGCCGCGCGTCCACCACCGCCGACGTCCACCGCTGCCGCCGCGTCCACCGCCGCCAACCGCACGGCGACTGCTCCCTGCGTCTCCACTGCCGCCTCCCCAGCCGAACCAACGCCGGCAGAAGCATCCGCGTCCACGAGGCATCGCGCCGGAGAGAGCCGCCGCGCCGGAGATCGATCAGAGAACGCGGGTTCGGGGACGGTCTCTAAGAGAGGCGGAGTCGGGCGGTTTATGTGAGGCTAAGCCTTGGTCGGGGTGGATTTATGGGAGGAGAGACTCGTCGGCGCCTTCGTGGGCGGCGGCGGCGAGGTGAAGCGGCAGCGGCCTCGGCGGCTAACGCGGCGAGGCGGCAAAGACGGCAAAGGCCGAGGCGGAAGCGGCGCGCCGCAGTTAAGGCGAAGCGGGCGGCCGAAGCGAGGCGGAAGCGGGCGCCGCAGTGCTGCAATTGGTAGCGGGGCCCGTAACCGCGCCATGCATGCATGCATGCGCATGTCCGCGCGTAATTACCGGACGTGGACGTGCGGGGGTGGGCGCGCTGGCGGGACGACCCGGCCGAAAAAAACAAAAGCGTACACGTATACGTATACATTACGAGCGGGACGGCAGGCGGGCGGCCTCTTTTTTTATTTTATCCCATCGTGCCCTCCGTTATGAAGGGGTCTGGGACAATCTTAGCCGTCCTTGTGTTGAAGGGGGTCTACCGAAGCGGAAGTGTTACATAAAATGTATGAGTAAAACATTATCTTTAACAAAAAAACTATTTTATTCTTCTCTAGGTGCACTTACCTTGCTTCAATGATAAGCAGTGATTGTAATTACCGCAAACCTAGAAACAGGGAGGTACTTTGATATTGTGAATCCTGACGGCTTTGGACATGATAAATTCACAACTATCATAAGCACTGTTGCCTACAAATTTAAGACATTGTTTGCCCTGACCGAACCAAACCGCATTCAACATTAAGGGCTTCGACTACAAATTTGTTGAAGTACCTAGAACTCATTTCAGGTTAACTTCTATTCTTCGTCATGTTTCTTTGGAATTTATTTTTCCTCATCTACGCCATTTTAAAATTATAGCTAGTTGAATTGCATTTAAATAATTACAAATTAAGATGATTGTCATTCTCTGCTCCATCCCCATGCATGATACTGGGGTTTTCCTCTTGCAAATTCTCAAAACCTACCACGAGATGGGAGTTTTAGGGTTCTTCTCATTACCAATTTTTTTTCTAGATCTTAGAAGTACCACAGAATCAAAGAGTGAAACCCCACAAATACTACGTGTTGCATACAGGTGTATTTGCAAGCTCTGCGTGAAATTTTCTTGTATGAGATAGCAACATATAGCAATAGTGAGGTTCAATTACCAATACCGAGGAACTTCCTTCAAAATCATGTCAGTTTTAAATCCTGACCATTTTTTTGTTGCTAAACAAATCCCTTTTAGATTCCATTCATCTCGGCTTTATTTAACAGGGAAGAGAAACCCTCACCACATATTAAGAAAAGGTAAGGCAAAAGGGGATCACCTTGCCGAAGGCCTCTTTGGGGAATCAACACATCAATACACTCCCCATTAACTTTAAATCGGTAAGCCATTGTGGAAACACACATCATAATCTTCTTAATCCAATTCTCCTCAAAGCCCAACTTCGTCATCATCATTTCCAAGAAACTCCACTCGACCCTATCATAGGCCTTGCTCATATCCAATCTTACAGCTGCATACCCATCCTTTCCTCTCATTTTATTCTGCATATAATGCGTACACTCATAGGCTAACAAAATGTTATCTGTAATCAACCTTCCCGGTAAAAATACACTTTGGTTAGGGGCAATGATTTCCGGAAGGTTTTGTTTCAACTTAATGGCAAGAACGTTGGACACTAGCTTATAGACCACATTACAAAGACTGATGGGTCGACGATCTTTCATGCACTCCGGGTTTTTTTACTTTGGGGATCAACACTACACAAGTTTCATTCCACCCTCCTGGCATGTCTCCACCATTTAGAACATTAAGCACTCCCCCACCACCTTATCACCCACTATGTCCCAACACTTTCTATAGAAGATAGAAGGCATACCATCTGGCCCAGTGCTTTAAGATCACCGATACTTTGTAGTGCTTCAAACACTTCTTCCTTAGTATATGGCATATTGAGAGACTTGTTCATATGTGGCGTAACTTGCAAGACAACATGGCTTAGTAATTCACCCATTCTGGTACCTGCATGGGAGGTAAAGAGATTTTAAAAATAGTGAGTTACTGCTCCTTTCATGGCCTCACTCTCCTCCACCACACTACCATCCTCCTTCTTCAGCTTCCTGATATGATTTCTCCTCCTCCTCGCCGATGCCGCGGCATGAATTCTTTTTGTATTTCGGTCACCTCCTTTCACCCATAGGACATGTGCTCTTTGCTTCCGGTACATCTCCCTTTGTTCTTCTAGTCCCCCAAGTTTAAATTTAAATACTTCCTCTCCTACATATCTCCAGCTCCTTTTTAGTTCTGCCGATTTTTTTCTAGATCACCAAGAATATTTTTGCTCCAGTCAACCATATGCCCCATCACTTCTTTCACCGCCCCGCCAAATCTTTCCCCTCTACCTGCGAACCTATATTCCATGCAGTCTGGATCACCTCCCTACAACCCTCTTCCTCTAGCCAATTTGCCTCAAAGCGATGTGTCGAACTCCGAGCTGAATTCTGAACTAGTTTTGCTGCCCCCTCCGTTTCCACAATGATCGGACGATGATCCGAGTGGCGTGGATCCCCGTTGATCACTTTGAACCCAGGAAATATGTCACACCATGTCGGCATCGCGACCGCTCTGCCCAATCTCTCTCTGATATAGTTTTCTGCAGTATGGTTATTATTTCGCCATGTGAACACATCTCGAACAAAACCCATGTCCTTCAACTCACAATTTTCTAACGCAGCCTTGAAACGATCCATACAGACTTGGACTCTCGGTGCTCCTCCTTCCTTCTCCCAATTGTATGCAAAACTTCATTAAAATCCATACAGACTTGGGCTCTGGCAACTTCTTTAAAAACGAGCCGAAAGTACATCGTGAAACATTAACGAAAGAGAAAACGATTCGCGACAGTCGAACCATGGGCCGTCGTAGAAACAGCCCACAGAAGAATCCTGCAGGCGCCGCTTCTCGCCGATTAGGAGGAGTTCCAATCAAAGAGGCCCAGTTTTTCTACAGACCCAACACACATATGACGAAACAATGGGCCCATTTACCACATTGCACGGCATCCGCCCAAAGGCCCATGCGACCGTTCAGTCCAGCCCAAACTTCTACCGCGAAACCCTAGTGCTCGGCACGAACCACCTATAAATTCCCATCCCACCGGGCCTCCCCAAACCCTAGAAGCCCCCTGCCTCCTGCGCCTCCACTTCCATCGCCTCCCCAAGGTAAGAGCCGCCGCCGCCCTTCGTTCCCACCTTGCCGCCGCCGCCGCCGCCGCCGCCGCAGCCCTTCTTTCCCCCCGTTGACGCTGCATCTAACCCTAACGCTTTTCTTCGTGTCTTTACTCTTGGAGATCGTAGATCCGCTCCGGTGAGAATCCGTCGCCATGTCTTCCAGCGAGGTCGCCTGCACCCTTGCCGCCCTCATCCTCCACGATGACGGGATCCCCATCACTGTAAGTTGTTCGTCTTGGTTCCTTCTCTTCTTTGTGCGATTCCTTGTCTGTTTCGTTGCCTCACGGTTGGTTGCTTGGCCCAACGCAGTCTGAGAAGATCGCGACGGTGGTGAAGGCTGCCGGAATCAAGGTTGAGGCCTACTGGCCCGCGCTCTTCGCCAAGCTCCTGGAGAAGAGGAGCGTCGATGACCTCATTCTTTCCGTCGGATCTGGTAAACCTCTCCCGCCCTCACTGTGTTATATTCCTCTGTAGTTTATCCGAGGCTTTGATTCACGTGGCCCGTTGTTTACTTAGCAGTAGACATATCCTATTGTTGCCACCGCCTCTAATTTATTTAACTAATTTTGATCTGCATCTTGGTTAGTCTGTTCAAGTAGAGAATCCATAGCTTCACTTCATCTTAGACAACTTATTATTAAATTGAAGGATAATCTTCCTAGTCAAGACTTGTAGATGTACCTCTTAGCTGTTCTGTTTTCTGAATTTAATTTCACGTGTAAAATTGTAATCATTCCTATTTGACCAAACTTGTGCATTGTAATAGTAGAGAATGAGTATTGCAATTCGGGATGATTTTAATTTATGAGCAGCAACATCTATTGCTCTATGCTTTGCATTTACTGTTGCCTTTTATTTTGTCAATGTAGTAACGATTTTGACTCGTTTCCAGGTGGAGGTGGTGCTCCAGCTGCTGCTGCTGCTGCCCCGGCTGCTGGTGGTGCCACTGCTTCTGAAGAGAAGAAAGAAGAGAAAAAGGAAGAGGCTAAGGAAGAGAGCGATGATGACATGGGCTTCAGCTTGTTCGACTAAGCAGTTCAATTCCAGTTCTCCTGTGGAATCTTCTATGCTAAGGATTACTTATCTTATGTGCTTTTAGGTCGAATTTTGCGGATTTAATATGTTATTCTGTTTGAGACCTAAGTATCTGTGCAATGAGTACTGCAAACCACCTTGGGATGGTCTTTTTAGAATGAAAATGGTTCTACATTATGCGCCTTGAGCTTTCTTAAGTTTGGTGCTCTTTTGAAAAGCCATTGCTTGTTTTACCCTACTGATTGTCTTGTCACCAGCTTTCGATACTCTGTGCTTGGTTGACTGCTTTTTGAATCTCTCGTTGATTAATTATGGACATAGTAATATCTGGTTCCATCTGTTTGTGTATGTCTGCAAATCAGGTGTTTATAATCTGTGTTAATCGTTTGCGGTACTGGAGCTTGCATGGTAATTTGGCAGCTTACGTAACAACCGCATATATATGTTTGGGCCAGAGTTTATCAACCAAACTCCAGTTCCTCAAACATACACCCCATATATATGGGACGGAGGGAGAAAATTTTAGGCTACGTTTATAGTAAGTCTTCTTTTTGTTCATAGGATAGGATTATCGGAGGAATAGGAAATGAGAAAAATTTGTAGGAAATGAGATGACATGTATCTCAAATCCTACTCAGGCCTCTACATGAACGAGATGTCATTTGGCACAAAAGAAAATTTTTGCATTGAGTCAGTCTCATTTTTATTTTTCTATTAAATGTGGAGGATAGGAACAAATTCTATGTAGGAATAATCCGTTCCTATGAACCAAAGGGCTATAAAGAAAAAAGTCCTCTAAAAATCCTATCCTCTAGAATTCCTATGAAATTCTTATAAAAATCCTATTCCTATTCCTACATTAAAAACGAGCCAACAAAATCCCAGAATTCTGTAACTAATTCCTATGAAGACCATAAGAAACGAGCCAACGACGCACCATTGTCGTCGTTTCCCTGCCGAAGCCTGCTTGACCCGTCAAAGACATTCAAGGTTTGTAGTTCGGAAGATGTCTGGCTGGCTAGTCTTGCGTGGTAGTTTGAACAATTTTTGTTCGACTCTAAAAGTATGTTAACTTTCGTTTGTGATACACAAATGGGCACAATGAAGAATGATAGTGGATAACAAAACTTTTGCGACTCAAATGCCATCATTTACAAAGCCGTGGACAAAATTCTGAAAACCCTACATGTGTACATTTGGCCTACAAAAAGGCTGAAACCTTAATCCTACCTGTTCCGTGGTGGATCATCCAGGAAAAAGGCTACACAATTATGCCATCTACGCCAGCCCCTCGTATATCAGTATCTATCCTGATCTACTAACGGTATCAACAGATGCTTACGGATGACGATCACTTGCTTAACACGCCTCTTGTATAGCGCGGTTGTTCCGAAGGTCATCCACGTTCACTGGACGCTGCGCAGTGATCCTGGCTGGTGTCGTCTGAGGTGTATGCAGAGTACTCTCATTCACAAGCACTGTAGTAAGGATCAAGACCCAGAAACGTCAGCAAATGTTGCTTCGGTGAAGGATGTTCTTGTCCCATCTCTTTGCCTTTCCCTTCTCTATAAGTGCCATTAAGAACTGCAACGTGCCCTCTGCATCTTCGATGCTTGGCAGCTCGACACTGAAATGAAATAGCGGGATGAAGGCCGAGCTCATTGCAATGTCTCTTGATCTGCCTCTTTTGTCCCTCGGCGATGTTTCGCCGTTGCTCCCAACAATGTTCACTACCTCCTGAGCTCTGTCCAGATGAACAATAGATTTCAGGTTCATCTCAGTTTCAATCGCCCACTGTGGGTCAGGAGGAACACCAGCAAACTGGGGTGATGCCAAATCCACCAAATACTGGCTTGAGACTGTCAGGAGCAGTTTCTCACTAAGCACAAGGAACTTTCCAGGCTCCCGGAGTGTCTTGCACACGACAAATGTTTCATCCTTCAGCCTGCCACCATCAGCTTGGAGAAGCAAAGATACTCCAACTGCTTCTTCCCAGGAGTATGGGAACAAAGGGCGATCCCTGGCCACAGGCCTCGAGAAACGGACACGCAGGCGGTTGGATTCATGAGGATTGCTTCGGTTTCTTATGCTCTGTGCAGTTCTGCCTGTGGCTTCAAGAATACTGGCCATAGGCCTAGCCACAAGCCCAGCTGTTCCCATTGCTATACCTGTAAAATAGATACACAGTTGGTCAATGTCTGGAACAAGAAAAATTGTCTGCAAGGGCCTATTGAGTGGCATTACCTGAGATAACCCCAGGAAGACCATGTTTCTCAGCACCTCTGATTGGTGATTGGAGGAGCCCAGTCAGACCCTACAGAACAAGATTGAAATGCACACAATGTATGCTGCTTTAGAGACAGGTCCAACAATATTCTATTGCGCATACTGAAGAATGAATGCGTAAATAATAGCTGTGAGCTGTGACAGATTTTCTTTCCAATAGTATGGTAGTGGAAGGACGCAGTTACTAAATTGTGTACAACTATCAAAACTATGGAGCAAGAAAAGGTCATCAGGTTCCAATTCAAAGAGTCATCTAGGATTTGGGTGTTACACGAGAACAGACACCGGCTATAAAGGTAAATCAGTAATACTTGATCAAGAGAGATGGCTTTCACCTCTAGAAACCCATTCAATACTCCTTCCCCATGCAAACCTAGCTGTCTGTCCCGTTCATCCAGTTTGGAAGCGGTTTGCTCATCATATGTAAACGCAACAAGGCCCTGCGTAACAAATTTCCATGAGCTATGACTATGAGAGCCCATGACTTCTGGAGAGCGTAATTTCCAAAGATCAAACTGGAGCTCAGATAATACCTTATAGGCAGTTTTACTGAAGTGAGATGTGGCGCTACTGACTGCATAAACCGTACTGCCAATAAGATTTTTTGAACCTTGTGCGATACCGTTTAATAGCTCAACAGGACTCTGTCGAAGAGTAAATCAATAGAACTTTAAGAAAAGAAAGATTAAAGAATTGCTAGTTCCTTAAAAAAACTGCGTTTACAAACCTGCAATTTCCCTTTACTCGAGGCAGACATAAAGTCTTTTAAGCCAAACCCAACATTCCTGGCAAAACCCATAGGATTCCCTATAACGCCAGCAGAACCAAAAACCTGCACTTGCAGCATATCACAACAAATTCTGCTCCCAAGACACATGCAGTAACTATGTAATACTGTTGGACATTGGAAATACAGATTATATAAACCAAGGTAGTCCTATAGAATTCGATACTGCTCGCTTCTTCAAGAAATGGAGGTAAATGTTGGCACAAGCACATGGTTGCAGCCACTCACACTGCAGAAGATCTGAGGGGAGCAACAAATATCCATGTTGTTTTGGTTCCAGGATTGTTCGATAAGCTTATTAAGGTTATTTTGGACATTAAAGAAGATGCCCAAGAAGAAAAAGATATACTTGACTAGAAAGAATACTAGCTTGAATGGTGCCAATTTACCTTATAGAGTTCATGAAGCAACTGCCTGCTATAGTGCCTCACAAGAATGTCCTGGATGGATTGCCAACTTGCCATAAGATTTTCTACCATTATTTCTCCTAGATGAACTGGAACTCCTTCAACGTCAATGAGAGCCATAAGGCCTCTCTGCAACCAAAGTGCTTAATTAAGATGGCATACAAGGAAATACCCTAGTAAATAACTTCAGAGCCTACAAACAGATCAAGTGCTGAGAACAATCCATGTGCATATGTGCTACCAGGTCAACACTACCTACACTAGATAAGAATTCAGGACAAGCAGATCTGTTACTTTGCACTCGTATAGCACTGTCCCAACTTAAGACAGGGCCACAGATAATATACTATCTTGGGAACTGTATCAATCAGCAGCACACTCTCTGAGAAAACAGAACTCAATGGATCCAGCTTTTTCATAGAAAGAACACTGCTACAGAATGAAGTTCCTCCAAAAAGAAAGGAAGAAAGAACTTATGTAGATAACAGAAGCACGCACAATGCTCTGATGCGAACACCTCTTATAAAGAAATTCGGTTGTAATACAGAATGAAGTAATTAACATTTGAAGGGCCTGTAGAAATGTATGAGCATATAACTATCCTTTAAGAAGCGCGGCCAAATAATACCATAGAAACAAAAAACATTTTCTTTTGCATAATATCTCCGAAAGTGGCATGGAGTATTGTTTCACCTGAATTGCAGTACTGTTGTTGAAGCTTGTGCTGGGGTCTGAGACACCTTCATTCCTATTGAGCCATGGAGTGCTAGTAAAACTACAGCAAAAGACAGTCACTGGTAAATTGATAATGGCTTTTCGCAGTGGTGTTTGGAAACAAAAACACAGAGAAGGAATAACCTGAAAGTTAACTTGACAGGAGTCAACTCAAACAATTCAATATATACTTTTTCTGTTTCCTGGCTAATAGGTGTATCTGTTGCCATGGTGCACCAATCGGGATAACAGAAGGCAGCAGTCCATTGTCTTGATCAGTGTCCACTGTGTAGGAGCTTTGGGGCTTGTCTGACAGGTTTTTTGAGAGTTTTGCATATTCACCAAAAATATCAGTAGCACCACATAAAATACTTGAGTCTACACTTTTCTCCAACAGACCAAAATGCACTCTAGAGGAAACGGATCTAATAAAGTCAATCATGCTCAGGACAAGTCGTTCTTCAAGTTCAAGGCAGAAAGGTGCTACACTGTGAACCACCAAATGAAGAAAATTACCACAAGTTCAGATATAAACATCTGAAAAAACTTAAACTGATAGTGTAAATAATACCTGATGCTTATACGTTGATACGAAAGAAATGATGTATCTCTAGTTCTCCATTTTACTGCAGCGAACCGCAGCACAGGTGCTGGGGTATTAGAACTTTTACTCTCATTTAGAGATTTCAGCTTGGTATCTTTACTCTTCAAAAAATTAATCGATTTTCCCTTGTGACTTGCCTCAAATGACAGCATGACAGGGTATGGGCTGTCAGAGAATTGATTATCAATTTGCATACTGGGTATTTCAACCGTAATCCGCTGCTGATCTAAGCTCTGCATGGCAACAAATGTCATATCCTTGGCAGAAGCAAACAGCAATTCCTGGCAAAAAAAAAGAAGCAAAGTATATTAAAATAAATGCAGTGCTGAAAATTTCTTGGTGGGATTCAGCCTCAATCATAGCACTCTGTTCACCTGAGGAGAAGAGCTTATCAAAGATATGCCCATGAATGGTAAGTGTATTTTGATAACTTCAGTGAAGTTCAACTCGATCTCCTGTTTGTGATCAGCATCTTTTGGTTCCCTTGATCCAAGGACACCTGCTTCTTTTGTGTCCATGTTGTGACAATTTGAATCAATAATACTGAGCACCTGCAGTTTATTATCGCAATGAAAAACTAACAAGAGAAATATATTGATCAAATCTTGATAGCTACTGGTCCTTGGAAAATAACCTTTATTGCTCCTCCGCATGCACCGAGATGCGAATTTTCTTTCGGCTTTCTGGCAAAACATATTAAACAGAACCAGGTCAGAAAGCAACTGAAAAATATCAACAATATTAATAAGCAGAATCGACTAAGATTGCCATAAATAAAACCAAGCATAAAACCAGCCTTTTCTCTTTCTTTGATGTGATTAAGTAGTAATTTTCCCTGGCCGTTATAAATAGAACCATGTGAAATCAGGTCACACAATTCCTGTTGTTACAAAGTGTTGAACCGGTATGGGCCCAAGCCCATCAAGCCTTGTCACTTAGTCACTTACTAGATTTCGGCATAAATACTAGCCAGGTACCATTTCCCAAACTTGATCCAAGCCCATGAGGAGGTACTGACCTAGAAGGAGGCATCCCGTCCTCCCGTTCTCAGCTGAGCCGCCATACACATACGGAACAGCCACAAACAGGGTGAGCCTGCGACTCAACATGGTATCAGACGCAGGCGAGGTGCCGGGGACGACGGCGACGGTGGCCTAGTCGCCGGCCGGCGGCGGAGTCCGGTGTGGAGGCGGCGGCACATCTGGGCGGAGGCGCGTGCGGCTGAGCGTCACGGCGGCGAGCGCCTGGCTGACGCTGCTGAGCCAGCGGAAATCGACGGCGGCTGTGCGCGTGGAGGCGTGCGGCTGTGGCGCAGGACAAGGAGAAGAGCCGGAGGAGCGGCGAGAGTGCAGAGCAGGAGATGCGTGCTGCTGTCATTCGCGCGGAGGGAGAGAGCGAGTCCGCACGGCTCTGCTCGTTGCCGTTGTGTCCTGGATGCTGGATTGAAGAGAGGAAGGTGCTGCTGCTGGGTTCGTCTTGGTCTGCTGCTGTTGCTTCGTGAGAGGAAAGAGAAATCGAGCTGTGGGCTGCTGTTTCTGCTATTTTGCGGCTGTGGGCAGAGGGGGAGAAAGATCAGAGGGCCTTGCTGTGTGTGTGCAGAGGACTGTTGCTGCTGATTCTGCAGAGGACTGTGTGCGGCTGTGCTTGCTGCTGCTGTTGTTGGGTGTGTAGAGGCTGTGTCCGAAGATGAGTGAGCCAACAGGCCTTGCTGAGGCTTTCGAGAAGTTAGCTAAGTTTCTCGAGGAGTCGAAATCTGGGGCCATCGTTCCTCGACAGAAAGTGGCTCACAAGATCGAACTGTCGCCCATGGACATGAAGTTAGAGGGACTACCAATTATCTGAGTTGGTCCCGGAGGGCGTTGCTGGCTGTGGGACAGAAGGAGCTTGATGGGCAATTGTTTGGTGTTGTTGCTGAACCTGGAGACAAGACTACTGTGGAGGGAAAGAGATGGAAGGTCATAAACTCTGTGCTCATTGGCTGATTGTTGAACTCGGTGGTGCCCCCCATTGGACGCTCTATGGAGGGGCTATCCACATCCGCTGCAATATGGAAGACTCTGTCCACTTTGTACTCAGGCAAGGGCAATGTCATGCTAATTGCTCAGATTGGGGGGAAGATAAGTCGGCTGCATCAAGGTGACGACATGTCAGTGATGGCATATGTGGCAGAGCTGCAGGCTCTGTGGGCAGAGCAGGATAATTGCGACCCTCTGGAACTCTATGCGCATCGAGTCAGGGCGCAAGTGGATTGCACGCAGGCGTGTGCTGAAACTGTTGGAGGGTCTTAGAGGTTGCTTTCATGGCAGGAGGGCACCCTGTTGCACCAACCTCTTCTGCCCTCTATTGAGGAGGCTATTGCTGCAATGTCTCAAGAGGAGGTGCGGCTATCTCTTGAGCATGCAGACATGAAGGCTGTGCCGGCTTCGACATTTGCAGTCACTGAGCGCATGGAGTGGAGCGATCCCAACAAATGTCATATCTGTGGGGAGATAGGTCACTGGAAGTGGGCCTGTCCAACTCGTGGTAGAGGCAGGGGATACAACAGAGGGGGAACTGGCAGAGGCAAGAGTGCTAGAGGCGGAGGTGGATACTCGGGGACCTCAAGGGGTCAGGCTTCTATGGGCGAGGTGGTTACTCGGGACACTCGAGGATCGGAGGGCTCACATGGCGGTGGCGGGAGACACTGGGACGTCAAAAGGCAAAGATGCAGATGATGCTGACTATGGAGACTTTGCTCTCTGGGCCTCCACTGATGAAGGTAATCCGGAAAAGGCATCTCTTGCTTCTAATGAGAGTGCTCCAGAGTGGGTTCTTGACTCTGGAGCATCTAAGCATGTTGCTAGTAAATCCTGTGTGTTTGAGTCTTACAATAAGCACCCTCCATCTCGCACGGGCATTATGCAAACTGCTGATGGCACAAACCAGCCTATCATAGGGGTCAGCACAGTCAAGTGCACTCCGACCATCTCCCTATCCTCAGTTTTACATGTGCCAGCTTCTCCTGTCAATTTGGTCTCTTTCAGTGCTCTAATTGATCAAATTGACTGTCGTGTGATCCTTGACAAATTCGGTTACGTGATTCAGGCGCGACTGACGAGTCAGACGGTTGGGACTGGCACCAGGCGTAGGGGGCTCTGGTACATGGACCAGGAGGTGCAGCCGGACTTGGTGTGTGCTGCGACCATGGAGGACAAGGAGAAGGAGGCGATGATCCATCACTGTAGGATGGGCCATGTATCTTTTGATAAGATGGGTAGAATCTTTCCGGATGTTATGCGTGGGATAGGCAAGGGCAAGTTGACATGTGATGCTTGCGAATATGCCAAACACACACGAGCTTCATATGTGAGTAAGGGGCTTAGGAGCATATCTCCTTTTATGCTTATTCATTCGGATGTATGGAAGAGCCCAGTTGTATCAATGAATTGAATGAAATACTTTGTTACATTCATCGATTGCTATTCTCGTATGAATTGGATTTATTTGATGCGTCAAAAGATGAGGTGTTTAGCTGTTTTCAGAATTTCCATGCCTTGGTGAAGAATCAGTTTCAGGTGCAGGTGCAGGTGATCAGGACTGACAATGGGACAGAGTATGTGAACAACACATTTGGGGCTTACTTGTCTGATCAAGGTATTCTTCATCAAACATCATGCCTGCACACCCTCCTCAGAATGGAGTGGCAAAAAGGAAAAATCGGCATATTCTTGAGGTTGCCCGGTCATTGATGTTTACGATGAATGTGCCCAAATTCTTTGGAGTGAAGCAGTTATGACAGCCACATACTTGATCAACCGGACACCATCAAGAATACTAAGCATGAAATCTCGGTGTGGGCTAGTATATGGAGAAACTAAGTTTGTTGTTCCCCCAAAGTTGTTTGGCAGTACTTGTTTTGTTCGAGATCACCGTCCTTCTGTTGGAAAACTTGATCCGCGAGCAGTGAAGTGTATTTTTCTGGGCTATTCTTCTAGTCAGCAGGGATATAACCCTCAGAGAAACGCAGATTTGTCAGTATGGATGTAACCTTCAGGGAGTCTGAGCCATTCTATGGTGAGCCAACAGATCTAAGTGTGTTGTTTCAAGAGCTTGACCATTTACACTCTGTGCAGGATGGTCAAGAGGGGGAGAAGGCTGTATCTCACACTCAGGAGGATTCTGTGGGCACTAACACTGATGATGATGTGCAGGTTCAAGTCCAGCCAATTGTGGGTACAATTCCGGTTGGTACTCTCACTGATGGTGATGTGCAGGTACAGGTCCAACCAACAGTGTGTTCCATTCAGATTGGTAATCTCCAGCTCCCTGTTCGAGATCGGTGGCAGAAGATCCCCCTAGTGTACTCTCGACGAGAGCCTCAAGTGCCACAGGTGCATGACTCATCTGACACTCGTCTGGTATATTCTCGGCGGCAGCCACTTGTGCAGGAGGGGGAGCAACAAGTGCAGGGGGAGCAGTCAGTGCAGGGGGAGCAGCAAGGCAGTGGTGTAAGCTCATCTGACACAGTGGAGCTACCTATTGCGTTGCGAAAGGTGACACGTGAAGCGGCACAGAAGGCTTTACCACCGAAGGTTTTTGATGATCATGACATTGGAAAGTTTGTGTCTTATGAGGCTTTGTCTCCTTCCTATAGAGTGTTTGTTGCCTCTCTTCAAACTGTGTCAATCCCAAAGGATTGGAAGGCTGCAAAGCAAGATCCGAAGTGGCGTGAAGCAATGATAGAAGAGTTGGAAGCACTGAGGAAAAACAAGACGTGGGTGCTAACCACATTGCCGGCAGGGAAGAAAGCAGTGAGTTGTAAGTGGATCTATACAGTGAAGCAAAATCCTGAGGGGAAGGTGGAACGGTATAAGGCCAGATTGGTCGCCAGAGGATATGGTCAAACTTATGGAATTGACTATGACGAGACGTTTGCTCCAGTGGCAAAGATGAACACAGTAAGGATATTGGTTTCCTGTGCTGCAAACTTTGGGTGGAAATTGCATCAATTAGATGTCAAGAATGCCTTCTTGCATGGTGAGTTGCAGGAAGAAGTGTACATGGAGATACCACCAGGTTTTGGTACTTCACAGACCACGGGGAAGGTATGCAGGCTGAAGAAATCCTTGTATGGACTGGAAGCAATCGCCGAGGGCTTGGTTCGATAGGTTCAGGCGTGCTGTCCGTGCTATGGGGTATGGTCAATGTAATGGTGACCACACGGTGTTCTACAGACACTCACTCTCTAATCGAAAGATCACCATTCTTGCAGTTTATGTGGATGACATTATCATCACTGGAGATGATGAGGAGGAAATAAAGAGATTGAAGGGGTGTCTGAGCAATGAGTTTGAGGTGAAGGATTTGGGCAACCTAAAATACTTCCTTGGGATTGAAGTGGCTCGGACAGAGAAGGGAATATCTTTGTGCCAAAGGAAATACACCTTGGATCTCTTGAGTGACATGGGCATGATGGGATGTCATGCAGCCCCTACGCCGATTGAACAAAATCATCAAGTGACAGCTCAGTCAGGCGAGCTGGTGAATAAGGAAGATTACCAAAACTGGTTGGGAGGTTATTGTACTTGTGCCATACCAGGCCTGACATTACGTATGCCGTGGGTGTGGTGACAGATACATGCATGAACCAAGGAGTGGGCATCTTGATATTGTGCACAGAATTCTGAGATACTTGAAGGGGACTCCGGGTAAAGGGTTGTGGTTTGTGAAGAGTGGACGCCTTGAGGTGGATGGCTATAGTGACTCTGATTGGGCCAGTTGTCAAGATGATAGAAGATCAACTTCTGGCTATTGTGTGTTTGTGGGAGGAAACTTGGTGTTGTGGAGAAGCAAGAAACAAACTGTTGTGTCTAGATCAACAGCAGAAGCCGAGTATAGAGCATTATCTCAAGGGTTATGTGAGATGCTCTGGATGAAGTACCTACTGAGCGAGTTGAAACTTCTGAGGAAGGGACCCTTGAAGGTGTGGTGTGACAATCAGTCAGCTATAGCCATTGCTAATAACCCAGTTCAGCATGATAGGACAAAACATGTGGAAATTGATCGCTTCTTCATTAAGGAGAAACTTGATGCTGGCATCATCAGTCTTACTCACATCAGCTCTGGGCAGCAGTTTGCAGATTGCTTGACAAAGGGACTAGGAACGAAGGACTGTAACTTGGCATGTGACAAGATGGGGATGATAGATATCTACCACCCATCTTGAGGGGGAGTGTTGAACCGGTATGGGCCCAAGCCCATCAAGCCTTGTCACTTAGTCACTTAGGGCCCAAGCCCATGAGGAGGTACTGACCTAGAAGGAGGCATCCAGTCCTCCCGTTCTCAGCTGAGCCGCCATACACATACGGAACAGCCACAAACAGGGTGAGCCTGCGACTCAACACAAAGCATCTCCACACACAAAATTCACAAGCATAAACAGTGCTTAAGTAAAAGGACTTGTTATTAACTGATAATTATTTGATAAAGCCTCCTAAATTTAGCAACTCCAGTCAATATTATCGTGTTAATAATAAAAAGCCGAGTTAGCCTTTGATCTATTCAGTTAGCAGTAGCTACAAGACATTGAACTACCTCAGGTGTGGAAGGTAGGGCCACATGAACATCATCACTGAGAACATCCAGACTGTATGTACCCAAACTCCGTTCCCCAGGAACCTGTACCGGAGAGAAACCATGTTGTATACTTGCTTGAGAGATTAAACTGAAAAAATAAGTTATTTAAAAATAACTGAAGAAAGAAGCTCAATAAAGTACCTCAACAATAAGACGGTGAGGATAGCAAGGTTCATCCCAGGCATATTGACATGACGTGTAAGGATATACAATTGTTTCAATAGATTCACATCTCTGCTGATATATCCGCAGTTTCTGAATTAAGAAAAACAATCGTAAACTTGAGAACCCGAGTTTCAAGAAAGCTACATAGCAAGAGCTATTTACCTCAAGCGAAAAGTTGTCAATCCTGTAAGGTACAAAACCAGTCTTGTCATCAGACAGCAGAATCAGTATTGTACCGGTAGTACTATTGTTTCTTCCAGCAATTTTTTGCTATGTATGTCTATATCAGCATTTTGTACTTCCACTCGAACCATATTTGATACACCGAGGCACTATTCCTCATTTTCACTTGAGCATCTCCCAGGCGGTCAGGGAAAAAGCTACCAGACCATTGCCACCCTGGCCCATCAAATCGAATCGAGACAAGCAACTCTCTGCAAACAGAGTTTCCTCAGAACAAACTGTAAATACTTGAAAAGGGTCTATGGAGAGCACATATAACCATACCATGCTGATAAAATTGACGATTGAATTCAGTTTAATATTCTAAATCCAAATTTTTAAAATATACATGCATGAATTGTTGGCTCATACATATGAATTGACCATTTCTTAAAAATCAAACCAAGCAAGCTAGTTAAGAAAAGAAATTGTATGGCTAAGCTCCAGATACAAAGGATAATAACTCACCTGGCTGTATCAGCCCAGTGAAGAAAAGAGTGTTGCCCCGAGCTTAAATGCTTAGAAAATCTTGTTCCCTTTTGTTTATAGAACATATCATTGCTGCATGCATTACAAATTACATATCTGGAAAAACAGGGGAAAAGAGGTAGGATAACAAATTAGCCAGGCCACCATAGAATTAAAAAGTTACATGTCAGAACAAAAAGAAATAAGCTGGAAATTAGTTTTGATTGGCTGCTACAGCCTTAAGGTACAGTGGAATCCTCGGAAAAATTATGTCTGAAATTTATAGCATTTCAGAACTACAGACAATGACAAAGTAAATCATGTTAAAAGGAATGAACCAACCAAGGCTACTGCAGAACTCCAGTGTGCTAAGTTCCATTTGTTATGGGTAAATGATCATGGTGTTTTTTGTTTTGCTTTTCTTTCTAACTAGTGAGTGAAATCGACTCCAAAACTCATTGTAACTTGATAGATAACGATGAGCACTAAAACAATCTCGTCGCCATTACAAGCAGTTGATGAATTACCTCGGCTGGAAAGCAATAGCCTTTGTCCTCCCAAAGAGTTCTGTCGAAACAGGTACAGATGTTACGGCAATTAAGAAGGCACTAGAAGTAGATGATTGTGGAATAGTGAGACTCGTCGAACCACTGGCAGGGACAAGGAGAAATGGACTCGACCAATCTCGTCGAGTTGTTTCAGTTCCACTATTAGGTACAGATGCATTCAGCTTAACTGAAAGTTCAGTTGCAGGAGTATGTCCAGCAGGAGCAAACATATAAGCTTTAGCCTCTTTGTCACATTCTTTCTGCACATGCTCACTGTTATTTGCCACTCTTCTGTTTGAATGAGAGCTGTGTCCATCAATGAAATCCAACTGTGGCATTTTACTTGCAAAGCGCCTGGTAAAAGAAACACACAAGTTATTTCAAATACAAAGCTGAAAAACAAAGTTAGTTTTTAACAAACGCATATGAATGCTTTAAGGGACATAGCCACTGACTGTATGGATGGGTCTTCTGAAACAAGAGAAAGGCCATTTTTCCCAAGCACATGTCTTGTGTGCCCATCTGACTCAAAACTGCAAGGCATCAAAAGGGTGGACCCGCTCCTCTCATAGCTGATTTCTGTGACTGTAAGCAAGAGATCTGTGCAGTTGTACAAAAGAAATGGCACGGAAAGGCACAGCTCTCTTGCACCAGAATGAGCATCTGTTGCTTTCTCCAGCATAACATTGAAAGGACCTGCCAAAGAGACCACCACCGAAGTATGAGCTATGCACTATCAACTTACTCAGAGCAGAGAGAAAGGCTTAACAACATACATTTCAACACATTTGAGTAGAACGCAATCGTCTCTGTTAAGGAGAATTTCAAGCCATTTGACGTGGCTCCATTAGAGAACGCTTCCACACGGGGAAACTTTATGGTCACGGATCTGTAATCTTGAATATGAAATGTGATTCCAAGATCGTTGGAGGGGTCAACAAAATAAATAGAGGCGATGCCCACCTGGGAATATCATTCAGTAACGAATTAGCGAAATAATAGAGTCGAGGTAATATATATGTATGGTATCAGAAACTTACCTCCTTAAGTGAAACCTGATGTGCAACCCCACCATTATCTATTGTCAAAGATACACACACAGGGAGATAGTTCTTTATGAGAAGAGGTGTACTAAGTCGGACTTGCCGGATGAAATGTGTTCTTGTTAAAACCTGCTTAGAAGCCCTTGGAGCAGTATTTCCGAGAATTACTTGTGCATTCAAATGGTCAGTGCAGTACTGACCTTTCTGGGCACTACTAGATGAAGGGACAGTGTACTCTTCAACAGATACACAGCAGCGAAATGGATCATTACTAGGGTGAGAAGGATAGCACACAGATGATTTCATAAAACCCACCCTGCTTTCACGTGAAAGCAAACTTGATAAGGAGTGGGTTTCACTCCACAAATAACTTCTGCCAACAGGATGCCACCTAATCTGGCCAGCCTCAGACAAATGAACCGGTAGGGGAATCTCTTTGTTTGGAAGAATTGGCCCGATTACCTGCAGGATAAAGTTTCTTGAGAAATCTCATGTTTGTTCCTTGTGAATGATCAATTAACCAAGAGTGCTCTACAGTTAGTAGCTGAGAAGTTGAGATTAGGAAGCAAATGAAGTATACAAGAACATGTTTAGAAGAGTAAAACGCACAGATTTGAACAAGGCAAACCGTGCAATTACTCTGTGAAATGTGCAAGAATAGAATTACGAGTCTAAAGCTACTGGTAGCAGGCAATCTATCGGAGTTCATGGCAGGATTGTCCTTTGGCAACATGGTCAACTTTTATTTCATATATAAATAAACATTTTGAATCCAAATGTGACTTCAAAGTTTGAAATTCAGCCACCAACCACCTGCTTTTCCCCATTTATCTTCCCATTTTCTTTAATCCAGAACATGAATGAACGATAAAGGCACAATGAGGTCAACATTAATATATTCTCGTACTTTGGTACCTTTATCAACATTTTCTCAAAACAGTTGCAAGATAAAATTAGGAAGAATATATATATACCTTTGAAGAAACACCAAATGGTATATCAAACCGCAACTCTAGGGGCATTGATGTTGCATTGAAGAGTATGACCTATAAAAAGAGATCATAAGCCCATGTATGCGGATAATGATGTAAATGATCATTCAAAAGGTTATTACCGTCGAGTAAACTCGTACAAGTTTGCTATAATTTTGTAAGGAAACATCGAGTACAACAGGCACAATTAATCCATCATGATGGCTGCCCTTTCTACCAGATCCAAATGCTTCCAAGCTTTCCTCGCCAAGAATTGGCTTCTTACTTGAAGAGAAGTTGACTTCAAAGAAGTAAATGCCCACAAGGTCAATTGACATTGGCTTAGAGGACCCGGAAGTCCCCTCAAATTCAATGGAAATCATATAGTGTGAGACTGCACTCATCCATTTCTCAATGAGGTGTTCCGATGATCGTGCTTCCCTGTGCTGGAAGAAGAATTCATCTAGAGTTTCTTCAACATATATCGGGACAGAATATCCTGCCGGCACAGAATTCTCATCTACTACAGAGAAACTATCAATGTCATCTGAATTAACAGCACCACGATACACCTTGAAACTAAATGGCAATGATGTGTCATTTGAAAGAATATATGGTGCATATCTCCTGGTGTGCACATCATCACGGCTTAACCTCACGATCCCAGGATCTTCTCGAAGATCACCTCCACTACTTGGATTGAGAGAATCTGTAATCATCTCACTAAGTCTGAAGATAGCCTACATATGCAAATGATGAAATCAGAGCAACATACTTGAGAATTGGGACTCAAAAGCACATACAGATATCACACACTGCTGAGTTAAGTTCAGAAAAAAAAGAACTTCTAAACTAAGTAAGTGCCAATGCTCCTTGAGAACAGATGTATAGCTACATTCTATCTGCAGACCCACTGCCCTGATTCCTGAATCACGTTAATCAAGATGATAATGGCAGCAGAACACTATAATGACTTGAAGATAGGACAGAACAATAATTTGCCTCTTGACAAGTTTGAAAATACAGTATGCCAAGATCATGTACCTCGATCAAGGGCTCTGATATATTAACATTAAGCTGCTTGCTTGAATTTAGCGACACCTCAGTACTGGGAGATACATCCAGTGCATGATCAGCACATTTTCGAAGTATGTTTAACTGAAAACTTGAGGGCTCTATAAAAGGTTCCCACATAACCTACAGACATATAAATTGTTATTCCTTTATATCATGAAAAACATGATACATCGGGCAGCAAGGAAGCATAACTTTACCTTGTCGATGTTGTTGTAATTTATCAGAAAGTCAACAAAAGCAGAAACTTCAGTCTCGACACCCATTTGACTAAATTGCAGTGACAAGTTCTTCACCAACGTCTCTATAACAGGCCCATGACTGCTCCACTGTCAAGAAAGCATTAACAAAAACCAGAATGAGCTAAATGTTGAAGCTTACAAAGAGGATATGCCAATCAGCATATTTGAGTACACAAAAAGACACAGACATAAAAAAATGTTGTCTGATCAATTAAAAAATAGACAATTTTTTTATTAGGGGCAAAGTAGACTTCAAAGTCATCTTACAGATTCAGTTGCAAGGTTGACCAAACAAAGCTAATGATCCATTACTGCTGAAGGTACAGAACTGTTTTTGGAAGGCACCAGCTAATGTTTCATTCTGTGACATTTTTTACATTATTCAGCTCACTTCAATACTTCATAGTGCTCCTTTCTTAACAGCAATATATTCAAATTATTTTTGACGCTTTATCTACCAAATGGCCAAGAAAATGGCTAAGTCGCATGAGAAAAAAAGGGCAGCCCGGTGCATGTAGCTCCCGCTTGCGCAGGGTCCGGGGAAGGGTCCGACCACTTTGGGTCTATTGTACGCAGCCTTTCCCTACATTTCCGTAAGAGGCTGTTTCCAGGACTTGAACCCGTGACCTCATGGTCACAAGGCAGCAGCTTTACCACTGCGCCAAGGCTCCCCTTCCTAAGTCGCATGAGACTGCAAGTATTTTCCAGTGATACTCCGCCTCACAAACCCGAATAAAACATTCAACAAATAGCCGGTCTAAGGATATTTGTTACACATCTAAGCTTTGACGGCATTTCATTACAGCAAACTAACAACTAGCAATGTAGCATAACTTACCCTTCCATCATTTAGCAGGAGAGAACCTTTTCTTAGTCCCGCCTTCAATGTCACAGAACAAAATGAGGAAGCTGATGACGACGATTTAGGAAATCTGAGTTCTATACTACGCCAGAAACTAAATATCTGGTGTGAAAAACTAACATCCATGTATTCTGCTTGTAAATCAACAGAAAGATGTAGCATGTCAGTTTCTGATTGATGAATATAGCCACCAGCTTTAATCTTAGATATATGCATGAACGGAACAGAGGCACCCTTGCTCACTTGGATCATCTCCAGTATTACTTTTACTCTATCTAAATCACATTTGAACTTCACCCAGCTTTCACCCAACATGACCACAAAATGTTTACTCTCAAAAGTTAAGGTGACAAATTTGCAACCTCTTGGTTCAATGGATTGAGTATCATCTGCATGGTGGATCAAATAAGAACCAGAATTCCCGTCAACCCTTGGATAATTGCTATTCTCATTTTGCTCTTTCTCCCAGATAGGTACATGAACAACAACAGCAATATTTTCACATGTTACCACCAAGTAAGAATTGTCTTGTGATTCTGATTCAAGAAATGATGACATTGCAGAGCCTGAAAAATGAGGTGAAGCTGCTGGATGCCCCACATGCAAACTGCTGTCTTCCTTTCTTATGTAGGAATGAAAATGGTTGATAATGATATCCCAATCAACTAAATATAACCAGGTCTCGAAAAAAGGTACAGTAATTAATATCTCATCTCGCCCAGCATGATGCTTTGTGAACTTGATTAGAATGGGAGATGATGGCCCATCAGAAACTATGGAGACAAGAGTGTGGCCACCAGATGAGTGTAGAGCTAAAGAGACAATATCCATGTCAACATGCTCAGGTTTTTCATTAACCATTACAGCAGAAACATCAAACTCAAGGTTTGCAGTTGCAACCTTCTCCAATGGCAAATCTTTATCTTTTGAGTGACCAAAGAGAACCACCAGATCCTTGATAGAAATAGTAATATTAATAGGCTCATTAGATTCAACGCTCTCCTCATTGGATCTTCTACGTTCTAAAAACTGACGGGCATTGCCTTCGTACATTTTACTTTCTTTGACAATTGAAGTTAACTCGTCAGTAATACGAAAAACTGTCTCCATCCCGTCCATAAAATACAAATCTGTACAAGATAAGACAGAGTATGGTATTATTACATAACTAATACATATCAAGAAATGTTTAAAAGAAGATAGTATCAATCCAAATATATACCTTCAGAAATCAAATTGCATTTTGATATTTTGCTCATAATGAAAGTGGCCAACATAGGCTGCTCGGAGCAGGATAGTGTTTTGCAAGGAACTTGAATCCATATACTGGCATCAAGCTTTTCCACAAGAGGGTGTATTCTTGCAGGCATGTCCTCATCAAGCTTCGGGATAAATTTTGTTTGCTCATTCAGGAATACAAGTGATATGGATGCATTTCTTGAACATAGGCTGATGATATCAGCTCTACTGGAAAGAGTACATTCTAAACTGAAGAATTCTTTGGGAATACGCTTGACAAATTCTGCTGAAATCCCAGTTGGAATGAACTACTTGAAAAATATGGAACACCAAGTTTTATACAAAAAAGTTCTTGATTTTCGACAGGAAAAAGTATAACACAATCACATATCTCAATTTTGTAGGTGACACTGTCATGTAATTCTCCGGAACACTCAAGATTGTTACTTGCCACAGAGTGATGCTCTTCCACCATAGGATCCCAATCATCCAATAAAAAATATCCAATAATCATTGCCAGCAATTTTGTTGGTAATACACAACAAACATTTTGGGTTGCAATACATACTTCAGTTGAGAGGGCAGACAAGTCCTTTTTGACACGGACGTTGAGTACATTAGAATTACCATGTGAATAAGTCCCCCAGAGTACCTCACTGACACTTGGTGATGTCCACGGTGAAGCAAGCATTATATCTTTAGCAGACAACAATAGGTCCCATGAAGTTGCATCTGCCAGTGAGAATGTTGCTATAGACTCGGGAACAGTGAGTGTTGCTAAAATACCACATGATTCATGGAAATGTGTTCTAACCGAAACAAGTGATAAATCCAAAACGGTTGTGCTGACATTATTTGTGTTATTCGGTGAGTTAGATGAACAGCTAGAATGCTCAGTTTTACACTGTACATTGCTTGCAAGCTCTGGTGCAGAGTAACCATTTAAACCTGAAGTCTCATGACACTGTTTACTCTTTGAAGATGCAATATCTAAGGCCTGAACATCTTGAGTTTCTAAACATCCGAAATTAGATATGCTGTCAGCATGTAAAAAGGGAAAGTGATCAACAGAAACTCCTCCAAATGATGTGCTCTCTGCTCCACAGATATCTGACAATGAAAGCTTAGGAAATTTGGCATTGGCTGCCTTAGGTTTAATGGAACTCTGGTCCATTGTTGAGGACACAACAGCACTACAACCTGGAGATACTGCATCAAGATTGCTCAAAAACTTCTTTATCTGACCAAATACAGACGGATGAACATGCAGATCAACATCATTTAAGTTCAACTGGTACACATGATGTATTTGATCATTATATTTGTGAGTCCTGTAATGCAGCTTTAAGCAAGCCTCGGCAGCAGAACTTTCAGGAAAACCTGTCAAGTCTACACAAGTGCTAGTTTTGTAGTTTCCTGATGAACATAGCACATGTGAATTCGATTTGTTCTTCAGATCAGTGGAATTAATTTCAACCATCTTGGTGATGACCCAAAGTTCTGACAATTCCCACACAGCATACCTACAAATAACAACACCAATTAACACATTAAAATCACAGGAGATAATCAAGATTGCCAGATTGTGAAAATTGATAACCTGATATCAATATCTCCAACACTAACAGTGATGAGTGAACATTCCTTGCCATTGTCTTCAAGGTCAACCCTTAAACTCAGTTTGTCCAGCTTGAGAGATGCAGACATATTTAAGGCTGGTTTATTGGGCGCGCTAGTCTTGGTATCAATGGAAGTGTTGCTTCCAACTGGGTTACTTTCTTTCAGATAGGTACACAAATTAACAACAGCATTGTACATTGTCCGAGAGAAGTAGATATTGGCAGATCGCACAATAGAAGCAACCTGCCAAAACGGTTCCAGAAAGTATTTTTACAGACACTTAAAAAAGGGAAAAGAAAGAAAATAGAGCATATAGTATAAACCAGCTAACCATCTTTTGTATGCATTCCTATAAATATACAAGAATCCAGAACATCAAAACCATACAAGAAGACACCTATCCTTCAAAAACTATTACCTCCAATTGTTTCAGCATTGGTTCATCCAAGAATATGCACAATCCAAGGACAATAGAAGCGTCCAGTTTGACCAGTGTAGAGGTTATATCATGTCTACTAGCCATCAACACCTTCACCTGCAAACAGACATATATTTCTCACTGATCCATGTGGATGTTGAATGAAAATTAACTGAAGAGCATGTACATGAGGCCTAACCTCGAATCCGGTGAGGCTAACCTCAAATTGATTATATAGGTCATCCAATTGCAACACAGGTAGCAGGCTGTCAGAAAAACAAGTAGAAGTTTTCTTCGACATGTAATCAAGAAAATAATTGTTATCTTGTGTCTGAGAATCATCGTCAACTCTATCTTTGGATCGCATGGATACATCTTCAGCCTCAAAACCTGTAATTTGTACTTGTTTCAACGACAAAGCTACCTACTATGAACCAAAAGTTATAAAATAAAGAGGAACATCAAGAACTGTCTTTCTTCCAATTACATTGAGCTGGAAAGATGTCAGATTTTCTCACTGGGCATGTGAGTGCCTGTGAGTGAACTGGGGACGGGGGGATCGCTTGATATCGGCTGGTGATGTAGTACGTGCCCTCTAAAGTAAATCCATCCACTGAACCGATCTTTTACCACTGCACTGGCTGTTGTTGCATGACGAGCTGATTCCTCCCTCCTCCCGCGAGCGTCCGGGAAGCTAACCCTAGCGCCGCCGCCTCCTCCTCTCCTCCCTCGCCGCCCGCCCGGCTGGCAGCTTCGTCGTCGCCCGGCGGCGGCGGGGCTCCTTTGTCTCCTCACGCGGGGGGTGCGGTGCTAGATGCCGGGCGCGGCAGCGCGGCGGCGCTTCAGAGTGGGCTGGCGACGGTGGCGTGGCGGCGGTGCGACAGGCGGCATGGTGGTGGTGCAGGCCAGCAGGTGGTGACGGCGGCGGCTTCATGGCGGCCCGTCCGGATCCGCCTCTAATGCTGCGGGTCGCGGGCGGCCTCTCTTGCCATGGAGCGATAGTGAGGGGGCGGCGCGGTGGGCGGCCCCCGTCCAGTCGGCCCCCTTGGTGGGCTACCTTGGACGGCGGCGCTCGGCGCGGGAGGGCTTCCCTGGTGGGTTACCTTGGCTGCAGCTGTGGGTCAATTTGGTATCCCTCGTCAATGGGCGCGCTATTGCTGGTGGCCTCACGGGAAGTATGTCGGCTGCCATGGTGGGGCGACACGGGGTTGTGTTCGATGGGGAGCTCGGTAGGAAGGATGGGTGGCCTCGATGCGGTCGCGTCACCTGTCGCCGGCACAGGTGTGTGCCGGTCCGGATGCGTCCGCTCCTTCTTCCTTTCCTCGTGTTTGGCGGGGAGCTTGGTAGGAGGGATGGGTGGCCTCGATGCGGACGCGTCACCTGTTGCCGGCATAGGGGTGTGCCGGTCCGGATGCGTCCGCTCCTTCTCCTCCTTTCCTCGATCGCGGGCGGGTTGTAGCAGGTCTGCCGATGTCCGGGGCGGAGCGTCTGCTGGTGGCTCGGTCAGTCGCTCAGCTCCGACGAGGAAGAAGAAGAGTAAGATTCTTCGCTGTACTTGTAATTCTTCGACTTGTTGCTTTGTCTTGTATCTGATTTGCTTTACTCTGAACCCATTCCTTTTCGTGACGCCGCCCGTAGAGTGTCGAAGAGCCAAGACCCGGTGATTGTCGCCGAGGACGAACCCATCATGACAAAGCAGGAGGCGCGTCGAGACCACCTTGCCGGATGCGGCAACTCTTCTTCAAAGCAGCCCAGCGCAGCCCCCAGCCGTAAGTATATGGTCTACTTCTTGCTGTTGCGTGCATGGGTGCTCTTTCTTTGCCGATATCTCGATCGTTGATTTGTGTAGGAGCAGAGCAGCCTCATACGCTTCGACTACACCGCCAAGGAAGGATTCCCCGGCGAGGCGTTCTCCCAAGAAGAGAGACTTCTCCGGCAAGGCAGTTCTCCGGCAAGGGGCGGCACCAGCGATCCCTTAGGCGGAGACCATGACCGCAGACCACAGCACGAGGTAATCCTCTTACTGAAAACTTCCCTTGTGTTCTTCTTCTTGATTTTCTCTTTGAATATTCGCTGACTTTTCTTCATTTTCGTCAAATCCATCCGCCACGAGCCAATGGAGACCGAGGTCGCCGCGAGGAGGACCAGCTGGCAACATTGACGACGCCACGCTTATCGAAGAAGAGGTCAAGGCCGACGAGCCCGGCGGCGAAGAGGCCGCCAAAGCTGCCGCCGCAGAATCGGGCGAGGGTCCGGCGATCGACTGACGGCCCCGAGGCCGCAGGAGCGCCAGCGCCTACGCCGACCGCCGATCCTCCGCCGCTGCCAGCTGCCGGGTTCAAGAGCCCCAACCCGGCGCCTATTGAAGGCCGGCGATGGCGTCTTCATCAAGCTCCCATGGGCGTCGAGCTCCTGTGGCGCCACCAAGGAGAAACTTTCGATGAGGAGCTGCTCGCCTCCGCTGGATCGATGTCGGTCGACGCCAGCAAAGCAAGCTGGCGAAGTCTGGGGAGGAGCTGCTGCGAAGCCGCTGCCGCTTCACCGCGCCCGACAAGCCAAGCCGGAATCCCGGAAGCGCTTTGTCGCGAAGGCGGGAGCAGACATCGAGAAGCGCCAGCGAGGAGCTCCGGCCTCAACCAGAAGCTCTCCGCCTTGGCAGGAGGCGGGAGCAACTCGCCGAGGAGCGCAAAGCCTTCCTCCTCGAGAAGGTCAAGCCGAGGAGCAACAAAGCAGCTTGCCGCCGAGAAGCTATCTCGCAGGAAGGCGAGTTGGCGCAGAAGAAGGTTTATCTTGACAGCCACGAGGAGGATCTTGCCATGCGCGAGCAAACATTTGGCGGGGCTCTCAAGGAAGCAAAGGATGCCGCCGCAATGCCGAGGCCGCCAAGAAGGAGCTGGAGACGAAGGTGGCGCAGCGGAGGCCAATCTCAAGGAGAGCGGCGAGGAGCTTGCGCTCAAGCATGAGCGCGAGAAGGACGCCTACACTCTTGGCGAGCTGCAGGCCGTCTCGCCGAGAGGAGCAAGGCTCAGGCCGCCAAGGACTCCAACGCAGATCTTGAGTTGAAGCTAACCACCTTGACTCGGGACGGCCGGGCCAGGCGCCGAGGCGGAGGTGGCCTTGAAGGAGAAGATCAAGGCCGACGAGGCGCCGCCGGGCGAATCTTTGCCGCCGCCTAGAATGCCTTGAGGAGAATGTGGAGCACGGACCGAGGGTCTCGTGGATGTTGCGTGCAGCCATCAACAGGAGCCGACGGAGCCGGGATGGTGGATCTTGGATATTCCTCCGATGAGCACCTCCAACCCAGCGCCAAGCTCAGCTTGTTCTTCAAGGGCGTGGTGGCGGCCTCCAACGACTCAGGAAGAAGTCCCAAAGCAGGTGGCCGAGGAGTCGCGCCCGGATCTGCGGGAGCTCTTCAAAAGGTGCCGATGAAGGTGGCCTTCCGCAATCCAGGCCTCAACCTCACCAACGTCCTCAAGTTTTTGCCGTCGGATGTCGATGTGGAGGCGCTCAAGACCCTTGTCGCGCTCCATCGTGGGCAGGTGAGCGGGATCAAGAGGTTGAGGCGACCGCGTGGATTAGGCCGCCCGCTTTCTCTTTTTCTTGCCACTTCTTTGGTCATGTTAGGAGAACAAACTATTAGCGCTGCGACAAGAAATCTTGTAATATAACTCTATAGTGGGTAGCAATTGCTATGTTATTTCATTTACTTGATTACTTCATTAGTATGTTTTGCCCTCGCTTTTAGGGAACTTGTCGGCACACTGGCCATGGCCGAAAAGTCTTGAGACGTCCGACTTCTTTGGCGGTGCCGCTTCCGACAAATAACCTTGTCGCAACTAGTCATGACGTCACGAAAAGGAATGGGTTCGAGTAAAGCAAATCGGATACAAGACAAAGCAACAAATCGAAGAATTACAAGTACAATGAAGAATCTTACTCTTCTTCTTCCTCGTCGGGTGGCCCGGAGAGATCAAGTCAGCCCGCCTCCAATCTGACGAGGCGGAGGTGGGTTCCCTTGGGCGCTTGGCGGGAGGCGGAACCCGGTGGTCTGCGAGGCCCGCTCCGGTTACCGCAGCGGCGTGAGGTGCTCCAGCAACAGCAGTGCTTGCCATGATGGAAGCGCGTCGCCTTGGCCAGCTGCTGTTAGCCCGTCTGTAGCCCGCTACGTCTCCGACCTTGCGAAGACGCCTTCTTGGTGGAGCGGGCTCACGCCGCGGCAAGCTGCTTGAAGGTGGGAGGAGGCGCCCTCGGCGCTCGCTCGACTCGGCTTCAGCTCGGCAAGCTCTTCCTCGCCGGCAAACTCCTTTCGCTCGACAAGGCTTGCCGCCTCTGCGCCTCTGCCTCCTCCACGGTGAATCCGAACTTCGCCCCATGGCGGCCTTCTGCCGCTTCTTCCAACTCGTATGGCGTCTGGCGCATCTCATCATCGGTGGTGTCGCGGGTGAGGCCCTACGCTCATCGGGCGGACCGGCATTTCTACAGATTGTCGAAGAAGCGCCATACGACGTCGTCTGCGAGCTCTTGCCAAGTTGGGACAATTCCATGCGAGTCGCACAATGGCATCATTACGCGGATGCGGTCAGCGAGGAATTGTTGACAATGAACGACGCCTCGGCAACCTAAACATTTCGGATAATCGGGATCGGGCTTGAACGGCTCAAGAGCATTGCGTCAAGTTTCAAGGCCGGTGAAGTTGAAGTTGAGGCACAGGCGCAGCCTCATGATATCTGCCCGCGTTCGAACTCCCGGTAGGTCTCCTCCTCTCCTGCATGAAGCGTCTGGCGGCGAAGAAAGTCTGCGCATGTGGTGCCTACCGTGAGTCGGCAAGTCTAAGGCGAAGGATTCGGTGGCTGCAATCTTCACCGAAGCGTCTTAGGGGCCGATTGCTCCAATCGTTGCCGCGCACTCTCGGGTTTGGTATTTGGCGGTAAATGACTGCGGGTTCTCCTCGACAATCCGGCACTAATCCGCCTCCATTCCTCCCATTTGCTACGGAGCTCTCCTCCAGATAGGCTTCCTTCTTGCCGACCCTCGAGATCCAAGCGATTCCTCCGTGAAGAGGCTCCCTCTCTCAACTCGGGGTATAAAGAAGTGGCGGAAAAGGGCTACATTTGGATGGACTCAGACAAAGTTTTTGCGAGATGTGCTAAAACCGCCATGGTCGAATACAAGATTGGGGGTGAAATCAAGGAGGCGGAACCCGTAGGTGTTCATGATGTCACTGAAGAATTGAGAAAAGTGGGCGAGCCCGCAGATGAAGAAGAGCGCGAAGAAGGATATCCGTTCGAGCTAGTTGAAGCAATGGTGGAAGTACCTTCGTCTTGTGGATGCGCCGCGTCTCCGTCGACGAGAAGAGGTAGTAGTTCTCCTCGCCCCTCGCGGCGGTGGGGAAAAAGATCGCCGCTCCTTCCGCGGCGCCGCATAGTCAGCTGCGCCTCGGCCGACTTCACGGCCTTCCCTTGTCGACTTTGAGCCATGGCGGAGGCGGTGGAGGAGATCGACGGCGTTGGTGATGCTAGTGGTGATGGGGCGGGCCTTCTTCTCCTTTCGGCCTTGGGAAGAAGGGGGGGAGCAGCGGAGGTTTTTTCGAGATGGGACAGCAACTGGCGAGATGGGCGGACTGCCCCTGTTTCCCCTGCTTATAAAGGAGGGGGCGGACGTTCCGTTTTTTTTTTTGAATAAAGAAACCCCCCCCACGATCTCGCCCACGATCTCTCACACGACGCCGCATTCGACGCGTGCCGTTCGTGGAGGGCGTGGTGGGTCCGGGGTGAGTTACGGTGTGACCCAAGCCGCGTGTGCCGTGCCTGCTTTGGGCCCGGCCCAACCGGCAGACTGCAGTGTGGCCCAGTTCGGGGCTCCTGTCGGTGTACTAGAGTAGGGGTACCCTAGTATCCCGAACTTGTGCACGGCAAGCAGCCCTCCGCTGCAAGGCTTACCGGGTGACCGCCAAGGTCCTCCGCGGTTCCTTTGGAGCCATTCAAAAACAAAGTATTCAAGCCAAGGAGACAAGGCCCCAAGAGGAGCTTGCCGGAAGGCCACCCAAGGCACCTACAAGACAAGGCCCCGCAAGAGGAGCTTGCCGAAGGCCCAATGAGCGACAAGCTTCGGTCGCGACAAGACAACAACATGGCAAGGCACTTGCCGCGCAGCATCACCACTCTGCCTCACGCTCCAAAGACATCCACTAACGTGTCGCCTCAGGACCTTTCCAGCGCCAGCGTGGCGAGAGGTCAGGACCCGGTCTGAGTGTGGCATGCCGACAAGATTGCCATCGTGGCAAGCGGTGGCGCCCTGACGGCCCCTGTTTGCACCGTTAGGGCGACGAGACGGGCATTTAATGCCTTTGTCCCCGTCGTCGTGGTTAGGTATGATACAACCGCATGTAGCCGTACCAACCACTCCTTTTCCATTTTTACCCTTGTCTACGTTGCCACCGTCGGAGACCCTTGAGCATATAAAAGGAGGCCCATGCAACGTAGAAAGGGTCGGTTCCCCCACGCCGGTCTCGTTAGCAGCTTGTGCGCATCAGTAGCACTCAGCTCCTAAGCAAGAACTCAATACACTCGGACATGCAAAGAGGAGTATTATCTCTCCGGAGAGCTCGCTGGGTAAACCTCTCGTGTGCGTCGCCTCGATCTGCTCTTCGTGCGACCTCCGCCCCCCGCCGAACCGAAAGGGGCTCGGTCCGCCGGTCCCATAGGTGTTCGTGGGCCAGATCAGCCTGCCCCGACATCTTTCGGTTGGGCCAAAGCCAGGGCCTTTGTGTGGGTCTCAGGGTTGTCTGGTTGCAGGGTGGCGGCTCTAGCAGCGGGAGGCGCGGAGTTTGGGGCGGGCGTCGTCTCGAGTCTGCGGCAACCATGGCCCAGCGGGTGGCGTGATTATGCAGGCGGTTAGCCGAAGCTAGGTGCGACGGAGGGTGGCGCGAACACCACTTGCCCGATCCTTTGGTCGATCGGCAATGACGGAGGGTGGCCGGGTACACCACTTGCCCAGTCCTTTGACTGGCCGACAGTGGTGGCGGCCGTTGACGCCGTATCCTTCCTGAAGGCTCCGTCGCGGCGTTCCATCTCCTGTCATCTTGCTCCGGGTGAAAACCTGATCTTCGGGATCGGGCGGTGGCGGCTATCCATGGTCGTACCCTTCGGCACCGCTTTGGAGTCCTGGCTTCGTTGTTGTCCGGCTCACCTCTCTATTGTGGATGCTCATGGTGGAGGTCTCCGTTGGCTCCAAGTTGTCTTCCTCGTTTGCTTGGTTGTCAGTGAGGTGGTGTGTAGGTGCCCGACACCTTTGTATCTTGCCTTCGGTGTGTGTGTTGGGTGCGGTGGTGGTGTGTGTTTGTAACGGTCTCTCGGTTGTAATCGGTGATGGTTGCTTTAGAATATAAGGCGGGGGGAAACCCTTTTTCGGTTGTTGCATGACATAGCTGTTTCTGTTGCCTAATTCGGTGGCGTGGACAAAAGGAAAAGTAATCTATGGCTATGCTATGCACAATATTACATGCTTAGATACTCGAATTCACTTCTTGTCATAAACACAACAGGCGCTTTCTTTAGCATGTCAATATATTTTGCCAGATGCATTCACCATGACCAAGTGCTACACCCCTATGTAATCGGGCATCTCACCGACCTGGCTGGATATCTCCTCCTGCCACTCCTGTCCTTTACCATTAACTAGGTAATTGTCTTTCGTTCAAACAATTATGTCCTTTGTTTCAAAATGCAAGTACTAGAGCGCTTCACCTAAAGGTTAAGAAATTTTTAAACTAAGGTGAGTGGAAAAAAGGTCAACTTTTCCATCCTTTTCAAAATGTACAGTCCGACCCAATTCTACCATGCAGGGAAAATACATCCTACAACCAGGTCTAGTTACACCCACGTCTCATACTACCATCAGGTAGTATATATACTACTTTATCATTTTGAGTATGTTCATATACTATTACTAAGATGCTCGAAATCGAACTACATGGAAAAATTGCAACTAAGCCCATCGTTTTTAGTATATTTTTAAAATACTTCCATATTTGTACATAAAAAAGAGAGTGGCAAAAATATGGTACATAGTACTTAAGTAGTATATACTATGTGAATATTCCTATATACTACTCCCTCCAATCCATATTACTTGTCGCTCAAACGGATGTGAATATTCCTATATACTACTCCCTCCTATCCAACTTGAAATAAACAGAACTCGTCCGGTTTATCAGAACCTCGGTTGGGCCCAAAAATCCCATAAACACATTGATCATAGTAAAACCATGGAACTAAGATGCTCCATTGTCAAAATGTAAAACACTGTTGTTTATAACTGGCACATACCATAGTAAGTTCTCTTCCACAATCATATGATGGTAGCTTAATGACAAAATGGTGAATCCTTAAATCCCAGAGAAGTTTCTTTTGGTTCACAGACATGTACCTAGAATCACGTAAACAATGACCCAAGTTCTACTGGCAATACCACAGTACGGAAAATATAGAAGTAAACGAGGGAGAACTTACTCTAGTTTGGAAAGAAGTCTTGTTCCAAAATTATCAAAACGGTTTAGCGAGGAAAGCACCTGGGTGAATGCAGAATGGCTAGAATATTACTCCCTCCGTCCCAAAATTCTTGTCTTAGATTTGTCTAGATACGGATGTATCTAATACTAAAACATGACTTGATACATCCGTATTTAGACAAATCTAAGACAAGAATTTTGGGACGAAGAGAGTATTTGGCATTTAAACTTGCATAACTTCCTCCAGGTGATAAAAATCTCAAACCAAGTGAGAGTTAATAGTATATTTAAGTATTCGAAAGGCACAACAGGTAACAACAAAGTGAGCTGATGCCAAGTCCAGGATAAAAAGTGTATGCCTAAAAATCAAGCTGATCTAGGAACAACATTTGTGAGAGAATGTCATATTCAAGATTAGAGGATTTGAGTCAGGGCCTCCACTACAGTTTTCGTTCAAAAAGGATAGGAGAATTCAACTCTGCACTTCTAGGAATGGAGGAAAAACAGGTTTTACAGAGTGGGGACTATAGTTGCAGTAGACATTACTTATACAACACATGTGGTCATGAATTAGTTTCAATTGATAATCCAGCTACATTATTGGCTATTGCATCTATCTCTTGCTTCATTAACAATGGTTAGCTATATTGAGCAAACTCATATAACAAAGCAAGACACAAGAAAATACTACATCTCTTCCAAACAGTGAAGCATAGATGTACAGCATGAATGCTTACCCTATCATGCTGGAATTGGAAAGAGGAAAACAAATCATAGATGTGCAGGAGATTAGAGAATAGTTCTGGTTCGTATATGACGTTGAATTCCTGGACAACAACCTAACAAATAACAGGCAAAATAACTAGAATCAGCAATTAAGGACACCGCAGAGGTACTATGTAATGAATTCAGCTCTCTTCTGGAAAGAATACAGTTACCCGTGTTGAAGCTTCTGAGTTTTCGTTTGACTTCGGAAAGTCTACTTGAATACTGATAACAGGTGCGCCTAGACCATCGCCAGTGCTACACTAAAATATGTTACGGATTAAAGACATACAGTTCAGAGAAGGGTCCAAAAAGATCTTCAGGGTCAAACTGTAATGTGTACCTTTTCAGCCAGCAAGACTTTATTTTTATTCAACGGGTTAGTTATCTCAAGTGAATCAAGCCAAGCAAGGATAGTTGCTGAATCATCCCATATTTTATATTCAGTACCAAGACCAGTAAACATCCCATCGATAAGCTTCATGCCAAACCTTCTAACCAATCAATATAGGTAAGTTAGACGATGGAAAAGGGCCTCTCATATAAGCTAAACCATATAAACAGGAAATGGAAAATCAGGCAGCAAATAACAGCATAGTAAGGAGAAATAGTTATTGCTTAAAACAGAATGAATCAATGGAGTGTTTGCCATTAGAGTGGTCTTTTGGAGTACTTATGCCTTACTATCCTGGGCAATAATAATAACTAATAGGCACAGACTGTTTAGGGCCATCATGGAAATATTAACCAAAAATGGCAAAGATTATCCACTAAATTATTTCTATGGCACACCATAGCAACACCCCACTGGCTGTAAAGCTATTATGACAAATAACAAATTTTTGCAACAGAAAACTATGAAATAATCAGAGAGATGAAGCAGGGAAGAGACACTTGCCTGGAGGTGACAGTTGTGAGTATTTGAGGAATAGATAGTCTCAAAGAGTAGTTGTTTTCCTTTGTCAGATGATTTTCAGCAGAAGAAACAGGATGAAATTCTGTTCCCTCGTATATATCCTGAATGAAAAACTAAGATGTTAGAACTGCATGTTCCTAAATATCAATTGCATTAAAATTGACGGCCTTGTACAGAATAAGTGAAGAGCTGTATACTTCAGAGTATAACCTTAATAATGTCTTCTGAAACAACACCAGCAAATGAACTAGTGTCAGCTGTTCCACCAGCACCAAGCATTCCAAGAGAAAGCCAGTTTAACCATCCTCGGCCTGCCCCTGCTGACGGCTCATCAGTTCGAGGACTTCCTGGACTAGAAAAGTTGTCTTTTGTAGATTTCACAGACAAATCCTGCCAATATCCAACGAGATTTTAGCACAGGTGCCCATTTCCAGCCCACCGCCTCCCCCCTGCCCACGGAAAGAGGCAGAAATGTGTTCTAACCTCTAAAACATAAATACATGCACTCTATGGAAGAACCTAAACAACTGCAGATTTCATTCTTGTGTTGAAAAATGAGAAGAAACCAATATAAACCCTTGAAGTATCATTATCCAAGATTAAGAACATATGGCAATTGGCTAGGCAAGTGGTATCGCGATAATGTACATGGATGTTAGATGTAAAATGTTTAGGTAACGAGTACAGTTTTTAGTGGCTCAAATGCCTATAGGTGGGCAGTTTCAACTTTAGCGGTTAAATTGATAATTCATGAAAATAATTCACAGTATCACTGTATTATTCTTCACATGAAGTATCAAGTACCTGTAGTCGTTGCTCTGCGATTGTTCTGTAGCTAACTATATCATCTATATCACATTCTTTGTCCAGAGTTTCCAGCTTTTGCAGAATGTCTTTACTTACAAGCTGAAAATAGCAAAACTTCAACAAAGTAAGCTAGTGGAAAGCATGGTATGAACAAACAATAACATAATGTAATCCTGTGCTATTATATTATCTAAAATTGAATACGAAATTAGTTTATACAAAGAAATGTTGTTTACTGGCAAGAGAGAATAAAAATTGTGCAATATGATGTATATACACAAGCTAGAATGGTTGCAGAATCAGAATCACCAACCTAAGTCGGGACTATGTAGCCTGTGTGACCAATAAACTAAATTAACATATTTAACAGGATCGAGACAAACAGATATGACCGAAACAAAATTTTGGTCAGACCCTATCTACATTAGAAAATGGTGAGGAACAGTGAGTACACCATCATACAATACAAGGTGTGTATGTGACATCTCACATTTTCATCCCTTGGCCAATTCGTTACACACAAATGATACAGAATATTAGTCCAGCATGCACATGATTTACATGTCCAGCTAAAACTAACAAAAGCTGTCCGTTTAGGATAACAGAGTTCTTTATTTCCAAACAGTATTTCACAAAAGTTAACATATAATCCTTAAGGAAACGGGTATTGATGTTGGAATGCATTATACGAACTTGGCATATCAGAAACAATACAAAACATAGCATGTTATCAACAATTTCGTCTGACACAATACTCGTGTTGGTGCCTGTGTTATATGCATTTGGTCTATATCACAGATAATACAAACGAGCAGCAAATACATCTTATGACAAATTTCGTCTGACATAATTTAAAATTGACAATGTGTGCTATAGACCTCCCTCCTGTTCTATCGGCTTTCCTTTTACTTTATGTAACATACAAGTAAGAGAGATTATAAACCTCTCAGTCTTGAGCTACATTACAGGTAAGAACTCTCTGTTCATGTGTTCGTCAGAACCATTTACAAAATTATGAGAAAATGCATGCTATACTGAGAAAATCGCATAACCTGTCCTTTCTGCAAGAGCTCCAATTTCGTTCGGTACAAATTGACATATTTCCGACGGGACTCCCTGTTAACATACAAACAGGCACACACATTAATCTAGAAAACAATAGAAGAGGACAAGTGTGGATGAAAGATTTTTTGTTGTTGTTAATATCACTTAAAACAAGATCATCAAGCAGCACCACAACAGTGCAACAGGTTAGTGAGCAAGTAAACACAGTCATAAATCATTAAATTGGAATTGTTTAAACAACAAAGCCTTATCTTTTGCTTATCAAATTAAAAAAAGGATCAATGGTTGTTAGGTTAAAACTATAAACCAAGTCAGCGATAGTATCATCTATAGCAAAGAAAATGCCAATCTTCTATTCCTATCTGTCAGCACATAGGCTACATGTGTTGTTCAGGTGTGAAGCTCTGAGCTCCCTGAAACTTTTTAAAAATATCAAGAAAGTAGAACATATATTTACGAAATAATTTAATGAATTTGCTATCATTGACAATCTATACTTGACATAGAAAAAGAAAGCATCCAATCATCAGGTTCACTGATTGCCCTCAGAAACAAAATTCAAGCAACCTTCAAACCCATATTTACACTTGTTTTCATTATTTTTATATTATCCTGTCTAGCAATAGTTGCTACCCATTCAACTATAGTTTTTCTGCTCATTTCACACCTTGCCGATCAAGTTGAACAAAGGGAAGAGCTAATACGAAACTCACAGTCGCTTCCCCAAGAACCTCCAAGACGTTTTCTTCAGTCTTCTTTCAATGTCTGCCATGATAGAATTCTTGGCATACTGCCACCACATTATCTGCCAACCTTTATGTCTCTTAGATAAAAAGTTCTCAGGCGGGCGGTAACGACCATATCTGTGAAATAGCAGCAACAAACATTAGAGGTGGTTCTAGTTTAGTGTTAGATTTCATTTACCATCAGCAAATCCTCAAGCCATTTACTGTTTGTATTCAGCAAATCAGTGAAACCAAGGAGTTCATTATTTCGAGCACAGGTTCAAATGCTAGGAAATTTTACAGTGTCCAGCATTATTCCATCAAAGGCAGAAGATGAAGGGGAGTATTGTGCATTAAGGCTTACATTTAGGCTGGAACAAGATTTCGTGATGGAAAAAATAACAATAAAGCCTATGCTTGTCTATGAACAAATACATGGAACCTATGATAGATGTCGGTAACCGGATAATAGGTTTTGGTCGTGTAAATAGACCAGCGTACTTTGTTCGCAGAGCACAGATGGTGAAGTGATCGCAGAGATACAAAATTTGCTGAAGCTGGATTTCATCTATTGATAGAACCTACAAAGAAGATAAAACATGCAAGGATAAATCAACTCCAAAGTGATTAACACATCAACACTGCTAAAAACAGAAGAAATAACGAACCAACGCTGTTAGTTCTGCAGTCATGTCATACTGAGGCACACCATCACGCTTTCCGGAGTTGTTGGCCTGTGATATAGATGAAATTTCATTAGAACAAGCTGCTCAGTATTCAGCAGAAAATAAGAAGGGCTGATCTGAAAGTAACCAGAAAGCTTCTGAAACCCTGTTACCAAACAAGACTACCTGATAATACCATAATTGATAAGAATATGTAGAGAGAAGAGATGCACTTACAAGCACAGACACAGTCACACAAAATGGATTTATAAGATAATCATCTCTTGGGTGGGCCAACCCGAGACTGAAATTAGATTGAGCATCAGTAAGAGCACCAACATCATATAGATTCTGCTGTTCTTCTAACTGTTGACAGTAAATTCCAACATTGGATATATTTATCTTCTTGTTCACTTCATCTTGTCTGGACCTAGCCATCAATGACCTAAAGTGCCCAAAAAAATACACATTTACAATCAATGAATCAAATGTTTGAAATACCAAATGTTTTTCCAAAAAAAATGCAAGGAGCATATATTTTACAATGCAATGACAAACAGTCCTGATGGTTTCATGGTATATCGCACAGCAGCTATACCCACACATAAAACCAAGCAGTAAAGCAAGCTACTGTACAATTTTAGGCCACCACAGTTAACTGTCAAGACATTTACAAAGTTAAATTTCTAGTGGCATTTTTGGATTCCTTCAGGACTCATAAGTCAAATCAGCTATGCAGAAACACTGTGTAGAGTTGTGCTCCAGTGTTAAGTTGATTACTTTAAAAAATCCCAATGATTTTTAACACTTAAAGAAACTTCACTGGCTTCCAAGCATTTTCGCTACTTTTAATCAAGCATCTCAGTTTTATATGTCTCTAAATAATTTTAATTCCTAACTAAAAAATAGTGATCTTCAGTACTACAATCGTCAGGTTGTATACAAAGAATATTAGACTTAACTAGCAGGTTGAAGCTTTGTTATCGGTTTAAATAAAAAGGATAAGATGGCTTCGGTAACTCACATGGCAAAACTTTGCTTCTGTGTATCTGTTTGTATCGAGAGACTGTTGAATTCCAAACCAAATATGAAGCTCCCCTGTATATTACCAAGAAAAACAGGTATATCTGAGAATCAGCAGGAAAAATAAATAATACTGAAGATAGGAATTGAATATATGGTGATGCACGCGTGAAATGCACTTGAAAAGTAATGAGTTTGCTGCTAGGTTTATCTGTAGCGCAACCGTTGATGTTATCGGATTGCAAAGAGCATTGAGGAAGTTTCTATGAAATATCGACCTGAGGATATTCTGAGACAGTTTTATTAACAATATGCAAAATTGGCATGTATGCAGATATCAAACTAATTCCTTCTGAGTTAAAAACAAGGTGCAAAATGTGGCAACACATAAAGTACTGCTTAACCTTTATGCTTTAGAAATAGCAGGTATGCCTCTGCAAACCTACCACTGGGTTATACTATCCAAACTCCAAAAGTAGACCATTACATGATATTTAGAAGAAGAAAATCAAGCAGTGTAATTCCAAACACTAGGTAAAAACAAAGAAAAATGATGAGAATTTGATGGACAAGAACTATGGAGACATAGAGGGACATGGATGAGTTTCGAGATGGTCTCTTCATGGATTTATAAATATACAAGAAATAGTTCACCACCATAAGTGCCTCAAAATCTGATCGATACAAATTAAAACCAACTGTCCACATGATAGCATAGCACGCCCAAAGATGGGTAATTATTGGTGTGGAATACTTTCTAACTATTTTCATCTGGCAACAAAAGCATACTTGAATGTTGACTAAAATAGATATTGCATGTAACACTTGGTGCACAGAAAAAGAAAATATGATATAAACTTGCATACCTGATCATTGCGGGATTCGACATATATGATGTGAACATTTCGTATGGAAACTTGGATATTGTCCAGTATCTGCCACACGGAGCAAAATTATCAGTGCTTTGGCATATAAATGTTACTATTGTTCAAAGAATAAAATTGTAAGCTTGTTACCTTTGCTGACATGTAGGACAGAAGTGATTGCCCCGTTTGGTTATCTAGAAGTCAAAAGAATTAGGGTTTTCAGGAATACCTTTCAGTGTGTTAACTCGGTAAATAAACATGCAATTTGCAAATGTTATATTAACAGTATGATAAACATAAGCAAGTAAGTGTTACGAATTGGTAAAGCTAGTTCATCACTGGCAGCCTTCAGATACTTGCATACAATTTGATAGATAAAAATGTCTCCGGAATGTGTGTTTGTATCTTGGTGACACTGATCTACACATTTAGTAGTTAGCATATGTACCTATAGATCGCGATTTTTATACTCCCTCCGTTCCTAAATATAAGTCCTTTTAGAGATTTCAATATGGACTACATACGGATGTATATAGACGTAGTTTAGAGTGTAGATTCACTCATTTTGCTCCATATGTAGTCCATATTGGAATCTCTAAAAAGACTTATATTTAGGAACGATGGAGTATAATGCATGCTAATGCACATGCAAGAAGATAAAGAAAAACAGCAAGGACACCAAACCTGAAGTTACCACTAGCAGTCTAGCACAAACAGCTGAAGTTAGCGTGTTGATATTGAAGTGAATTGCAGTGACAAACTGATATCTGAAATTTGCAAAAAAAATGATGAAGAGCACAGGAATCGACACTGACCTGTCACTCTTCTTGAAAATTTAGCAAGCTCTATAGCATTAAGTTTAGCCAATTTTCCAGCTAGTTCTCTCTTACCAAGTGAATCGGATCCCCACTGATAAAGAAACAGCGTATTTATTGGGTCAACACAGTGGAAACACCATTGGCAAGCTAATTGAACAATGTAAAACCAGATTCAGTGACGTGCCTCAGAATCCTCCCGTGGATATGCACATACAAACACATCTTCTATAACAATAATTATAGGGTCCCATCCAAGTTTTTTCCATGGAATCTTTATGCTTAGCTTCCCGATTCGTCCTGTGGTAACAGCAGAATGGAAACTTACAACTTACGATAACACTTAGTTTTACCTATACGTGGCAAAATAGCAAAAATAGTGTTGATAGCATCCAGCCAAACAGACTGAGTGGGATCATAGATCATACCAGTCTTGAGTGCGAAAGGCAACTGCAGGTAGTCGAAGGCTTCCAGAATGAGCTCTACATTTTCCAAATTTATTTCCTCTGCACAAAATGAAGTCATCAAACGCTTAGCCACCATCAGGATCAGAGGGACAGCACAAAGAGCTAAGGCGCAAAATGTTAACAATTCTAAGAAGAATTGCTTGGCAATATGTATATCAGTATCCATCACCGATGCAAAGCATAAACAGGCGTAACAACGGAATCAATACAACCCGTGCACATAAAAATCCCACTACGATCAAACCCAATGCCAGTCACGCCTTAATCAAAACTCAAACATCTGCAGCACTAAACGCAGCCATGGAATTAACCAGCGAATTTACTGCTGCGGCAGCCGAGGGGTGACGAATTGGAGAACACTGGGGACCAGGACAGCCGCTGGCTCGCGGGTGATTGGGCCAGCCCAAGTAGCGGAACGCGGGGGGTGTGGTCTCTACTCACAAGTGCTCCTGGGAGGGGATCGAGTACGAACCGTTCCAGATGCCGATCTTAAGCTGCTCCTTCTGGATGCCCTTGACGTAGCGGCCGAGCAGGCCGGCGAGCACCTGGCTCACCACCCCTCGAACATGGCGGCGGCGGCGGAGGAGGAGGAGTCTCCCTAGCGAGCCCGCGATCCCATGGGGCGGGGGAGGAAAGGGCAAGGAGGCGAGGGGTGGAGGGGGCGAGGCCGTGGAGGGAAGGGAGTGTGGGGAGAGGTGAGGCGAGTTGGGTTTGGGACTTCCGTTTGCTTGGAGGAGGAGGAGGAGGCGGAGGAGGACGACGGCGATTCGCGTCGTCGATGCTCGGGCATTCGGGCTCGGTGCGTGCGACCGTGCGATGTACGCGTGTACGGTGCTCGGCCTGTATTGTCCGTCTATTTGGCAAACCTATTTTCTTGGACCCCAATCCTGGCGCCCGTTCGCCATGGAGCATCGGAAACTTTTTTAAGTCGTCAGGACCGCGTGGGCGCTATTGGAACAGGGAAATGTCGAGAGCAATTAATTAGCACTCCTTCAACAATCAGCGTCACTTGCCGTACTCTCAGCCATTCGTCACGTGTCGTGTTCTGGACGCTTCCTTTGAATTTTTATTTTATTTTTCCGCACGCGTTTTCGGCTTTTTTAACGGTTTTTTAGATTTTTTACGACGTTTTGGTTTTTCACCGGTCTTTTCTAACTTTTCGATAAAAAAATTGAAAAAAATTTTACGTAAAAACGTGTTTTCTTTTTTTTTCTTTCGCGAGAGTTATGGTCGTGCCTCTTGGAAACGGAAAAAAACGTGTTTTCTGTTTTTTTTTCTTTCACAAGAGTTACGATTTTGCTTCCGCGAGAGGCACGGTTGTGCTTTCGCGAGAGTCACGGCCGTGCCTCCTTGGAAACGGAAAAAACGCGTTTCTTTTTTTTTTCTTTCGTGAGAGTCACGGTTTTGCTTCCGCAAGAGGCACGGTTGTGATTTCGCGAGAGTCACGGCCGTGCCTCCTCGAAAACGGGAAAAAACACGTTTTCTCTTTTTTCCTTTCGTGAGAGTCACAGTTTTGCTTCCGCGAGAGGCGCGGTTGTGATTTCGTGAGAGGCACGGGCGTGCCTCTTTCGAAAAGGGAAAAACTCATGCTCCCGGTTCGGTTTTTTCGTTTTGTTTTTTCGTGAAAAAAAGTTCGTCAAAACCTATCAACATGGGATCTAGTTTTGAAGATCTCGACACGAGGAATCCAATGGTGAAAGCGGTTCGAGATTTGGACGAACGGTTTGAGAGATAAAACGTTTTGGATAAACGGATCTACGAAAAAAGGAAAAACTCCCAGGTTGCGACAAGTGGCGTGTTGCATGTGCGCCACTTGTCGCAACCTGAAAAGTTGGAGTGATCTTTGCAACGAGCACTCCTTAACTAGTGATTTCGGGAAATGTCAGGGTATTCAACAGGCCGGAGCAGATCAGTGGGTTCGTGGATCTTGCCATCCAAATCCTCGATGAGATCGACAATTGGGAATCGACCAGTGTGGTGTAGGAGGTCTACATAGATTTGTGAGAAGTTAGCCGATGTTTCTTGGTGTGGGTGGGGTGACCAACGTTTGATTTTCGCATCAAGCGCTGGATTCTTGTGATTATTTTACTCCTTTCTATAAAGATATGGTATGTCTTTGACGTACTCTTGAAAAAAACAGTTTATGTGGCATGGAGGTGGTGCTTTTTAAAACTGTCATGGCAACTTGTTTAAAACGTGAGGAGTTTTGGGCCGAAGACGACTCTTGGGCGCATTCGTCGTAATTTGATCTTTGGTGAATGTTTGCTAGATAGCTTTATCGTTTTTCTCTCTCTTTTTTCTTTGAGAGAAAGTTGTTGTGGCACAATCTCTGCAATACAATCTGAAGGAACATGAAACATGTGTATATTTTTTGTAAATCACATCTTAGAGAGTTTTACGCATTAACCCTCTCTAGCTAAATAATGTGTAGCTTCGATTTCGCCTCCTTGACCAATGGCTCGTAAGCCGACTTATCCAGCTCCACAACACTCAACTTTGCTGCTACATTCCTGTTGTTGGTCTCCAAACTCAGCTTATGGTGTTCATTTCCGATGCCAGGAGTATCGCGCACCCTCATGATATTAGCTTCGCAAGCCCATGATTCAACAAGGGGTGTGTCATGGTGGTTTTTAAGGAACGCACCCATCCCCCCACCACCACCACAACACACACACACACCCAACCATGTCATGTCAGCCACCATCACGGACTAATGCAAGTTCTACCCCTCCTCTAGCAACAACCGTTTTTGGGTTGCCACACAATGTGGATCTAACTGCCCGCTATTTCTTGCATCAATCTGGCTAGCCAAAGTTGGCATACTAACATCATGATTGAAATCTTCAAACATTCAGCGGCTATTCCTTGCCATTCAAGGAACACTTGCATCACAATCGGCAACCATACATTTCCAAAACAACCAAGAGTGTGAGCATCACCAAGAGTGGTGGTGGTCGTCTCCTCAAGTCCATAGGCAACACAAAGAACTCTAGCTTTTATCCGATGTCTATGTAGATCATCACCCTAGCAAAGCCATTATCGAGCATTCTCTATGTATGCACATTGGCTTTGTTTGGAATGGTCAAGAACTCCAGATTCTGAGCTACCCTTGTCTGGATCAGAGTAGCGAAGCTTCAAAATTGTTGATGTCACCATAAGTGTCTCACTACTAACACTAAAGAGGCAAACACGTTGTTTGTGTTGGGGAACGCAGTATTTCAAAAAAAATTACCTAAGATCACGCAAGATCTATCTAGGAGATGCACAACAACGAGCGGGGAGAGTGTGTCCACGTACCCAGTCGAACGTCTTCGCGATCCAAGTACCGAACGTATGGTACCTCCGCGTTCAGCACACATTCAGCTCGATGACGTCCCTCGATCTCTTGATTCAGTTGAGGACGAGGGAGAGTTCCATCAGCACGACGACGTGGCGGCGGTGATGATGAAGTTACCGGCGCAGGGCTTCGCCTAAGCATTATGACGATATGACCGAGGTGTGTAATCGTGGAGGGGGCACCGCTGCAGCTAAGACAATTGATCTTGTGTGTTCTAGGGTGCCCCCCCGCCTGATATAAAGGAGGGAGGGAGGCCGACCGACCCCACAGAGGCGCGCCAGGAGAGAGGAGTCCTACTAGGACTCCAAGTCCTAGTAGGATTCCACCTGAAGGAAGGGGGAAGAAGGAAGGGGGAGGGGGAAGGGAAGGAAAGGGGGGCACCGCCCCCTTCCCCTAGTCCAATTCAGACCCAAAGGGGGCGCGCGGCCAGCCCCTTGTGTCCCTTCTCTTTCCCACTAAGGCCCATGTAGGCCCATTAGTTCCCTCGGGGGTTTCTGATAACCCTCCAGCACTCCGATATTTATCCGGTACCTCCCGGAACTCATCCGGTGTCCGAATGTAACCTTCCAATATATGAATTTTTACCTCTCGACCATTTCAAGACTCCTCGTCATGTCCGTGATCTCATCCGGGACTCCAAACAAACTTCGGTCATCAAATCACATAACTCATAATACAAATCGTCATCGAACGTTAAGCGTGCGGACCCTACGGGTTCGAGAACTATGTAGACATGACCGAGACATATCTCCGGTAAATAACCAATAACGGAACCTAGATGCTCATATTGGCTACTACATATTCTACGAAGATCTTTGTTGGTCAAATCGCACAACAACATACGTCATTCCTTTTGTCATCGGCATGTTACTTGCCGAGATTCGATCTTCGGTATCATCATACCTAGTTCAATCTCGTTACCGGCAAGTCTCTTTACTCGTTCTGTAATGCATCATCCCGCAACTAACTCATTAGTCTTTTGCTTGCAAGCTTATGATGTGCATTACCGAGAGGGCCTAGAGATACCTCTCCGATACTTGGACTGACAAATCCTAATCTCGATCTATGCCAACCCAACAAACACCTTCGGAGACACCTGTAGAGCATCTTTATAATCACCCAATTACGTTGTGACGTTTGATGGCACACAAGGTGTTCCTCCGGTATTCGGGAGTTGCATAATCTCATAGTCAGAGGAATATGTATAAGTCATGAAGAAAGCAATAGCAATAAAACTTAATGATCATTATGCTAAGCTAACGGATGGGTCTTGTCCATCACATCATTCTCTAATGATGTGATCCCATTCATCAAATGACAACACATGTCTATGGTTAGGAAACTTAACCATCTTTGATTAATGAGCTAGTCAAGTAGAGGCATACTAGGGACACTCTGTTTGTCTATGTATTCACACATGTACCAAGTTTCCGGTTTATACAATTCTAGCATGAATAATAAACATTTATCATGATATAAGGAAATATAAATAACAACTTTATTATTGCCTCTAGGGCATATTTCCTTCAGTCTCCCACTTGCACTAGAGTCAATAATCTAGTTCACATCGCCATGTGATTTAACACCAATTGTTCACATCTTTATGTGATTAATACTCATAGTTCACATCGCCATGTGACCAACACTCAAAGGGTTTACTAGTCAATAATCTAGTACACATCGCTATGTGATTAGCATCCAAGAGTAATAAGGTGTGATCATGTTTTGCTTGTGAGAGAAATTTAGTCAAGGGGTCTGCCACATTCAGAGTCGTATGTATTTTGCAAATTTTCTATGTCTACAATGCTCTGCACGGAGCTACTGTAGCTAATTGCTCCCACTTTCAATGTGTATCTGGATCGAGACTTAGAGTCATCCAGACCGGTGTCAAAGCTTGCATTGCATAACTCTGTACAACGAACTCTTTATCACCTCCATAACCGAGAAATATTTCCTTAGTCCTCTAAGGAAAATTTTGACCGTTGTCCAGTGATCTACTCCTGGATCACTATTGTACCCCTTTGCCAAACTCATGACGAGGTACACAATAGGTCTATTATACAGCATGCCATACTTTATAGAACCTATAGCTGAGGCATAGGGAATGACTTTCATTCCCTCTCTGTCTTCAGCCATGGTCGGGTTTTGAGTCTTACTCAACTTCATACCTTACAATTCAGGCAAGAAATCCTTCTTTGTCTGATCCATTTTGAACTCCTTCAAAATCTTATCAAGGTATGTACTTATTGAAAAAACTTATCAAGCGTCTTGATCTATCTCTATAGATCTTGATGCCCAATATGTAAGTAGCTTCACTGAGGTCTTACATTGAAAAATTCTTATTCAAGTATCCTTTTATGCTATCCAGAAATTTTGTATTATTTCCGATAAACAATATGTCATCCACATATAATATCAGAAATGCTACAGAGCTCCCACTCACTTTCTTGTAAATACAGGCTTCTCCAAACGTCTATATAAAACCATATGCTTTAATCACACTATCAAAGCGTATATTCCAACTCTGAGAGGCTTGCACCAGTCCATAAATGGATTGCTGGATCTTGCACACTTTGTTAGCACCTTTTGGATCGACAAAACCTTCTGGTTGCATCATATACAACTCTTCTTTAAGGTATTCATTAAGGAATGCAGTTTTGACATCCATTTGCCAAATTTCATAATCATAAAATGCGGCAATTGCTAACATGATTCAGACAGACTTAAGCGTCGCTACGGGTGAGAAGGTCTCATCGTAGTCAACTCCTTGAACTTGTCAAAAACCTCTCGCAACAAGTCGAGCTTTGTAGACAGTAACATTACTGTCAGCGTCAGTCTTCTTCTTGAAGATCCATTTATTCTCTATTGCTTTCCGATCATCAGGCAAGTCAACCAAAGTCCACACTTTGTTCTCATACATGGATCCCATCTCAAATTTCATGGCCTCAAGCCATTTCGCGGAATCCGGGCTCATCATCGCTTCCTCATATTTCGTAGGTTCGTCATGGTCAAGTAACATGACCTCCAGAACAGGATTGCCGTACCACTCTGGTGCAGATCTTACTCTAGTTGACCTACGAGGTTCAATAGTAACTTGATCTGAAGTTTCATGATCATCATCATTAGCTTCCTCACTGATTGGTGTAGGAATCACTGGAACTGATTTCTGTGATGAACTACTTTCCAATTCGGGAGAAGGTACAATTACCTCATCAAGTTCTACTTTCCTTCCACTCACTTCTTTCGAGAGAAAACTTCTTCTTTAGAAAGGATCCATTCTTAGCAACGAATATCTTGCCTTCGGATTTGTGATAGAAGGTGTACCCAACAGTCTCCTTTGGGTATCCTACACATTTCTCCGATTTGGGTTCGAGCTAATCAGGTTGAAGCTTTTTCACATAAGCATCGCAGCCCCAAACTTTAAGAAACGACAACTTCGGTTTCTTGCCAAACCACAATTCATATGGTGTCATCTCAACGGATTTAGATGGTGCCATATTTAACGTGAATGCAACCGTCTCTAAAGCATAACCCTGAAACGATAGCGATAAATCAGTAAGAGACATCATAGATCGCACCATATCTAATAAAGTACGGTCACGACGTTCGGACACACCATTACGCTGTGATGTTCCAGGTGGCTTGAGTTGCAAAACTATTCCACATTGTTTCAAATGAAGACCAAACTCATAACTCAAATATTCACCTCCACGATTAGATCACATAAACTTTATTTTCTTGTTACAATGATTTTCCACTTCACTTTGAAATTCTTTGAACTTTTCAAATGTTTCAGACTTATGCTTCATCAAGTAGATATACCCATATCTGCTCAAATCATTTGTGAAGGTCAGAAAATAACGATACCCGCCGCGAGCCTCAACACTCATCGGACCGCTGATACGTCTCCAACGTATCTATAATTTTTTATTGTTACATGCTATTATATTATCTGTTTTGGATGTTTAATGGGCTTTAATATGCTCTTTTATATTATTTTTGGGACTAACCTATTAACCGTGAGGTCCAAAGGTGCGATTTACATTTTTGCCTATTTCATTATTTTGCAGAAAAGGAATATCAAACGGAATCCAAACGGAACGAAACCTTCGCGAGGATCTTTCTTGGAACTAACACAATCCAGGAGACTTGGAGTGGAAGTCAGAGACGCAACGAGGCGACCACGAGGAAGGAGGGTGCACCCAGGGGGGGTAGGCGCGCCCCCACCCTCATGGGCCCCTCGTAGCTCCACCGACGTACTTCTTTCGCCTATATATACCCTTGTACCCTAAAACATCCGAGAGCCACGAAACCACTTTTCCACCGCCGCAACCTTCAGCACTCCATGAGATCCCATCTTGGGGCCTTTTCGGTGCTCCGCCGGAGGGGGAATCGATCACGGAGGGCTTCTACATCAACACCATAGCCTCTCCGATGATGCGTGAGTAGTTTACCACAGACCTTCGGGTCCATAGTTATTAGCTAGATGGCTTCTTCTCTCTCTTTGGTTCTCAATACAAAGTTCTCCTCGATGTTCTTGGAGATCTATTTGATGTAATATTCTTTCGTGGTGTGTTTGCTGAGATCCGATGAATTGTGGATTTATGATCAAGTTTATCTATGAACAATTTTTGCGATAAATTATGAGTGGACATGCAGCCACGCGGGGTCGTTATCAAGACCGGCCGTTTCCGTGCGATTCGTGCAGCTCTAATACATCGAGCCTGTATAATAAATTCCATCCACCGCATAGAATTAGTACAGCTCTTGTATTACTTCTGACCTTGCCAGGAGATGGCCCAGAAGGCAGACTCGCGCATTGAAGATGTGTGTTGATTAACATGTCAGTCCAAATGGCCAGCTGCACCACAATAACTACACCATGCTAGTACTTAATTAGAAGATGGCCGCGTTGCATGTCGTTTGAAGCGTTAACAACATTGAAAGCATGCACCATGTCCATAATCACACTAGCTCTCTCCATCCAGCATTGTTCAGTTTGGAAAATAAGGTATTTTAGTTTCGTCACTTGTTTCGGACTACTGATTTAAAATTCTTGCATCCATCAAATTTTTCACTGAAAAATCACTTAACTCCATTCTTCATAGTTAACTTGAATCACAAAAAATAGAATCTGATTTTAAAATGCAACATTGATACAAAATCAGAATGTCAATTAAAAGATCAGGCAAAATTCTACAGAAAAAGTTAAAATACTTTTACATAACTTATAGGATATTTGAGACATCACCAATATGAGAGAACGATTTTTTTTTGACGGCTTCGGTTTTGATCTCAGCTTCACAAGTATACATGTTAACCAAAAATTACGGTTCCCATTTTTGAACAAATTAGAGGCATCAAAACCAACTCCACGGATTTCTAATTGAACTTACAATATGAAAATATCTACGAGATGCATTTAATTACATGAATATATGGGAGAAAGTTTGTCATGGTTGCAGCTAAATTCATGTGCTTAGTCGATGTATTAGTAATATGTTAATCAGTAAATTAGGACTAACCATCATACAAGTGTGTTTAATCAGTGTGACAATTATTAGCCATGTAATATCTTGGGCTAATTAGCATATGAGTATTACCATACACTAAACCATCCAGTTTGTCATGAAACAGATGCTATATGAATAAAGCTTATTGTACTAGCATTATTCCATTGATGCATTTGCCAATTGATGGGTGACACATTAATACATATATAGACTTGGTCACCTAATAACAATTGCCATAAGAAAAGTCTGCAATGCAAGGGAACGAACAGGTTGGATGTAATTCAGCATGTTTATGCTTATATCCAAGTAAAACGCAAGATCAAGTCTAGTGTTGATGTCTACTACACAACCTTCTTCTTGTAGACGTTGTTGGGCCTCCAAGTGCAGAGGTTTGTAGGACAGTAGCAAATTTCTCTCAAGTGGATGACCTAAGGTTTATCAATCTGCAGGAGGCGTAGGATGAAAATGGTCTCTCTCAATCAACCCTGCAACCAAATAACAAAGAGTCTCTTGTGTCCCCAACACACCCAATACAATGGTAAATTGTATAGGTGCACTGGTTCGGCGAAGAGATGGTGATACAAGTGCAATATGGATGGTAGATATAGGTTTTGTAATCTGAAAATATAAAACAGCAAGGTAGCAAGCGATAAAAGTGAGCGTAAACGGTATTGCAATGCTAGGAAACAAGGCCTAGGGTTCATACTTTCACTAATGAAAATTCTCTCAACAATAATAACATAATTGGATCATATAACTATCCCTCAACATGCAACAAAGAGTCACTCCAAAGTCACTAATAGCGGAGAACAAACGAAGAGATTATTGTAGGGTATGAAACCACCTCAAAGTTATTCCTTCGGATCGATCTATTCAAGAGCTCGTACTAGAATAACACCTTAAGACACATATCAACCAAAACCCTAATGTCACCTAGATACTCCAATGTCACCTCAAGTATCCGTGGGTATGATTATACGATATGAATCACACAACCTCAGATTCATCTATTCAACCAACACAAAGAACTTCAAAGAGTGCCCAAAGTTTCTACCGGAGAGTCAAGACGAAAACGTGTGCCAACCCCTATGCTTAAGTTCACAAGGTCACTGAACCCGCAAGTTGATCACCAAAACATTCATCAAGTAGATCACGTGAATATCCCATTGTCACCATAGGTAAGCACATGCAAGACATACATCAAGTGTTCTAAAATCCTTAAAGACTCAATCCGATAAGATAACTTCAAAGGGAAAACTCAATCCATTACAAGAGAGTAGAGGGGGAGAAACATCATAAGATCCAACTATAATAGCAAAGCTCGCGATACATCAAGATCGTACCACCTCAAGAACACGAGAGAGAGATCAAACACATAGCTACTGGTACATACCCTCAGCCCCGAGGGTGAACTACTTCCTTCTCGTCATGGAGAGCGGCGGGATGATGAAGATGGCCACCGGAGAGGGATCTCCCCTCCGTGAGGTGCTTTGGAGAACAGGTCCCGATTGGTTTTGGTGGCTCTGAGGAGGCTTGCGGCGGCGGAACTCCCGATCTATTCTGCTCCTTGATGTTTTTAGGGTATATGGACATATATAGGCGAAAGAAGTCGGTCAGGGGAGCCACGAGGGGCCCACGAGGGTGGGGGCGCGAATCCCTGACTCGTGGCTTCCTCGAAGGTTCCCTGACGTCTACTCCAAGTCTCCTGGATTGCTTCCGTTCCAAAAATAACTCTGCCGAAGGTTTCATTCCGTTTGGACTCCATTTTATATTCCTTTTCTTCGAAACACTGAAATAGGCAAGAAAACGACAATTTGGGTTGGGCCTCCGGTTAATAGGTTAGTCCCAAAAATAATATAAGAGTGTTTAGTAAAGCCCATAAACATCCAAAATAGATAATATAATAGCATGAATACTTCGTAAATTATAGATACGATGGAGACGTATCAAGTGTCCATATGCTAACATATAGTGAGCCTCATGTGAATACTAGCACTACTTCTAGTCAAAATGTTATATTGCCATGTGCTAGTCCTTGTAATTCATCTACTCACAATGTTGGTACATCTTGTGATGAATTGCTTTCCTTGCCTTGTTGCTCTAACGATGAAGCTTATACTTCCTCTAGTATTTGTGTTGAGACTAACCATGTAGAGGAAATCAAAGAGCTCAAGGCCCAAGTCACTTCTTTGAAGAAAGACTTGGAAAAGTGTCATGAAGGGAAATTTACACTCAACAACATCTTGAGCGTGCAAAAATCCCCCAATGACAAAGGTGGACCTGGATTCAACTCCAATAAGAAGAAGAAGTCCAAGCGCAACAAGAAGAAGGGCCAACAACAAGTCAAGAATTCGGCCAAGATCTTTTGCTTCAAGTGCAAAATTGAAGGGCATCATGTTAGATCTTGCCCTTTGAAGAAGAAGGTGATACGTCTCCAACGTATCTATAATTTTTGATTGCTCCATGCTATATTATCTACTATTTTGGACTATATTGGGCTTTATTTTCCACTTTTATATTACTTTTGGGACTAACCTATTAACCGGAGGTCGTGACACCCCGATTCAATCGTACACTAATCATGCACGCATAACGCAATACGATCAAGATCGAGGACTCACGGAAGATATCACAACACAACTCTAAAACATAAATAAGTCATACAAGCATCATAATACAAGCCGGGGGCCTCGAGGCTCGAATACAAGTGCTCGATCATAGGCGAGTCAATGGAAGCAACAATATCTGAGTACGTACATAAGTTAAACAAGTTGCCATAAGATGGCTAGCACAAAGCGGGATACTGAGATCGAAGAGGCGCATGCCTCCTGCCGGGATCCTCCTAAACTACTCCTGGTAAATCGTGCTGGCTGCACGTAGTAGTAGGCACCTCCGATGTAGTAGGAGTCGCTAAATCGACGGTGGCGTCGCTCACAGGCTCGGCATCTGATTGCGACAACGGTAGAAGGGAAAGGGGGAAAAGAGGGAGAAAAGCAACCGTGAGTACTCATCCAAATTACTCGCAAGCAAGGAGCTACACTACATATGCATGGGTATATGTGTAAAGAGGCTATATCGATGGACTGAACTACAGAATGCCAGAATAAGAGGGGGATAGCTAATCCTGTCGAAGACTACGCTTCAGGCCATCTCCATCTTGCAGCATGTAGAAGAGAGTAGATTGAAGTTCTCCAAGTAGCAACACATAGCATAATCCTACCCGGCGATTCCCTCCTCGTCGCCTTGTTAGAGAGCGATCACCGGGTTGTATCTGGCACTTGGAAGGGTGTGTTTTATTTAGTATCCGGTTCTAGTCGTCATAAGGTCAAGGTACAACTCCAAGTCGTCCTGTTACCGGAGATCACGGCTATTCGAATAGATTAACTTCCCTGCAGGGGTGCACCACATAACCCAACACACCTGATCCCATTTGGCCGGACACACTTTTCTGGGTCATGCCCGGCCGCGGAAGATCAACACGTCGCATCCCCACCTAGGCCAACAGAGAGGTCAGCACGTCGGTCTAAACCTAAGCGCATGGGTCCAGGCCCATCACCCTTAGCACACCTGCATGTTGCATACGCGCCGGCGTAACTAGCCCCTTAATACAAGAGCGGGCTTACGTTCCAATCCGGCCTTGCTTTCGATCGACGTCCACGAAGGCTTCGGCTGATACCACGACGCCAAGTGCCGATATCTTTCCCACGTAGTTGGTTAGTGCGTATAGACCAAATGGCCAGACTCAGATCAAATACCAAGATCTCGTTAAGCGTGTTAATGATGTAACCGCGAACGCCGACTAGGGCCAGGCCCACCTCTCACCTAGGCGGTCTCAACCTGCCCTGTCGCTCCGCCACAAAGAGCCACTCGCGGGTGCTCCTACGAGCCGACCCGTCTTTAGTCACCATAGGTATCATGTATATTGTGTATAAGTATATACCCGTGATCACCTCCCAAGTGATCACAGCCCGATAGTATAGCACAGCAGACGGACAAGAATGTAGGGCCACTGATGGAAAACTAGCATCCTATAATAAGCATGTAGGATTGCAGGTAAAGGTATCAACAGTAGTAGCAAGGACAGGCTATGCATCAGGATGGAATAACGGAAAGCAGTAACATGCTACACTACTCTATTGTAAGCAGTATAGATAAGAATAGGCGATATCTGGTGATCAAGGGGCTTGCACAGGAAGCTCGGTAGAAGGAGGGTCGTCAACACCGTAGTCGTCTGCAGCAATGGCGTCGATCTCGGTGTCTAGCGAGAGAAGAGGGGGGAGAAACAATAAATACAATGCAAAAAAATGCATGATGATGCATGACATGACAAAGCGTGATGCTAGGTGTGCCCAATCGCGGTAGTAGGTGATACCGGCGAAGGGGGGAAACATCCGGGAAAATATTCCCGGTGTTCCGTGTTTTCGGACAGAGGAACCGGAGGGGGAAAGTTGTGAGTTCAATAGGTTAGGGGTGTGTGGCGGACGAACGTGCTGCATACCCAGAATCGTCTTGTCGTTCTGAGCAACTTTCATGTAGAAAGTATTTTCATCCGAGTTATGGATTAAAAGATATGATTTTCTAAAGATTTAAATCATTTTCTGATTTTCATTATTTATTTAAATCCAGCATTATCCAGAACAGTATGGGATGACACCAGCATGACGTATGTGTGATATCAGCAGTCAACAGTGCAGTTGACTAGAGTCAAATCTGACTTGTGGGTCCAGTGGGACCCACCTGTCATTGAGTCAGAGTTGGAAAAGGATTGGTTTTAAACTAATAATGATTAACTAAGTGTGGGCCCCATTAGTCAGTGACTAATTGGCTCAGATTAATTAGATTAACTAATTTAATTAGCTTAAAAAGGGGGGGCCACTAGTCACCGGGACCAGCCCGATTGACAAGTTGACCACTTCGGCCAATGTCAAAGGGGGCCCCTGGACCCACCAATCGATGGCCTAGGCGGTGCCACGTGGACGCCACGTCGGAAACCGGCCGGAGACGCGCCGGAGCTGACTCCGGCGAGCCAAACGCGGCGGCGCGGCTTGGGAGGGACGCGGGTTTCGCGCACAGGGGGTCTGCTGGGCTATGGTCGGGCGCGTTTGACGCGGCTCGGCGTCGCGCGTCGAGCGGTGGTGGCCAGAGGCGTTGGAACGGACGGAGGTGAGCGCTACGAGCTCGCCGGCTGCGAGGTGCTCCGGGCGAGCGACAACAACGATGATACCGGGCGGTTTTGGGCAAACCGGAGAGTGGGGCGAGACCTACGTGGCGTGGGGAGTGCAATGGGGTTGAGCCCGTGACCAAAAGGTCACCGGAGCCTTGCCGGTGGCAAGCTCCGCGGTGATGCGTTCGGGCGCTCATCGGGGACGGCGTTAGGAGGCACGGGAGGGAATGTGCACAAGCGCGTTGGGCTCCTAGGAACCCCAGGAGCACAACGGTGAGCTCGAGTGAGCGTGAAGGCGGATGTGGCCACGGCGGCGAGGTACACCGCGGCGACCAGAGCCCGGACATGACGACAAGCTAGCTACCGCGCGAGCTAGGGGAGCTAGAGGGCGGAGGAGGGAGGCAGCTCACCTAGCGGCACGCACGAAAGGCCCTTCAGGGGTTTAGGAGCTGCAGAGTCGACGACGCTCATCGGAGACGCGCCGGGGATCCGAGGAAGAAGACGAGGCTGGGGCAGCGTTCGAGGGTGCCCGGCGTCCTGCGGCTTGACGGGGAGGCGTAGTCGAGGGAGGCGGAGCGAGCGGACACGTCGGAGAGGCTTGGAGGTCGCGGTGGCCGTGAGTTCTACGGCGGCGAGGCCATGGCGGCGCTCGGTTGCGGTGGGGAACGAGGGGGAGTGGCGAGGTGGATTTGAGGGGCTAGGGAGAGGCGCAGGAACCGAGGGCGAGAGTGGGGGCGAGTGGGAGGCGGGATCGAGGAGGCGATGGTGTGGCGGCCTTATCCCCTCCTCGACACCGGCGAGGGGGTCAGGCGGGGACGCGCTCCTGTTCCGACCCTAGTCGGGGGAACAAGAAAGGGGGAGAGCGACCGGGGGAACGGGCCGGGTCGGCCGGATGGCCAGGTGGGCCGGCCTGGCTGCGAGCTGGGCCGTCTGGTCCCGGGGGGGGCTTCTCTTTCTTTTTTTTTCTTTGTTTCTGTTTTGTATTTTCTTTTTTTCGTTTCTGTTTTATTTAATTTAGGGCATTTAGGTATTTTATAAAATTGTGTCTTCTACACCATAATTACCTATGCCATTTTTGGCCTTCAACATTTTGTTTCAACTTTTAAAAACTTTTGTTGTTTGCCATTTTTTAAATTGATTTTTGGATCGGTTTGAACTAACGAAAGTTTAGCAACAGTAATCAAAGATGACATGGCATCATTAGGAGAGTTTACTGTAGCCTAATTATCTGGACGTTACAAATCTCCTCCACTACAAGAAATCTCGTCCCGAGATTTAGGAGGTAGAAGAAAACAGTGCGGGGTATTCTTCACGCAGACGATCCTCACGTTCCCAAGTGGCTTCATCTTCAGAATGGTGCGACCACTGAACTCTGAGGAACTTGATCGCCTTCTGACATGTGCGGTGTTCAGCTTGGTCGAGAATGCGGACTGGATGCTCTTTATAGGAAAGGTCCTGTTGCAATTCGAGCACTTCATGATCCACTGCTCGGCATTGGGTCCTTGAAGCAGCGACGGAGCTGTGACACGTGGAACACATCGTGAACCTGAGAAAGGTTCGGCGGAAGCTCCAGTTGATATGCCACTTTTGCACGCCTTTCCAGAATAGTGAATGGGCCAATATAGCGAGAGCTAGCTTGCCCTTGATCCCGGCGATGAGCACCCTTCATTGGTGTAACTTCGAAGGTAAGCCTTTTCGCCAAAGTTGATAGACCATGTCTTTGTGATGACGGTCATACTGACTCTTCTGGCGTGACTGAGCAGTCTTGAGATTCTCGCGAATAATGCGGACTTGTTCTTCGGCATGTTGGATAATATCCGGGCCGAAGAGTGGACGTTCCCCAATTTCTGACCAGTTCAGAGGGGTTCGGCACTTTCGTCCATATAACACTTCAAATGGGGCCATCTTCAGACTAGCTTGATAGCTATTATTATAAGAGAACTCAACATACGGGAGAGATTCCTCCCATTTCTTGCCGAAGGAAATAACACAAGCTCGAAGCATGTCTTCGAGAACTTGGTTGACACGTTCAACTTGACCTTGCGACTGAGGATGAAACGCAGTACTGAATGACAGATGAGTTCCCATAGCTTCTTGGAAACTTGCCCAGAATCTTGAAGTGAATAGGCTGCCACGGTCTAAGCTGATAACCAATGGAATACCGTGGAGTGAAACAATCCTGGACATATAGGGAGTTGCCAGCTGAGTAGCAGTGATTGTTTCTTTGACTGCCAGAAAATGAGCAACTTTAGAAAGCTGGACAATGACGACAAGAATAGCATCATTACCTTTCTGCGATTTGGGGAATCCAGTGACGAAGTCCATTTTGACATGGTCCCATTTCCAATCAGGAATAGAGATAGGTTGCAGAGTTCCAGCAGGCCTTTGATGTTCTGCTTTGATACGACGGCAAACGTCACACTCAGCAACATAACGAGCAATTCTTGCTTCATATTAGACCACCAGAATCTCTAACGGATGTCTTGGTACATCTTTGTGAAGGAAATATGCCCTAGAGGCAATAATAAAGTTATTATTTATTTCCTTATATCATGATAAATGTTTATTATTCATGCTAGAATTGTATTAACCGGAAACATAATACATGTGTGAATACATAGACAAACATAGTGTCACTAGTATGCCTCTACTTGACTAGCTCGTTAATCAAAGATGGTTATGTTTCCTAACCATAGACATGAGTTGTCATTTGATTAACGGGATCACATCATTAGGAGAATGATGTGATTGACTTGACCCATTCCGTTAGCTTAGCACCCGATCGTTTAGTATGTTGCTATTGCTTTCTTCATGACTTATACATGTTCCTATGACTATGAGATTATGCAACTCCCGTTTACCGGAGGAACACTTTGTGTGCTATCAAACGCCACAACGTAACTGGGTGATTATAAAGGTGCTCTACAGGTGTCTCCGAAGTTACTTGTTGGGTTGGCGTATTTCGAGATTAGGATTTGTCACTCCGATTGTCGGAGAGGTATCTCCGAGCCCTCTCGGTAATGCACATCACTTAAGCCTTGCAAGCATTGCAACTAATGAGTTAGTTGCGGGATGATATATTATGGAGCGAGTAAAGTGACTTGCGGTAGCAGATTGAACTAGGTATTGAGATACCGAAGCGAGATCTCGCAAGTAACATACCGATGACAAAGGGAACAACGTATGTTGTTATGCGGTCTGACCGATAAAGATCTTCGTAGAATATGTAGGAACCAATATGAGCATCCAGGTTCCGCTATTGGTTATTGACCGGAAACGAGTCTCGGTCATGTCTACATAGTTCTCGAACCCGTAGGGTCCGCACGCTTAAGGTTTCGATGACAGTTTTATAATGAGTTTATGAGTTTTGATGTACCGAAGGAGTTTGGAGTTCCGGATGAGATCGGGAACATGACGAGGAGTCTCGAAATGGTCAATACGTAAAGATCGATATATTGGACGACTATATTCGGACATCGGAAAGGTTCCGAGTGATTTGGGTATTTTTTGGAGTACCGGAGAGTTACGGGAATACGTATTGGGCCTTATTGGGCCATACGGGAAAGAAGGAAAAGAGCCTCAAGGGTGGCCGCACCCCTCCCCTTGGTCTGGTCCGAATTGGACTAGGGAAGGCGCCCCTTCCTTCCTTCTCCTTTTCCTTCCTCTTTTCCTATTCCATATGGGAGGTGGAATCCTACTAGGACTAGGGAGTCCTAGTAGGACTCCACACTGGCCGCCCTCCTAGGGCCGGCCTCCTCCTCCCTTGCTCCTTTATATACGGGGGCAGGGGGGCACCCCAAAGACACACAAGTTGATCTTCGTGATCGTTCCTTAGCCGTGTGCGGTGTCCCCCTCCACCATATTCCACCTCGGTCATATCGTAGCGGTGCTTAGGTGAAGCCCTACGTCGGTAGAACATCATCATCGTCACCACGCTGTCGTGCTGACGGAACTCATCCCCGACACCCTCTTGGATCGGAGTCCGGGGATCGTCATCGAGCTGAACGTGTGCTGAACTCGAAGGTGTCGTACGTTCGGTACTTGGATCGGTCGGATCGTGAAGACGTACGACTACATCAACCGTGTTGTTCTAACGCTTCCGCTTTCGGTCTACAAGGGTACGTGGACAACACTCTCCCCTCTCGTTGCTATGCATCACCATGATCTTGCGTGTGCGTAGGAATTTTATTGAAATTACTACGTTCCCCAACAGTGGCATCCGAGCCTAGGTTTTATCCGTTGATGTTATATGCACGAGTAGAACACAAGTGAGTTGTGGGCGATACAAGTCATACTGCTTACCAGCATGTCATACTTTGGTTCGGCGGTATTGTTGGATGAAGCAGCCCGGACCGACATTACGCGTACGCTTACGCGAGACTGGTTCTACCGACGTGCTTTGCACACATGTGGCTGGCGGGTGTCAGTTTCTCCAACTTTAGTGGAATCGAGTGTGGTTACGCCCGGTCCTTGAGAAGGTTAAAACATCACTAACTTGACGAACTATCGTTGTGGTTTTGATGCGTAGGTAAGAACGGTTCTTGCTCAGCCCGTAGCAGCCACGTAAAACTTGCAACAATAAAGTAGATGACGTCTAACTTGTTTTTGCAGGGCATGTTGTGATGTGATATGGTCAAGACGTGATGCTATATTTTATTGTATGAGATGATCATGTTTTATAACCGAAGTTATCGGCAATCGGCGAGAGCCATATGGTTGTCGCTTTATTGTATGCAATGCAATCGCCCTGTAATTGCTTTACTTTATCACTAAGCGGTAGCGATAGTCGTAGAAGCAATAGTTGGCGAGACGACAACAATGCTACGATGGAGATCAAGGTGTCGCGCCGGTGACGATGGTGATCATGACGTTGCTTTGGAGTGGAGATCACAAGCACAAGATGATGATGGCCATATCATATCACTTATATTGATTGCATGTGATGTTTATCTTTTATGCATCCTATCTTGCTTTGATTGACGGTAGCATTATAAGATGATCTCTCACTAAATTTCAAGATAAAAGTGTTCTCCTGAGTATGCACCGTTGCCAAAGTTAAATCGTGCCCAGACACCACGTGATGATCGGGTGTGATAAGCTCTACGTCCATCTACAACGGGTGCAAGCCAGTTTTGCACACGCAGAATACTCAGGTTAGACTTGACGAGCCTAACATATGCAGATATTGCCTCGGAACACTAAAACCGAAAGGTCGAGTGTGAATCATATTGTAGATATGATCAACATAGTGATGTTCACCATTGAAAACTACTCCATCTCACGTGATGATCGGACATGGTTTAGTTGATTTGGATCACGTGATCACTTAGATGACTAGAGAGATGTCTGTCTAAGTGGGAGTTCTTAAGTAATATGATTAATTGAACTTAAATTTATCATGAACTTAGTCCTGGTAGTATTTTGCAAATTATGTTGTAGATCAATAGCTCGCGTTGTTGCTTTCATATGTTTATTTTGATATGTTCCTAGAGAAAATTGTGTTAAAAGATGTTAGTAGCAATGATGCGGATTGGATCCTGATCTGAGGTTTATCCTCATTGCTGCACAGAAGAATTATGTCCTTAATGCACCGCTAGGTGACAGACCTATTGCAGGAGCAGATGCAAACATTATGAACGTTTGGCTAGCTCAATATGACGACTACTTGATAGTTTAGTGCACCATGCTTAACGGCTTAGAATCGGGACTTCAAAGACGTTTTGAACGTCATGTACCATATGAGATGTTCCAGGAATTAAAGTTAATATTTCAAGCAAATACCCAAGTTGAGAGATATGAAGTCTCCAACAAGTTCTATAGCTAAAAGATGGAGGAGAATCGCTCAACTAGTGAGCATGTGCTCAGATTGTCTAGGTACTACAATCACTTGAATCAAGTGGGGGTTAATCTTCCAGATAAGATAGTGATTGACAGAGTTCTCTAGTCACCATCACCAAGTTAGTAGAACTTCGTGATGAACTATAATATGCAAAGGATGACGAAAACGATTCCCGAGCTCTTCACGATGTTGAAATCAACGAAGGTAGAAATCAAGAAAAGAGCATCAAGTGTTGAGGATTGACAAGACCACTAGTTTCAAGAAAAGGGCAAAGGGAAAGAAAGCGGAACTTCAAGTAGAATGACAAGCAAGTTGTCACTCCATGAAGAAGCCCACAATTTGGACCAAAGCACAACCGAGTGCTTACACTGCAAAGGAAATGGTCACTGGAAGCGGAAATGCCTTGAATATTTGGTAGATAAGAAGGATGGCAAAGTGAACAAGGGTATATTTGATATACAGGTTATTGATGTGTACCTTACTAGTGTTTATAGTAGCCCCTGAGTATTTGATACTTGTTCGGTTGCTAAATATTAGTAACTCGAAACAGGAGTTACATAATAAACAGAGACTAGTTGAGGGTGAAGTGACGATGTGTGTTGGAAGTGGTTCCAAGATTGATATGATCATCATCGCACACTCCCTATACTTTCGGGATTAGTGTTGAACCTAAATAAGTGTTATTTGGTGTTTGCGTTGAGCATAAATATGATTTGATCATGTTTATTGCAATACGGTTATTCATTTAAGTTGGAGAACAATTGTTGTTACATTTTACATGAATAGAACCTTCAATGGTCATACACCCAATGAAAATAGTTTGTTGGATCTCGATCGTAGTGATACACATATTCATAATATTGATGCCAAAAGATGCAAAATTAATAATGATAGTGCAACTTATTTGTGGCACTGCTGTTTGGGTCATATCGGTGTAAAGCGCATGAAGAAACTCCATGAAAGATGGATTTTCGGAATCACTTGGTCATGAATCATTTGATGCTTGCGAAACGTGCCTTTTGGGCAAGATGACTAAAACTCCGTTCTCCAGAACAATGGAATGAGCTACTGACTTGTTGGAAATAATACATCTTGATGTATGCGGACCAATGAGTATTAAGGCTCGTGGCGGGTATCGTTATTTTCGACCTTCACAGATGATTTAAGCGAGATATGGGTATATCTACTTGATGAAACATAAGTCCGAAACATTTGAAAAGTTCAAAGAATTTCAGAGTGAAGTGGAAAATCATCGTGACAAGAAAAATAAAGTTTCTACGATCCGATCGCGGAGACAAATATTTGAGATTCTGAGTTTGGTCTTCAATTAAAACAATGTGGAATAGTTTCACAAATTCGCGCCACCGAACACCACAAAGATAATGGTGTGTCCGAACGTCATAACCGTACTTTATTGGATATAGTGCAATCTATGATGTTTCTTACCGATTTACCACTATCGTTTTGGGGTTATGCATTAGAGACAGCTACATTCACATTAAAAAGGGCACCATCTAAATCCGTTGAGACGACACCATATGAACTGTGGTTTGGCAAGAAACCAAAGTTGTCGTTTCTTAAAATTTAAGGTTGCAATGCTTATGTGAAAAAGTTTCATACTGATAAGCTTAAAACCCAAATCGGAGAAATATGTCTTCATAGGATACCCAAAGGAGACATTTGGGTACACCTTCTATCACAGATCCGAAGGCAAGACTTTCGTTGCTAAGAATTGATCCTTTCTAGAGAAGGAGTTTCTCTCGAAAGAAGTGAGTGGGAGGAAAGTAGAACTTGATGAGGTAAATGTACCTGCACCTTATTTGGAAAGTAGTTCATCACAGAAATTTGTTCCTGTGACTACTACACCAATTAGTGAGGAAGCTAATGATAATGATCATATAACTTCAGATCAAGTTACTACCGAACCTCGTGAGGTAAACCAGAGTGAGATCCGCACCAGTGAATGCAGTAATACTGTTACGGAGGTCATGTTACTTGACCATGACAAACCTATGAACTATGAGGAAGCGATGATGAGCCCAGTTAGTGAAATGGTTTGAGGCCATGAAATCTGAGATGGGATCCATGTATGAGAACAAAGTATGGACTTTGATTGACTTGCCCAATGATCGGCAACCATTGAGATTAAATGGATCTTCAAGAGGAAGACGGACGCTGATAGTAGTGTTACTATCTACAAAGCTAGAATTATGCAAAAGGTTTTCGACAAGTTCAAAGTGTTGACTACGATGAGAGTTTCTCACTCGTATCTATGCTTAAGTCCTGCGAATCATGTTAGCAATTGCCGCATTTATGAAATCTGGCAAATGGATAAACAAAACTGCATTCCTTAATGGATTTATTAAAGAAGAGTTGTATATGATGCAACCAGAAGGTTTTGTCAATCCTAAAGGTGCTAACAAAAAAAATGCAAGCTCCAGCAATCCATCTATGGACTGGTGCAAGCATCTCAGAGTTGGAATATACGCTTTGATAAGTTGATCAAAGCATATAGTTTTAATACAGACTAGCGGTGAAGCCTGTATTTACAAGAAAGTGAGTGGGAGCACTACAGCATTTCTGATAAGTATATGTGAATGACATATTTTTGATCGGAAATAATGTAGAATTATTCTGCAAAGCATAAAGGCGTGTTTGAAAGGAGTTTTTCAAAGAAAGACCTCGGTGAAGCTGCTTACATATTGAGCATCAAGATCTATAGAGATAGATCGAGACGCTTGATAAGTTTTTTCAATGAGTACATACCTTGACAAGATTTTGAAGTAGTTCAAAATGGAACAGTCAAAGAAAGAGTTCTTGCCTGTGTTACAAGGTGTGAAATTGAGTAAGACTCAAAGCCCGACCACGGTAGAAGATAGAAAGAGAATAAAAGTCATTCCCTATGCCTTGGCCATAGGTTCTACAAAGTATGCCATGTTGTGTACCAGATCTATTGTATACCCTACACAGTTTTGGCAAGGGAGTACAATAGTGATCTAGGAGTAAATCACTGGACATTGGTCAAAATTATCCTTAGTGGAATAAGGATATGTTTCTCGATTATGGAGGTGACAAAGGTTAGTCAGTAAAGGGTTACGTCGATATAAGTTTTGGCACTGATCTAGATGACTCTAAGTCTTAATCTGGATACATATTGAAAGTGGGAGCAATTAGCTAGAGTAGCTCCATGCAGAGCATTGTAGACATAGAATATTTGCAAAATATATACGGCTCTGAATGTGACAAGACCCGTTGACTAAACTTCTCTCACGAGCAAAACATGATCATACCTTAGTACTCTTTGGGTGTTAATCACATAGCGATGTGAACTAGATTATTGACTCTAGTAAACCCTTTGGGTGTTGATCACATGATGATGTGAACTATGGTATTAATCACATACGATGTGAATATTGGTGTTAAATCACATGGCGATGTGAACTAGATTATTGACTCTAGTGCAAGTGGGAGACTCAAGGAAATATGCCCTAGAGGCAATAATAAAGTTATTATTTATTTCCTTATATCATGATAAATGTTTATTATTCATGCTAGAATTGTATTAACCGGAAACATAATACATGTGTGAATACATAGACAAACATAGTGTCACTAGTATGCCTCTACTTGACTAGCTCGTTAATCAAAGATGGTTATGTTTCCTAACCATAGACATGAGTTGTCATTTGATTAACGGGATCACATCATTAGGAGAATGATGTGATTGACTTGACCCATTCCGTTAGCTTAGCACCCGATCGTTTAGTATGTTGCTATTGCTTTCTTCATGACTTATACATGTTCCTATGACTATGAGATTATGCAACTCCCGTTTATCGGAGGAACACTTTGTGTGCTATCAAAGCGTCACAACGTAATCGGGTGATTATAAAGGTGCTCTCAGGTGTCTCGAAGTTACTTGTTGGGTTGGCGATTTCGAGATTAGGATTTGTCACTCCGATTGTCGGAGAGGTATCTCTGGGCCCTCTCGGTAATGCACATCACTATAAGCCTTGCAAGCATTGTAACTAATGAGTTAGTTGCGGGATGATGTATTATGGAACGAGTAAAGTGACTTGCCGGTAACGAGATTGAACTAGGTATTGAAATACCGACGAGATCTCGGGCAAGTAACATACCGATGACAAAGGGAACAACGTATGTTGTTATGCGGTCTGACCGATAAAGATCTTCGTAGAATATGTAGGAACCAATATGAGCATCCAGGTTCCGCTATTGGTTATTGACCGGAAGTGAGTCTCGGTCATGCCTACATAGTTCTCGAACACGTAGGGTCCGCACTTGCAACAAGGTTTCGATGACAGTTTTATAATGAGTTTATGAGTTTTGATGTACCGAAGGAGTTTGGAGTTCCGGATGAGATCGGGAACATGACGAGGAGTCTCGAAATGGTCAAGACGTAAAGATCGATATATTGGACGACTATATTCGGACATCGGAAAGGTTCCGAGTGATTCGGGTATTTTTCGGAGTACCGAAGAGTTACAGGAATACGTATTGGGCCTTATTGGGCCATACGGGAAAGAAGGAAAAGGGCCTCAAGGGTGGCCGCACCCTCCCCTTGGTCTGGTCCGAATTGGACTAGGGAAGGGGCGCCCCTTCCTTCCTTCTCCTTTTCCTTCCTCTTTTCCTATTCCATATGGGAGGTGGAATCCTACTAGGACTAGGGAGTCCTAGTAGGAATCCACACTGGCGCGCCTCCTAGGGCCGGCCTCCTCCTCCCTTGCTCCTTTATATACGGGGGCAAGGGGGCACCCCAAAGACACACAAGTTGATCTTCGTGATCGTTCCTTAGCCGTGTGCGGTGCCCCCCTCCACCATATTCCACCTCGGTCATATCGTAGCGGTGCTTAGGCGAAGCCCTGCGTCGGTAGAACATCATCACCGTCACCACGCCGTCGTGCTGACGGAACTCATCCCCGACACCCTGCTGGATCGGAGTCTGGGGATCGTCATCGAGCTGAACGTGTGCTGAACTCGGAGGTGCCGTGCGTTCGGTACTTGGATCGGTCGGATCGTGAAGACGTACGACTACATCAACCGCGTTGTTCTAACGCTTCCGCTTTCGGTCTACGAGGGTATGTGGACAACACTCTCCCCTCTCGTTGCTATGCATCACCATGATCTTGCGTGTGCGTAGGATTTTTTTTGAAATTACTACGTTCCCCAACACTTTGTACTACCAGGATGGATACATAGGGGCGTATCATGAGCTTCTTCCATAACTTTCTGAGTCATATCCAGGTTTTCCCTCTTACTCAGAACCATTAGGCGACCTTTGAAGAACAAGGTGCCAGCGTCATCAACAGTGAAGAATGAGGGCTTTCCTTCTGCGAGATAACGTTTAATCCTCTCCACTTCATCGTCATATTTCTGTATCCATTTGATGGTGTCCACAAGATCTGGTTTAGCAACCAGCGTATTGAGAGAACCTTTGGGAACAACATGGAGGTTCATCTTGCGAAACTCCTTAGGAGGGGGAGCGAGTGCACCAGGAGGAACAATATGGAGGTTCAGCTTTCTGAATTCTTCAACAAGCGAGGGCTAAACTTTATGAACCTAGAGATGGTTGCAGTAAGACTTGCGACTCAAGGCATCAGCCATTACATTAGCCTTGCCTGGTGTATAGGAAATACCCAAGTCAAAGTCTGCAACAATCTCCATCCATCTCTGCTGACGGAGGTTCAAGTCTGGCTGAGTAAACAGATACTTCAGACTTTGGTGGTCGGTGAAGATCTCGCAACGATTACCGAGAAGGTAATGTCGCCACTGCTTCAGTGCATGAATGACAGCAGCAAGTTCGAGGTCGTGAACTGGGTAGTTCTCTTCGTGAGGGCGCAATTGCCGAGAGGCATAAGCAATCACTTTGCGGTCTTGCATTAGGACACAGCCTAATCCTTGTCGGGAAGCGTCGCAGTAAATGACGAAGTCCTTCTTAGTATCAGGTGGAGCAAGCACTTGAGCAGAAGTCAACTTGTCCTTGAGTGCCTGGAAACTTTCCTGACATTTGTCTGTCCATTGAAACTTGACGCCCTTATGCAATAGGTTAGTCAGAGGCCTGGCAATCTTGGAGAAGTTCTCGACGAATCGACGGCAATAACTGGCGAGACCGAGAATACTTCTGACTTGCTTAACGTTCTTTGGAGGAGTCCAATCAAGAATAGCCTGGACTCGTTCAGGGTTGACGGCAATACCATCCTTAGAGATGACATGCCCAAGATAGGTTACTTGGTGGCGTAATTCACATTTGGAGAACTTGGCATATAGTTGATGTTCTCGTAGCTTTTCCAAAGACAAGACGAAGATGCTCGCATGTTCCTCTTCGTTCTTGGAAAATACCAGGATATCATCCGGATAAACCACGCATTTAACTTGTCGAGGTAATCCATGAATATATAGTTCATCAGACGAGAGAAGGTGGTTGGAGCATTGGTCAAGCCGAAAGACATGACAGTGTACTCGTATGAACCATATCGAGTCATGATGTCTACTACACAACCTTCTTCTTGTAGACGTTGTTGGGCCTGCAAGTGCACAGGTTTGTAGGACAGTAGCAAATTTCCCTCAAGTGGATGACCTAAGGTTTATCAATCCGCGGGAGGCGTGGGATGAAGATGGTCTCTCTCAAGCAACCCTGCAACCAAATAACAAAGAGTCTCTTGTGTCCCCAACACACCCAATACAATGGTAAATTGTATAGGTGCACTAGTTCGGCGAAGAGATGGTGATACAAGTGCAATATGGATGGTAGATATAGGTATTTGTAATCCGAAACAATAAAAACAGCAAGGTAACTAAGGATAAAAGTGAGCGTAAACGGTATTGCAATGGTAGGAAACAAGGCCTAGGGTTCATACTTTCACTAGCGCAAGTTCTCTCAACAATAATAACATAATTGAATCATATAACTATCCCTCAACATGCAACAAAGAGTCACTCCAAAGTCACTAATAGCAGAGAACAAACGAAGATATTATGGTAGGGTACGAAACCACCTCAAAGTTATTCTTTCCAGTCAATCCATTGGGCTATTCCTATAAGTGTCACAAACAGCCCTAGAGTTTGTACTAGAATAACACCTTAAGATACAAATCAACCAAAACCCTAATGTCACCTAGGTACTCCAATGTCACCTCAAGTATCCGTGGGTATGATTATACGATATGCATCACACAATCTCAATTCATCTATTCAAACCAACACATAGAACCTCGAAGAGTGCCCCAAAGTTTCTCTGGGAGAATCACGACGAAAACGTGTGCCAACCCCTATGCATAGGTTCATGGGCGGAACCCGCAAGTTGATCACCAAAACATACATCAAGTGAGTCACGCGATATCCCATTGTCACCACAGATACGCACGACAAGACATACATCAAGTGTTCTCAAATCTTTAAAGACTCAATCCGATAAGATAACTTCAAAGGGAAAACTCAATCCATTACAAGAGAGTAGAGGGGGAGAAGAAACATAAGATCCAACTATAATAGCAAAGCTCGCGATACATCAAAATCGTGCCAAATCAAGAACACAAGAGAGAGAGAGAGAGAGAGAGAGAGAGAGAGAGATCAAACACATAGCTACTGGTACATACCCTTAGCCCCGAGGGTGAACTACTCCCTCCTCGTCATGGAGAGCGCCGGGATGATGAAGATGACCACCGGTGAGGGTTCCCCCTCCGGCGAGTGCTTGAACAGGTCCCGATTGGTTTTGGTGGCTCTGGAGGTTTTATGCGCGGAACTCCCGATCTAATCTCTGTTCGGAAGTTTTAGGATACGTGGGTATATATGGGTGCAGGAGTACGTCGGTGGAGCTACGGGGCCCCACGAGGCAGGGGCGTGCCCTAGGGGGTGGTGGCGCGCCCACCCTCGTGAGCACCTCCCGTATCTTCGACATGGGGTCCAAGTCCATCGGTGGGTTTCCTTCCAAAAATAACTTCTCCAGCTTGATTTCGTTCCGTTTGACTCCGTCGATATTCCTTTTCCTCGAAACACCGAAATAGGCATAAAACAACAAATGCAGGTTGGGCCTCCGGTTAATAGGTTAGTCCCAAAAATAATATATAAGTGGATAATAAAGCCCAATATTGCCTAAAACAGTAGATAATATAGCATGGAGCAATCAAAAATTATAGATACGTTGGAGACGTATCAAGCATCCCCAAGCTTAATTCCTGCTCGTCCTCGAGTATGTAAATGATAAAAAAGATAATTTTTGATGTGGAATGCTAGTTGCCATAATTTCATTGTAATTCTTCTTACTTGTGATATGGATATTCCGATCCGAAAGATTCAAGACAAAAGTTCATATTGACATAAAAAATAGCAACACTTCAAGCATACTAATCAAAGTAATCATGTCTTCTCAAAATAGCATGGCAAAATAAAGTTCATCCCTACAAAATCATGTAGTTCGGCTATGCTTCATTTTCGTCACACAAAGATGTTCCCAACTTCTATACCCCCGATGACAAGCCAAGCAATTGTTTCATACTTAAATAATCTCAAACTTTTTTCAACCTTCACGCAATACATGAGCGTGAGCCATGGATATAGCACTATGGGTGGAATAGAATATGATGATGGGGATTGTGTGGAGAAGACAAAAAAGGAGAAAGTCTCATATTGACGAGGATAATCAACGGGCTATGGAGATGCCCGTCAATTGATGTCAACATGAGGAGTAGGGATTGCCATGCAACGGATGCACTAGAGCTATAAATGCTCAACAAAGTAAAAATAGTGGGCGTGCATCCAACTTGCTTGCTCATGAAGACCTAGGGCATTTGAGGAAGCCCATTGTAGGAATATACAAGCCAAGTTCTATAATGAAAAATTCCCACTAGTATGAAAAAGACAACTTATGAGACTCACTATATGAAAAACATGGTGCTACTTTGAAGCACAATGTATGAGACTCACTACATGAAGAACAAGGTGCTACTTTGAAGCACAAGTGTGGTAAAAGAGATAGTAACATTGCCCTTTTTTTTGGGCCCTTTTTTTATTTTGGCCTTTCTTTTTTTGGGCAATGCTCTAATAATGATGATCATCACACTTCTATTGATTACAACATAAGGATTACAACTCGATACCAGAACAAGATATGACTCTATATGAATGCCTCCGGCGGTGTACCGGGATGGTGCAATGAATCAAGAGTGACATGTATGAAAGCTAATGCATGGTGGCTTTGCCACAAATACGATGTCAACTACATGATCATGCAATGGCAATATGGCAAAAGTAAAGTATGCCATGATGATTGTCAGGACCCCGATTCCAATTCACATCGATCTAGCTGGTAACACCTCATATCACTTTGCGGCCTCACGCACGGTATTCCCACGGTGTCGCCTTACCATGGCCCGGGACCGTTTGCGCTTTGGCTCACGATATGACAGTTGTCGCTAGCATCCATATGACAGAGAACCGGGCTGACATGGCTAGTCGTGAACCCAAAGCGGCACTAACCCATGGGGACAGGCATACATGAATCACATCGAGCATGTCGGTCATCAACGTATGAATCGGGCTGTAGCATCGGGCTAACAGGACTCCGGTAACCCGGTCAGAAAGTGTGCTAGGCAGGACTCAGATGTCACCGCGTGACATTTCCCGAAGACGGACACATGATCAAGTGAAACACATGCCGCGATCAAGTGTCCAGGCAGTAGGTCTTGGGCTAGCAGGACTCCAGTGAACCGGGCTGAAGCGGACTACTATGGCTCATGAAGCACTAGACTACATTTCCCCATAAGAGAGGCTGCCAAGGATAAACAACTAGATTGTCGGATCCCACACATACCAAGCATTTCAAACATACACACAATATGCTCAATATGTGTAAATACAACATGGCATCACAACATAACTCTACGACTCAAATATTTATTCATTAGGCTCCGAGGAGCCAAGATATTACAAACATGGGTCTCATGACCCAACAATCAAAGCATACAAGTCAAACACATGCAGAAGCTTAACATGTCTGAGTACAGACAACTATAAATGAAAAAGGCTAAGAAGCCTGACTATCTACCAGATCATGCCGAGGGCACAAGATCGTAGCCGAGGTAACAAGCTAAACGTCGAAGTCCACACGGAACTACTAGCGAGACTGGCGTCTCTCTGCAAAACATAAAAAAAAGCAAACGTGAGTACAAATGTACTCAGCAAGACTTACATCAGAACTAGCTACATATGCATCATTATCAACAAAGGGGTGGTGGAGTTTGACTGCAGCAAGCCAGCTTTGACTCGGTGGCTATCCCGAACTACATTTGCAAGTAACTCTTTTGAGGTGGCGCACGAGTCCACATATTCACCATATCAATACACCACTATGGATCCGCCTCCGTCTCCCCACGAGAACGCCCATCCATAGCACTCACACTTATCTTGCGTATTTTAGAATATCCACTTTCACTTGTCTATGAATTGTTATAGGCAACCCAGAAGTCCTTTACCGCGGACACGGCTATTCGAATAGATCATATTAACCCTGCGGGGGTGTACTTCTTCACAGACGCTCTCGCCACTTACCGCCATGTACACGTCATGTATCTCGGCAACCTTCAAGCGGAAGCCTGGCGAGGGTGTCGGCCACGGCCTACCTAAACACTCAAGTCCCTAGTCCAGGTTTATCGCCTATTCTGGTTCCATCCGCAGGAGTCCGCCGAGGTTTCCACTAACGGCCCCGAACGATGTGTGCAGGGTTCCCGAGACACCAAACGGCGAATCGGTACACTGGCCACGGTGTATCTACCGTATCATAGCCCACCCCTAGGGTCAGCGCCACGCACGGCCTCCAACACATATCCTACAAACACCGTAAACTAGTTGCAACTCCCGGACAGAGAACAAGGGTGGTTAAGAAGCCGAGAGGGTCCATTGGTTTCGGGCCCAATGCGTGGTAGTAACTGCTTTCATGGATCACAAACACGTAACTCAGTTCTTGAGGACGGCTGAAATGAGACAACCCACCATGTACTCCTACATGGCCTCTCACCGCTACCTTTACCAAATCGTGTTCACACACTTAGCTCACACACAGTAGGACATGTTCACACACCATTCCAATTCATTCCCGATGAATCAGACCCGACTCAACTCTAAGCAGTAGCAGGCATAACAAACAAGCATGAATGAGTAGGCACAACAGGGCTCAAACAACTCTTACTCATGCTAGTGGGTTTCATCTAATTACTGTGGAATGACAAGTCATGCAGAGGATAAAGGGGTTCAGCTACCGCAACAAGTAACAGATGAATCGTTGTTGTCCTAATGCAGTAAAAGAGAGCAGGAGCGAGAGAGTGGGATTGTATCGGAATGAACAGGGGGTTTTGCTTGCACGGAACTTCAAGATATTATAGCTCTTCATCGGTGTCAACGAACTCATCGTCGGAACCACGCCTATCGAGAGGGACAAACACCGCAATCGAGAAAGAACACAATCAATGCAATGCACATTCACATGAATGACATGTCATGTTAAGGTACTGAATTCACCTAATGCAATATCTAGCCAAGTTAATTGAAGTGGAACTCGAACAAGAACAAATTCCAACTCCAAATGTTATTTCATAAATTGCCCTAATCATCATTTGTCCTATTCAGCGAGGTTAACTTGTTCAAACATGCATGATCATGGCATAAACAGATTCTTCATATTTTTCTGATCATTTTTCATATATAACTTATTTCCATTGGAGTTATAGATTATTTTCTATGAATTTTAGAAGTTCTAACCATTTTCGGAATTTCCAAATCATTTAGAATTAGAAGTAATCCAGAAAATGATTATCAACGTCGACCGACGTCGATGTGACATCAGCAGGTCAACAGGTCGGGTCCAGGTCAAACCTGGCGCGTGGGTCCCGTGTGTCAGTGTCATTAGTTTAACTAACTAAATTAACATTAGATTAACTCATAATCTAAGGTTGACTAGGGGCGGGGCCCACATGGTCAATGGGTCAAACCCACGGACGGTCAGTTAACGGCTCGTCGCCAGCCGCAGAGACGCGGAGGCTTGAAATCGCCCTAAAGCGACCAAAAAGTGCGCGAAGGGCATCTACGTTGGTGGTGAGCTCGCGCATCGAGCGGAGCAAGCAGTGTGTGCGGGGGTGGCCGGAGATGACGCCGGCGTCGACGTTTGCGGCGGCCGTGGTTCGGGCGTGCTCGAGAACGGCGATGTGGTGCACCATACGGCGAGCTGGTGGCGGCATTGGCTTGCTGCAAGGCCGCTGGGCACCTATTCGTGCTCACGTGTGAGCTTTGCTAGCTCTAGCTACGACGGCGACAGAAACGGCGGCGACCGGCTCTCGGCTCCGGTGGAAAACGTGGTTAGAGGACGAGTTAGACGCGGGGAGGAGGGGCAAACGACGGCGGAGCTCACAGAGGTCTCGCGGAGAAGCCCAGCGTGGTCGGGGAAACGTAGGAGGCGGCGAATCGACGGGCGGCGATCGTCGGGGCAGAGGACGATGATGAGCTCGATGGCGACATTCCTGGCCGTCCGCCGCCCGTGTGACTTGGTGAAGAGGAAGAGGTCGCCACTTGGAGCTCTCGGGCACGCCGAGGGGCGAGGGAAGGCGGTGGTCGCGCAAGCAGCCCAGCGGCGGCGACGGTGGCGCTCGGGTTCGGCGTGAGAGAGGACGAAGAGGGGAGGAGGGCGTCGGGGATGAGTGAGAGGGGTCGGGGTGCGTGTCACGCCTGTGGCCTCCAGAGCGACGCCGGGAGGCGGCGGAAGCAGTGAGGTGGCTCGGGCGCAGGCGTGTGCGCGCGACGGCCACGCGCCTCGGCCCTTCTGGAGAGGTTGGTGGTGACTGCACGGCCAGTGGGCCGGGCCAGCTTTGCCTAGTTGGGCTGCAGTAAGGCCTGTAAGCCTTTTCCTTTTCCTGTTTTTCTTTTCTGTTTTGTTTTCTTTGTTCTGATTTAGTTTAGGAACTAAATCATTTTATATAATTCTGAAAATTATTTTGGAGGTTAACTGAATTATTTCAGGGCCCCACAAATAACTTCAGAATATTTGGACCATTTAATATATATATAGCATTTAAACAGCTCCAATTCAAATACTTTTGTGTTAATTCAAAAATCCAAAGATGACCTAGAAATATATTCATCATTTTTGGGAGAGGTTTTCACCTTAACCAGAAATCATGAACTTTTCTTAGGGACATTTTGGGTTTGTTGAAAAAGATTTTAATCAAGCCTAGATGGATTGATTTAGTGCTAGGGTTTAGGCAATCCCCATTTCAAGTTTCTTAGGAATTTAAACATGATGACATGAATGCAATGCCACTAGTTGCAAACAATTCTAGGGCTGTGACAACTCACCCCCACTAACCAAGAATCTCGGCCCCGAGATTCAAGACGTGAGGTAAGAAGGCAGAGGGGGCACAAACTATCACGGTCTTCACGATTCAGGTAGCACTTCATAAGAACGTTGACATGATCACCATCTTTGTCTCGATGTCTTGCCTTGGGAACTACATCCAACATGACAACGAGAAGAAAGGAGGGGATTTTAGAAGAATCGATCTTCTTGAGGTTCGAACAATTTAGGATCATCTTAATGATCACAAGATCAACTCACAGGATGAGACATAGAAACGTCTCTGGAGCTGAGAATTAAGGCATGCATCAGGAGCGACAGAAGAAGAAATTCGACAAGGGTTTCAAAGTAGCGAGGGAAATTGCCATGACTCCAAAACGGGGCACCTCAGGTAAGGTGACTCGAAGAACTATTCCCTTAAGTGGCAAAAAGAATTACTTTTGATCCATAGATCATTGAGACTCTTCATACCAGCTTAAGGCAATTTACAATTGATCGTCTGAAAGAGCTCGAAGGAATGACATACTCGGACTAGAATGGATGATGTGGTCTACCTTGTTGAAGACAACACAATGGATGACTTTTGCTTATCATCGGAAATGGATGGGACCCATGGTAGGACCACTTTGAAGATGATCCTGGACAACAACTGCTGAGAAGGGCAGCCCATGGAAAATTGGCACGATGGGATGCAAGCTGGGAACATAATGCAAATGTTGGGAATGTTCCAACCATCATATCTGTCTGAGATTCAGATCTGGTTAGAAGCAGGATACTTCAGACTCACATGTCTGAAAGAAAAGTTGCAACACAAATCGATGAGATAACGTTGCAAGATTCTCGGGATATGAACTACGATAGCAAGCTCCAAAACATGAGCTGGTTCTGCTACATACATGTGAGCATGTTGTCCAAGACAAGAATGACCACATAGTAGTCTTATCATAAAACACTACCGAAGTTCGTGGGGAACCATCATCGAGGATATCAAGTCTTTACGCAAGTCCATGGATTAGATCCCAAGCATAGACTTCTTTTCCTTGAACAAGTCAATCGGTGGCTTGGTGTGCTAGGAATACATATAGAATGAAGGTTGCAAGTCTCCAGACTACGTAATACTTCATGCGTATGCATGACTGATTTGGGATGATTCCAAAGGAAACAAAACAAACCTTTCTCAAATTCATGGCGGCAACTTACACCTAAAGCACATGAATTTGAGGAAGTCACTTCTTCCATCCAAGCATAGGCTTCATGAACGGCACACGAAGACATTGCTTACAAAGTTTCCAACGCTAGGTTGATGTTCAACATGAATCATGGGGGAGACAAAATGCTACTGATGGGCTCAACAGAACTCATCGGAATTTCCATATCAATCGACTTCCACCATCATGTGAACACGGTGATAGCATTGGTCGCACCAAAAGATGTAATGGTGTATGCTCGAGGGATCAACCACGAGTAAGACAACATTACGAACATCGTTGGTTCTGATTTGACTTGACGATAGCCCATACTCGAGTCAAAGTTTGGACAAGACAATAGATTCAACAAATGATCACAGGGACCATTCGATGAAGATATCATCTTTCTTTAACACACACTACACAAGAATATCCCTTTGGAACGAACTAAGTAGGCAAGCTTTTATCTTCCAACTCTCCAAGTTGTTGTTTGGCTTAACCAACTAGCTCGTGGGTATCCAACATGCATTCTTGGAGAATGGGTGGTTTGGAGGAAAACCAACATGATCACGAACTCAACATAGCGGTCAGTGACAACTCGGTGATACTTCCGAGAAGATATTCGGAACATCACGAACCACCGATATATTACTAAGATCGAGAACAATCTTGCTTTTCAGGGCAAGACGATATGATCAAATGAGCGAGGACTTGACAAGATCCTAACTCATCAATCGAAGTGCGCACCAGGAAAATGGACGAGGTGGCACGATCAACCTTAGGGTGATGATTTAACAATCAACACGCTAAGAATGAGAATATTGTCCATTAACTACCAAGCAACATTGTTGATAGGAGTATAAATTTCACACATCATGGTTCACTTGTCGGCATTCCGGTTGTGACAACACGGGACCGAGGAATGAACGATGATGGCGAGAGTATCACTGCATCAAGAATTCATAAGAGAAGGTGCAATTCTCATGACGTTTCTGGCATAAAGTGGGTAATACTTCAGGATAGAACAGAATCAAAAGCTTGATTGCATTTGATCTACGGATTACAACTGCTTTGACCCAATCCTGGATATGGATGAGGTACTGGAGTTTGTTCCTCCTAGTCATTCCGGAATAGAATGGCTTGATGGACCACAAGAATAATAGGCATCGATGAACACGAATGCACAATTACTCCTGACTATCAATTGATAGACGAAGGTCGGAATACAACCGAAGAGGGACAACTCAAAGGAACATATAACTTTTTGAGTTGTGGAGGCATGGATTAGTATGTCGAGCAAAGTTCAACATTTCTTCCGAATAACCCATGCGGAAAGATAGAACTGGCAGAGTCACAATATAGAATGGAGAACTCATCGAGAGCACTCTTGTTTGTGACCTTTTGGTTTAAAGGAACTCCCGCCAAGGATGGTTCATGGTATGTAGAAGAATGAGATACCACGGACCTCGAGGACTATCGCAAGGTTACTAATATCCTAAAGGAACTAGCAAATACTAACAACATGAAGTAGGGTGAATCTCGGGTTCAAGAACCCGTGAATAGAATGCCTACTAACTAAATTGCATCACGGGATGCTTTTCGAGAATGATGGCCGTAATCATCACATCGGGAACACAAAACACGGCTATATTGCTAGGTGATACTCTAAGACACCTAGGGTCATAATAATAACTCCAACATATATGTCGAGGCAATAGAGTACCTCGACTGACTGGTTAGTGTGCTTATTCTGACCAAAAGGACATCGGAATAAAAAGAAAGGATTTGCAATGCATCAGACTATTTAGAGACCTGGGATGACTCGGACAGCATAACAGCTGTAATTGCTCAAAAAGATTTGAGACATCATGCAAAATGGTGGCATAACCACTCTACAACATCATAACAAGATTCCGAGATCAACAGTTTAACATACGTAAGTAGTAAAAACTAAACTGGGGCTTAAAACCAACAATCTTAAAGGTCTATGGATTAGTAACACGTCATCCTGATAGATAGATGAGAAGCCTAGTTCTTAAACCCCGTAGAAGAGAAGAGGTTGACTCAGATCAGAAGGCCATGAGGTATAAGGAGTAAAAAGAGCCTTACGTTCTCTTTCTCAATCAATTCCCTTACATAACTAAAGCATTTCTAGACACAACTTCGACCAGTTTGGCTTGGTAATCCTACAGGCAGCCAGGCTCTGATACCAAAGGTGTCAGGACCCCGATTCCAAGTCACATCGATCTAGCCGGTAACACCTCATATTACTTTGCGGCATCACGCACGGTATTCCCACGATGTCGCCTTACCATGGCCCGGGACCGTTTGCGCCTTTTGGCTCACGTATATGACAGTGTCGCTAGCATCCATATGACAGAGAACCCGGGCCGACATGGCTAGTCGTGAACCCAAAGTGGCACTAACCCATGGGGACAGGCATACATGAATCACATCGAGCATGTCGGTCATCAACGTTGTGACGCCCCCGATTCAATCGTACACTAATCATACACGCAAACGTGTACGATCAAGATCAGGGACTCACGGGAAGATATCACAACACAACTCTAACAATAAAATAAGTCATACAAGCATCATAATACAAGCCAGGGGCCTCGAGGGCTCGAATACAAGTGCTCGATCATAGACGAGTCAGCGGAAGCAACAATATCTGAGTACGCACATAAGTTAAACAAGTTGCCATAAGATGGCTAGCGTAAACCGGGATACAGATCGAAGAGGCACGGGCCTCCCGCTCGATCCTCCTAACTACTCACGGTCGTCGCTGAGGTGCACGTAGTAGTAGGCGCCCAAAGGTAGTAGTCGCCATCGACGGTGGCGTCGCCCTGGCTCCATCGTCTGCTGCAGCAATCGGGTAAAGAAAGGGGAAAAGGGGATCAAGGCAACCGTGAGTACTCATCCAAAGTACTCGCAAGCAAGGAGCTACACTACATATGCATGGATATATGTGTAAAGGGCCATATCGGTGACCGAATCGCAGAATGCCGTAATAAGAGGGGATAGCTAATCCGCCGAAGACTACGCTCGCAGCCTCCGCCTGCAAAGATGTAGAAGGGAGTAGACTGAAGTCCTCCAAGTAGCATCGCAGAGCATAATCCTACCCGGCGATCCCCTCCTCGTAACCCTGATAGAAAGCGACCACCGAGTTGTATCTGGCACTTCGAAGGGTGTGTTTTATTAAGTATCCGGTTCTAGTTGTCATAAGGTCAAGGTACAACTCCAAGTCGTCCCCTGCATCAAGATCACGGCTATTCAATACATTAACTTCACCGCAGGGTGCACCACATAACCCAACACGCTTGATCCCATTTGGCCGGACACACTTTTACGGGTCATGCCCGCCGGAAGATCAACACGCCGCAGCCCGACCTAGGCCAACAGAGCGGTTAGCACGCCGGTTCAAACCTAAGCGCCCAGGGTCTGGGGCCCATCGCCTTAGCACACTCGCACGCTGTTAACGCCGCCGGAAGCGCACCTAGCAACCTCCATTACAAAGGAAGTCACGCGACGCGGTCCAATCTGGCGCCAAGGCCGCTTCGGGCCGACGTCATGAAGGCTTCGGCCGATACCACGCCGCCGAAAGTGCCCATATCTTTCCCACGTAGTTGGTTAGTGCGTATAGACCAAATGGCCGCACTCATATCAAATACCAAGATCTCGTTAAGCGTGTTAAGTATCCGCGAACGCCCGAACAGGCCAGGCCCACCTCCCTCCTAGGCGGTCTCAACCTGCCTGCCGCTCCGCCACAAAGATCCATCCAGAGGGCCGTCGGGACAAATGTCCTTTCAGCCCCAATCCGTGAATCACTCATGGTGCTCCACAAGCCGACCCGACTTTAGTCACCACAAGTATCATGTATAAGTATAAGTATATACCCGTGATCACCTCCCGAGTGATCACGGCCCGATAGTATAGCACAGCAGACGGACAAGAATGTAGGGCCATAGATGGAATACTAGCATCCTATACTAAGCAGTAGGATAGCAGGTCAAGGTAACAACAGTAGTAGCAAGGACAAAGCTATGCAAAGAAGATAGGTGTAATCGAAAGCAAGAATATGCTAGACTACTCTAATGCAAGTAGTATAGAGAAGAGTAGGCGATATCCGATGATCAAAGGGGGCTTGCACTGATTGCTCCGGCAAGAGAGAGGGTCGTCGGTGGCGTAGTCGCACCACATGGGCATCGGCAATGGTCTCGAGTCTACCGGAAAGGAGTAACATGAGGGGGAACACAATAAATAACAGAGCAATCAAATGTAACACAAAGCAAGACGCTGCAATACGTTGTGCTAGGGGTGACCTAACGTAGGGATAGGCGATACCAGTGAAGGGGTAAACATCCGGGAAAGTATCCCCGGTATTCCGTGTTATCTGACAGATGAACCGGAGGTGAAATGTTGCAGGTTCACTATGCTAGGGACGTGTGGCGATTTAACGGGTTCAGATCCGGATTCGCCTCGCCGCTCGAGCAACTTTCATGTACAAAGTTTTTCATCCGAAGTTACGGGTTATTTTATATTAATTTTCAAAGATTTAAACATTTCGAATTACTATTAATTAATTTAATCCGAAAATCACTTAATGCTAAATGCTAGGTGTACATACGTAAAGTGTACACAACATTGTGCCACACAACCTGCTAGTCGGGCCAGGGGGCCAGTTGACTCAGTCAAAGGTCTAGTCGTGATCAATTAGGTTGACTGTTGACGTGTCAAGTCGAGTGGAACCGAGGTGTCATACTCTGTTTATCTACTCAAATCATTAATGTTAATTAGATTAGTTAACAGGATTAATTAAGTTAATTAATTATCTTAATTAATTAATTTAATTTCATTATTATTATTATTATTAATCTTAATTATTATTATTATTTTGTTCTCTGGGCGTGGGGCCCTGTTGTCAATGGCACAGGGGGTAAACAGCTACCGGGTGTGGGTGCACTGGCGCCTGGACCGGGCGCTGGCCCGGACTGGCCGGTGCCCACTGACGAGGGGGACGGCCGCTGGCGCCGGGCGCCGACGTGGCAAGTGGAGAGGCTACCAGCGGGCTGGTGATGCGGCGGCTCGGGGCAGTGGCTGTGGACGGGTGGAGCAATGGTCAAGAGGGGGGACAGGTGGCGCGCGGGCAGCCGCGATCCACAGCGGCAGAGAGCAGGGGCTGCGCGAACAAGTGCTCATGAGGGACGCTGGCCAGCGGCCAACACGGTGGAGTCGAGGCGCGGGCGCGATGCCCATAGTAGGAGGAGGGGAGAGGCTCACAGCGGGGAGTAGGGGAGTGGCAGTGGGGGTTGAGGAGGAGGGCGGGGACGCATCGCCGGCGAGGAGGAGACGGGCGGCGAGCTCCGAGCGGCGGCATCGGAGGTGATGGTGGTGTGGGGGTTCGGCGACGGGGTTGCTCTGGGTCCTCGTCTGTGTGGGGCCAGCCGGCCGGCCGTGTGCACAAGCAAGGTCGAGGCGGTCTGTGGCCAAGCAGCAGTCTTCAGGGCTAGCGCCCTCGATCCGGATCGGGGAGGCGGAGGAGCGATGGGAGTGGGTGTCGTGGGGAGTGGGGTTCGGTTGGGTTAGGGTTTGGAGTGAGAGGGATATGGGAGTGGCCGGCTGGTGGGCGGTTGGGCAGATGGGTGGGATCCGGTCTTGTGGCACTGGTTGGCCACAAGCCAGCTGGGCCGAGGCCTAGAGGGGGGTTCCTTTCTATTTTTATTTTTTTGTATTATTTCTTTTCTGTTTTCTTTTAGTTTTTTTTATCTATTTTAGTTTTGTAAAATATTTTAGTAGTACCTAAATTAGCTCTACTAATTACACCACTGCCATAAAAAGTTTAAACCTCAATTAAAATGGTTTAATATTTTATAATTAATAAAAGGCATTTATCTAATTGTTTTTTACTCTTTGTTTTATTTAGTTTAGTGCATTTAATTATTTTATAAAAATGTGGCTTCTCCACCATAATTACCTAGGCAATATTTGGCTCACTCCGAACATTTTAGTTTTAATAATTGAAAACTTTTATTGTTTGCGTGATTTTGAATTTGAATCGGTTTGAACTAACTCGAGATTAGCAACTATAATCGAGGTGACGTGGCATCACTAGCAGAGGATCACTGTAGCTTAATTACCCGGGCGTCACAATTCTCCTCCACTACAAGAAATCTTGTCCCGAGATTTAAGAGGGGGACTAAGGGGGAAGGTCTGGTTACGAAATCCTAACGAATCTTCTCAGTCTTGGTTGCTCTTCTGGAAGAGGTCGATCCATTACATTGACATCTTCATTTCTCTGCTTCAGGTCATCATGGTGATGTCGTCCTTTTCTTCAGGAACTCCAACGTACTTACGAATAGGTAAGGGGCAGCTTGACTACGACAGAATGCTTGTGAGGGAAACAATCTGGGGGTTAACCCATGAATGAGCATAAGATTATCTCTCGAGTTGAACATATAAAATACCTCGAGAGTACGGTACGAAGGTACAATAAGAGGTTCCAAGCGGATAGATAGTTTCTCGAAGTCTGAACCAGAGTGAGAAAGGGGTTCAGAGTAGCGAGAGTAAGTATTAAGGTCACGATACGTAATAGAGCACTAGGAAGGTGGCTCATGAATTACACACGAAACCAAGAGTAAGGGATAACTTTGTCAACAAGGTGTACAGGAGAGTCGTTTCGATCCTGTGGGAACTGGGTTATGGGCCCACCATGTGGGTTAAAAGCGGGAAGAAGGCGGAGACGTCTTGCATGATCATGTAAGCAAGGCATGTCGTAGAATAACTGTCGCTTATGTCGGCAACTTCGGTACCAAGGGCGAGGGACGAAGAGAACCAATTCCTGCCGTTGAACGAGGCGGACCAATAGGCAAAGTTCTTATCCATCGGTGGTTACCGGAATGTTTTCAACAATAGTAACAGGGTCTTGCTGACAGAGTTGTACACCGAGGTGTTTACATAAGCAGGAGAATATTACTGCTTAGATCATATAGATCACAAGAAAGGTTAAACAAAACAATGGAAAGGAAATGTGATCAACAGATTAAACAGAACAACGTAAGGAAAATGTGTTTAAACACATATTTCAGGGGTATATCCTTTCCAAGGGCAAATAGAGCATGATATCCATGACAGGATATAAAGTAGAAAACCCTTTTAGGTACGGGGAGAGAAATTTCATGACATTACCCATACAGCGGTGTTTGGATAATTGAGCAGGAAACATTTAGCATTGGGCTTCAAATGTTCTTATTGAAAATCGGAGTACCACAGGCATGCTTCGAGATAGCATTGACATGTTCATCAGGTGAAGATCAGACTTTGGATACACGAAGGATTCATCAGGAACAACTTTAGAATAAGTCTTACCATTTCCTCATGGAAGAATGGATAGCCTTGCTAACAAGGAAACTATAACAATAGGTCCTCCGGCCAGGTGTACTAGGCATGACACCACCTTACCGGGTCATATAACGACCAATGTTATAACTCTTGAAAATATGTTCCAACCATCATATCTGACCGAGATTCAGATCTGATTGGTGTCAGGTATGGGAGCAAGTTCCGAAACAAGAGCTCATCATTAAATCAAGGAGAGGATGAGGAGGTGGCTGATGGACTCAGCGACAACTCATCGAGATTTCCAAAAAGATGTATTTCCACAATTATGTGAACATGGAGATATCATTTGTCAGATCAGATGATATAATGATTTATGCTCGAGCAAAACATACATATTTAAACATTGGTTGCAAGTTGCACCCGAAATATGGGCTCGATAGCATGATCAAGGTTATAATGGTAATTCGATAACCATTGGTCTAAGAATGAACTGTCGATCATTAACTTCAAAGCATTAGGGTTGCCAGAAGTACAGAATCCAAACAACACCGTTCACTTGTTGGTACCCCGGTTAGAATCAACACGGGAACTAGAAAGAATGGTGATGGTGAGAAGTATTACTTGCATCAATAATTCATAAGAGGTGGTCAAAGTCTCATGACCTTCTTGACAAGACAGATGGTAATACTCCAAGGTAAAGAAGAACAATTTTTGGATAGCACGAAACTCAAGGTACAACACAAAACAAGAACAAGTTTTGTGTTGGAGGAATGCAATAATGTTGTCGGTGTTAACCCAAATCATCGAGGGGGCAAGCATGGAATTTCTCATCAGGAACTCAATGTACGACTCGAAAGAAGTTAGAATGTTGGCGATGATCATGACACATTTATCGAGAGGTTTCGAGAAGATGTAATCGATCGGCGATAACAACAAGTCAAAGGAATTATGAAGCAAAAGGTTATTGGAACCATGCGTACGACACAAACTCAAAATCAAGCTTGTTGTCCAAAGCGAAATGATATGATGAGGAAGATCGACGTAAGCTTAGCTCATCATCAAAATTATGCTCTGGGAAGAGGACCAGGTAGCACAGTTAAAATCGTACGACAAGGATATAGCCAAGCAGCTAGGAATGACGTGATTGAGTTCAAACTTCGTAAGTAATGAAGGTTACCAAGAGTTGCTTAATCGCGATCACGGACTCGAGTCGATTATCGGTGTCTTTGAGTGCTAAATAACTCGAGCCCGTGAAAAATTGGAATCAATGAGAATGTAGCACTTGATGAAGAACTCATAAGAAGTTATGCGATTCGTGATAATGTTGAGATACTAGGGGGGTAATACTCGACGACAAATCAAAGTAGAGGTTGAATTTGGGGTATTACCAGAGAAGACAAGTTCTTAAACTTGCACGAGAAATGGTATTTAAAGGAGAACATGGTCGGAAACCACGATCATAAAGGATCAATCCACGGATACAAGATGAACTTATAACAAGGGGGTAATTACTTTTACGAGCAGCTTCCATGATAAGTTATACATCATGTCCATGGGCATGAACGCAAGGTCAAGGTCGACTCCCACTTCTTCAATGTATAACCTCCCATTCACTTCTCGCTTTGATAAAGGCATTAGTGTTGAAAGTTTTACGGTGAAATACCGTAAGAGTATGACTCGTGAAAACTTCCGAGTTCACACATATAAAGGAAGGCAAAGGTTCAACCCGTCGAGGTATCATGGAAACATATACCACAAGCTTCAATAGTAAATACCACCAGCTCGAAAGCAGAGCATGGTTGGTCAATCAGAGGGTAGGATTTACCAATGGAGAAAGAACTTCCAAAGTGATTGAATATGAAGGACGATGTCGGATGAAATCCAACAATGGATCGGGCGATCTGCAACGGAGCTGATGTGAGTATCGGTACTCCAGAAAGAATGCACGAGCATCATATTATAGAACATTGGAATAATTTGATGCTTATCTAACAAAGGAATTATGATTTCCAAAACAAAGGATCAGAAGCAGACGCTCTGATCAAGGATGGATAAGTTGGATAGACCAGAGGCAAAATTGACGTCAAATAGTTTGGTCGAGAACCAGCTCATGTTCAAAATGACGTCTGAGCCGGAAAGATAATTTAGAAGGGTTGATAGATGATTGTGTGCATTCGCACATGCTGAATCAAAGGATCAAAATGACGGTGTCAAAAGATACTAGTGAATATTGCTAGTGATATGGGAGCATCCATAATGTAAGCATATAAGTATTTGCCGAGCAATAGTTTGAAGAGGATGCTCACAAGGTCGGATAGTATTTCAGAGTATCTTATGAAGCATCTGAACAATCGGAGATGAACAAATACTCCAAATGCAGGAATTTTCAATAGGGATATTCATGTGGTAAAGAACTGCAAGGCGATGGCTTAAAGGATTTTCGAACAACAAAGAGTATTTGGGACATCTTGTAATAACAAGATCAACGGGAATGATTGTATGAATGGCAAGTGTAAGCAGTTTTTCATAGGGGTTGACGGTGGAAGGAAATCGCAAATGCGATGGCACAAAGACTCGAGAGAACATCGTAGAGTAACTTCGGAATCTTCTAGTGCAGCAGGCAATCATCTGAAGTAAGGGGCTCTCCGGGAGAAAGTATTATCGAGAACCTAAAGTTAGTTTTGTTTTTAGCAAAATCATTTAACCCGAATAGAAGAGAGCTCGAGTCCCGAGTATAGGCGAGGAGTAAAAGATCCTAATACCACCCAATGGCGACGTGGGCCCATGGGCCGCACAGCCATGTTATTAAAGGTTTTGTAAAGTCTAGACTCGACTTCGGCCAAGGAGTTGGAAGGGGGATTCCTACACGCAGTCGGCTCTGATACCAACTTGTGACGCCCCCGATTCAATCATACACTAATCATACACGCATAACGGTATGCGATCAAGATCGAGGACTCACGGGAAGATATCACAACACAACTCTAAAAATAAAATAAGTCATACAAGCATCATAATACAAGCGAGGGGCCTCGAGGGCTCGAATACAAGTGCTCGATCATAGACGAAGTCGTGGAAGCAACAATATCTGAAAGTACGCATATAAGTTAAACAAGTTGCCATAAGATGGCTAGCGTAAACTGGGATACAGATCGAAGAGGCACAGCCTCTGCCTGTATCCTCCTAACTACTCCTGAGTAAATCGTCGTGAGGCTGCACGTAATAGTAGGCGCCTCCGGTGTAGTAGTCGCCATCGACGGTGGCGTCGCTCACAGGCTCCATCAGTTTGCAGCAATCGGGTAAAGAAAGGGGAAAAGGGGATCAAGGCAACCGTGAGTACTCATCCAAAGTACTCGCAAGCAAGGAGCTACACTACATATGCATGGATATATGTGTAAAGGGCCATATCGGTGGGACTGAAGCTGAGAATGCCGTAATAAGAGGGGATAGCTAATCATGTCAAGACTACGCTTCGCAGCCTCCGTCTTGCAAAGATGTAGAAGAGAGTAGATCAAGTCCTCCAAGTAGCATCGCATAGCATAATCCTACCGGCGATCCCTCCTCGTAACCACGATGAAAGCGACCACCGGGTTGTATCGGGACTTGGAAGGGTGTGTTTTATTAAGTATCTGGTTCTAGTTGTCATAAGGTCAAGGTACAACTCCAAGTCGTCACATTCTTACCAAGATCACGGCTATTCAATAGATTAACTTCCCTGCAGGGTGCACCACATAACCCAACACGCTTGATCCCATTTGGCGGACACACTTTCTCGGGTCATGCCCGCCGGAAGATCAACACGCCGCAGCCCGACCTAGGCCAACAGAAGCGGCCAAGACGCCGGTGAAACCTAAGCGCCAGGGTCTGGGCCCATCGCCTAGCACACACCGCACGCTATGAACGCGCCGAAAGCGCACCTAGCAACCTCCATTACAAAGGAAGTCACGTTACGCGGTCCAATCTGGCCAGCTGTCGATTCTTGGCGTCATGAAGGCTTCGGCTGATACCATGACGCCGAGTGCCCATATCTTTCCCACGTAGTTGGTTAGTGCATATAGACCAAATGGCCAGACTCAGATCAAATACTAAGATCTCGTTAAGCGTGTTAAGTATCCACGAACGTCGAACAGGGCCAGGCCCACCTCTCTCCTAGGCGGTCTCAACCTGCCTTGTCGCTCCGCCACAAAGATCCATCCAGAGGGCCGTCGGGACAAAGGTCCTTTCAGCCCCCAATCCGTGAATCACTCGCGGGTGCTCCACAAGCCGACCCGACTTTAGTCACCACAAGTATCATGTATAAGTATAAGTATATACCCGTGATCACCTCCCGAGTGATCACGGCCCGATAATATATAGCACACCGCACGGACAAGAATGTAGGGCCATAGATGGAATACTAGCATCCTACACTAAGCGAGAGGATAGCGGTAAAGGTAACAACAAAGTAGTAGCAAGGACAAAGCTATGCAAAGAAGATAGGTGTAATCGAAAAGCGATAACATGCTACACTACTCTAATGCAAGCAGATAGAGAAGAGTAGGCGATATCTGGTGATCAAAGGGGCTTGCACGATTGCTCAGCAAGAGAGAGGGGTCGGTGGCGTAAGTCGACCACAGGGCATCAACAATGTCTCGGAGTCTACGGAAAGGAGTAATGAGAGGGGAACACAATAAATAACAGAGCAATCAAATGTAACACAAAGCAGGACGCGCAATACGTTGTGCTAGGGGTGACCTAACGTAGGGATAGGCGATACCGTGAAGGGGGAAACATCCGGAAAGTATCCCGGTGTTCCGTGTTTTCAGACGAGATGAACCGGAGGTGAAATGTTGCAGTTCACTATGCTAGGGACGCGTGGCGGATTTAACGGGCTGCGTATCCGGATTCGTCTCGTCGTCTTGAGCAACTTTCATGTACAAAGTTTTTAATCCGAAGTTACGGATTATTTTATATTAATTTTCAAAGATTTAAACATTTCAAATTATTATTAATTAATTTAATCCGAAAATCACTTAATGTTAAATGCTAGGTGTAGATGTAAAGTGTACACAACATTGTGCCACACAACCTGCTAGTGGGGCCAGGGGCCGATTGACTCGATCAAAGGTCCGGTCGGCGATCAATTAGGTTGACTGTTGACCAGGTCAAGCTGACAGGTGGGACCCAGGTGTCATACTCTGTTTATCTAATCAAATCATTAAGGTTAATTAGATTAGTTAACAGGATTAATTAAGTTAATTAATTATCTTAATTAATTAATTTAATTTCATTATTATTATTATTATTAATCTTAATTATTATTATTTTTTTGTTCTCTGGGCGTGGGGCCCTGTTTTCAATGGCACAGGGGGTAAACAACTACCGGGTGTGGTTGCACTTTGGCGCTGGACCGGTAGCGCCTGACTGGCGCGCTGGCTGATCGGTGCCACGAGGGCGACACCGGCTGGCGGCGCCGGCAGCGCCGATGGCGAAGAGGCCATGGCGAGCGCAATGTGGTGATGCGGGCTCAGGCTGTGGCGAGGTGGAGCAATGGAAGCGGTAGAGGGGGAGGGCGACAGTGGGCATGGGCAGCCGCGATCCACAGCCGAGAGAGCTAGCGCGCCAGTGCTTTCATGAGGGACGCTTTGGCGGCCAACACGGGAGTCGGCTGGCGCGATGCCCGTAGTAGGAGGAGGGGAGAGGCTCACAGCGGGGAGTAGGGGAGTGGCAGTGGGGGGTGAGGAGGAGGGCGGGGACGCGTCACCGGCGAGGCGGAGACGGGCGGCGAGCACAGCAGCATCGGAGGTGATGGTGGTGTGGGGTTCGGGCGACGTGAGTTGCTCAGGTCCTCGTCTTGTGGCCAACCAGTGGCGGCCACAAGGCCGAGGCGACGGGGTCAGGGGCGGTGCGGCGGCGGCGACACGGTCTTCAGGGGCTAGCGCCCCCGATCCAGATCAGGGGGGGAGCGAGAGGAACGAGGGGGAGTGGGTGTCGTGGGGGGGGGAAGTGGGGTTCGGTTGGGTTAGGGCTTGGAGTGAGACGGGGATATGGGGAGTGGCCGGCTGGTGGCGGTTGGGCCGGATGGGTGGGATCCGGTCTTGGCCACTGGTTGGCCACAAGCAATGGCCGAGGCCTAGAGGGGGTCCCTTTCTAATTTTATTTTTTTGTATTATTTCTTTTCTGTTTTCTTTTAGTTTTTTTATGTATTTTAGTTTTGTAAAATATTTTAGTAGTACCTAAATTAGCTCTACTAATTACACCACTGCCACAAAAAGTTTAAACCTCAATTAAAATGGTTTAATATTTTATAATTAATAAAAGGCATTTATCTAATTGTTTTTGCTACTGTTTTATTTAGTTTAGTGCATTTAATTATTTTATAAAAAATGTGGCTTCTCCACCATAATTACCTAGGCAATATTTGGCTCACTCCGAACATTTTAGTTTTAATAATTGAAAACTTTTATTGTTTGCGTGATTTTGAATTTGAATCGGTTTGAACTAACTCGAGATTAGCAACTATAATCGAGGTGACGTGGCATCACTAGCGAGAGGATCACTTGTAGCTTAATTACCCAAGGCGTCACAATTCTCCTCCACTACAAGAAATCTTGTCCCGAGATTTAAGAGGGGGACTAAGGGGAAGGTCCTGTTACGTAAATCCTAACGAATCTTCTCGGTCTTGGTTGCTCTTACGGAAGAGGTCGATCCATTACATTGACATCTTCATTTCTCTCGCTTGTGTCATCATGGTGATGTCGCCCTTTTCTTCGTGAACTCCAACGTACTTACGAATAGGTAAGGGGCAGCTTGACTACGACAGAATGCTTGTGAGGGAAACAATCTGGGGGTTAACCCATGAATGAGCATAAGATTATCTCTCGAGTTGAACATATAAAATACCTCGAGAGTAAGGTACGAAGGTACAATAAGAGGTTCCAAGCGGATAGATAGTTGCTCGAAGTTTGAAACAGAGTGAGAAAGGGTTTCAGAGTAGCGAGAGTAAGTATTGCGTCTGATACCAGAATAGAGCACTAGGAAGGTGGCTCATGAATTACACACGAAACCAAGAGTAAGGGATAACTTTGTCAACAAGGTGTACAGGAGAGTCAGGTTTCGATCCTGTGGAACTGTGGGTTATGGGCCCACCATGTGGGTTAAAAGCAGGAAGGGCGGAGACGTCTTGCATGATCATGTAAGCAAGGCATGTCAGAGAATAACCTGTCAGTTATGTCGGCAACTTCGGTACCAAGGGCGAGGGACGAAGAGAACCAATTCACCTTTCGTTGAACGAGGCGGACCAATAGGCAAAGTTCTTATCCATCGGTGGTTACCGGAATGTTTTCAACAATAGTAACAGGTCTTCTTGTGAGTTGTACACCGAGGTGTTTACATAAGCAGGAGAATATTACTGCTTAGATCATATAGATCACAAGAAAGGTTAAACAAAACAATGGAAAGGAAATGTGATCAACAGATTAAACAGAACAACGTAAGGAAAATGTGTTTAAACACATATTTCAGGGGTATATCCTTTCCAAGGGCAATAGAGCATGATATCCATGACGGGATATAAAGTAGAAAACCCTTTTAGGTAATGGGAGAGAAATTTCATGACATTACCCATACAATTGTTCGGATAATTGAGCAGGAAACATTTAGCATTGGGCTTCAAATGTTCTTATTGAAAATCGGAGTACCACAGGCATGCTTCGAGATAGCATTGACATGGTCATCAGGTGAAGATCAGACTTTGGATACACGAAGGATTCATCAGGAACAACTTTAGAATAAGTCTTACCATTTCCTCATGGAAGAATGGATAGCCTTGCTAACAAGGAAACTATAACAATAGGTCCTCCGGCCAGGTGTACTAGGCATGACACCACCTTACCGGGTCATATAACGACCAATGTTATAACTCTTGAAAATATGTTCCAACCATCATATCGACCGAGATTCAGATCTGATTGGTGTCGTATGGGAGCAAGTTAAAACAAGAGCTCATCATTAAATCAAGGAGAGGATGAGGAGGTGGCTGATGGACTCAAATGACAACTCATCGAGATTTCCAAAAAGATGTATTTCCACAATTATGTGAACATGGAGATATCATTTGTCAGATCAGATGATATAATGATTTATGCTCGAGCAAAACATACATATTTAAACATTGGTTGCAAGTTGCACCCAAAATATGGGCTCCATAGCATGATCAAGGTTATAATGGTAATTCGATAACCATTGGTCTAAGAATGAACTGTCGATCATTAACTTCAAAGCATTAGGGTTGCCAGAAGTACAGAATCCAAACAACACCGTTCACTTGTTGGTACCCGGTTAGAATCAACACGGAACTAGAAAGAATGGTGATGGTGAGAAGTATTACTTGCATCAATAATTCATAAGAGGTGGTCAAAGTCTCATGACCTTCTTGACAAGACAGATGGTAATACTCCAAGGTAAAGAAGAACAATTTTTGGATAGCACGAAACTCAAGGTACAACACAAAACAAGAACAAGTTTTGTGTTGGAGGGAATGCAATAATGTTGTCGGTGTTAACCCAAATCATCGAGGGGGCAAGCATGGAATTTCTCATCAGGAACTCAATGTACGACTCGGAAGAAGTTAGAATGTTGGCGATGATCATGACACATTTATCGAGAGGTTTCGAGAAGATGTAATCGATCGGCGATAACAACAAGTCAAAGGAATTATGAAGCAAAAGGTTATTGGAACCATGCGTATGACACAAACTCAAAATCAAGCTTGTTGTCCAAAGCGAAATGATATGATGAGGAAGATCGACGTAAGCTTAGCTCATCATCAAAAATTATGCTCTGGGAAGAGGACCAGGTAGCACAGTTAAAATCGGCACGACAAGGATATAGCCAAGCAGGCTAGGAATGACGTGATTGAGTTCAAACTCGTAAGTAATGAAGGTTACCAAGAGTTGCTTAATCGCGATGCGGACTCGAGTCAGTTATCGGTGTCTTTGAGTGCTAAATAACTCAGAGCCCGTGAAAAATTGGAATCAATGAGAATGTAGCACTTGATGAAGAACTCATAAGAAGTTATGTAGTTCCGTGATAATCTTGAGATACTAGGGGGGGGGGGGTAATACTCGACGACAAATCAAAGTAGAGGTTGGACTGGGGTATTACCCTGTAGAAGACAAGTTCTTAAACTTGCACGAGAAATGGTATTTAAAGGAGAACATGGTCGGAAACCACGATCATAAAGGATCAAACCACGGATACAAGATGAACTTATAACAAGGGGGTAATTACTTTTACGAGCAGCTTCCATGATAAGTTATACATCGTGTCCATGGGCATGAACGCAAGGTCAAGGTCGACTCCCACTTCTTCAATGTATAACCTCCCATTCACTTCTCGCTTTGATAAAGGCATTAGTGTTGAAAGTTTTACCTGGTGAAATACCAGAAGAGTATGACTCGTGAAAACTTCCGAGTTCACACATATAAAGGAAGGCAAAGGTTCAACCCGTCAGGTATCATGGAAACATATACCACAAGCTTCAATAGTAAATACCACCAGCTCGAAAGCGAGCATGGTTGGTCAATCGAGGGTAGGATTTACCAATGGAGAAAGAACTTCCAAAGTGATTGAATATGAAGGACGGCGATGTCGGATGAAATCCAACAATGGATCGGGCGATGCAACGGAGTCGATGTGAGTATCGGTACTCGAGAAAGAATGCACGAGCATCATATTATAGAACATTGGAATAATTTGATGCTTAGCTAACAAAGGAATTATGATTTCCAAAACAAAGGATCGAGCGACGCCTCGATCAAGGATGGATAAGTTGGATAGACCGGAGGCAAAATTGACGTCAAATAGTTTGGTGAGAACCGACTCATGTTCAAAATGATGTCCGAGCCGGAAAGATAATTTAGAAGGGTTGATAGATGATTGTGTGCATTCGCACACACATGCCTTTGAATCAAAGGATCAAAATGACGGTGTCAAAAGATACTAGTGAATATTGCTAGTGATATGGGAGCATCCATAATGTAAGCATATAAGTATTTGCCGAGCAATAGTTTGAAGAGGATGCTCACCAGGTCGGATAGTATTTCAGAGTATCTTATGAAGCATACGAACAACTGGAGATGAACAGATACTCCAAATGCGAGGAATTTTCAATAGGGATATTCATGTGGTAAAGAACTGCAAGGCAGTAAGCTTAAAGGATTTTCGGAACAACAAAGAGTATTTCGGGACATCTTGTAATAACAAGATCAACGGGGAATGATTGTATGAATGGCAAGTGTAAGCAGTTTTTCATAGGGGTTGACGGTGGAAGGAAATCGCAAATGCGATGGCACAAAGACTCGAGAGAACATCGAGAGTAACCCGGAATCTTCTAGTGCAGCGAGGCAATCATCTCAAGTAAGGGCTCTCCGGGAGAAAGTATTATCGAGAAACTAAAGTTAGATATGTTTTTAGCAAAATCATCTAACCCGAATAGAAGAGAGCACAGAGTCCCAGAGGATAGGCGAGGAGTAAAAGATCCTAATACAACCCAATGGCTACGTGGGCCAAAGGGCCGCACAGCCATGTTAGTAAAGGTTTTGTAAAGTCTAGACTCGACTTGACCAAGGAGTTGGAAGGGGATTCCTACAGGCGATCGGCTCGATACCAACTTGTGACGCCCCGATTCAATCAGACACTAATCATACACGCAAACGCAAAACGATCAAGATCGAGGACTCACGGGAAGATATCACAACACAACTCTAAAAATAAAATAAGTCATACAAGCATCATAATACAAGCTGTGGGCCTCGAGGGCTCGAATACAAGTGCTCGATCATAGGCGAGTCGTGGAAGCAACAATATCTGAGTACGTATATAAGTTAAACAAGTTGCCATAAGATGGCTAGCGTAAGCTGGGATCTGGTCGAAGAGGCACGGGCCTCCTGCCAGGATCCTCCTAACTACTCACAGTGGTCGTCGCTGGTGCTGCGTAGTAGTAGGCGCCTCCGATTAGTAGTCGCCATTGACGGTGGCGTCGCTCCTGGGCTCCATCGTCTGGTTGCAGCAATCGGGTAAAGAAAGGGAAAAGGGGATCAAGGCAACCGTGAGTAGTCATCCAAAGTACTGCAAGCAAGGAGCTACACTACATATGCATGGATATATGTGTAAAGGGCCATATCGGTGGGTGAACTGCAGAATGCCGTAATAAGAGGGGATAGCTAATCCCGTCAAGACTACGCTCCGCAGCCTCCGTCTTTGCAAAGATGTAGAAGAGAGTAGACTGAAGTCCTCCAAGTAGCATCGCATAACATAATCCTACCCGTGATCCCTCCTCGTAACCACGATAGAAAGCGACCACCGGGTTGTATCCGCACTTGGAAGGGTGTGTTTTATTAAGTATCCGGTTCTAGTTGTCATAAGGTCAAGGTACAACTCCAAGTCGTCACATTCTCAAGATCACGGCTATTCGAATAGATTAACTTCCCTGCGGTGCACCACATAACCCAACACGGTTGATCCCATTTGGCCGGACACACTTTTCTAGGTCATGCCCGGCCGCGGAAGATCAACACGTCGCAGCCCGACCTAGGCCAACAGAGCGGTCAGCATGCCGGTCTAAACCTAAGCGCCCAGGGTCCGGGGCCCATCGCCTCTTAGCACACCCGCACGCTATAACGCCGGCCGAAGCAAACCTAGCAACCTCCATTACAAAGGAAGTCACGTTACGCGTTCCAATCTGGCGAGCGCCCTCAGTCGCTGACGTCATGAAGGCTTCGGCTGATACCACGACGCCGAGTGCCCATATCTTTTCCACGTAGTTGGTTAGTGCGTATAGACCAAATGGCCAGACTCAGATCAAATACCAAGATCTCGTTAAGCGTGTTAAGTATCCGGGAACGCCGAACAGGGCCAGGCCCACCTCTCTCCTAGGCGGTGTCAACCTGCCCTGTCGCTCCGCCACAAAGATCCCTCCAAAGGGCCGTCGGGACAAAGGTCCTTTCAGCCCCCAATCCGTGAATCACTCGCGGGTGCTCCACAAGCCGACCCGACTTTACTCACCACAAGTATCATGTATAAGTATAAGTACATACCCGTGATCACCTCCCGAGTGATCACAGACCGATAGTATAGCACAACAGACGGACAAGAATGTAGGGCCATAGATGGAATACTAGCATCCTATACTAAGCAGTAGGATAGCAGGTAAAGGTAACAACAGTAGTAGCAAGGACAGGCTATGCAAAGAAGTATAGGTGTAACTGAAAGCGATAACATGCTACACTACTCTAATGCAAGCAAGATAGAGAAGAGTAGGCGATATCCCGGTGATCAAAGGGGCTTGCCCTGATTGCTCCGGGCAAGAGAGAGGGGTCGTCGGTGACGTAGTCGACCACAGGGGCATCATCAGCGGTCTCGGAGTCTACCAGAAAGGAGTAACGGAGGGGGAACACAATAAATAACAGAGCAATCAAATGTAACACAAAGCAAGACGCGGCAATACGTTGTGCTAGGGGTTAGCTAACGTTGGGATAGGCGATACCGGTGAAGGGGGAAACATCCGGGAAAGTATCCCCGGTGTTCCGTGTTTTCGGACAGATGAACCGGAGGTAAAATGTTGCAGGTTCACTATGCTAGGGACGCGTGGCGGACAAACGGGCTATGTATCCGGATTCGTCTCGTCGTTCTGAGCAACTTTCATGTACAAAGTTTTTTCATCCGAGTTACGGATTATTTTATATTAATTTTCAAAGATTTAAACATTTACGAAATTACTATTAATTAATTTAATCCGAAAATCACTTAATGTTAAATGCTAGGTGTACACAGAAAGTGTACACAACATTGTGCCACACAACCTGCTAGTGGGGCCGGGGGGCCGATTGACTCAGTCAAAGGTCCAACAAGTGAATTAGGTTGGATTGGCCGACTGTGTCAAGCTGAGAGGTGGGACCCAGGTGTCATACTCTGTTTATCTAATCAAATCATTAAGGTTAATTAGATTAGTTAACAGGATTAATTAAGTTAATTAATTATCTTAATTAATTAATTTAATTTCATTATTATTATTATTATTAATCTTAATTATTATTATTTTTTTGTTCTCTGGGCATGGGGCCCTGTTGTCAATGGCACAGGGGGTAAACAGCTACCGGGTGTGGGTGCACTCACCGACCTGGCGCGCAAGCGCCCGGATCGGGCGCCGCCACGGCGAGGGACGACGCCGCGCATCGGCCGCCCGGACGTGTAGCGGAGAGGCTACCAGCGAGGCTGTAGGATGCGGCGGCTCGAGGCCGGGTGGAAGCGGTCAAGAACAGAGGGGGGGGGGCGCGCGGGCAGCCGCGATCCACAGCGGCAGAGAGCAGCGGCTGCACGGCCAGGTGCTCGCGGGGACGCGCCTGGGCGCGGCGGCCAACACGGGGGAGTCGAGGCGCGGGCGCGATGCCCGTAGTAGGAGGAGGGGAGAGGCTCACATCGGGGAGTGGCAGTGGGGGTTGAGGAGGAGGGCGGGGACGCGTCGCCGGCGAGGAGGAGACGGGCGGCGAGCTCCGAGTGGCGGCATCGGAGGTGATGGTGGTGTGGGGGTTCGGCGACGGGGCGACTGGGTTGCTCCGGGTCCTCGTGGGCGGCGACAGCCGAGGCCAAGGCCGAGGCGACGGGTCAGGGCGGTGTGGCGGCGGCGACACGGTCTTGAGGGATAGCGCCCGATCCAGATCGAGGGGAGCAGGAGGAACGAGGGGAGGGTGTCGTGGGGAAGTGGGGTTCGGTTGGGTTAGGGTTTGGAGTGAGAGGGGATATGGGAGTGGCCCGGCTGGTGGCCGGTTGGGCCGGATGGGTGGGATCCCGGCGCTCGGCTGGTTGGTTGGCCACAAGCAATGGGCCGCGGCCCAGTGGGGGGTTCCTTTCTATTTTTATTTTTTTGTATTATTTCTTTTCTGTTTTTTTAATCTATTTTAGTTTTGTAAAATATTTTAGTAGTACCTAAATTAGCTCTACTAATTACACCACTGCCACAAAAAGTTTAAAACTCAATTAAAATGGTTTAATATTTTATAATTAATAAAAGGTATTTATCTAATTGTTTTTGCTCTTTGTTTTATTTAGTTTAGTGCATTTAATTATTTTATAAAAATGTGGCTTCTCCACCATAATTACCTAGGCAATATTTGGCTCACTCCTAACATTTTAGTTTTAATAATTGAAAACTTTTATTGTTTACGTGATTTTGAATTTGAATCGGTTTGAACTAACTCGAGATTAGCAACTATAATCGAGGTGACGTGGCATCACTAGCGAGAGGATCACTTTGTAAGCAATTACAGGCGTCACAAGCGTATGAATCTGGGCAGTAACCTTTGGGCTATGAGGACTCCGTAACTTGAGTCTGTGAGCAGGCGAGGACTCCGGATGTCACCGCGTGACATTTCCCCGAAGGGACAGACACATGATCGAATTGAAACACATGCCGGCCAGTCAAGTGTCCAGAGCAGTAGTGCTGGGCTACCAGGACTCCGATGAACCAGGCTGTAGCGGACTACTATGGCTCATGAAGCACTAGACTACATTTCCCCATAAGAGAGGCTGCCAAGGATAAACAACTAGATTGTCGGATCCCACACATACCAAGCATTTCAAACATACACACAATATGCTCAATATGTGTAAATACAACATGGCATCACAACATAACTCTACCACTCAAATATTTATTCATTAGGCTCCGAGGAGCCAAGATATTACAAACATGGGTCTCATGACCCAACAATCAAAAGCATACAAGTCAAACACATGCGGAAGCTTAACATGTCCGAAAGTACGCATAACTATAAATGAAAAAGGCCGAGAAGCCTGACTATCTACCAGATCCTGCCGAGGGCACAAGATCGTAGCTGAGGTAACAAGCTAAACGTCGAAGTCCACGCGGAACTACTAGCGAGACTGACGTCTCTCTGCAAAACATAAAAAAAGCAAACGTGAGTACAAATGTACTCAACAAGACTTACATCAGAAGTAGCTACATATGCATCATTATCAACAAAGGGGTGGTGGAGTTTGACTGCAGCAAGCCAGCTTTGACTCAGTGGCTATCCTGAACTACGACTGCAAGTAACTCTTTTGAGGTGGCGCACACGAGTCCACATATTCACCATATCAATACACCACTATGGATCCGCTCCCGTCTCCCTACGAGAACGCCATCCATAGCACTCACACTTATCTTGCGTATTTTAGAATATCCACTTTCACTTGTCTATGAACTGTTATAGGCAACCCAGAAGTCCTTTACCGCGGACACGGCTATTCGAATAGATCATATTAACCCTGCAGGGGTGTACTTATTCACACACGCTCTCGCCACTTACCGCCATGTACACGTCATGTATCTCGGCAACCTTCATGCGGAAGCTTTGGCGAGGGTGTCGGCCACGGCCTACCTAAACACTCAAGTCCCTAGTCTAGGTTTATCGCCTATTCGGTTCCATCCGCAGGAGTCCGGCCGAGGTTTCCACTAACGGCCCCGAACGATGTGTGCAGGGTTCCCGAGACACCAAACGGGCGAATCGGTACACCGGCCACGGTGTATCTACCGCATCATAGCCCACCCCTAGGGCCAGCGCCACGCACGGCCTCCAACACATATCCTACAAACACCGTAAACTAGTTGCAACTCACAGACAGAGAACAAGGGTGGTTAAGAAGCCGAGAGGGTCCATTGGTTTCGGGGCCCAATGCGTGGTAGTAATCAAGTTTCATGGATCGCAAAACACGTAACTCAGTTCCTGAGGACGGCTGAAATGAGACAACCCACCATGTACTCCTACATGGCCTCTCACCGCTACCTTTACCAAATCGTGTTCACACACTTAGCTCACACACAGTAGGACATGTTCACACACCATTCCAATTCATTCCCGATGAATCAGACTGACTCAACTCTAAGCGAGTGGCAGGCATGACAAACAAGCATGAATGAGTATGCACAACAGGCTCAAACAACTCCTACTCATGCTAGTGGGTTTCATCTATTTACCGTGGAATGACAGGTCATGCAGAGGATAAAGGGGTTCAGCTACCGCAACAAGTAACAGATGAATCGTTGTTGTCCTAATGCAGTAAAAGAGAGCAGGAGCGAGAGAGTGGGATTGTATCGGAATGAACAAGGGGGTTTTGCTTGCCTGGCACTCCTGAAGATATTATAGCTCTTCATCGGTGTCAACGAACTCATCGTCGGAACCACGTCTATCGAGAGGGGACAAACACCGGCAACTGAGAAAGAACACAATCAATGCAATGCACATTCACATGAATGACATGTCATGTTAAGGTACTGAATTCACCTAATGCAATATCTAGCCAAGTTAATTGAAGTGGAACTCGAACAAGAACAAATTCCAACTCCAAATGTTATTTCATAAATTGCTCTAATCATCATTTGTCCTATTCAGCGAGGTTAACTTGTTCAAACATGCATGATCATGGCGTAAACAGATTCTTCATATTTTTCTGATCATTTTTCATATATAACTTATTTCCATTGGAGTTATAGATTATTTTCTATGAATTTTAGAAGTTCTAACCATTTTCGAATTTCCAAATCATTTAGAATTAGAAGTAATCCAGAAAATGATTCTTTGCGTCGACCGACGTCGATGTGACGTCAGCAGGTCAACAGGTCGGGTCCAGGTCAAATCGCGCGTGGGTCCCGCGTGTCGTTGTCATTAGTTTAACTAACTAAATTAACATTAGATTAACTCCTAATCTAAGGTTGACTAGGGGCGGGGCCCACATGGTCAAATGGGTCAAACCCGCCGGACCGGTCAACGGCTCATCGCCGGTGATGACAGAGACGGCGGAGGCTTCGGAAATCGCCCACAGGCGACCAAAAGTGCGGCGAAGGGCATCTACGCGTTGGTGGTGAGCTCGCGCATCGAGCGGAGCAAGCAGTGTGTGCGGGGGTGGCCGGAGATGACGCCGGCGTCGAGGTTTGCGGCGGTCGTGGTTCGGGCGTGCTCGAGCACGACGATGTGGTGCACCATACGGCGAGCTGGCGGCGGCGTTGGCTTGCTGCGAGGCCGCTGGGCACCTAGTCGTGCTCACGCGCGAGCTTTGCTAGCTCTAGCTACGGCGGCGACAGAAACGGCGGCGACCGGCTCTCGGCTCCGGTGGAAAACGTGGTTAGAGGACGAGTTAGACGCGGGGAGGAGGGGCAAACGACGGCGGAGCTCACAGAGGTCTCGTGGAGAAGCCCAGCGTGGTCGGGGAAACGTCGGAGGCGGCGATCGTCGGGGCAGAGGACGATGATGAGCTCGATGGCGACATTCCTGGCCGTCTGGCGCCGTGTGACTTGGTGAAGAGGAAGAGGTCGTCGCGGCGGAGCTCTCGGGCACGTCAGAGGGGCGAGGGGGAGGCGGTGGTCGCGGCAGCAACGAGCGGCGGCGACGGTGGCGCTCGGGTTCGGCGAGAGAGAGGAAGCAGAGGGGAGGAGGGCCTCGGGGATGAGTGAGAGGGGTCGGGGGGTGCGTGTCGACGCCTGTGGCGCCCAGAGCGACGCCGGGAGGCGGCGGAAGCAGGAGGTGGCTCAGGCGTGTCTTGGGCGCACGGCGGACACGCCGCCTCGTCCTTCCTGGCGAGAGGTTGGTGGTGGCACGGCACGGGGCCGGGCCAGCTTTGCCTAGTTGGGCTGCAGGTAAGGCCAGGTAAGCCTTTTCCTTTTCCTGTTTTTCTTTTCTGTTTTGTTTTCTTTGTTCTGATTTAGTTTAGGAACTAAATCATTTTATATAATTCTGAAATTTATTTTGGAGGTTAACTAAATTATTTCAGGGCCCCACAAATAACTTAGAATATTTGGACCATTTAGAATATATATAGCATTTAAACGGCTCCAATTCAAATACTTTTGTGTTAATTCAAAAATCCAAAGATGACCTAGAAATATATTCATCATTTTTGGGAGAGGTTTTCACCTTAACCAGAAATCATGAACTTTTCTTAGGGACATTTTGGGTTTGTTGAAAAGATTTTAATCAAGCCTAGATGGATTGATTTAGTGCTAGGGTTTAGGCAATCCCCATTTCAAGTTTCTTAGGAATTTAAACATGATGACATGAATGCAATGCCAGTAGTTGCAAACAATTCTAGGGCTGTGACAATGATGAACGGAACGGTGGAAAATTGCATGGCAATATATCTCGGAATGGTTATGGAAATGCCATGATAGGTAGGTATGGTGGCTGTTTTGAGGAAGATATAGGGAGGTTTATGTGTGATAGAGCATATCGTATCATGGGGTTTGGATGCACCGGCGAAGTTTGCACCAACTCTCAAGGTGAGAAAGGGCAATGCAGTGCATCAAGAGGCTAGCAAAGGCAGAAAGGTAAAAGTGCATATAATCCATGGACTCAACATTAGTCAAAAGAACTCATATACTTATTGAAAAAATTTATAAGTCATCAAAAACCAAGTACTACATGCATGCTCCTAGGGGGATAGATTGGTAGGAAAAAAACCATCGCTCGTCCCCGACCGCCACTCATAAGGATGCACAAGCCAGGTACACTTCATGTTTCAAATTTGTTACACAACTTTAACCATACGTGCATGCTACAGGACTTGCTAAATTCAACACAATCATTCTTTAAATTCATAATCACCCAACTAGCATGACTTTAATATCACTACCTCCATATCTCAAAACAATTATCAAGCTTCAATCTTTTCTTAGTATTCAACACACTCATAAGAATTCTTACAAATCTTTTATGCTTAGCATATTATGATTATTTAAGAAAATTACCATGCTATTTAAGACTCTCAAAATAATAGAAGTGAAGTATGAGAGTTCATCTATTTCTTCAAAATAAAACTACCACCATGCTCTAAAAGATATAAGTGAAGCACTAGAGCAAATGACAAACTACTCCGAAAGATATAAGTGAAGATCAATGAGTAGTCGGATAATTATGCAACTATGTGAAGACTCTCTCATTTAATAATTTCAGATCTTGATATTGTATTCAAACAGCAAGCAAAACAAAATAAAATGACAATGCAAGGATAACACAACTCATGTGAAGAAGCAAAAACTTAGGCTCAACTGATACTAACCGATAGTTGTTGAAGAAGAAAGGTGGGATGCCTACCGGGGCATACCCAAGCTTAGATGCTTGAGACTTCTTGAAATATTATCTTGGGGTGCCTTGGGCATCCCCAAGCTTGAGCTTTTGTGTCTCCTTAATTCCTCTCATATCACGGTTTCTCTTTTTATCAAAAGCTTCATTCACAACGAACTCAACAAGAAGTCGTGAGATAGGTTAGTATAAATCAATGCAAAACCTTATCATTTTCTACTATAACAAATCACTAAGATTATTATTCAACATTGCATACTAAATTCCTCTGCATATTTAATACTCCTATCCTCAAATAGAATCATTAAACAAGCAAACATATGCAAACAATGCAAACATAACAACAATCTGCCAAGACAATATAGTCTGTAAAGAATGCAAGAGTATCAATACTTCCCTGACTCCAAAAATTATGAAATAAAATTACCACTGTAATAAATTTATCAGAGCTCAATATGCAAAAATATTCAACATTACACCACTCTCTGACTTTTCTAGGGAATTTTTGCAACAGCGGTAAACTTTCTGTTTTCAAACAGCAACATGTATACTAGCAAAATAAGCATGGCAAAGGCTATCCTTGACTTTTTTATTGAAACTAAAGATGCAAAACATTATTCTAAATAACATAAAGCAAATACTAACAGGATAAAATGTAGCTCCAAGCAAAACACATATCATGTGGTGAATAAAAATATAGCTCCAAGTAAAGTTACCGATGAACGAAGACGAAAGAGGGGATGCCATCCGGGGCATCCCCAAGCTTAGGCTCTTGGTTGTACTTGAATATTACCTTGGGTTGCCTTGGGCATCCCCAAGCTTAGGCTCTTGCCACTCCTTATTCCATAGTCCATCAAATCTTTACCCAAAACTTGAAAACTTCACAACACAAAACTTAACAGAAAATCTCATGAGCTTCGTTAGCGAAAGAAAACAAAACACCACTTCAAGGTACTGTAATGAGCTCATTATTTATTTATATTGGTGTTAAACCTACTTTATTACAACTTATTTATGGTTTATAAACTATTTTACTAGCCATAGATTCATCAAAATAAGCAAACAACACACGAAAAACAGAATCTGTCAAAAACAGAACAGTCTGTAGTAATCTGTAATTAACGCAAAATTATGGAACTCCAAAAATTCTAAAATAAATTGGTAGACCTGAGGAATTTGTCTAGTAATCATATGCAAAAAGAATCAATTAAATAGCACTCTCCAGTAAAAAGTTCTAGCTAATCTCGTGAGCGCTAAAGTTTTTGTTTTTTACAGCATGATCATAAAGACTTCACCCAAGTGTTCCCAAAGGTTCTACTTGGCACAAACACTAATTAAAACATAAAAACACATATAAACAGAGGCTATATGGATTATTTATTCCTAAACATAACCAAAAAGCAAGAAACTAAAATAAAATTGGGTTGCCTCCCAACAAGCGCTATCGTTTAACGCCCATAGCTAGGCATGATGATTTCAATGATGCTCGCATAAAAGATAAGAACTGAAACATAAAAAGAGAATCATGAAGAATATGACTAGCACATTTAAGTCTAACCCACTTCCTATTCATAGGGATTTTGTGAGCAAACAACTTATGGGAACAATAATCAACTAGCATAGGAAGGTAAAACAAGCATAACTTCAAAAACTTTAAGCACATAGAGAGGAAACTTGATATTATTGCAATTCCTACAAGCATATATTCCTCCTCCATAATAATTTTCAGTAGCATCATGAATGAATCCAACAATATAACCAGCACATAAAGCATTCTTTTCATGATCTACAAGCATAGAAAATTTACTACTCTCCACACAAGCAAAATTCTTCTCATTCGGAATAGTAGTGGGAGCAAACTCAACAAAATAACTATCATATGATTGAGAATTAAGATCAAGATGACAAGTTTCATGGTTATCATTATTCTTTAAAGCATACGTTTCATCAGAATAATCATCATAGATAGGAGGCATGCTTTCATCATAGTAAATTTGCTCATCAAAGCTTGGAGGACAAAAAATATCATCTTCATCAAACATAGCTTCCCCAAGCTTGTGGCCTTGCATATAATTAGCATCATGGATATTCAAGGAATTCATACTAAAAACATTGCAATCATGCTCAAATATTTAGTGCCAAACATTCTAATGCATTCTTCTTCTAGTACTTGAGCACAATTTTCCATTCCATCATTCTCACGAAAGATATTAAAAAGATGAAGCGTATGAGACAAACTTAATTCCATTTTTTTGGTAGTTTTCTTTTATAGACTAACTAGTGCTAAAACAAGAAACAAAAAGATTCGATTGCAAGATCTAAAGATATACCTTCACTTACCTAGCCTCCCCGGCAACGGCGCCAGAAAAGAGCTTGATGTCTACTACACAACATTCTTCTTGTAGACGTTGTTGGGCCTGCAAGTGCACAGGTTTGTAGGACAGTAGCAAATTTCCCTCAAGTGGATGACCTAAGGTTTATCAATCCGTGGGAGGAGTAGGATGAAGATGGTCTCTCTCAAGCAACCCTGCAACCAAATAACAAAGAGTCTCTTGTGTCCCCAACACACCCAATACAATGGTAAATTGTATAGGTGCACTAGTTCGCCAAGAGATGGTGATACAAGTGCAATATGGATGGTAGATATAGGTATTTGTAATCTGAAATAATAAAAACAGCAAGGTAACTAAGGATAAAACTGAGCGTAAACGGTATTGCAATGGTAGGAAACAAGGCCTAGGGTTCATACTTTCACCAGCGCAAGTTCTCTCAACAATAATAACATAATTGAATCATATAACTATCCCTCAACATGCAACAAAGAGTCACTCCAAAGTCACTAATAGCGGAGAACAAACGAAGAGATTATGGTAGGGTACGATACCACCTCAAAGTTATTCTTTCCAATCAATCCGTTGGGCTATTCCTATAAGTGTCACAAACAGCCCTAGAGTTTGTACTAGAATAACACCTTAAGATACAAATCAACCAAAACCCTAATGTCACCTAGGTACTCTAATGTCACCTCAAGTATCCGTGGGTATGATTATACGATATGCATCACACAATCTCAATTCATCTATTCAAACCAACACATAGAACCTCAAAGAGTGCCCCAAAGTTTCTACCGAGAATCACGACGAAAACGTGCCAACCCCTATGCATAGGTTCATGGGCGTAACCCATAAGTTGATCACCAAAACATACATCAAGTGAGTCACGTGATATCCCATTGTCACCACAGATACGCACGGCAAGACATACATCAAGTGTTCTCAAATCTTTAAAGACTCAATCCGATAAGATAACTTCAAAGGGAAAACTCAATCCATTACAAGAGAGTAGAGGGGGAGAAGAAACATATGATCCAACTATAATAGCAAAGCTCGCGATACATCAAGATCGTGCCAAATCAAGAACACAAGAGAGAGAGATCAAACACATAGCTACTTTGGTACATACCCTCAGCCCCGAGGGTGAACTAATCCCTCCTCGTCATGGAGAGCGCCGGGATGATGAAGATGGCCACTGGTGAGGGTTCCCCGCTCCGGCAGGGTGCCGGAACAGGGTCCCGATTGGTTTTTGGTGGCTCTGGAGGTTTTCCGGCAGCGGAACTCCCGATCTAATCTCTGTGCTGGAAGTTTTAGGGTACGTGGGTATATATGGGTGCGTGGAGTACGTCGGTGGAGCTACGGGGCCCACAAGGTAGGGGGCGCGACCTAGGGGTGGGCGCGCCCCACCCTCGTGAGCACCTCCCGTATCTTCCGACGTGGGGTCCAAGTCCATCAGGTGGGTTTCCTTCCAAAAATAACTTCTCCAGCTTGATTTCGTTCCGCTTTGACTCCGTCGATATTCCTTTTCCTCAAACATCTTTGAAATAGGCATAAAACAACAAATCTGGGCTGGGCCTCCGGTTAATAGGTTAGTCCCAAAAATAATATAAGTGGATAATAAAGCCCAATATTGCCTAAAACAGTAGATAATATAGCATGGAGCAATCAAAAATTATAGATATGTTGGAGACGTATCAAGTCATGAAGGCGGTCTTTGGGATATCTTCTTCACGAACACGGATCTGGTGGTAACCCAATCTCAAGTCGAGTTTAGAGAACACTGACGAACCAGCCAGTTGATCATACATATCATTGATCCGAGGAAGAGGGTATTTTTTCTGAATGGTAGCTTGGTTTATAGGATGATAGTCTTGGACTAATCGGCTTGTCCCATCTTTCTTCTTGACAAAGAGAGAAGGTGCTCCCAAGGAGAGCAACTTGGGCGAATGAAACCACTGCGAAGAGACTTGTCGATTTCCTCCTTAAGCTTAAGGAGTTCATGAGGCAGCATCTTGTAGGGTCGTTTGGCGATAGCAACGGTGCCTGGTTCCAAGTCGATGACGTATTCGACGGCTCTAGCAGGGGGAATCCCTGGAAGTTCTTTAGGAAAGACGTCTTGGAATTCGTGAATGACATGAATGTTCTCAATGCCCTCGAGTGGTGCGGTGTTCAATGCATTTAAGGCATAAAGCCGTGCCTCGGCATTTTGTACCAGATGAGCTTGGTAAGTAACTATTTCATCTGAAGGGTGTAGTAGATGGACGATCTTAGTGGCACGAACTATAGAAGTAGTATGCGCTTTCAACCAATCCATCCCCAAAATGAGGTTGATGTTAGACGACTTCAGGATAATGGGAGAGGCGCGAAATTTCAACCCTTCGATTTCCACAGGGACGTCGATGCCAACCATGGAGGTCTGACATTGTCCCGTGGGGGTTTTTACCACTACCGAAGTGTTCATCTGCTCACATTTAACGTCGTGCTTGTATGCAAAATCTTCTGACATCAATGAATGCGATGCACCTGTATCAAATAAAACGGATGCTGGTACTGAATTAACGAGGAGTGTACCCATCACAGTAGCAGGCTGGTCTTGAGCTTCGCTCAAATCAACGTGCTTGGCATGAACACGACCATAAGACTTGGCATTGTTGTTGCGGGGCTGGTTGCTTCCACGGCCAGCTGCAGGAAGGGCCAGTTGATTCTGGTTCTGATTGCGATCCACGGCACTCTGACCTGGTTGACCACACTTGTAACACAGACCATTATTGGGTGTGGGAACAGGAGCTTGGGGTGGTGGAGCTGGAAGCCTTGGCTGCCTAGTTGGAGGAGTAGGCAGACGAGGTGCAGCATAGGTCTGCCTTAGAGGCAGTGCAGTTAGCTGGTACATGCCGTTGGGAATCCGTATCTTACGCTTCGCGAGGGCGGGCCTGAAGATGAGCCCGTGTCACGGTTGCGCCTGTGAGAGCTCTGGTATTTCTGTAGACCAGTTTCGACATTGATGGCCTTGTTCACTAAGGTGGCGAAATCAGCAAAGTCATGCACTAGAAGTGCGATCTTGATGTCAGCTTGAAGGCCGTCACGGAACTTCTCCTGTCTACGGGCATCAGTTGCAATGTCCTCTTCAGCATAGCGAAACAAGTCCAGAAACTCCCGCTGATAAGCTTCAACAGTTTTGTTGCCCTGAGTGAGGTTGCGGAACTCACGCTTCTTCCGGTCCATGACTCCCTGAGGAATGAAGCGGGCACGGAAAGCAGCTTGGAAGTCTGGCCAGGTGATGATTGTTCCGGTGGCGTAGTACGCTGTGGCTGTCCCACCATTGAGCTGCGGGTCCCTTCAGGAAGAAGGAAGCAAAGGTGACATAGCTGGCAGGGGCTACATCGTCAGACTCCATCTCATAGGTGATGTCACGGAGCCAGTCATCAGCATCCAGAGGCTTAGTTGAGCTGCGGTACACGGTTGGGTTGAGGCGCATGAAATCCTGTAGAGTTACTGGGGTTGGCTGCTGGTTCATATTGGGGCGAGGGAACTAAGCCATCATATTCTCCATGAACTGGCGATTCATCTCGAGCTGTTGGATCATACCAGCCATGTACTCAGGCGGTGGTGGGGCGTTGCCACCTCTACCACGACCACCTGGTCTAACCATCCCGCTAATGTATAACAGGGTAGTTCAAAGCATTGAGAAATTTGCAAAGACAAGAATCATTCATGATGAAACATGCATAATGGAAGGAGCACGATAGCTACTACATAGTAGTCGGCATAACTTACAAAAGGGGTCATGCATAGAGTTCAGTACACATAGTTCAGTACATAGACTAAAAACATCATAGGCGGCACGCAGGCTCGCGACGAATGCATCTAACACTAACAAGCAAGCCTACATCAGTCCCACGCAGCATCAAGGAGGTAGTCAGTAGCCTAAAAGCTGGTAGTGTGGCATCGAAACTCCATGTCGACAACTCTGGGGTCCGCGGATACTCTGGTACGTAACCCGGCGCCAGGTGGTAGAAGAGGACCAAGTCGCGGAGAGTAGCCTCCCACATCCGCCAACCGACACCACAGGGCATCACGGTCCTGGCTGGGTAGATCGCAGAACGCGGTAGCTCTCTAGATCAGACAAAGGGGTGCAACAGCGTCAGAGCACGCTAAAGGTGCTGACTGGTGGTGTACAACTCGTGGCGAAGATCTCGGTTAGCTCGATCCAGCCCATCAGCATGCAGAACCAAGTTCTGATGGTAGAAGGGCTCTCGGGTGACAGTGGAGTAGGCAGCAGTGTAGTAACCCTCCACACCAACATCGGATGCGATAGCAATGTGCCTGAAGGGGGTGGTGTCCAACTCCCGATACTCTCCACGAAGACGCGTGTCGAGCAAAGCATAAGCAACATCGTGAACTGCCATATCGATGGTCACTCCAACACCATGAGCGGTGTGCGGACATAGTAGTGGAGTCATACTCCCGAGAGTAGAGGTGGACGATGGCATGGTACTGCTCCTGGTTAAAGTCCTGGTACTCCTCGAAGACGGTGTACTCAGGGTGCCAGCGATAACCCAGATAGGTCATCATCTCAGCTAGCACGGCAGGTGATCCCGAGGCACCAATGGCCATCGTGTGGCGCACGACCTGCCTCGTGGGTTCCATCTGAAAGCAAAGATGTTTCAAAGGAGTCAAATGACAGTGTGGAAATTGTTCAAAATACTATTCTAAGGAATAACTATGGCTTTATCCAACTTTGGGGTGAATGTGGTCATGGGATCCTAGTGTTAGTTAGTAAATTCGTTTAACCCGAGTAGAAGAGAGTTCAGAGTCCCAGAGTAAAGGCCGAGGACTAAAAGATCCTAGTACCACCCAATGGCGACGTGGGCCCGTAAGACACACATCCATGTTAGTAAAAGTTTTTTGCAATGTCTAGACTCGACTTCGGCCAAGGAGTGTGGAAGGGGGATTCCTACAGGCAGTCGGCTCTAATACCAACTTGTGACGCCCCCGATTCAATCATACACTAATCATGCACGCAAACATGTACGATCAAGATCAGGGACTGACGGGAAGATATCACAACAAAACTCTAAAACATAAATAAGTCATACAAGCATCATAATACAAGCCAGGGGCCTCGAGGGCTCGAATACAAGTGCTCGATCATAGACGAAGTCATGGAAGCAACAATATCTGAGTACGGACATAAGTTAAACAAGTTGCCATAAGATGGCTAGCACAAAGCCCGGGATACAGATCGAAGAGGCGCATGCCTCCTACAGGATCCTCCTAAACTACTCTGAGTCGTCGTCGGGCTGCACATAGTAGTAGGCACCTCCGATGTAGTAGGAATCGTAAATCGACGGTGGCGTCACGGCTCACAGGCTCAGGCATCTGGTTGCGACAACCAGGTAGAAGGGAAAGGGGGAAAAGAGGGAGAAAAGCAACCGTGAGTACTCATCCAAAGTACTCGCAAGCAAGGAGCTACACTACATATGCATGGGTATATGTGTAAAGAGGCCATATCGGTGGACTGAACTGCAAAATGCCAGAATAAGAGGGGGATAGCTAATCCTGTCGAAGACTATGCTTCAGGCCATCTCCATCTTGCAGCATGTAGAAGAGAGTAGATTGAAGTTCTCCAAGTAGCAACGCATAGCATAATCCTACCCGGCGATCCCCTCCTCGTCGCCCTGTTAGAGAGCGATCACCGGGTTGTATCTAGCACTTGGAAGGGTGTGTTTATTTAGTATCCGGTTCTAGTCGTCATAAGGTCAAGGTACAACTCCAAGTCGTCTGCTACATCAAGATCACGGCTATTCAATAGATTAACTTCACTGCAGGGTGCACCACATAACCCAACACGCTTGATCCCATTTGGCGGACACACTTTTACGGGTCATGCCCGCCGCGGAAGATCAACACGTCGCAGCCCCACCTAGGCCAATAGAGAGGTCAAGACGCCGGTCTAAACCTAAGCGCCAGGGTGCAGGGCCCATCGCCTCTTAGCACACACACTGCGTTGCGTCTGTGGCGAAGCGTAACTAGCCCCTTAATACAAGAGCAGGCTTACGTTCCAATCCGGCGCGCCGCTAACATCGACGTCACGAAGGCTTCGACTGATACCACGACGCCGAGTGCCCATATCTTTCCCACGTAGTTGGTTAGTGCGTATAGAACAAATGGCCAGACTCAGATCAAATACCAAGATCTCGTTAAGCGTGTTAATGATGTAACCGCGAACGCCGACTAGGGCCAGGCCTACCTCTCACCTAGGCGGTCTCAACCTGCCTTGACGCTCCGCCACAAAGAGCCACTCACGGGTGCTCCTACGAGCCGACCCGTCTTTAGTCACCATAGGTATCATGTATATTGTGTATAAGTATATACCCGTGATCACCTCCTAAGTTATCACAGCCCGATAGTATAACACAGCAGACGGACAAGAATGCAGGGCCACTGATGGAAAACTAGCATCCTGTACTAAGCATGTAGGATTGCAGGTAAAGGTATCAACAGTAGTAGCAAGTACAGGCTATGCATCAGGATGGAATAACGGAAAGCAGTAACATGCTACACTACTCTAATGCAAGCAGTATAGAGAAGAATAGGCGATATCTAGTGATCACGGGGGGGGGGGGGGGCTTGCCTGGAAGCTCAGCCAAGAAGGAGGGATCGTCAACACCGTAGTCGTACTAGGTAGCAGTGGCGTCGGTCTCGGTGTCTAGCGAGAGAAGAGGGGAAAGAAAAAATAAATACAATGCAAACAAATGCATGACGATGCATGACATGACAAAGCGTGATGCTAGGTGTGCCCAATCGCGGTAGTAGGTGATACCGGCGAAGGGGGGAAACATCCGGGAAAGTATTCCCAGTGTTTCGCGTTTTCGGACAGAGGAACCGGAGGGGGAAAGTTGCGAGTTTGATAGGTTAGGGGTGTGTGGCGGACGAACGGGCGGCGTATCCAGAATCGTCTCGTCGTTCTGAGCAACTTTCATGTAGAAAGTATTTTCACCCGAGTTACGGATTAAAAGATATGATTTTCTAAAGATTTAAATCATTTTTTGATTTTAATTATTTATTTAAATCCAGCATTATCCAGAACAGTATGGGATGACATCAGCATGACATATGTGTGATATCAGCAGTCAACAGTGCAGTTGACTGAGTCAAAACTGACTTGTGGGTCCAGTGGGACCCACCTGTCATTGAGTCAGAGTTGGAAAAGGATTGGTTTTAAACTAATAATGATTAACTAAGTGTGGGCCCCATTAGTCAGTGACTAATTGGCTCAGATTAATTAGATTAACTAATTTAATTAGCTTAAAACGGGGGGCCACTAGTCAGCTGCTGGGACCAGCCCAGTCAGCAAGTTGACCACGGTCAACACGTCAAAGGGGGCCCTGGACCCACCAGTCAGTGGCCCAGGCGATGCCACGTGGACGCCACGTCGGACACTGGCCGGAGACGCTCCGGAGCTGACTCCGGCGAGCCAAACGCGGCGGCGCGGCTTGGGAGGGACGCGGGTTTCGCGCACAGGGGGTCTGCTGGGCTGTGGCCGGGCGCGTTCGACGTGGCTCGGCGTCGCGCGTCGAGCGGTGGTGGCCAGAGGCGTTGGAATGGACGGAGGCGAGCGCTACGAGCTCGCCGGCGGCGAGGTGCTCCGGGCGAGCGACAACAACGATGATACGGGGCGGTTTTGGGCAAATCGGAGAGCGAGGCGAGAACTACGCGGCGTGGGGAGTGCAACGGGGTTGAGCTCGTGACCAAAAGGTCACCGGAGCCTTGCCGCCGGCGAGCTCCGCGGTGATGCGTTCGGGCGCTCATCGGGGACGGCGTTAGGAGGCACGGGAGGGAACGTGCACAGGCGCGTTGGGCTCCTAGGAAACCCCAGGAGCACAACGGTGAGCTCCGGCGAGCGTGACGGTGGATGTGGCCACGGCGGCAAGGTACACCACGGCGACCAGAGCCCGGGCATGACGACGAGCTAGCTACCGCGCAAGCTAGGGGAGCTAGAGGGAGGAGGAGGGAGGCAGCTCACCTAGCGGCACGCACGAAAGGCCCTTGGGGGGTTTAGGAGCTGCAGAGTCGACGGCGCTCGTCGGAGACGCGCCGGGGATCTGAGGAAGAAGACGAGGCCGGGCAGCGTTCGAGGGTGCCCGGCGTCCTGCGGCTTGACGGGGAGGCGTAGTCGAGCGAGGCGGAGCGAGCGGACACGTCGGAGAGGCTTGGAGGTCGCGGTGGCCGCGAGTTCTACGGCGGCGAGGCCATGGCGGCGCTCGGTTGCGGTGGGGAACGAGGGGGAGTGGCGAGGTGGATCTGAGGGGTGAGGGAGAGGCGCAGGAACCGAGGGCGAGAGTGGGGGCGAGTGGGAGGCGGGATCGAGGAGGCGGGGGCGTGGCGGCCTTATCCCCTCCTCGACGCCGGCGAGGGGGTCAGGCGGGGATGCGCTCCTGTTCCGACCCTGGTCGGGGGAACAGGAAAGGGGGAGAGCGACCGGGGGAACGGGCCGGGTCGGCCGGATGGCCAGGTGGGCCGGCCTCGCTGCGAGCTGGGCCGTCTGGTCCAGGGGGCTTCTCTTTCTTTTTTTTCTCTGTTTCTGTTTTGTATTTTTTTCTGTTTTATTTAATTTAGGGCATTTAGGTATTTTATAAAATTGTGTCTTCTATACCATAATTACCTATGCCATTTTTGGCACTGCCCGAACATTTTTGTTTCAATTTTTAAAAACTTTTGTTGTTTGCCATTTTTTTAATTGATTTTTGGATCGGTTTGAACTAACGAAAGTTTAACAACAGTAATCAAAGATGACATGGCATCATTAGGAGAGTTTACTGTAGCCTAATTATCCGAACGTTACAGAGGCCCAGCCTAGAATTGCTGTTTTTTTCCTATTTCAGTGTTTCGAAGAAACGAAATATCAAATGGAGTCCAAACGGAATGAAACCTTTGGGTACGTGATTTTCTCATCAAATATGATCCAGGAAACTTGGACCCTCCGTCAAGAAAGCCACGAGGCGGTCACGAGGGTGGAGGGCGCCCTCCTAGGGCGCGCCCCCTGCCTCGTGGGCCCCTCGAAGCTCCACCGACGTACTCCTTCCTCCTATATATACCTACGTACTTCAAACGATCGACACAGAGCCAAAAACCTAATTACACCGTCGCAACTTTCTGTACCCACGAGATCCCATCTTGGGGCCTGTTCCGGAGCTCCGTCGGAAGGGGAATCGATCACGGAGGGCTTCTACATCATCACCATAGCCCCTCCGATGAAGTGTGAGTAGTTTACTTCAGACCTTCGGGTCCATAGTTAGTAGTTAGATGGCTTCTTCTCTCTTTTTGGATCTCAATACAATGTTCTCCCACTCTCTCGTGGAGATCTATTCGATGTAATCTTCTTTTTGCGGTGTGTTTGTTGAGATCGATGAATTGTGGGTTTATGATCAAGTTTATCTATGAACAATATTTGAATCTTCTCTGGATTCTTTTATGTATGATTGGTTATCTTTGCAAGTCTCTTCGAATTATCAGTTTGGTTTGGCCTACTAGATTGGTTTTTCTTGCAATGGGAGAAGTGCTTAGCTTTGGGTTCAATCTTGCGGTGTCCTTTCCCAGTGACAGAAGGGGCAGCAAGGCACATATTTAATTGTTTCCATCGAGGATAACAAGATGGGGTTTATATCATATTGCATGGATTTATCCCTCTACAACATGTCATCTTGCTTAAGGCGTTACTGTGTTTTCATTAACTTAATACTCTAGATGCATGCTGGATAGCGGTCGATGAGTGGAGTAATAGTAGTAGATGCAGGCAGGAGTCGGTCTACTTGTCTCGGACGTGATGCCTATATACATGATCATGCCTAGATATTCTCATAACTATGCTCAATTCTGTCAATTTCTCAACAGTAATTTATTCACCCACCATAGAAATACTTATGCTCTTGAGAGAAGCCACTAGTGAAATATATGGCCCCCGGGTCTATTCTCATCATATCAATCTCCATCACTTTATTACTTGCTTTGATTTTTTACATTTACTTTTTATTTTACCTTGCATCTTTATATCAAAAATACCAAAAATATTATCTATCATCTCTATCAGATCTCACTCTCGTAAGTGACCGTGAAGGGATTGACAACCCCTAATCGCGTTGGTTGCGTTGAGCTATCATTTTGTGTAGGTACGAGGGACTCGCGCCTGGCCTCCTACTGGATTGATACCTTGGTTCTCATAAACTGAGGGAAATAGTTACGCTACTTTGCTGCATCATCCTCTCCTCTTCGGGGAAATCCAACGCAGTTCTCAAGAGGAAGCAAGAAGAATTTCTGGCGCCGTTGCCGGGAAGTCTACGCAAAAGTCAACATACCAAGTACCCATCACAATCCCTATCTCTCGTATTACATTATTTGCCTTTTGCCTCTCGTTTTCCTCTCCCCCACTTCACCCTTGCCGTTTTATTCGCCCTCTCTTTTCGTTTGCCTTGATGTCTTACTTGGCTCGTTTGCTCGTTTGGTTGAAATAGTTGAGTATTTATTCCTAAACAGAGAAGCTAAGAGTATGGATCCTCATCCACTTGCCAATCTTTTTAAGAGATCCAATTATGATGAACCAATTCCTAGTGATTTGGATGCACTAGATTATCTTTATAAGGTTTTCCCTGAAATCCGTAAAGTGACTCACGATAGATCTTTGAATAAAAAGCATGATTGCAATGATTCTATTACAAATTCTTTTGATGTCAATTGTGCTAATAAGATGCAAAACCCTAAGCTTGGGGATGCTAGTTTTGCTATGTCTACTACTTGTTGCAATGATCATGATTGGGGTGATTCTTCTTATGATCTTGAAAGTTTATTTAAGCCCCATGATGAATATGAGATTGATAATATTGTTTGTAATAATATTGAAAGTGGGTTCGGAAGAGTGTCAACTTTAGATGCCACATATTTGGAGAATGTTCTATCTTATGAAGTTTTTGATAAAAGTGGGTTTGGAGAGGTCATGACTTTAGTTAATGATAATCCCACTATTTTGGAAGAGTGCCAACTTTGCATGCATGTGGATCGTGTTGAGAATATACTTTTTGATAGCTATTTTGTTGAATTTTCCTATGATACTACATTTAATTATTATGAGAGAGGAAAATATGGTTGTAGACACTTTCATGCTACTAAATTACCTCTCGTTATGTTGAGATTGCTATTGTCTCCTTCCGCTTCCTTGCATATGCTAGTTTTTGCTTGCCTTGATTTGTTTGCCTATAAGATTTCTATGCATAGGAAGTATGTTAGACTTAGATGTGGTTGTCACATGTTTTATGATGCTCTCTTTGTGCTTCAATTCTTGTCTTTTATATGAGCATAATCATTGAAATCTCAATGCCTAGCTAAAAAGGCTTTAAAGAAAAACTCTTGTTGGGAGACAACCCAATTTATTTCCTTTCTGTCGCTGAATAATCCATCTACCTTCTGTTTAGATGTGGTTTTATCTTTTAATTAGTGTTTGTGCCGATTTAAACCTATAGGATCTTCTTGGATGATAGTTATTTGATCTTGCTGTAATTTCCAGAAACTTTGCGCTCAGTGCCCGAATTGTTAAAAATCACCAGAACGTGGTAAAATACTGATTCCAATTGCTGCTGATCAATAAACAAATTTCCTAGGTCGTCCTATTTTGGCCTATTTTTGGAGTTTCATAAGTTTGCGTTAGTTACAGATTACTACAGACTGTTCTGTTTTTGACAGATTCTGTTTTTCGTGTGTTGTTTGCTTATTTTGATGAATCTATGGCTAGTAAAATAGTTTATAAACCATAGATAAGTTGGAATAAAGTAGGTTTAAAACCAATATAAATAAATAATGAGTTCATTACAGTACCTTGAAGTGGTCTTTTGTTTTCTTTCGCTAACGGAGCTTACGAGATTTCTGTTGAGTTTTGTGTTGTGAAGTTTTCAATTTTTGGGTGAAATCTTTTGATGGATTATGGAACAAGGAGTGGCAAGAGCCTAAGCTTGGGGATTCCCATGGCACCCCCAAGATAATCCAAGTATACCAAAAATTCAAAGCTTGGGGATGCCCCGGAAGGCATCCCCTCTTTTCGGCCCACTTCCATCGGTAATTTTACTTGGAGCTATATTTTTATTCACCACATGATATGTGTTTTGCTTGGAGCGTCTTGTATGATTTAAGTCTTTGTTTTTAGTTTACCACAATCATCCTTTCTGTACACACCTTTGGAGAGAGCCACATATGAATTGGAATTTGTTAGAATACTCTATATGCTTCACTTATATATTTTGAGCTTCATAGTTTTGCTCTATGTGCTTCACTTATATCTTTTGAGCTTTATAGTTTTGCTCTTTGTGCTTCACTTAGATCTTTTAGAGCACGGGGTGGATTTGTTTTATATAAACTATTGATCTCTCATGCTTCAATTAGGTTATTTTGAGAGTCTTAAATAGCATGGTAATTACTTGAAAATAATAATATGCTTGGTATTCAAGATTTGTAAAACTTTTTTTGAGTGCGTTGAATACTAAGAAAAGTTTGATGCTTGATAGTTGTTTTGAGACATGAGGATGGTGATATTAGAGTCATGCTAGTTGAGTAATTGTGAATTTGAGAAATACTTGTGTTAAAGTTTGTGATTCCCGTAGCATGCACGTATGGTGAACTGTTATGTGATGAAGTCGGAGCATGATTTATTTATTGATTGTCTTCCTTATGAGTGGCGGTCGGGGACGAGCGATGGTCTTTTCCTACCAATCTATCCCCCTAGGACCATGCGCGTAATACTTTGCTTTGATAACTTCTAGATTTTTGCAACAAGTATATGAATTCTTTATGACTAATTTTGAGTCCATGGATTATACGCAGTTTTCCTTCCTTCCACCATTGCTAGCCTCTCTAATACCGCACACCTTTCGCCGGTATCATACACCCACTATATAGCCTCCTCAAAACAGCCACCATACCTACCTATCATGGCATTTCCATAGCCATTCCGAGATATATTGCCATGCAACTTTCCACCGTTCCGTTTATTATGACACGCTCCATTATTGTCATATTGCTAGCATAATCATGTAGTTGACATCGTATTTGTGGCAAAGCCACCGTTCATAATTCTTTCATACATGTCACTCTTGATTCATTGCATATCCCGGTACACCACGAGGCATTCACATAGAGTCATATTTTGTTCTAAGTATTGAGTTGTAATTGTTGAGTTGTAAGAAAAATAAAAGTGTGATGATCATCATTTTTAGAGCATTGTCCCAAGTGAGGAAAGGATGATGGAGACTATGATTCCCCCACAAGTCGGGATGAGACTCCGGACGAAAAATAAAAAAAAGAGAAAGAAAAGAGGCCATAAAAAAGGCCCAAATAAAAAAATGAGAGAAAAAGAGAGAAGGGACAATGTTACTATCCTTTTACCACACTTGTGCTTCAAAGTAGCACCATGATCTTCATGATAGAGAGTCTCTCATTTTGTCACTTTCATATACTAGTGGGAATTTTTCATTATAGAACTTGGCTTGTATATTCCAATGATGGGCTTCCTCAAATTGCCCTAGGTCTTCGTGAGCAAGCGAGTTGGATGCACACCCACTTAGTTTCTTTTGTTGAGCTTTCACATACTTATAGCTCTAGTGCATCCGCTGCATGGCAATACCTACTCACTCACATTGATATCTATTGATGGGCATCTCCATAGCCCGTTGATACGCCTAGTTGATGTGAGACTATCTTCCCCTCTTTTTGTCTTCTCCACAACCACCATTCTATTCCACATATAGTGCTATATCCATGGCTCACGCTTATGTATTGCGTGAAGATTGAAAAAGTTTTGAAAATGTTAAAGTATGAAACAATTGCTTGACTTGTCATCGGGGTTGTGCATGATTTAAATACTTTGTGTGGTGAAGATAGAGCATAGCCAGACTATATGATTTTGTAGGGAAACTTTCTTTGGCCATGTTATTTTGAGAAGACATAATTGCTTTGTTAGTATGCTTGAAGTATTATTATTTTTATGTCAATACGAAATTTTGTCTTGAATCTTTCGGATCTGAATATTCATACCACAATTAAGAAGATTTACATTGAAATTATGCCAAGTAGCACTCCGCATCAAAAATTCTCTTTTTATCATTTACCCACTCGAGGATGAGCAGGAATTAAGCTTGGGGATGCCTGATACGTCTCCAACGTATCTATAATTTTTGATTGCTCCATGCTATATTATCTACTATTTTGGACTATATTGGGCTTTATTTTGCACTTTTATAATACTTTTGGGACTAACCTATTAACCGGAGGCCCAAATTTTAATTGGCTTTTTTTTTGCCTATTTCAAGTTTCAAGAAACAAAATATCAAACGGAGTCCAAACGGAATGAAACCTTCGAACGTGATTTTCTCATCGATATGATCCAGGAGACTTGGACCCTTCACAAGAAAGCCACGAGGCGGCCACGAGGTGGAGGGCGCCTGCCTCGTGGGCCCTCAAGCTCCACCGACGCATTCCTTCCTCCTATATATACCTCACGCACTTCAAACGATAAGATACGGAGCCAAAACCTAATTCCACCGCCGCAACTTTCTGCACTCCACAAGATCCCATCTTGGGGCCTGTTTTGAGTTCACGGAAGGGGAATCGATCACGGAGGGCTTCTACATCATCACCATAGCCCCTTCGATGAAGTGTGAGTAGTTTACTTCAGACCTTCGGGTCCATAGTTAGTAGTTAGATGGCTTCTTCTCTCTTTTTGGATCTCAATACAATTTTCTCCCCCTCTCTCATGGAGATCTATTCGATGTAATCTTCTTTTTGAGGTGTGTTTGTTGAGATCGATGAATTGTGGGTTTATGATCAAGTTTATCTATGAACAATATTTGAATCTTCTCTGAATTCTTTTATGTATGATTGGTTATCTTTGCAAGTCTCTTCAATTATCAGTTTGGTTTGGCCTACTAGATTGGTTTTTCTTGCAATGGGAGAAGTGGTTAGCTTTGGGTTCAATCTTGCGGTGTCCTTTCCCAAAGGATGTATAAGGGCAGCAAGGCACGTATTTTATTGTTGCCATCGAGGATAACAAGATGGGGTTTATATCATATTGCATGAATTTATCCCTCTACATCATGTCATCTTGCTTAAGGTGTTACTGTTTTCATTAACTTAATACTCTAGATGCATCTTTGGATAGCGGTCGATGAGTGGAGTAATAGTAGTAGATGCAAGGTGAGTCGGTCTACTTGTCTCGGACGTGATGCCTATATACATGATCATACCTAGATATTCTCATAACTATGCTCAATTCTATCAATTGCTCAACAGTAATTTATTCACCCACCGTAGAAATACTTATGCTCTTGAAAGAAGCCACTAGAGAAATCTATGGCCCCCGGGTCTATTCTCATCATATCAATCTCCATCACTTTATTATTTGCTTTGCTTTTTTACTTTTACTTTTTATTTTACCTTGCATATTTATATCAAAAATACCAAAAATATTATCTATCATCTCTATCAGATCTCACTCTCGTAAGTGACCTTGAAGGGATTGACAACCCCTAATCGCGTTGGTTGCGTTGAGCTATCGTTTTGTGTAGGTACGAGGGACTCACGCGCGGCCTCCTACTGGATTGAGACCTTGGTTCTCAAAAACTGAGGGAAATAGTTACGCTACTTTGCTGCATCATCCTCTCCTCTTCGGGGAAATCCAACGCAGTGCTCAAGAGGTAGCAGAAGGCCATTAGTGACAAGGAACAAGGGAAGCGGCCACAAGTTCACTCTCATTCTCAACGTCAAGTTGAAGAAAGGCCCCTTCCCAAGAAACCTCAAGCTAATGCTTCTCAAGTTGAGAAATCAAGTGAGAAGATAGTGAAGAGTAGACATTGCTACCTATGTCATGAGAAAGGTCACCTTGCTTCCTCATGCACTAGTGGTAACTTATCCAACCCGATTATTATTATTTTTTGACAGAAAGACTGTAAGGGAACCCCTTACAGTATAATTGGTGGAACAAACCCAAATTGCAAGTACCATGCCTTGAACCTGGGTGGGTGCGAAGGCATCAACCCCTTCCCACCACTAGGCTATGCCTTAGTCTGCTATCCAACCCAATTATTATTGATGATATCTATTCTCTTGGGAAGTATAAGGTTGGAAATGTGTTTGCTAAATCTGTTGGTACTCAAAGTGGTGTCAAGAAAAGAACCATTTGGGTAGCCAAGCCTACAGTGACTAACCTCTTAGGACCCAATTTGGTTGGGGACCATCTAGCTCGAACTTGATCAATATGTGTTGTTGGAGGGCATTGGAGACTTGGCTACATTATGAAGAATTAAGGGTACTTCATCACTCTTATTGTCTCAAGCCAAGTCAATTGAATAATCAAGTTTATATCTTATATCCAATGTGCCTCCTTGCGGTAACTTGTACTTAAATTGCTTACATTGAAAGTTACTTGCCCCTTTCCATGTTTCGGTTTTGTACCTTCCATGTGTGTGTATATGTTGTGCTTCCAATTTGCTTGTTGGTTTGCACATCATGTACATTTCTGTGTTGTGTTGAGCCTTTATGCATCTTGTTTGTATCTTAGTTGGCTCTTGTGAGAGATTAATGGAATATCCCATTTTGGGGGAGTGATGTGCTTTGTGCACCTCACGGTCCCATAAATGTGTGTACATGAGGAATACCACTAGTATTGATATTGCAAGCTTATCTAGTCACTATGTGGTATGTCTTCTCATGAGAAATTCAAATTCTAAATAGTCCATTAATTATCTCTTGTTGGATCCTCTTATTGCTTCTTGTTAAGTTTTCTTTAATTGGTATCACATTATGGGGGAGTAATATGCTATGTATATTACTAGCCTAGAAAATGTGTACATTTGAGATATTGTCACCTAGTGTTGATATTGTAGATTATCTTGTTCCTAGGTGGCATGTTAGCTCTACAAGTTGCAATTTGCTTGTGTTTGGTGTGAAGATGATGTTGGATATCCTTGCTATCTACCAACGGGAATTATTTCCAAATACTTCTTGTCTTATGACAATTGGTACTCACTTATGTGTGGTAGAAATTATTGATCATCTTTACATTGGCCTCTGATGACCCACAAGTATAGGGGATCTATCGTAGTCCTTTCGATAAGTAAGAGTGTCGAACCCAACGAGGAGCAGAAGGAAATGATAAGCGATTTTCAGCAAGGTATTCTCTGCAAGTAATCTTGAAATAAGTGGTAACAGATAGTTTTGTGATAAGGTAAATTGTAACGAGCAACAAGTAACAAAAGTAAATAAGGTGCAGCAAGGTGGCCCAATCCTTTTGTAGCAAAGGACAAGCCTGGACAAACTCAGATAATAGGAAAAGCGCCCCGAGGACACATGGGAATATCATCAAGCTAGTTTTCATCACGTTCATATGATTCGCGTTCGGTACTTTGATAATTTGATATGTGGGTGGACCAGTGCTTGGGTGCAGTTCTTACTTGAACAAGCATCCCACTTATGATTAACCTCTATTGCAAGCATCCGCAACTACAACAAAAGTATTAAGGTAAACCTAACCATAGCATGAAACATATGGATCCAAATCAGCCCCTTACGAAGCAACGCATAAACTAGGGCTTCTGTCACTCTAGCAACCCATCATCTACTTATTACTTCCCAATGCCTTCCTCTAGGCCCAAATAATGGTGAAGTGTTATGTAGTCTACGTTCACATAACACCACTAGAGGCTAGACAACATACATCTCATCAAAATATCGAACGAATACCAAATTCACATGACTACCAATAGCAAGACTTCTCCCATGTCCTCAGGAACAAACGTAACTACTCACAAAGCATATTCATGTTCATAATCAGAGGGGTAATAATATGCAAAAAGGATCTGAACATATGATCTTCCACCAAGTAAACCAACTAGCATCAACTACAAGGAGTAATCAAGACTACTAGCAACCTACTAGTACCAATCCCGGACTTGGAGACAAGAATTGGATACAAGAGATGAACTAGGGTTTTGAGATAAGATGGTGCTGGTGAAGATGTTGGTGGAGATTGCCCTCTCCCGATGAGAGGAGCATTGGTGATGACGATGGCGATGATTTCCCCCTCCCGGAGGGAAGTATCCCCGGCAGAACACCTCTGCCGGAGCCCTAGATTGGTTCCGCCAAGGTTTCGCCTCGTGGCGGCGGAGCCTCGTCCCGAAAGGTTGCTTCTTATTTTTTCTCATCGAAAGACCTCATATAACTGAAGATGGGCATCGGAGAGCCAACAGGGGGCCCACGAGGTAGGGGGCGCGCCTAGGGGCGCCCCACCTCGTGGGACAGGTGTGGCCCCGGTCTTCATCTTTGGCAAGGATTTTTCATTATTTTTAACTAGATGTTCCGTGGAGTTTCGTGACTTTTGGAGTTGTGCGTAATAGGTCTCTAATATTTGCTCCTTTTCCAAATTTCGATTCCAAAGCATTCTCCCTCCTTATGTAAACCTTGTAAAATAAGAGAGAATAGCCATAAGTATTGTGACATAATGCATAATGACAGCCCATAATGCAATAAATATCGATATAAAAGCATGATGCAAAATGGATGTATCAACTCCCCCAAGCTTAGACCTCGCTTGTCCTTAAGCGAAAGCCAATAACGATAAATATGTCCCCATGTTTAGAGGCAGAGGTGTCGATATAAATAAAATACGGACATGAAGGCATCATGATTATTCTCATAACAGCAACATATATGAATATTGTCATATGATTTCTTATGCTCATGTAATAATCCATTCACAATGCAGAGTTCGAATCATAAACTTTATTGAGAACCAACAAACTATAATCTCAGTCATTGAAGCAATTGCAATTTATCATAACATCAGAAAGAGCCTATGTCAGAGCTTAAAAGCAAGTCCACATACTCAACTATCATCTAGTCCTTCATGATTGCTAACACTCACGCAATACTTGTGGTTATGAAGTTTTAATCGGACACAGAGAAAGATAGGGGCTTATAGTTTCACCCTACAACCTTTTACCTCAAGGGTAATGTCAACAATAATAACTCATGCTCCCCTACATCCAATTATATATATATATATATATATATATATATATATATATATATATATATATATATCAGGATCTTTCCAACATATTGTGCTTGCCAAAGGATAAAATGAAAAAGGAAAGGTGAAGATCACCATGACTCTTGCAAAAGGTAGAAGATAATAATAAAAGATAGGCCCTTCGCAGAGGGAAGCAGAGGTTGCCATGCGCTTTTATGGTTGGATGCACAAAATATTAATGCGAAAGAACGTCACTTTATATTGCCACTTGTGATATGAACCTTTATTATGCAGTCTGTCGCTTTTATTACTTCCACATCACAAGATCGTATAAAGCTTATTTCTCCCACACCAATCAATCATACATATTTAGAGCAATTTTTATTGCTTTGCACCGATGACAACTTACTTGAAGGATCTTACTCAATCCATAGGAAGATATGGTGGACTCTCATGGCAAAATTGGTTTAAGGGTTTTGGAAGCACAAGTAGTATCTCTACTTGGTGCTGAGAATTTGGCTAGCATGAGGGGTAAAGGCAAGCTCAACATGTTGGAGGATCCATGACAACATACTTTATCTCAGACATAAGAAAACATAACCCATTACGTTGTCTTCATTGTCCAACATCAACTCTTTAGCATGTCATATTTTAATGAGTGCTCCCAATCATAAAAGATGTCAATAATAGTATATTTATATGTGAAACCTCTCTTTCCTTATTACTTCCTATTAATTGTAACGATGACCAAAGCTATGTCTGCCAACTCCCAACAACTTTTAATCATCATACTCTTTCTATGTGAAGTCATCACTCTTGATAAGATCAATATGACCTCTTTGTTTCTTTTTATTCTTTTTCTCTTTTCTTTTATTCACTCAAGATCATGGCAAAATAATCAAGCCCTTGACTCAACACTAATCTTTATTATATATAGCTCACGGACTCGATTACATAGAGAGATCATAAAGCAAAACTCAAAACTAGATCATGCCATAAACTTTATTCTACTAGATCGAGATACTACTAATAGGATCGAACTAAGAAAAAGGGTAAAGATAGGAGTTGTGATGGTGATATGATACCGGGGCACCTCCCCCAAGCTTGGCAATTGCCAAGGGGAGTGCCCATACCCATGTGATTATTTCTCCTTCTTTGTTGGTGAAGAAGAAGGAGGTGATGTTGACTTAGTTGATGGCTTAGACTTCTCCCTTAATTTACGCTTGAGGACGGCGTTTTGATCCCTCAGATCATCAATCTCCCACTCCAGGGTTAATATCTTTTTGCATAGGTCCTGCTTATTTTCCTGCAAGAGACAAAAAGGGATAAACTCGAACTTTGGTTTCTTTACCCTATCAGGGAGACTTGACTTTTTGAACTCCACGTGCATGTCCCCAGGTTGAGGTAATGGGGCTTCATCTCCATCTGAGCTCGTTTCCTCCTTCCCCTTGGGTTCATAGTCCTCTTCTTCTTCCATGGTCCAACCACGTGCTCCACATCTCCATAGACCTTAGGATTGGCTAAGTAATCATCCACATAGCTTCCTCCTTCCGAATCCTGGGAAGACGTGTTGATCTAATCTGCAGCAGGACAACTCGAAACGAAAACAGAGGATATTTGCGTGATACAGGAGTCAAAACCTTCGGGAGGTTATATAATGAATTTTTACCGACCAAAAATACATATCGTGCAAGTAAACGGAGTCCGGAAGGCACACGAGGTGCTCACGAGGTAGGGGGCGCGCCCAGGGGGGTAGGGCGCGCCCACCACCCTCGTGGGGCCCTCGTGTCCTTCCTGACTGCCACTTTTTTTTCTATTTTTCTAAATATTCCAAAACGGAGAAATATTGCCTTAGAAATTGTTTTGGAGTCGGTTTACTTACCGTACCACATACCTATTCCTTTTCGGAGTCTGAAATGTTCGAAAGTGTCTCTTATGTATTCCTCCGGGTTACGGTTTCAAAAATATTGGTTTCAACATTTATGGGATTACCTGAGATATAATGTTTAATTCTTTGACCGTTTACCACCTTCGGATTTGTGCCTTCGAAGTTGTTGATTTTTATGGCACCGGAACGATAGACCTCTTCGATGACGTAGGGGCCTTCCCATTTGGAGAGAAGTTTTCCTGCAAAAAATCTTAAATGAGAGTTGTATAGCAATACATAATCACCTACGTTAAATTCACGCTTTTGCATCCTTTTATCATGCCATCTTTTAACTTTTTCTTTAAACAACTTGGCATTTTCGTAAGCTTGGGTTCTCCATTCATCAAGTGAGCTAATATCAAATAACCTCTTCTCACCGGCAAGTTTGAAATCATAGTTGAGCTCTTTAATAGCCCAATATGCCTTATGTTCTAGTTCGAGAGGTAAGTGACATGCTTTTCCATAAACCATTTTATACGGAGACATTCCCATAGGATTTTTATATGCAGTTCTATAGGCCCATAATGCATCATCAAGTTTCTTGGACCAATTCTTTCTAGACCTATTGACCGTCTTTTGCAAAATTAATTTGAGTTCTCTATTACTCAATTCTACTTGACCACTAGACTGTGGGTGATAAGGAGATGCAATTCTATGATTAACATCGTATTTAGCGAGCATTTTATGGAAAGCACCATGAATAAAATGTGAACCACCATCAGTCATTAAATATCTAGGGACTCCAAACCTCGGAAAAATAACTTCCTTAAGCATTTTAATAGAGGTGTTATGATCAGCACTACTAGTTGTAATAGCTTCTACCCACTTAGTAACGTAATCAACAAAGAACTAGAATATGTGTGTATCCATTAGAGGCGTGAAAAGGTCCCATATAATCAAAGCCCCAAACATCAAATGGTTCAATAACAAGTGAATAATTCATAGGCATTTCTTGACGCCTACTAATATTACCAATTCTTTGACATTCATCACAAGACAAGACAAACTTACGGGCATCCTTGAAGAGAGTAGGCCAATAAAACCGGATTGCAATACCTTATGTGCAGTTCTATCTCCAGCGTGGTGTCCTCCATAAGCTTTGGAGTGGAACTTGCGTAGGATCTGTTCCTGTTCATGCTCAGGTACACACCATCTAATAACACCATCTACTCCTTCTTTATAAAGATGTGGGTCATCCCAAAACTAATGTCTCAAATCATAGAAAAACTTTTTCTTTTGTTGGTATGTGAATCTAGGTGGTATAAACTTAGCAACAATATAATTAGCATAATCAACATACTAAGGAGTGCTACGAGAAGTACTTATAACATTTAATTGCTCATCGGGAAAGCTATCATCAATAGGTAGTGGGTCATCAAGAACATTTTCTAACCTAGACAAGTTGTCTGCAACGGGGTTCTCAGCTCCTTTTTTATCAACAATATGCAAATCAAATTCTTGTAGCAAGAGAACCCATCTAATAAGTCTAGGTTTAGCATCTTTCTTTTCCATAAGGTATTTAATAGCAGCATGATCAATGTGAATAGTTACTTTAGAATCAACAATATAAGGTCTGAACTTATCACAAGCAAATACAACAGCTACGAATTCTTTTTCAGTAGTAGCATAATTTATTTGAGCATTGTCTAAAGTTTTACTAGCATAATGGATAACATTTAATTTCTTATCAACTCTTTGCCCTAGAACAGCACCAACAACATAATCACTAGCATCACACATAATTTCAAAGGGTAAATTCCAATCAGGTGGCTGAACAATAGGTGCAGAGATCAATGCTTTCTTAAGTATTTGAAATGCTTCTACACAATCATCATCAAAGACAAATGGTATATCTTTTTGTAATAAATTAGTTAGAGGCCGAGAAATTTTTGAGAAGTCCTTAATGAACCTCCTATAAAATCCGGCGTGACCAAGGAAACTTCTTATACCTTTGATGTCCTTGGGACATGGCATCTTTTCAATAGCATCAACCTTGGCTTTATCAACTTCAATACCTCTTTCAGAAACTTTATGCCCCAAGACAATGCCTTCATTAACCATAAAGTGTCACTTTTCCCAATTCAAACAAGATTAGTTTCTTCACATCTCTGCAAAACTCGATCAAGATTGCTCAAGCAATCATCAAAAGAGGATCCATAGACGGAAAAGTCGTCCATGAAAACCTCACAAATCTTTTCACAAAAGTCAGAGAATATAGCCATCATGCATCTTTGAAAGGTAGCAGGTGCATTGCATAAACCAAAAGGCATACGTCTATAAGCAAAAGTACCAAAAGGGCATGTAAAAGTAGTCTTTGATTGATCTTTAGCCGACACAGGTATTTGAGAGAAACCAGAATAACCATCTAGAAAGTAATAATGTGTATGTTTGCATAATCTTTCTAGCATTTGATCGATAAAAGGTAAGGGGTAATGATCTTTCTTAGTAGCTTTATTTAATTTCCGGAAATCAATTACCATCCTATAACCTGTAATAATTCTTTGTGGAATAAATTCATCTTTATCATTAGGAACAACAGTAATACCTCCCTTTTTAGGGACACAATGGACATGACTTACCCACTGACTATCAGCAACGGGATAAATTATACCTGCCTCCAGAAGCTTTAGTATTTCTTTTCTTACCACTTCTTTCATTTTAGGATTCAAACGCCGTTGAGGATCACGAACTAGTTTGGCATCTGCTTCCAAATTTATTTTATGCTGACATAGAGTGGGACTAATGCCCTTAAGATCATCAAGAGTATATCCAATAGCAGCACGATGCTTCTTCAGAGTTTTCAACAACCTTTCTTCTTCATGCTCTGAAAGGTTAGCACTAATAATAACAAGATATATCTTCTTTTCATCAAGACAAGCATATTTAAGATTCTCAGGCAACGGTTTGAGCTCAAACACGGGATCACCTGTAACATCCCAAAATTCTAAATTTTGGAATGTTATAATAAATAAATAGATTTGATTGATTGAGTGAATTGAGTGAAATTCGAAACTTTTTGAAAGTTAAATGAGAGGGAATAAAAGGACTTTCCCGAACTTTCATTTTGCATGTCATGATCTCCGTGAATTCAAATTCTTTTCACCACAAAACCCTGGAGAGAAGATGACATGACTTCTTCCATTTATTTAAATGACAAGGGGTGTTGAAAATATCTGAATTTCATTTGAAGTTATTTCCAATTCATAAACTTCATGCAACTCAATGATTTTCATGATAGAAGATAAAATGACTTCTTCAAATATATGAAATATGAGTTGGGAGTTTAAAAGAAATCCAATTTAAAGTCCCTTTGAAAATTATTTTCAGTTTGGACTTATTTGGGTTTTATTCAAATTATTTTTCTCCAAAAATTAAATATATGGAAAATAGGGTAACATGATTCCCTACATCAGAACATTGGAGAGAAATAAATTTGAATTAATTTTGGTATTTTTAAAATGATTTTATTGGATTTTATTAGACCAAGAATACTCTTTGAATTAGCTGAATTTGTGTGGATTTTATTTGGCATTATAAAAATGTCCATGTTGTAGAAAATCTTTTTCTGCAAATTTTGGTATATTATATGCCTATAGTATATTTTTATTTTGGTGGTTAATTCTATTTTTTTTGTTTTATGGAAAATGTTTTTTTAACTTCCCTGGAACTAGGCTGGCCCAGCTCAGCCAAAGCACGGCCCACCGCCCACCGCTGTCTCCCGAGCTCGGGACACGATCCGAGCCGCCATGACGCTGCCGCCGACCTTGGCGTCCGTCTGAGGCCGGGCTCGTCCTGCCCTCCTCCACGCACTCGAGGCCCCGCCTCCTATAAATGCGCTGCCGCCGCTCTCTCTTCGCCAGCCGCCGCTTGCGCCGCATCCCGCCGCCACGGCGAGATCCACCGCCGCCGCCCGCTCCATTCTCGCCGGAACCACCGCCGACGCCGCCAACCTCTCGCCCGCCGCCCCTCCCGACCACTTTCGCGCCGCCCGGCCGAACTCCGGCGCCGCCGTTGCACCGGAGATCCGCCGTAAAACAGCCGCTGCCGGTTTTTTTTTCCGAACCGGTACAAAACCGTTAACTCGTCCGGTTTTATTTACTAGGATGGTTTTTACTTATTAGATGTGTTTATTTTCTAAGTTAAGTTAATTGGAAAATGTTCGCTATGTTAGTTTCTGCAGTGAACGAGTTCGTTCTTGTAACGCCCCGGATTCAATGCGCCAGGTGTCCTTCAGTTATTCGCTGTCATTGCCATGTCATTTTCTTGCGTGTTGCATTTTGCCATGTCATCATCTACATTTCATATCATGTTGTCATGTGCATTTCATTTTGCATACGTGTTCGTCTCATGCATCCGAGCATTTTCCCGTTGTCCGCTTTTGCAATCCGGCACTCCTATGTCTCCGGCGCCCCATTTTACCTCTTTTTCGTGTGCGGGTGTTAAACGGTCTCGAATGGCCCGAGGTTTGTCAAGCGGCCTTGGTATAGCACCGTAGACCGCTGTCAAGTTTCGTGCCATTTGGAGGTCGTTTGGTACTCCAACTAACCGGGTAACCGCAGAGCCCTCTTTGTTTGCAGCCCAACACCCTTCCAAAGTGGCCCAAACCCACCTAACTCCCTCCATGCTCTCGATCGCTCGATCACGATCACGTGGCCAAAAACCGCACCTCATTTGGAGCCTCCTAGCTCCCTCTACCTATAAATATGTGTCTCCGAAAATTTCAGATGAAACCCTAGTCTACTCCTCCTCTCGCCCGGCGGACATGTCACGCGCCTGGAACACCCAGCGCCGTTCCCGACCAATCACACTGCCCCTTGCGTCGCCGTCGCCGTCGTCTCTCTCCTCCCTTGCTGAAGCTTGCAGCGACCGCGGCCAACCCGCCAGAGCCCATCTGGGGCGGTCGGACCAGCAACCCGGTCGCCCGTTCGCCACCGCCATGGGCTCGCCGAACCAGCGCCCCGCCGGTGCGCCTCGCCCGCCCGCCGGCTGAGTCGCCGCCCGCCAGCCCAGCGTTCGGCGCCTCCGGAACCCGCCGCCTTGGCGCCCCCCTTGCGTGACCCCGCGCCCGTGCTCCTCGCCGGCGTCGCCTCCCTCCGCGCCCGGCCGCCGGCGCCAGCGCCCGCCCAACTCGCCCGTCCGCGCCGCCTCTGCGGCTTCGCGCCTCCTCCACCTCGGCGGATCCGGCCAGCGGGGGCCGGATCTCGCCGCTCAACCCGCCGGCGCCTCCCTCCGGCCGTCCCCGCCATCTCCGGATCTCCCCGGTGATCCTCGTAAACCGTGCAAACCCGAGGTTGACTTTCTTCCCCCTCCGTTTTCTGCTGTCCCCGATATTTTGTTATTTTTTCATGCATTTTTCATCATGACGTAACTCTGTCATCGTTGCTCCGTTTCGTGCGTGTAATATGTCAAAATGTTCGTATAGATGAGTAGATCATTTCATCTCATTGCATCATTTTCATTTGAGCTCATCTCGGTGCCCGAAATGCTGTTAGAAGAATGCTACGTGATGTTAGTTTCTGTTTCTTAACAGAACATGTACTTTTGTCATTTTTGCTATGATTGATGTGTGCACCCTATGGACTTGAGTCCTACATGTGTTTTGTAATATGCCATGCCATCTTTCCAGGGATGCTTATCATGTATTTTTGTGAGTTGTGTAGTGAGTGCATCAAGCTTGTTAAGTAGGGTACTTGCTGTTGCTGTTTTCCTGGCAGATTCTGTTATATTTTTATGCCATGTTAACTTGAAGCTACCGAGAGATCCATGCATATTTTGAGATACTTCAGTAAGGATGTTTTGAACATATGGTTATTCTATATCCATCCATGCCCTTTTTTGCAATTATGGAGTGCCATAGCTTGAGTCAATCGAGCTCTACTTTTGCTATAAAATGTTCCTGGCAGATTGTTTACATGTTATTCAATTTTTCCAAGGTTGTTGTGGTTGATCCTTGCATGCTATATTGTTGTTCTTGCCATGTATAGCTTCTATGCCATGTCTTCTTATTGTGAGTTGACTTGCCATGCCATGTATTGCTCTGTGGTGAGTGGTTCAAGCTCACCAACATGCCTACTTATCGTTGTTCCTGCCATGTTTGAATCTGTAATATAACTTGCCATGTTTATATGGGTGCCATCATATCTTCTGGTCCTTTTTGGCTTATGGTCAGTAAAGGACTTTTGTTCTATGCTTTGAGTAGATTCTTGCCATGCCTTTGTTTGTCATGTTAAGTTCCTGTAACATGTTTTTTGATAGCTCTAAACATTGCAACCTGATGTTATTTCTGCCAATGCCTGAAACTGTTATTATTTGCAATCTTGCCATGTGTTTTTGAGCATGTTCTAGTTATTTCTGGAGATAGCTCAGTGTTCATGTTTTGTCATGCTTTACCTGTAGATCAAGCCCATGTCTTTTGTTATTACGTTAAGATGCTGTAGCATGTTGTTTTGATGCTCGCAATATGCCTAGTTGCTGTTTTGGACAGATTGTTGCTAGAACTTGTATTGTGTGTATGTGTTGAACCGTTGCTCCGTTTTGGGTGTGCTCTATATGAAACTTGCTTGATTTTGCATGTAGTTTCATATTATCATGTTGCATCCTTGTTTTGAGGTGTTTGCTTGATGTTTGTATGCATTTTGCATCAATGCCATGTTTAACTTGTTTTGCTCATATCTTCTAGGCCGTAGCTCCGAATCTAATGAACTTTATGTGTACTTGACTAGAATTTCGTGTAGATCATCGTGGTGCATCTTAACTTGCTGTTTAACAACTTGAACATAAGGTTTATTCAGATCTGGACCAATTTCGAAATTTGCATATGAGGACTTACCGGAATTGTTATATGTTGTTTCCGGCCTCATTTAAACTTGCTTTGATGTGTTGCTCTTGTTTGCATCATCTCCTGCCATGAGTAGCTTCATGTGGTCTTGTCATGCATCATGCTTGTTTGTGCATCATGCCTTGTTCTTGTGTGGTTGTTTACTATGTTGTGTGCTTCTTCTTGTTAGTTCCTGTTTCGTTGCGATCGTGAGGATTCGTTCGTCTACGCTTGGTTCGGCTTCATCCGTTCGTCTTCTTCATGGACTCGTTCTTCTTCCTTGCGGGATTTCAGGCAAGATGACCGCTACCCTGGATCTCACTACTATCATTGCTATGCTAGTTGCTTCGTTCTTTCGCTATGTCTGCGCTACCTATCATTTGCTCTTCAAGCCTCCCAAATTGCCATGTCGCCTCTAACCTTTTGCACCTCCCCTAGCAAACCGTTGTTTGGCTATGTTACCGCTTTGCTCAGCCCTCTTATAGCGTTGTTAGTTGCAGGTGAAGATGAAGTTTGTTCCTTGTTGGAACATGGAGATGTTGTTCCTTCTTTGGAACATGGTTACTTGTTGGGATATCACAATATTCCTTATATTATTAATGCATCTATATACTTGGTAAAGGGTGGAAGGCTCGGCCTTATGCCCGTGTTTTTTCCACTCTTGTCGCCCTAGTTTCCGTCATATCGGTATTATGTTCCCGGATTTTTGCGTCCCTAACGCGGTCGGGTGATTTATGGGACCCCCTTGACAGTTCGCTTTGAGTAAGACTTTTCCAAAGAAGGCCCAACATTGGTTTTACCATTTGCCTCACCTATGCCCTTTTTCCCTTGGGTTTCCGGAGCCCGAGGATCATCTTTATTTTAGCCCCGGGCGTTGCTCGTCATGAGTCTTTGGTCCAAACCGTCGACCACGGTGTACCAGGGCAACTCTGGGTTCGCCTATCGGAAGTTTGGACAATCCGGTGTGCCCGAGAACGAGATATGTGCAGCTCCTATCGATTTGTCGGCACATTCGCGGCTTTGCTGGTCTTGTTTTATTCTTTGTTGAAATGTCTTGTAGCCGGATTCCGAGATCGATCGGGTCTTCCGGGAGAAGGAATATCCTTCGTTGATCGCGAGAGCTTATCATGGGCTAAGTTGGGACACCCTGCAGGTATAAACTTTCGAGAGCCGTGCCCGGTTATGTGGCGATGGGAATTTGTTAATATCCGGTTGTAGTAAACTTGAAGCAAACTCTTCTAAAATACACCAACCGTGTGTGTAACCGTGAGTGTCTCTTTTCGGGTTGATCGAGAGGAGAACACGGTTTCTCGGGTTATGTCTCGACGTAAGTAGGAGTTCGTGATCACTTCTTGATCGTTACTAGTTGACGACCGTTCCTTTGTTTCTCTTCTTGCTCTCATTTATGTAAGTTAGCCACCATATATGCTTAGCCGGCACGCAACCTCACCACTTTACCCCTTCCTTTCCCTTTAAGCTTTGCTAGTCTTGATACCCATGGTAATGGGATTGCTGAGTCCTCGTGGCTCACAGATTACTACACCACCGATTGCAGTACAGGTTTGCGATGATCATGACGCGAGAGCGATGTTTACTTGTATTGGAGTTCTTCTTCTGCTTCTTCGATCAGGGGATAGGTTCCAGGTCGGCAGCCTGGGCTAGCAGGGTGGATGTCGTTGGAGTTTCTGTTTATGTTCCATCCGTAGTCGGATGTTGTTCTCTTGTATTTGATGTTGATGTATTCTTGTGGCATTTGTGCCTTATGTATGTATCCCCATCTATTATGTAATGTTGATGTAATGATATTCACCTTGCAAAAGCGTTTCAATATGCGGGTCTATCCTTGGTGGGACCGTCGAGTTCCTTTTGGATAGGGTCGCATATTGGGCGTGACAGTTCTTTAGTTCCCCGTAGCGAACGTTCGTTCGATAGGATTTTTCTTTTTCTTTTTAATTTTCGGCCAGGGACCCATCCGTGAATATTTTATTTACAGATTAGTCCCTGATCTTCAAACGCTCACAACTTTCTACCCGTTTGTCCAAATTAGACGAAACCAACGCCTATTTCTTCGTTATGATCTCCTCTATCCAGTAAAACAACTTAAACATGTTTTTGAAAGTTTAAAATTTGATTTTCAAACAGATTTGAATTTGAATCTTCTTTTGATCGTAACTTGAGTTTTATAACTCCGTTTGAGTTGATTCTTTTTGCAAATCAAAGCTCTTGACCTAAACTTTCTGATAAGGCCAAATTCACATAGTTTTGGTACTGTTAGAAATTGTTTTATGCTGCAAGAGTTATTTGCTTTGTTTTGATGTTTTCCGAATTGTTTTCTTCGTTCTTTTCGATCTTTTGAGTGATTGCTTATGTGTGGTTACTATTCCTTACTTACGATAGATTGACCGGAGTGTGATGAGTGGAACTATCAAGAGTTTTGAGTGTGAATCATCTTCATCAACTTTGCCGGCAAGTTCACACTTTGATCATATCCCTTTTCATACCCAATTTTTATGCATTAGTTTCAACCCTCAAACATTGCATGAGTAGGATTGATAACATGTGGGTATCGGGAAGTAGTTGATGAGGTAGGAACCTATTGCCCTGCATTCAAACCTTGGGAGTTACTATTGTGTTGCTTATATTGCTATGCTATGCTCGTAGACGTGGATTGGGTTTTGAGAGTATTCATGACAGTTGTGAGATTGTTAATTAATGGTTTACTTAAGGTGGCAACTTAAACACACATCTGGGTGGATTGAGGCACCTGGGTATTCCAGGATTGCCTGTCTAGGCACCTGGGTAGACTAGGATTGCCTGTTTTTTTATGGACCGCCACCCAGGCTCAAAGGGATCATAAGATTATTCATGCTAGAAACTTCCGTGTGCGACCACATGCTATTATGGGCTCTAGCATAGAATACTAAGTCGTGCTAACTCTTACAGTTGTAGACTAGCAGATGACGTGGAAAGTAGGTGAACAGGTCTACCAATCATAAGGTGCTAGCTCAACTGAAAGACTATGACTCGGTCATTCGTTTCTCAAACACCATGTAGTCTTGAGAAAACCAACGGAGGAGATCGAGTCATGTGGGGAAAAGTCATAACCTCTCGCAAAGTGTATAAACTAATCATGATTAGCCGTGTCCCCGGTTATGGACATCTTGAGTATCTAGTACTTGGATTTTCCTGCGAATCTCATCATGTTACTTTAAATAATTTTGTGGGGTTAATGATGATATTTTAATTGGGATTAAGAATGTTGTCAACCATTCTCAATGTTTAACAACCACCATGATAGTTAAATAAAATTTATTCCTTTGCAGTAGGGAAAAATTGGCTTTTCGCAAAAACATTATAACCATAGAGCTTCTCCACCAGCCAAATATGCATGTAGTGATAGCATTTATTCATCATTATCCTATGGTGTGAATTTGCCAGTACATTCAATGTACTGACCCTTTGTGGCTGAAACGTCTCATGTTGCAGGATCTTACGACGAGTAAGTGATACGTTAGGGTTATGATTTATACACTCAACTTTGCCGTTGGTGTTGATGGGAATCCACAACCTTGTTACTTCCGCTATTTGGATTGAGGTAATAGTATTTACGTTACTTTATACATGTGATTTACCTCTGTTATAAATCCTCGAGTCTTGTATTGTGTCAACATACCGATCCGAGGATGACACTTAAGCCACGTAGACTTGATCCATTCGGGTCGGGTCGATACAAGATGGTATCAGATCACATGTTGACTGTAGGACGTGACCCTAGAAACTGGCAAGCCCATAGGAAAGATTTCCTCTACAACTTTCTTTTCAAAAAGATCTCTTAACTCTCTTCTCTTCTGAGCTTATTCAAATATTCCTTTCTAGTTAGACTATACCCTTTCCCTTTTGACCACATGAAGATTCAAATTTGATGGGATCACTCCAAGAAGTACAAGATATTGGACAACTAAGACCATTCGGAATGAAGAGGATTTTTCCGAGCATTATAATGATGGAAACTACAACGGTTGAAGACTCTGTAGAATTCCCAGATTTTGTGTGACCTAGTAAAGCTACCCTTATGGAACTTGGTAGACTATGGAAACTGTCAATACCCGAGATTAAGGTGTATCGAAGAAAGACCGGAACATGGAGCATCAGAACTCAAAGTTTTGTCAAGGAAACCCCAATGTAGGAGATATCAACTATGGGGAGATAGCTCATGGAAATGACAAGAGCAGAAACACGGCTATCCATGATGTTATCTCCCGTTTATGCTATTGTCACCATGCTGAGTTAAGCATGCATATGCATGGAAGGATTGGATGGTAGAAGGCCGATGGAGCACCTATCAGCAAGATGAAGTTTTAACCTTAGCCGGTGTATCACCAGGATCTGGAGTGTTACATCAAGAAGTTTAGATGGACCTACAAGAAGCAGTATTTGACAAGGAAGCATTTCGTGAAGAACTCAGGACCCAGAAGCTGAAAGTAGCCAAGCTAGAGGAGCCAAACCTTGAGACATCAAAGATTCGTCAGGAACTGAAGGACAGTAGGATCATGGTTCAAGTCGAGGTTGATGAAATCCAGAAGTTGGAACGTAACTCCAGAAATATTGAAGGACGCCACGAGATAGTTTGCGACAATGTAGATGATCCGCAAAAGAACTTGAGAAGGACAAGCATGATCGGAAGAAGCCATCGGAGACATGAACAAGACTTGAAGAGTTTGACGACATTGACCTTTAGAAGACCAAACCCCAGTTATATACTTACGTTAGATGCGACGATTGTGAGTCATCATTTGTTTGATGTTTTTTTTCATGACCACAAATAAAATCTGTCTTTTCAAAACTTTTTTTTGTATTGTGTGCATCCCTCTCTATCTCTCTTATCCCACCCCAAAACCCATGGACCCCATAGAGGATGAATGGAGATGAGCTTGTATTATGCGGACCAATGAGTCAATTGGAGATGCACCAATGGATTCGTAATGTGGAGGATCACATGAAGAATAACCCTATAGTCGAGGAAAGGATATGGCCCAAAGATGCTCTTCCGTTCTTTGAAAGAGGTGATGCTACCTGGTGGAGGATGTACCAAACCATCAATGGATGGCAAGGAGTAACCGTTTGGGAAGAATTTAAGTTGACTCTGCTAAAGTCTCGGCTTGTGTCCAAGAAGTTGAAGCCTTATGTAAACGATATGGAGAAAGTGCATGCAAGCTTTGTGGAGAAATAGGACACAACCATAAAGAAAACAAGGACGAATACCCTCATAAGCGGAGGATTACCAAAGGAGTTAGCCGAGGATCTCAGGGAACTTCGGTTGGAGATTGTTCCCAATGGTTTTGTTGCAGCAATGGAATTCAGTCTACATTGTTGGGGAAGATCCGTGAAGCTCAGAAGGTTGACAAAGAGATTGCTGAGGTAAAAGAGAGGATGAGCAAAGGAAAGGCCAAAGGTTTTCGTAAGGATGAGCACGACACCTTATGGTTCGAGGACCGTGTATATGTGCCCAATAATGCAAAGATCAGGAAGTTAATACTTCAGGAGGCTCATGACTCACCGTACTCGATTCGCCCTGGAAACACCAAGATGTATTTGGATTTGAAGGAGCGTTTCTGGTGGACTGGTATGAAGAAGGATATTGTGGAGTATGTAGTCGTAGGTGATGTATGCCAGAGAGAGTAAGAGCAGAGCATCAGAAGCTAGCAGGATTACTACAGCCTATGCCAATAACCGAATGGAAGTAGGATAAGCTTGGCATGGATTTCATTACCGGATTTTCCAGAACCCGATCGGGATATGATTCTATCTGGGTAGTAGTTGATTTGCTTGACCAAAGTGGCTCACTTTTTCCCAGTGAAAACCACCTATACAAGTGAGAAGTTGGCCAAGATATATTTGACCAGGATCGTATGTCTGCATGGAGTTCCGAGGACCATCGTATCAGATAGAGGAACATAGTTTACCTCAAAGTTTTGGAATCAGCTGCGCCACACTATGGGTAATAGGCTAGAGTTCAGTACAACCTTTCATCCGCAGACAGATGGATAGACAGAGAGAGTCAATCAGATTCTGGAGGACATGTTGAGAGCGTGTGCGCTAAATTATGGATCTAGTAGGGATGATAATATACCTTACGCGGAGTTCTCATACAAAAACAGTTACCAAGCCAGTTTGAAGATGGCCCCTTTTAAAGATTTGTATGGGAAAAGGAGCCAGACACCGTTGATGTGGGATGAAGTTGGAGACCGTCAGTTGTTTGGACCAAATGTGATCAAGGAGTCAGAAGAGAATGTTAAGTGGATTCGAGATAGACTGAAGGTAGCTCAGTCCAGGCAGAAGAGTTATGCAGACTCAAAAACGCAAGGAGGTAGTCTATGAAATTGGAGAAAGAGCATGTCTTCGTGTGTCCCCTCTGCGAGGAGTTAAACGATTTGGAGTTAAGGGAAAGTTAGCCCTAAGATTTGTAGGACCATACCGAGTTTTGGAGCGTATGGGAGAAGTGGCCAAAAAATTGTAGTCACCCGAAGGACTGTCAGGAGTACATGATGTGTTTCACGTACTCCAGTTGAAGAAGTGCCATGCAGAAATGGCCAATATTCCTCTGTAAGGACGCTTGACCCTGGAAAGGATAATGATGTTCCACGAAGTGGAGTATGGACTTCATAAGTATAAGTTTTTATCTCGGTATGTGGGACATCCCACGAGAATGAAGAGATGAATTACTATTGGATATAAAGGAGGTATGATGTTGGAAATATGGATCAAGGTAAATTCCATGATGAGTCTGAGTAATCATGTCCTAGTTTGGTGCCAATAGATGGAAGGAAGACAGTACAATTGGATGGATTTAAGAATACTAGGAAGTTGGAAGTTGGAATAATGATCAGAAGCCTGAGGATAAGTTCAAGGACTACAAGTGATGAGATGGGCCATAACCCACAGGCCACAGGACCTGCCAAGAAGCAAGCACATTCTTGCTGAAGGAAAAACCCTGGAAGAAGGTTACGATTTTATCAATCGACGATTCTATAGGAGTTTACGCAAAACCTGAGTGTTGTTAAGGAACGATAGATGTTTGTTTGGCTTGCAGAATCAATGGATTTATCCGAACTTGGTTCATCGACAAGAGAAATTCTGCAATGCTTGTGAGGATGACCGAGTGTTAGAATGCGAGATTAAGCTAAACCATGTACAAGGTAATGATTTGGGTGCGGGATGGATTGATCACCATACCGACTTACTCTTATTATTCGCCTTGCTATATGGGATGGTAAATCTGAGTGACTTACCTATAGTAGAGTGACGACGATCAAAACCTTGTTTGAACCTTAGGATGGTATAAGTATTTTCCCTTGTACAAGGCGCTTGTTGCCAACCGTAGGATATACAAAGGAGGATCAACCTGCACCCATTTCCTGCAGGAGAAACCATAAATCGTTGACCACCATGAGATATCGATAGTTGTTTAGTAGTGGCGCCAGACCTATCAGCTATGAATACCCAGTCTCGGAATAACCTTACCAAGATAAAAGGACAGAACTATTGAGGAAAAGGTTATGCCGTTACAAGAAGAGCCCAGAGAAGGAATTATCCTGAAGATTTGAGAAGACCGACACTGTCAAAAATAAGGATGGAGTATATGAGTTTTGATGGAACCGTAACAATGCTTCTAAGGGTGGTAGCACCCGAGACCCCAGAGACGATCGATGTATTTTGAAGACCCCAAACCTAACCTATTTCTTTCTAGCCTCTCCGAATCTCGAGGACAAGATTCATTTTAAGGGTGGTAGGTTTGTAACATCCCAAAATTCTAAATTTTGGAATGTTATAATAAATAGATAGATTTGATTGATCGTTTGATTGATTGAGTGAATTGAGTGAATTGAGTGAAATTCGAAACTTTTTGAAAGTTAAAAGAGAGGGAATAAAAGGACTTTCCCAAACTTTCACTTTGCATGTTATGATCTCCGTGAATTCAAATTCTTTTCACCACAAAACCCTGGAGACAAGATGACATGACTTCTTCCATTTATTTAAATGACAAGGGGTGTTGAAAATATTTGAATTTCATTTGAAGTTATTTCCAATTCATAAACTTCATGCAACTCAATGATTTTCATGAGAGAAGATAAAATGACTTCTTCAAATATATGATATATGAGTTGGGAGTTTAAAAGAAATCCAATTTAAAGTCCCTTTGAAAATTATTTTCAATTTGGACTTATTTGGGTTTTATTCAAATTATTTTTCTCCAAAAATTAAATATATGGAAAATAGGGTAACTTGATTCCCTACATCAGAACATTGGAGAGAAATAAATTTGAATTATTTTTTGTATTTTTAAAATGATTTTATTGGATTTTATTAGGCCAGTAGCACTCTTTGAATTAGCTGAATTTGTGTGGATTTTATTTGGCATTATAAAAATGTCCATGTTGTAGAAAATCTTTTTCTGCAAATTTTGGTATATTATATGTCTATAGTATATTTTTATTTTGGTGGTTCATTCTATTTTTTGTTTTTACGGAAAATGTTTTTTAACTTCCACAGGCTGGGCCCCGGCTCGGCCAGCCACTGACCCAGCCGGCCCACCGCTCGTCCCGAGCTCGGTACACTGATCCCGAGCCGCCACAGCCCGCCGCCGACCTTGGCGTCCGTCTGAGGCCGGGCTCCTCCGCCTCCTCCACGCACCCGAGGCCCCGCCTCCTATAAATCTGCCGCCGCCTCTCTCTCTTTCATGCGCGCCTTGCCGCATCCTTGCCGCCGCCGGCGAGATCCACCGCTGCCCGCTCCGTTCCGTCATGGGAACCACCGCCGACGCCAACCTCCTCGCCTCGCCGCCTCCCTCTAACCACTTCTCGCGCCCTCGGAGCCGCCGCCCACCGAACCGAACCGCCGCCGCCGCCATTGCACCGGAGATCCGCCGGAAAACCGCCGCTGCCGATTTTTTTCCGAACCGGTACAAAACCGTTAACTCGTCCGGTTTTATTTACTAGGATGGTTTTTACTTATTAGATCTGTTTATTTTCTAAGTTAAGTTAATTAGAAAATATTCGCTATGTTAGCTTCTGCAGTGAACGACTTCGTTCTTTAGTTCCCCGTAGCGAACGTTCGTTCGATAGGATTTTTCTTTTTCTTTTTAATTTTCGGCCAGGGACCCATCCATGAATATTTTATTTACAGATTAGTCCCTGATATTCAAACGCTCACAACTTTCTACCCGTTTGTCCAAATTAGACGAAACCAACGCCTATTTCTTCGTTATGATCCCCTCTATCCAGTAAAACAACTTAAACATGTTTTTGAAAGTTTAAAATTTGATTTTCAAACAGATTTGAATTTTAATCTTCTTTTGATCGTAACTTGAGTTTTATAACTCCGTTTGAGTTGATTCATTTTGCAAATCGAAGCTCTTGACCTAAACTTTCCGATAAGGCCAAATTCACATAGTTTCGGTACTGTTAGAAATTGTTTTATGCTGCAAGAGTTATTTTCTTGGTTTTGATGTTTTCCGAATTCTTTTCTTCGTTCTTTCCGATCTTTTGAGTGATTGCTTATGTGTGGTTACTATTGCTTACTTACGATAGATTGACCGGAGTGTGACGAGTGGAACTATCAAGACTTTTGAGTGTGAATCATCTTCATCAACTTTCTCGGCAAGTTCACACTTTGATCATATCCCTTTTCATACCCAATTTTTATGCATTAGTTTCAACCCTCAAACATTGCATGAGTAGGATTGATAACATGTGGGTATCGGGAAGTAGTTGATGAGGTAGGAACCTATTGCCCTGCATTCAAACCTTGGGAGTTACTATTACATTGCTTATATTGCTACGCTATGCTCGTAGACGTGGATTGGGTTTTGAGAGTATTCATGACAGTTGTGAGATTTTTAATTAATGGTTTACTTAAGGTGGCAACTTAAACACACATCTGGGTGGATCGAGGCACCTGGGTATTCCAGGATTGCCTGTCTAGGCACCTGGGTAGACCAGGATTACTGTTTTTATGGACCGCCACCCGGGCTCAAAGGGATCATGAGATTTTTCATGCTAGAAACTTCCGTGTGCAGCCACATGCTATTATGGGCTCTAGCATAGTTGACTAAGTCGTGCGAACTCTTACAGTGGTAGACTAGCTGATGTAGGGGAAAGTAGGTGTACCGGTCTACCCATCGTAAGGCTAGCGCTTCTGAAAGACTATGTCTCGGTCATTCGTTTCTCAAACACCATGTAGTGCGAGAAAACCAACGGAGGAGATCGAGTCATGTGGGGAAAAGTGCGCAACCTCTGCAAAGTGTATAAACTAATCATGATTAGCCGTGTCCCCGGTTATGGATATCTTGAGTATCTAGTACTTGGATTTTCCTGCGAATCTCATCATGTTACTTTAAATAATTTTGTGGGGTTAATGATGATATTTTAATTGGGATTGAGAATGCTGTCAACCATTCTCAATGTTTAACAACCACCATGATAGTTAAATAAAATTTATTCCTTTGCAGTAGGGAAAAAATGGCTTTTTGCAAAAACATTATAACCATAGAGCTTTTCCACCAGCCAAATATGCATGTAGTGATAGCATTTATTCATCATTATCCTATGGTGTGAATTTGCCAGTACATTCAATGTACTGACCCTTTGTGGCTGCAACGTCTCATGTTGCGAGGATCTTCTGACAGTAAGTGATACGTTAGGGTTACGATTTCTACACTCAACTTTGCCGTTGGTGTTGATGGGAATCCAACAACCTTGTTACTTCCGCTATTTGGATTGAGGTAATAGTATTTATGTTACTTTATACATGTGATTTACCTCTGTTATAAATCCTCGAGTAATCGTGTGTCAAAGACACCGATCCGAGGATGACACTTAAGCACAGAGACTTGATCCATTCGGGTCAGGTCGCTACATCACCCTTGGGTGGAGGAGGATCCCCTAAGATTTCAACAGGCAAGTTGTGTTTCAGAATAGGTTCCTGTTTAAAGAATATTTGATCTATTTCCCTTCTTTCATTCATAAACATATCATTTTCATGGTCTAGCAAATAGTGTTCTAGAGGATCACTAGGGGGCATGACAATAGAAGCAAGACCAATAATTTCATCCTTACTAGGCAATTCTTCTTGACGGTGTTGTTTACTAAACTTAGAGAAATTAGACTCATGAATCATATCATCCAAACCAATAGTAACAACATTCTTTTCGCAGTCTATCTTAGCATTAACAGTATTCAAGAAGGGTCTACCAAATATAATGGGACAAAAGCTATCTTGTGGGGAACTAAGAACAAGAAAATCAGCAGGATATTTAGTTTTCCCACACAAGACTTCAACATCTCTAACAATTCCCATTGCTGATATAGTATATCTATTGGCAAGTTTAATTGTGACATCAATATCTTCTAACTCAGTAGGTGCAATTTCATGCTTGATTTCTTTATACAAATCATAAGGTATAACACTAGCACTAGCACCCATATCACATAAGCCATGATAACAATGATCTCCTATTTTAACGGAAATAGCAGGCACACCTACCACAGGTCTATGTTTATCTTTAGCACAAGGTTTAGCAATTCTAGCAGTTTCATCGCATAACTGAATGACATGCCCATCAATATTATCAGACAAGAGATCTTTAACAATAGCAATATTAGGTTCTACTTTAACTTGCTCAGGAGGTGTATAAGTTCTAATATTGCTTTTACGAACTTCTGATTGAAGCTTTAGCATGGTCCTTTATTCTAACAGGGAAAGGTGGTTTCTCAACATAAGAAGTAGGAGCAATAGGATCATTATAAGTGACAGTCTTTTCTTCAACTTTAGTAGGTGCGACTACTTTTACTTCTATGGGAGGATGATATTTAAACCACTTCTCCTTAGGGAGATCAACATAAGTAGCAAAAGATTCACAGAAAGAAGCTACTATCTCAGAGTCAAGTCCATATTTAGTGCTAAACTTACGGAAAATATCGGTAGCCATAAAAGATTTAACACAATCAAACTTAGGTGTCATACTTGACTCCTTACCTTCGTCGAGATCCCAATATTCAGAGTTGCGTTTAATTCTATCCAATAAATCCCATTTACATTCAATAGTCTTCATCATAAAAGAGCCAGCACAAGAAGTATCGAGCATGGTGCGATTGTTTTCAGAAAGTCGAGCATAAAGATTTTGAGTAATTGTTTCTCTTGGGAGCTCATGATTGGGGCATGAATATAACATTGATTAAGCCTCCCCCAAGCTTGAGCGATGCTTTCTCCTTCGCGAGGCCAAAAATTATATATATAATTGCAATCACGATGAACAAGATGCATAGGATAATACTTTTGATGAAATTCCAATTTCAATCTTTGATAGTTCCATGATCTCGAATCATCACATAGCCTATACCATGTCAATTCATCTCCCTTCAAAGATAAAGGGAAGACCTTGTTCTTAGCAACATCATCGGGTATACCTGCAAGCTTAAATAATCCACAAACTTCATCCACATATATTAAGTGCTCATCAGGATGCTTTGTTCCATCTCCTGTAAAAGGATTAGCTAGCAGTTTTTCTGTCATACCCGAAGGAAATTCAAAGGGAACATTTTCATTTTCAATAGGTTCAGTAGGTTTAGAAGCAACTCTTTGCTCTATTGGTCGGTGTAACATCCCAAAATTCTAAATTTTGGAATGTTATATTAAATAAAAAATTCTGATTGTTTGTTTGATTGTTGAGTGATTGCTTGTGTGAAATTGAGTGAAAGTTGAATGAGAGGGAATGAAATGATTTTCCCAAACTTCCACCTTGCATTTATGATCTCCATGAATTCAAATTCATTTCATCACAAAACCCTAGAGTGAAGATGATATGACTCTTCCATTTAAATAAATGAAAAGGGTTTTGAAAAGAATTGAATTGCATCTGAAAATATTTCAAAACTTTATGCAACTCAATGATTTTCATGAGAGAAGATAAAATGACTTCTTAAATTATATGAAATATGAGTTGGAGGTTAAAAAGAATCAAATTGAAAGTCATTTGAAAGTATTTTGAAACTCCCTTTCAAATTTGGAATTATTTGAGTTTTATTCAAAATATTTTTCTCCAAAAACAAAATATAGGAAAATAGGGTAACATGATTCCCTACATAATAAAATTGGAGAGAATTTAATTTGAAGTAATTTTGGTATTTTTATAATGTTTTTTATAGGATTTTATTAGAGCAGAATCACTCTTTGTTTTATTTGAATTTTTGTGTATTTTATTTGAAGCTGGAATAAAGTTCATCGTGTAGGATATAATTTTCTGAAAATTTTGATATATATATATGTCCTATATAAAAATATATATTATATATATATATTCCCCCTCCCCCTATTTCAAAAAAAATACAAAAAAAAGGGGACCCCCCAGTGTGACCAGAATAGCCAACCCGACCAGTATACGACCCACCAATGAGCCATTGACCGGCAAGCCCGAACGCCCGGCACTTGAACCTCTTTCCCCTCGGTGGCCGAACCCCTCCTCTCTCTCTCGTGGCCTGACCCCACCTCTCCCTTTCCCTCGCCCATGCCATGCCGCTTAACGCCGAACCATCACACAGACCACGGAGATCGCGAAATCTTCTCCCCCGATCCGCCCCCTCCTCCAAGCTGGCCGCCCCTATAAATACCGCGCCCCCCTCGACCCGTTCCCCACTTTCCTCGCTAACCCTCCACCTCGCCGCAATCCCTCATGGGAGCCAGCCCGCCCATGCCATTATCACTTGCCCGGCCGCCTCCGACCCCGAGCTCCACCGACTCTACCTCCAGGACTCCCCTCGCCCGTCCGCACCGCCGGACGTCTCCGCCTTCCCCGACCACCGAAGCCACTGCTGCCGCCACCCGAGCCGTCGTCCGTCGTCGCCACATGATGAGTCGCCGAGCCGCCCACCACCGTTAGATCTAGAACCGACGCTTTAGATTAGATCCCGAAGGGTATGTTTTATTTTTAAAAAGCCGGTTTAAGTTACGGTTTTATTTGGTTTAGTTAGCGGTTTAGTTTAGACCGGCCCGATCGGGTTATTTCCTGTTAACCGCGGGCACGTTTTAGTTATTTGTCGCCCGAGCGTTAGATAGGCCCACTAGCGACAGTTATTCTTTTTAGTTTTATTTTTTGTTTTCTGTTTTTAACAGAATAGTTTCAGTTTTGTAAAATCCATATCTTTTAGGTTACTTAATATTTTTAATTGATTCTTTTTTGTTAGTTTGCAAACTTGTTGTAGTTTCTGTAGAAAATATGTTTGGCCATGTTTAAATTATTAGAAATTGTTTTATTTTAGTTTTAGACAGATTAGTATTTACGCTATATAATGAGTTAGGATTATTTTATTTTAGTGATTCTTTTTGTCACTTTGCTTTGTTTTGACTTTGCTTAGCGGTAGGAATTTATTTGGGTATTTTAGATTTAATAAAAAATAGTTTTAGTCAAAATCATGTAATTCTTGTTTATTTAACTAGCTACTGTTTTCCTATTGATTTATTTAGTAAATAATTTTATTTTTACTATGTTATAGGTTATTTTAGATTAGTTTCTGTAGCTACAGAGGATGAACTTTTATTTACAGTAGAATAAATTTTTATTTTATTTTTCTATGCTAGGATTGTTATAGGCATAATAGGAGTTCTATAATAGCTTTTGATGTGATTCTTTTTGCTCCTAGTTTGTATGATGTTTTCCCTTCTATTAGTTAGCAAAACCCATGCTTAGGTTCTGTTAAGAAAAGTTTTAGTTGTGTAAAACTATTTCTTAGTTGTTGCTTGATGTGGTGAAAACCTTGATTTGTTTTCTCCGAGTTTTCTTTGGTAGTTTTGTTGTGTAGTTTTCCTTTGTTTTATTTGGTGTCCCTTGATTTGCATTTTTATTTGTTGGTTTTATTATGAGTGTTAGAATTGTTTGCTAGGATGTTTGCTTATATGAATGCTATGACTATATAGATTTTCAACGGAGTGACGAATAGTTCTACCAAGTCATTATTCGAGAGTGTTGTTATCTTCATCAACTTACGAGCAAGTTCACTTTGACCATGTTTTTCATACCTATGTGTTTTATTGCATCTAGTGTCATCTTCGCAACAATCCCTCCAGTAGTGACATTGAATCCTTGTAGTTGAGTAGTATGCATGAGGTAGGAACCCATCACCAGGTTACCAAGCCCGAGACGTCATTTATTTTTATGCTACGCTATAGTAGACGGGGTTGGTATGAGTGAACGAGAGTGGTGTGAAAAAGGAGGACTCTACGTCAATGATGACAACTCCATGATGACATCTGCAAGGATCTGCATCTTCAAGGCCTCAAGACTTCAAGACTCGAGACAAGAATTCAATACACACTCTTTGGGTGAAGGATGGTTGTGGGCACCTGGAGAAACCAGTGGTTGGCCGGGATGCATGGAGAAGCGCCATGAAATCTTGCGGAAAGCTTCACCCAGACTCAAAGAGACGAAAGAATACTATGGGCTCTGGCTTGGTTGACCTTAGTTGTGACTCTGGCTAGGACGGTGCTAGCAGATGTAGAACTACGGTAGGATTGGATGAGCACCGGACAGTGGTCAGAGGAACTCTTCGGAACACCATGTTTGGTCATCTTGTTCTCAAACACCACGAAGTGCGAGCGTAAAGAGAGGGATCGAATCTTGCGGGTAAAGTGCACAAACCTCTGCAGAGGGTTAAAACCTAATCGATTAGCCATGTCCCGATTCACGGACAACTTGAGCATCTGGACTGGATCTATCTCGGAACTCTCAACACCGGATTGATAACTTAATTGTGGGCAACTTATGATGATTTTGGGCTATGAGACATCGGTTGGCGGAACCATGTCATGATAGAAAACTCCATAGTACAGACTTCATTTATTCCTTTGATGTAGGGAAAATAAACCAGCTTTTACGCAAACAAAACTCAGATCTGAGCCACAAAGCCATACTGCATATAGTATAGTTTATCATCTGTTTTCTCTTATGGTGATCTTGCCGTACATTCAATGTCTTGACCTACGGCTGCAGCGTATCATGTTGCAGATATTTCCTCGACGAGTAAGAGTTACGATACAGGGTTACGGTCTACACTCAACTGCCGATGGCGTTGATGGGACTCCACACCGACTATTTGTTTTCATTTGTGAATTATGAGGTATATATCAGTTTACGTTAATTATACATGTGATTGCACTTTGATATATACATTGATGTACTGTGTGTGCCAAAGATATCTTGATCCGAGGATGGCACAAAGAACACGTAGGCTTGACCGTCTGAGGTCGGGTCGCCATGTATATGGTATCAGAGCAAATGTTGACTGTAGGACGTGACCCTAGGAAATGAACTAGTAATATGAAGACCCCAACAGGAACGACCTTTGTTTTTGTTACTACTCTCGATTCCTTTTACTGAACCTTCCTTATTTCAAACTATAGATGGAGAGCTACATTCTGAACAAAAGAGAACACTACGAGAAGGTTCTTGGAGGCCCTTTCCTTGTGGAGCTAGTCATTCTGCTAAAGTTACCGATACCTGAGATCAAGGCAACTAAGAGGACGTCTAGATCATGGGGAGTCAAGACCCAAGTTTTTGGCCGTAAAGAAGACCCCAAGACTGCAGACATCAGCTTCGGCACCATAAATGGTGACTGTGATATGGGCATCAACACTGCCGTCCATGATGCTATTGCACGCTTATGCTATCGTCATCGTCGCACTAAATCCACACTTCTTTGGAAGGATTGGATGGCAGAAGTTTGATGGAGCAACTATTGCCTTGACGGAAGTACAAAAGATGAAGTTCTCCCCCTTGTTAGTGTACAATCGGGATCTAGAAAAATACATCAAGAATCTTGAGATGGACCTCCCGGAAGCCCTATTTGACAATGAAGCACTACGAGAAGAGGTTGAGACTCGAGGTGAAGGTAAACAACCTGGAGGAGGAGAACCTCGAGATCCCGAGAATGCATCAGGAACTGAAGAACAGCAGGACCATGTCTCATGCCAAGGACGTTGAGATCCAGAAGCTCAAGAAACAACTTCAGGACATACAGGGTCGTCACAAGAAACTCCGCATCGACAGGGAAAATCTAGCAGAAAAATTGGAGGAGATCAAGTCCACGTAAGAAGCCCCAATGGGGACAATGATCAAGTTCCCGTAAATTAGCTTAGTAGTAGCCCACCATGAGAGAAATAAAGATGAACGCTTTCTCGATTTAAGTATCCGACCATACCAACTTATGTGGGTGGCGATACTAAAGAATTGATTGAATAAATGAATGCTTGGTTGCTATTATTTTCTGTGTTTATTGAATGGTTGGATAGATGCGATATTCGTAGGCTTGTTATGTCAACCTTGAGAGACGTAAGTTACGGAAGAATGGTAGAAGGCCTTCATATGGGAAAAGCATCAGGAATTGGAAACTCCCGAGCATTGAAGACCTGAAGAAGCGAGGACTTAGAAACGAAACCATAGTAGAACGGCCCATTACAAACGGTACTTTTGAGCTAGGATTCTTTTGTTGATGGGTGGGTATTTTCTTTCTCTTTCTATCTCAACCAGACCCCGAAATCTTGAACCCATTGACAACTGAACACCAAACTTTTCGGAGACAATTGCAATTTCCCCATGGAGATACATTCTTTGTTACGAGTACCCTCTTATCCTACACATGCAGATGACAACCCTTTATGAGTCTTTCCTTAAAGGTCCGGAAGCGATCATGACCACGACAAGTGATCATGGTTACCGAAGATCCTGAAGGACATGATGAAGCATATTCACCTTGAAGGAGATGCAGTCTACAAAGGCTACCCCTTCATGCAAAAGGGAGTGGAACTTTGGTATGTGGAGGTACACCTCCACCGTTTGAAAGGAGTTTGCCCAAAGATGATCAGTACTTTTTCATCTCACGTGTACCACAAGCAACTTTCTTCGACGCTGTTCGTGAAGCAGCCATGGAAGCCATACGCCAGATCGGAGAAATACTTGAAGCAAGACTCCGTTATACTCGGGAATACCTCGTAGAAGTGCATGCAGAGATGGTGGAGGTGAAGCTCAAGGCCACCACGATGAATCAAGATTGAAGATTTCAAGGCGCATGCCGCACAATTCGATGGATCAAGAATCCTCAAGGAGGAAAAATGAATAAAGTTGGAAGTAATGTCGACCATACCGAACCATGTGGGTGGCAGCATTTGTAATAAACTTTTGGAATTTGGATTTACGTAAAATGGTTAAGGATGTAATAAAAGATTGGATATGAAAAATAATATGATTTATGGATAAACTAGTGCATTTCATTTTAAGTGTGGTAGTACTCCGTAAAGCCACAAGATCAATGAAGAAAGAAATGTGTTATTCATGACGGTCCATAGAAGGGAGCTGGACCAAATAAGTTGGATTTTTGTATGATCATCACCACAAGGGTATGAAGGAAGAAGTACTATTGGATTTACAGGAGATGAATTGTTGGAATATGGAATGATAATCCTCAGAAGGATGAGTTAAACTTGTACAAGAGTTGAAGTGGGCCATAACCCACAGGCCCCGGAGTTAATAAGAAGCAAGCACACTCTTGCTGAAGGAAGATATTTTGGAAGAGAACTCTGAGTTAATCAACCGACACTTTTAGGAGGATACGAAAACCCGAGGGCTGTGAAGACACGTTAGATGTCTTGTTCAGCTTGCAGAAACCATGGATTTATTCGAACTCAGTTCGTCAGCAAGAGAAATTCCGCAATGCTTGTGAGTATGCCCAAGTGTTAGAATACGTGATTCAATGTCTGCATAGTTAGTAATGGTTCAAAATGCAGGATGGATTGGCCCCATACCGGAGACTTCTATCATGAACTATCATATGTTGATGGAAAATCGAGAGCCTTGAAAACCTTAGAAGAGTGTCGACACGTCAAGCCATAAAACCATAGAATGGTAGAGGCGATGGAACCCTTACGTGAGCCGATGCCAATCGTAGGTTATCTGGCGAGATCCAACCCGACCATTTTCCTGCAGGAGAAACCATGAATTGTCGACCACCATGAGATTTTTGATAGTTGTTTAGTATTGGCGGCATCTGGCCGGAGATGAAGACCAGTCTCGGAAGAACCTTACCATGATGAAATGACACATGATATTGTGGAAAGGGTTATGCCCTACCGAAGAGTATCGATAAGGATTCACACGAAGATATGAGAAGATCGAGACCGCCAACCCTAAGGATGAAGTGCATGAATTTTTGAACCATAACCTGCTTTTAAGTGTGGTAGCACACTAGACCATTCCGATCGATGTAATTGCGGAAGACCCCAAACCCTAACCTTTTCTTGCTAGCCTCTTGAATCTCGAGGACGAGATTCATTTTAAGTGTGGTAGATTTGTAACATCCCAAAATTCTAAATTTTGGAATGTTATATTAAATAAAAAATTCTGATTGTTTGTTTGATTGTTGAGTGATTGCTTGTGTGAAATTGAGTGAAAGTTGAATGAGAGGGAATGAAATGATTTTCCCAAACTTCCACCTTGCATTTATGATCTCCATGAATTCAAATTCATTTCATCACAAAACCCTAGAGTGAAGATGATATGACTCTTCCATTTAAATAAATGAAAAGGGTTTTGAAAAGAATTGAATTGCATCTGAAAATATTTCAAAAACTTTATGCAACTCAATGATTTTCATGAGAGAAGATAAAATGACTTCTTAAATTATATGAAATATGAGTTGGAGGTTAAAAGAATCAAATTGAAAGTCATTTGAAAGTATTTTGAAACTCCCTTTCAAATTTGGAATTATTTGAGTTTTATTCAAAATATTTTTCTCCAAAAACAAAATATACGGAAAATAGGGTAACATGATTCCCTACATCGAGAAAATTTGAGAGAAGTTAATTTGAAGTCATTTTGGTATTTTTAAAATGATTTTTATTGGATTTTATTAGAGCAGAAACACTCTTTGTTTTATTTGAATTTTTGTGTATTTTATTTGAAGCTGGAATAAAGTTCATCGTGTAGGATATATTTTTCTGAAAATTTTGATATATATATGTCCTATATAAATATATATATATATATATATATATTATATATATATTCCCCCTCTCCATAATTCAAAAAAAAATAGAAAAAAAAGGGGACCCCCAGGCGCCCGGCCGAATAGCCCGACCCGGCCAGTAGCCAAACCCCACCGGCCAGACCCGACAGGCCGGCCCACGCCGGCTCCCGAACCTCTTTCCCCTCGGTCGCCCGACCGAACCCCCCTCCTCTCTCTCTCGCTGACGCGCCGGTCCCACCCTCTCCTTCCCCTCGCCCACGCCACGCCGCCAACGCCCGAACCACCGCGCCGCCGCACCCGCCGGAGATCTAGGGATCCTCTCCCCTGATCCGCCCCCTCCTCCAAGCTGGCCGCCCCTATAAATACCGCGCCCCCCTTGACCCGTTCCCCCACTTCCCCCCTCGCCTAACCCCTCCACCTCGCCGCAATCCCTCGCCGGAGCAAGCCGCCCTTGCCACTTGCCCTTGCCCGGCGCCTCCGACCCCAGGCTCCACCGACTCCACCTCCGGACTCCCTCGCCCGTCACTTTCCACGGACGTCTCCATCCATCTTCCCCGACCACCGGAGCCACCGCGCCGTCGCCACCCGAGCCGCCGTCGTCCGTCGCCGTCGTCGCCACCGCGGTGAGTCGCCGGAGCCGCCCACCACCGTTAGATCTAGAACCGACGCTTTAGATTAGATCCCCGAAGGGGTATGTTTTATTTTTAAAAAGCCGGTTTAAGTTACGGTTTTATTTGGTTTAGTTAGCGGTTTAGTTTAGACCGGCCCGATCGGGTTATTTCCTGTTAGCCGCGGGCACGTTTTAGTTATTTGTCGCCCGAGCGTTAGATAGGCCCACTAGCGACAGTTTTTCTTTTTAGTTTTATTTTTCGTTTCTGTTTTTAACAGAATAGTTTCAGTTTTGTAAAATCCATATCTTTTAGGTTACTTAATATTTTTCATTGATTCTTTTTTGTTAGTTTGCAAATTTGTTGTAGTATCTGTAGAAAATATGTTTGGCCATGTTTAAATTATTAGAAATTGTTTTATTTTAGTTTTAGACAGATTAGTATTTCTGCTATAAAATGAGTTAGGATTATTTTATTTTAGTGATTCTTTTTGTCACTGCTTTGTTTTGACTTTGCTTAGCAGTAGAAATTTATTTGGGTATTTTAGATTTAATAAAAAAAATAGTTTTAGTCAAAATCATGTAATTCTTGTTTATTTAACTAGCTACTGTTTTCCTAGTGATTTATTTAGTAAATAAGTGTAGTTTTACTATGTTATAGGTTATTTTAGATTAGTTTCTGTAGCTACAGAGGATGAACTTTTATTTACATTAGAATAAATTTTTATTTTATTTTTCTATGCTAGGATTGTTATAGGCATAATAGGAGTTCTATAATAGCTTTTGATGTGATTCTTTTTGCTCCTAGTTTGTATGATGTTTTCCTTCTATTAGTTAGCAAAACCCATGCTTAGGTTCTGTTAAGAAAAGTTTTAGTTGTGTAAAACTATTTCTTAGTTGTTGCTTGATGTGGTGAAAACCTTGATTTGTTTTCTCCAGGTTTTCTTTGGTAGTTCTGTTGTGTAGTTTTCCTTTGTTTTATTTGGTGTCCCTTGATTTGCATTTTTATTTGTTGGTTTTATTATGAGTGTTAGAATTGTTTGCTAGGATGTTTGCTTATATGAATGCTATGACTATATAGATTTTCAGCGGAGTGACGAATAGTTCTACCAAGTCATTATTCGAGAGTGTTGTTATCTTCATCAACTTACGAGCAAGTTCACTTTGACCATGTTTTTCATACCTATGTGTTTTATTGCATCTAGTGTCATCTTCGCAACAATCCCTCCAGTAGTGACATTGAATCCTTGTAGTTGAGTAGTATGCATGAGGTAGGAACCCATCACCAGGTTACCAAGCCCGGGACGTCATTTATTTTTATGCTACGCTATAGTAGACGGGTTGGTATGAGTGAACGAGAGTGGTGTGAAAAGGAGGACTCTCGTCAATGATGACAACTCCATGATGACATCTGCAAGGACTGCATCTTCAAGGCCTCAAGACTTCAAGACTCGAGACAAGAATTCAATACACACTCTTTGGGTGAAGGATGGTTGACGGGCACCTGGAGAAACCAGTGGTTGGCCGGGATGCATGGACAAGCGCCATGACATCTTGCGGAAAGCTTCACCCAGACTCAAAGAGACGGAAGAATACTTCATGACCGGAAGCTTATCTGTGCAACCGCAAGTCACTATGGGCTCTGGCTTGGTTGACCTTAGTTGTGACTCTGGCTAGGACGGTGCTAGCAGATGTAGAACTACGGTAGGATTGGATGAGCACCGGACAGTGGTCGGAGGAACTCTTCTAAGACCATGTTTGGTCATCTTGTTCTCAAACACCACGAAGTGCGAGAACGTAAAGAGAGGGATCGAATCTTGCGGGTAAAGTGCACAAACCTCTGCGGAGGGTTAAAACCTAATCGATTAGCCGTGTCCCCGATTACGGACAACTTGAGCATCTGGACTGGATCTATCTCGGAACTCTCAACACCGGATTGATAACTTAATTGTGGGCAACTTATGATGATTTTGGGCTATGAGACATCGGTTGGCGGAACCATGTCATGATAGAAAACTCCATAGTACAGACTTCATTTATTCCTTTGTTGTAGGGAAAATAAACCAGCTTTTACGCAAACAAAACTCAGATACAGAGCCACAAAGCCATACTGCATATAGTATAGTTTATCATCTGTTTTCTCTTATGGTGATCTTGCCGGTACATTCAATGTACTGACCTACACGGCTGCAACGTATCATGTTGCAGATATTTCCTCGACGAGTAAGAGTTACGATCTGAGGTTACGGTCTACACTCAACTCGCCGATGGCGTTGATGGGACTCCACACCCGACTATTTGTTTTCAGCTGTGAATTATGAGGTATATATCAGTTTACGTTAATTATACATGTGATTGCACTTTGATATATACATTGATGTACTTGTGTGTGCCAGCATACTGATCCGAGGATCGCAAAGAACACGTAGGCTTGACCGTCGAGGTCGGGTCGCTTCTGATCGGGTGAAGATACCCCGAACAAGCCCCTCGAGGATTACTTTCCATAGTAACAAGTGACAGTAAATTTCAGCACACTATATAAATTTTTCCTTACCAAATTCCACCTACCAAATGCGCTTCACTCCCCGTAGCAGGCGCCCGGAAAAGAGTCTTGATGACCCACAAGTATAGGGGATCTATCTTAGTCCTTTCGATAAGTAAGAGTGTCGAACCCAACGAGGAGCCGAATGACATGATAAGCGGTTTTCAGCAAGGTATTCTCTGCAAGTACTGAAATAAGTGGTAACAGATAGTTTTGTGATAAGATAATTGGTAACGAGCAACAAATAACAAAAGTAAATAAAGTGCAGCAAGGTGGCCCAATCCTTTTTGTAGCAAAGGACAAGCCTGGACAAACTCTTATAATAGGAAAAGCGCTCCCGAGGAGACATGGGAATATCGTCAAGCTAGTTTTCATCACGTTCACATGATTCGCGTTCGGTACTTTAATAATTTGATATGTGGGTGGACCGGTGCTTGGGTGCTTTTCTTACTTGAACAAGCATCCCACTTATGATTAACCTCTATTGCAAGCATCCACAACTACAACAAAAGTATTAAGGTAAACCTAACCATAGCATGAAACATGTGGATCCAAATCAGCCCCTTACGAAGCAACGCATAAACTAGGGTTTAAGCTTCTGTCATCTAGCAACCCATCATCTACTTATTACTTCTCAATGCCTTCCTCTAGGCCCAAATAATGGTGAAGTGTTATGTAGTCGACGTTCGCATAACACCACTAGAGGCTAGACAACATACATCTCATCAAAATATCGAACGAATACAAATTCACATGACTACCAATAGCAAGACTTCTCCCGTGTCCTCAGGAACAAACGTAACTACTCAAAGCATATTCATGTTCATAATCAGAGGGGTAATAATATGCATAAAGGATCTGAACATATGATCTTCCACCAAGTAAACCAACTAGCATCAACTACAAGGAGTAATCAACACTACTAGCAACCTACTAGTACCAATCCCGGACTTGGAGACAAGAATTGGATACAAGAGATGAACTAGGGTTTTGAGATAAGATGGTGCTGGTGAAGATGTTGATGGAGATTGCCCTCTCCCAATGAGAGGAGCGTTGGTGATGACGATGGCGATGATTTTCCCCTCCCGGAGGGAAGTATCCCCGGCAGAACAGCTCTGCCGGAGCCCTAAATTGGTTCCGCCAAGGTTCTGCCTCGTGGCGTGAGTCTCTCGTCGAAGGTTGCTTCTTATTTTTTTCTCATCGAAAGACCTCATATAGCAGAAGATGGGCATCGGAGAGCCAACAGGGGGCCCACGAGGTAGGGGGGCGCGCCTTAGGGGGGGCGTCCCCCACCCTCGTGGACAGGGTGTGGGCCCCCTGGTCTTCATCTTTGGCAAGGATTTTTCATTATTTTTAACTAGATGTTCCGTGGAGTTTCAGGACTTTTGGAGTTGTGCAGAATAGGTCTCTAATATTTGCTCCTTTTCCAGCCCTGGATTCCAGCTGCCGGCATTCTCCCTCCTTATGTAAACCTTGTAAAATAAGAGAGAATAGCCATAAGTATTGTGACATAATGCATAATAACAGCCCATAATGCAATAAATATCGATATAAAAGCATGATGCAAAATGGACGTATCAGCCTCTGCTTTTATTTGCCTTATCTCGTGCCTAGGATTGTGTCAACTCCCATTGTATCCCATACCACTTGTGGATCTTGTTATTTCCTTGAGCTTGTCTAGTGTTTATATAGATATAGTGAAAGTGGTGATCCCATCTTGTGCTTTTTGTATTCAAATGCAAATTCTCTATAATGCACAATGCTTGGGGGAGCCATCCTATTTTTCTTAGAACGCTCACCTTGTGATCCTTATCAAGTGTATGTTGGTGGAATGCAAACCGTTTCTTTTTGGTACTTTGTGCCACCATGAAACTTTGTAGAGCACTTGGTTTGTCTGGAACCATTCTCTCTTTTGGGAGTTTGACATCTTTCTTTTTGCGTGTATCATTGGATATCTCATTCCTTGATGTATCTTTCATTTGATATCCTACAAGTTTGATTTATTCTTTGATATCTCTTCTTCACTTGGTATTTCTTTGTCAATTGGTATCGGTTCTTGAAAGTATTGAGCATGCATATTAACTTCATGTAGTTTCTTTGGCATGCTTTCCTTCTTTGACCCAATTATAGGGGAAACTCCACCAAGTCTCAAATTGGATGAGATGTGCATGAAATTAATTTCCTTATCTATATGCACATATTTATGTGGAGTTTGTCCTTTGTATATTGGTGTTTCTAACTCTTTGGTCCCAATGAGTTTGGGTACCATTTTGTTTGTGTTGTTGTTCTAGGAACAATTGGAGATGCATTGGATGCTCGGCTCACTCACAAGGAAGGTGGTGTCACCATGTGCTTATTGGAGTCAAGCTAGGATGCTCAATGAACTACTATCTACTACCTTCAATTGGTTTCTTCTACATCCTTCCAATGATATCTCGGTCACAAGTATCTATTCATGCATTCTTTTCTTGCATTCAACCTTGTGTAGGTTGCATCTTGGCATGATATTCATTCCATCTTGTGATACTTGTTTTCTTTCTCAAAGCATCTCAACGATGATCTCATGTTGCTAGTTGTGATGTCTTTTATGGGTGTGTGCTAGGAATTCATTTATATACTATAAGACCATATCTAGCCATGTGCCATGCTTCCAAGCAAATATCTTATTAGTATATGTATGACTTCCTTTTGTATATCTTGTTCCTTTGTGTCGTAACTATTTCGGGTCTACATCCTTCTTTGTAGATATATATCATCATGATTTCGTCTACCTAGAACCTTATACACTTGAGAGAAATTACATCTCTAGATGATATCCTTTCTTTCACGTCCACCTTGTCCTTCTTATGTTATTTCTTTTGTGGCTCCGTGAAAGCTTTTGCCTTGAGTGCGTGTCTTATCTCGTTGCATCTTGATGCACTCTTGTGTGGTGAAGATTATTTTCCTCATGCTTGTCTTTACGAGGCTTTTGCCATCTTAATTGGTATCCCTCGTCTTGATGAGGCTTTCATCTTCTATCTTCACCATAGGTTATCACAAGCATTGGTTCTTTATATGGTTATTAGTAAGCTTGTGAACCCATTTGCTAGTTGTGTGTGGGAATGATATGCCTTGCACCGTGTGCCTCATTCTTTCAAGACTTTATTGATGCTTAATGCTCATTCGTACATTAGTCTTCTCAAGTGCATTGCCTTGACTCACACACATCATTTTGGTTGAGCCCATTCTTAAGTTGCCTCTTCTACTTGTTGCTCAACCATGTGTTTGTTCCAAGTACTAAGCTTAGTTTCCTATATGCTCACTTGCACTTGTTGTAAGTTTCTATTGATTTTGGGGGAGCTATGATCCTATTTTATGCACTTTGTATCCAAATACAAAAATTCTTGATGTGCACAAATTATGGGGAGCTTCTCTAGTATCTTTAAAACACTGCTTTGTTCTTATCATAATATGTTTTATTCATGTGGCACGTAGGATCATTGGTCTAGTTGGTTCAATTGGTATCTTTTGATAGCTTGCTTCAATTGGTATCTTTTGATTGCTTGATTGCTTGTTTCTCTCTTTGTTATGTCTTTGTGGCATATCATTCCTTTGCAATCTTTGGGCCTCAATATAGTTTGTCTTCCTCTAAGTATTTACCGTTGGATATGTGTATTGCATTCCACTCTCTTGTTGAGAAATACGCAATTTATGGAGGACCACAATTTATATTGGCCTTCTAAGGTTTTCGCCCATTTTGGCAATCGATGCCAATGGGGGAGAAGTTTCAGAGAGTTTTGTGGAGTAGTTTAGAGAGTTATCTCATCTTGCTTTGGTTTTGTTCCTTAGCATTTGCATCTCTCACGCATGCAATTTTGGTTGTTGCATTGCATGGTGATGCATAATTCCTTCCTTGTATAAACTCTCTTGAAAGTGATTGTCATCAATTACCAAAATGGGGGAGATTGAAAGAACATGTGGTGCCCCCATGTTTGGTTTTGGTAATGGATGACAATCTCTATGGACTAATGGTTGCTTTGAGTTATATTTGAAGGTTTTGTCCATAGTGTTTTCTTGGAGTACATGTGTTGGTTTCAAGGAGATTTTGTGTAGACCAAGGTGCTATTCAAGGAATTACCTAAAGATTGGTCTTGTGAGAGGTTGATCAAGACTAAGTCAAACAGTGAATCAAGTTGGTCAACACACAAAGCGTAGAAGATGTACCGGGAGGGATCAAGCGATCCCATGGTATGGTAAGCATTGTCAATTTCGCTTTGTGTACTAACCCATGGTCTTTGTGAGAGTTCTTTGTGGGCTTAGGTTGCGGTGTGCAAGTTCAAGTGATGCATCACGAAGACATCAAGTGCTTGAAGCTTGCCATCCATTGTGGTGACAATGGATTTGTGAAGATGTTCCGAAGAGTGGCTCACCCATAGTGGAGTATGGGGGAGAAACCTACTAGTCTTCACCGAGCCAACACAATCAAGAAAGGTGGTCCAACTTGAGGAAGTCAAGATCGTCTACATCTAGCTCAAGTGGACTTTGTGCAAGACAAAGGTTTGCCCTTGATAGGTTTTCTATTTTACCGGTCTCATGGTGGTAGTTGGTGAAGGAAATATGCCCTAGAGGCAATAATAAAGTTATTATTTATTTCCTTATTTCATGATAAATGTTTATTATTCAGGCTAGAATTGTATTAACTGGAAACATGATACATGTGTGAATATATAGACAAACAGAGTGTCACTAGTATGCCTCTACTTGACTGGCTCGTTGATCAAAGATGGTTATGTTTCCTAGCCATATACATGTGTTGTCATTTGATTAACGGGATCACATCATTAGGAGAATGACGTGATTGACATGATCCATTCCGTTAGCTTAGCACTTGATCGTTTAGTATGTTGCTATTGCTTTCTTCATGACTTATACATGTTCCTATGACTATGAGATTATGCAACTCCCGTTTACCGGAGGAACACTTTGTGTGCTACCAAACTTCACAACGTAACTGAGTGATTATAAAGGATCTCTACAGGTGTCTCCGAAGGTACATGTTGAGTTGGCGTATTTCGAGATTATGATTTGTCACTCCGATTGTCGGAGAGGTATCTCTGGGCCCTCTCGGTAATGCACATCACTATAAGCCTTGCAAGCAATGTAGCTAATAAGTTAGTTATGGAATGATGCATTACATAACTAGTAAAGAGACTTGCCGGTAACGAGATTGAACTAGGTATTGGGATACCGACGGTCGAATCTCAGGCAAGTAACATACCGATGACAAAGGGAACAACGTATGTTGTTATGCGGTTTGACCGACAAAGATCTTCGTAGAATATGTAGGAGCCAATATGAGCATCCAGGTTCCGCTATTGGTTATTGACCGGAAACGTGTTTCAGTCATGTCTACATAGTTCTCGAACCCGTAGAGTCCGCACGCTTAACGTTATGATGATAGTTTTATTATGAGTTTATAGTTTTTGATGTACCGAAGGTTGTTCGGAGTCCCGGATGTGATCACGGACATGACGAGGAGTCTCGAAATGGTCGAGACATAAAGATTGATATATTGTAAGCCTATATTTGGATATCAGAATCGTTAGGGTGAAATCGAATTTTCTTGCAGTACTTAGGGGGTTACCGGAACCCCGGGGTTAATGGGCCTACATGGGCCCTAAGGGAGAAGAGGAGGGCCGGCCAGGCAGGCCGCGCCTCCCCTAGTCCGAATAGGACAAGGAAGGGGGGGGGGCCTTTCCTCTTTCCCCCTTCCCCCTTCCTTCTCCAACAAGGCAAGAGGGGGGAGTCCTACTCCCGGTGGGAGAAGGACTGCTCCAGGCGCACCCCTAGGGGCCGGCCACACCTCCCCCTCCCTCCTTTATATACGGGGGCAGGGGGGCACCCCAAGACACAAGTTGATCTTCGTGATCGTTCCTTAGCCGTGTGCGGTGCCCCCCTCCACCATATTCCACCTCGGTCATATCGTAGCGATGCTTAGGCGAAGCCCTGCGTCGGTAGAACATCATCATCATCACCACGCCGTCGTGCTGACGGAACTCTTCCCCGACACTTTGCTCGATCGAAGTCCGGGGATCGTCATCGAGCTGAGCGTGTGCTAGAACTTCCGGAGGTGCCGTGGTTTGATTGCTTGATCGGTCGGGCCGTGAAGGCGTCTGACTACATCAACGCGTTATTATAACGCTTCGCTTTCAGTCTCACGAGGGTACATGGACAACACTCTCCTCTCGTTGCTATGCATCACCATGATCTTGCGTGTGCGTAGGAAATTTTTGAAATTACTACGTTCCCCAACAGTGGCATCTGAGCCTGGTTTTATGCGTAGATGTTATATGCACGAGTAGAACACAAGTGAGTTGTGGGCGATACAAGTCATACTGCTTACCAGCATGTCATACTTTGGTTCGGCGGTATTGTTGGATGAAGCGGCCCGGACCGACATTACCCAGCGTGCGGCTTCTGGCGAGACTGGTTCTACCGGCGTGCTTTGCACAATTGGCTGGCGGGTGTCTGTTTCTCCAACTTTAGTTAAACCAAGTGTGGCTACGCCCGGTCCTTGCGAAGGTTAAAACAGCACTAACTTGACGAGCTATCGTTGTGGTTTTGATGTGTAGGTAAGAACGGTTCTTGCTAAGCCCGTAACAGCCACGTAAAACTTGCAACAACAAAGTAGAGGACGTCTAACTTGTTTTTGCAGGGCATGTTGTGATGTGATATGGTCAAGGCGTGATGCTATATTTTATTGTATGAGATGATCATGTTTTGTAACCGAGTTATCGGCAATCGGCGAGAGCCATATGGTTGTCGCTTTATTGTATGCAATGCAATCGCCTGTAATGCTTTACTTTATCACTAAGCGGTAGCAATAGTCGTAGAAGCATAAGATTGGCGAGGCGACAATGATGCTACGATGGAGATCAAGGTGTCGCACCGGTGGCGATGGTGATCATGGCGGTGCTTGGAGATGGAGATCACAAGCACAAGATGATGATGGCCATATCATATCACTTATATTGATTGCATGTGATGTTTATCCTTTATGCATCTTATCTTGCTTTGATTGACGGTAGCATTTTAAGATGATCTCTCACTAATTATCAAGAAGTGTTCTCCCTGAGTATGCACCGTTGCGAAAGTTCTTCGTCCTGAGACACCACATGATGATCGGGTGTGATAGGCTCTACGTTCAAATACAACGGGTGCAAAACAGTTGCACACGCGGAATACTCAAGTTAAACTTGACGAGCCTAGCATATACTGAGATATGGCCTCGGAACACGGAGACCGAAAGGTCGAACATGAATCATATAGTAGATATGATCAACATAGTGATGTTCACCATTGAAACTACTCCATCTCACGTGATGATCGGACATGGTTTAGTTGATTTGGAACACGTGATCACTTAGATGAACTAGAGAGATGTCTGTCTAAGTGGGAGTTCTTAAGTAATATGATTAATTGAACTTAAATTTATCATGAACTTAGTACCTGATAGTATTTTGCAAATTATGTTGTAGATAAATAGCTCGCGTTGTTGCTTTCATATGTTTATTTTGATATGTTCCTAGAGAAAATTGTGTTGAAAGATGTTAGTAGCAATGATGCGGATTGGATCTGTGATCTGAGGTTTATCCTCATTCTTTGCCTGAGAAGAATTATGTCCTTGATGCACCGCTAGGTGACAGACCTATTGCAAGAGCAGATGCAGACGTTATGAACGTTTGGCTAGCTCAATATGATGACTACTCTATAGTTTAGTGCACCATGCTTAACTGCTTAGAATTGGGGCTTCAAAGACGTTTTGAACATCATGGACCATATGAGATGTTCCAGGAGTTGAAGTTAATATTTCAAGTAAATACCGAGTTGAGAGATATGAAGTCTCCAACAAGTTCTATAGCTAAAAGATGGAGGAGAATCGCTCAACTAGTGAGCATGTGCTCAGATTATGCAGGTACTACAATTGCTTGAATCAAGTGGGAGTTAATCTTCCAGATAAGATAGTGATTGACAGAATTCTCTAGTCACCATCACCAAGTTACTAGAACTTCGTGATGAACTATAGTATGCAAGGGATGACGAAAACGATTCCCGAGCTATTCGTGATGTTGAAATCGACGAAGGTAGAAATCAAGAAAGAGCATCAAGTGTTGATGATTGACAAGACCACTAGTTTCAAGAAAAGGGAAAAGGGAAAGAAAGGGAACTTCAGGTAGAATGGCAAGCAAGTTGTCACTCCCGCGAAGAAGCCCAAAGCTGGACCAAAGCCCAAACTGAGTGCTTCTACTGCAAAGGAAATGGTCACTGGAAGTGGAAATGCCCTGAATATTTGGTAGATAAGAAGGATGGCAAAGTGAATAAGGGTATATTTGATATACAGGTTTTTGATGTGTACCTTACTAGTGTTTATAGTAACCCCCGGGTATTTGATACTTGTTCAGTTGCTAAGATTAGTAACTCGAAACAAGAGTTACAGAATAAACAGAGACTAGTTGAAGGGGAAGTGACGATGAGTGTTGGAAGTAGTTCCAAGATTGATATGATCATCATCACACACTCCCTATACTTTCGGGATTAGTGTTAAACATAAATAAATGTTATTTGGCATTTGCTTGAGCATGAATATGATTTGATCATGTTTATTGCAATACGGTTATTCATTTAAAGTCAGAGAATAGTTGTTGTTCTGTTTACATGAATAAAACCTTCAATGGTCATACACTCAATGAAAATAGTTTGTTGGATCTCGATCGTAATGATACACATATTCATAATATTGATGCCAAAAGATTCAAAGTTAATAATGGTAGTGCAACTTATTTGTGGCACTGCCGTTTGGGTCATATCGGTGTAAAGCGCATGAAGAAACTCCATAAAGATGCATTTTCGGAATCACTTGGTTATGAATCATTTAATGCTTGCGAACCGTGCCTTTTGGGCAAGATGACTAAAACTCCGTTCTCCAGAACAATGGAATGAGCTACTAACTTGTTGGAAATAATACATACCGATGTATGCGGTCCAATGAGTGTTGATGCTCGTGGCAGGGTATCATTATTTTCTGACCTTCACAGATGATTTGAGCAGATATGGGTATATCTACTTAATGAAGCACAATTCTAAAACATTTGAAAAGTTCAAAGAATTTCAGAGTGAAGTGGAGAATCATCGTAACAAGAAAATAAAAGTTTCTACGATCTGATCGCAGAGAAAAATATTTGAGTTACGAGTTTGGTCTTCAATTAAAACAATGTGGAATAATTTTCACAAATTTGTGCCACCTGGAACACCACAGCTTAATGGTGTGTCCGAACGTCATAACCGTACTTTATTGGATATAGTGCAATCTATGATGTCTCTTACCGATTTACCACTATCATTTTGGGGTTATGCATTAGAGACAGCTACATTCACGTTAAATAGGGCACCATCAAAATCCGTTGAGACGACGCCTTATCAACTATGGTTTGGCAAGAAACAAAAGTTGTCGTTTCTTAAAGTTTGGGGCTACAATGCTTATATGAAAAAGTTTCATCCTGATAAGCTCAAACCCAAATCGGAGAAATGTGTCTTCATAGGATACCCAAAGGAGACTTTTGGGTACACCTTCTATCACAAATCCGAAGGCAAGACTTTTGTTGCTAAATTTGGAGTTTTTCTAGAGAAGGAGTTTCTCTCAAAAGAAGTGAGTGGGAGGAAAGTAGAACTTGATGAGGTAATTGTACCTGCTCCCTTTTTGGAAAGTAGTTCATCGTAGAAACCGGTTTCTGCGACACCTACACCAATTAGTGAGGAAGTTAATGATGATGATCATGAAACTTCAGATCAAGTTATTACTAAACCTCGTTGGTCAACCAGAGTAAGATCCGCACCAGAGTGGTACGGTAATCCTGTTCTGGAGGTTATGTTACTAGACCATGACGAACCTACGAACTATGAAGAAGCGATGGTGAGCCCAGATTCCACAAAATGGCTTGAGGCCATGAAATCTGAGATGGGATCCATGTATGAGAACAAAGTAAGGACTTTGACTGACTTGCCCAATGATTGGCGAGCCATTGAGATTAAATGGATCATCAAGAGGAAGACGGACGCTGATAGTAGTGTTACTATCTACAAAGCTAGAATTGTCGCAAAAGGTTTTCGACAAGTTCAAGGTGTTGACTACGATGAGAGTTTCTCACTCGTATCTATGCTTAAGTCTGTCCGAATAATGTTAGCAATTGCCGCATTTTATGAAATCTGGCAAATGGATAAACAAAACTGCATTCCTTAATGGATTTATTAAAGAAGAGTTGTATATGATCCAACCAAGAGGTTTTGTCGATCCTAAAATTGTCAACAAAATGTGCAAGCTCCAGCGATCCATCTATGGACTGGTGCAAGCATCTCGTAGTTGGAATATACGCTTTGATGAGTTGATCAAAGCATATAGTATTATACAGACTTGCGGTGAAGCCTGTATTTACAAGAAAGTGAGTGGGAGCACTACAACATTTCTGATAAGTATATGTGAATGACATATTGTTGATCGGAAATAATGTAGAATTATTCTACAAAGCATAAAGGAGTATTTGAAAGGAGTTTTTCGAAGAAGGACCTCGGTAAAGCTGCTTACATATTGAGCATCAAGATCTATAGATATAGATCAAGACGCTTGATAAGTTTTTTCAATGAGTAAATACCTTGACAAGATTTTGAAGTAGTTCAAAATGGAACAGTCAAAGAAAGAGTTCTTGCCTGTGTTACAAGGTGTGAAATTGAGTAAGACTTAAAGCCCGACCACGGCAGAAGATAGAAAGAGAACGAAAGTCATTCCCTATGCCTCAGCCATAGGTTCTATAAAGGATGCCATGCTGTGTAACAGATCTATTGTATACCCTACACTGATTTTGGCAAGGGAGTACAATAGTGATCTAGGAGTAGATCACTGGACAGCGGTCAAAATTATCCTTAGTGGAATAAGGATATGTTTCTCGATTATGGACGTGACAAAAGGTTAAATCGTAAAGGTTACGTCGATGCAAGTTTTGACACTAATCTAGATGACTCTAAGTCTCAGTCTAGATATATATTGAAAGTGGGAGCAATTAGCTAGAGTATCTCCGTGCAGAGCATTGTAGACATAGAATTTTGCAAAATACATACGGATCTGAATTTGGCAGACTCGTTGACTAAATTTCTCTCACAAGCAAAACATGATCACTCTTTGGGTGTTAATCACATAGCGATGTGAACTAGATTATTGACTCTAGTAAACCCTTTGGGTGTTAGTCACATGGAGATGTGAACTAAACACATAAAGATGTGAACTATTGGTGTTAAATCACATGGTGATATGAACTAGAATATTGACTCTAGTGCAAGTGGGAGACTGAAGGAAATATGCCCTAGAGGCAATAATAAAGTTATTATTTATTTCCTTATTTCATGATAAATTTTATTATTCATGCTAGAATTGTATTAACCGGAAACATGGTACATGTGTGAATATATAGACAAACAGAGTGTCACTAGTATGCCTCTACTTGACTCGCTCGTTGATCAAAGATGGTTATGTTTCCTAGCCATAGACATATGTTGTCATTTGATTAACGGGATCACACCATTAGGAGAATGACGTGATTGACATGACCCATTCCGTTAGCTTAGCACTTGATCGTTTAGTATGTTGCTATTGCTTTCTTCATGACTTATACATGTTCCTATGACTATGAGATTATGCAACTCCCGTTTATCGGAGGAACACTTTGTGTGCTACCAAATGTCACAACGTAACTGGGTGATTATAAAGGAGCTCTACAGGTGTCTCCAAAGGTACATGTTGAGTTGGCGTATTTCGAGATTAGGATTTGTCACTCCGATTGTCGGAGAGGTATCTCTGGGCCCTCTCAGTAATGCACATCACTATAAGCCTTGCAAGCAATGTAGCTAATGAGTTAGTTACGGAATGATGCATTACATAACGAGTAAAGAGACTTGTCGGTAACGAGATTGAACTAGGTATTGGGATACCGACGGTCGAATCTCGGGCAAGTAACATACCGATGACAGAGGGAACAACGTATGTTGTTATGCGGTTTGACCGACAAAGATCTTCGTAGAATATGTAGGAGCCAATATGAGCATCCAGTTTCCGCTATTGGTTATTGACCGGAAACGTGTTTCGGTCATGTCTACATAGTTCTCGAACCCGTAGGGTTCGCACGCTTAACGTTATGATGACAGTTTTATTATGAGTTTATAGTTTTTGATGTACCGAAGGTTGTTCGGAGTCCCGGATGTGATCACGAACATGACGAGGAGTCTCGAAATGGTCGAGACATGAAGATTGATATATTGGAAGCCTATATTTGGATATCGGAATCGTTCCGGGTGAAATCGGAATTTTACTGGAGTACCGGGGGGTTACCGGAACCCCCCGGGGGTTAATGGGCCTACATGGGCCCTAAGGGAGAAGAGGAGGGCGGCCGGGGCAGGCCGCGCCCCCTCCCCTAGTCCGAATAGGACAAGGAAGGGGGCCCCCTTCCTCTTTCGCCTTCCTCCTTCCTTCTCCAACAAGGCAAGAGGGGAGTCCTACTCCGGTGGGAGTAGGACTCCTCCAGCGCACCCCTAGGGGCCGGCCGCACCTCCCCCTCCCTCCTTTATATACGGGGGCAGGGGGGCACCCCAAGACACAAGTTGATCTTCGTGATCGTTCCTTAGCCGTGTGTGGTGCCCCCCTCCACCATATTCCACCTCGGTCATATCGTAGCGGTGCTTAGGCGAAGCCCTGCGTCGGTAGAACATCATCATCGTCACCATGCCGTCGTGCTGACGGAACTCTTCCCCGACACTTTGCTGGATCGGAGTCCGGGGATCGTCATCGAGCTGAACGTGTGCTAGAACTCGGAGGTGCCGTAGTTTCGGTGCTTGATCGGTCGGGCCGTGAAGACGTACGACTACATCAACCGCGTTATTATAACGCTTCCGCTTTCGGTCTACGAGGGTACGTGGACAACACTCTCCCCTCTCGTTGCTATGCATCACCATGATCTTGCCTGTGCGTAGGAATTTTTTTAAAATTACTACGTTCCCCAACAGTTGGGAGACCGGGTTATAGGATCGATTGCCGTACTATCAAGGGGGGCTCTTGATGAGAAACTTGATCGTATCGTTCATAGAGAGCTCGAACCATTGCATCCTTGCATCATCTTTCTTGGTTCTTGTTTGGTGTTTCTCTTTGTGAGTTTTGGAGCTTATGGTCATCTTGATGACAAGCTCGAGTTCATCGAAAACGGAGTTCACTCATGCATCTTCTATGATGTTTTCGATGTTGGAGGTTATGCCGGTTCTTCTCTAATGGAGGGTTCACTCCTCTATATCATAGGCATACCTCCCCTGCCTCTTCTTACTATAATCATATGAAGAAGTTATGGTTGTTTTGATGCTACTCGTCTTCCTCTATCCAACAAGCTTGAGTTTGCTCAATTCGGAGCTCATATGAAGAAGTTATGGCAGTTATGGTTTTCTCCCTGCGGTAGTACCATGGTCGGCAGCGCTAGTACCGCTTGTAGCGTCAAGCGGTAGTACCGCTCTACTACCGCCTCGATTTTGTCTTGCATTTCTCGTGTTGGGTTTTGCGATAGTTGAGCGGTAGTACAGCTTATAAGCGGTACTACCTCTCCCCTCGAGCGGTAGTACCTCTCCCATCGAGCGGTAGTACCTCTTATAAGCGGTACTACCTCTACCCTCGAGCGGTAGTACCTCTTATAAGCGGTACTACCTCTCCCCGAGTGGTACTGCCTCTCTGGCAGATCTTCAACTCGTGTTTTTCTCTCTCGTTGGGCTGTTTTGACCATGCTAAGCGGTAGTACCGCTCCTCTAGCGGTAGTACCGCTCGTGGAGTGGTAGTACCGCTCTGTGCGGGCTGTGAGCATAATGGTTGGATTTTTTCCCCACCTATAAAAGGGGGTCTTCTTCCCCAATGAACCTTATCCTTTGAACTCGTGTTCTTCCCCCATTGTTGACCTTCTTCGAGCTTGCTAACTCTCAATCCCTCCATGGATTCTTGCTAATTTTTGGGGGAAAAGAGAGAGGAGATCTAGAACCACATTTCCACCAATCACTTTCTCCTCTATGTGAGGGGAACCCTTTGGATCTCGATCTTGCAGTTCTTTGTGTTCTCTTCTTCGTTCTTCCTCTCATTTCCTCCCTAGCATTAGTTGCTTCGGTGTGTTTGGGAGAGAAGGACTTGGGCACTCCGTGTGCCCTTGCCATTTCATTTGGTGCATCGGTTTGAGTTCTCCACGGTGATACGTGGAAGTTACAATTTGAGAAGCTTATTACTCTTGGGTGCTTGGTACCCTTGAGCTTGTTCCTCTTGGGTGCTTGGGCGCCCTAGACGGTTGGTGGTGTTCGGAGCTCAATCATTGTGGTGTAAAGCTCCGGGAAAGCGTCGGGGTCTCCAATTAGGTTGTGGAGATTGCCTCGAGAAATTTGACGGGTACTGGTGACCGCCCCCAAGGGTTGCCAAAGTGTACGGGTTCGGTGACCGCCCCCAAGGGTTGCCATTTGTATGGGTTCGGTGACCGCCCTCAAGGGTCCCTTAGTGGAATCACGACATCTTGCATTGTGCGAGGGCGTGAGGAGATTATGGTGGCCTTAGTGGCTTCTTGGGGAGCATTGTGCCTCCACACCGCTCCAGACGGAGATTAGCATCCGCAGGGGTGTGAACTTCGGGATACACCGTCGTCTCCGCGTGCCTCGGTTATCTCTTACCCGAGCCCTTTACTTATGCACTTTACTTTGTGATAGCCATATTGTTTCTTTTCATATATCTTGCTATCACCTAGTAGTTTATCTTGCTTAGCATAAGTTGTCGGTGCACATAGGTGAGCCTAGTTGTTGCAGGTTTTGTGCTTGACAAATTAACCGCTGGGTTTATTCCGCATTTGTTCAAGCCTAAATCGTAATTATTTTAAAGCGCCTATTCACCCCCCCTCTAGGTGACATCCATGATCTTTCACACACCACGTGCAAGGGCGGTACTTATGGTGGCTGCCCCACGTCCAGAGCAGTTAAGACGGAAGACAACATGCAAGGGACATCACTACCAGACGAGCCAATATTCATACGAAAATTAAATGAGACATGGCCCACGTGTGCGAGGTAATGTTGCGTATTTACGCTGGCCTGCGAATTGGCCACCCCGTATTGCACAATGGGCTATATTAAGTAGGAATCACGATGTGCATGTGGACGCGCGAGATTACAGCATCACGTGCCACCATGTCCCAAAAATTCGCGTCCCAATATTTGGTTCTTCTCTGAATTCTTATATGCATGATTTGTTATCTTTGCAAGTCTCTTTGAATTATCGGTTTAGTTTGGCCTACTAGATTGATCTTTCTTGCAATGGGAGAAGTGCTTAGATTTGGGTTCAATCTTGTGGCGTCCTTTCCCAGTGACAATAGGGGCAGCAAGGCACATATTGTATTGCTGCCATCGAGGATAAAAAGATGGGGTTTATATCATATTGCTTGAGTTTATCCCTCTACATCATGTCATCTTGCTCAATGCGTTACTCTGTTCTTATGAACTTAATACTCTAGATGCATGCTGGATAGCGGTCGATGGGTGGAGTAATAGTAGTAGATGCAGAATCGTTTCGGTCTACTTGACACGGACGTGATGCCTATATCCATGATCATGCCTAGATATTCTCATAACTATGCGCTTTTCTATCAATTGCTCGGCAGTAATTTGTTCACCTACTGCAATATATGCTATCATGAGAGAAGCCACTAGTGAAACCTATGGCCCCCGGGTCTACTCTACATCATATAAGTTTCCGATCTATAATTCTAGTTTACTATTTATTTTATTTTGCAATCTTTACTTTCCAATCTATACAACAAAATACCAAAAATATTTATCTTACTATCTTTATCAGATCTCACTTTTGCAAGTGGCTGTGAAGGGATTGACAACCCCTTTATCGTGTTCCTTGCATGGTTCTTGATTGTTTGTGCAGGTACTAGGCGACTTGCATGTAATCTCCTACTGGATTGATACCTTGGTTCTCAAAAACTGAGGGAAATACTTACGCTACTTTGCTGCATCACCCTTTCCTCTTCAAGAATAAACCAACGCATACTCAAGAGGTAGCAAGAAGGATTTCTAGCGCTGTTGCTGGGGAGATCTACGCTCAAGTCAAGATATACCAAGTACCCATCACAAACTCTTCTCCCTTGGATTTCATTATTTGCCATTCGCCTCTTGTTTTCCTCTCCCCCACTTCACCTTTGTCGTTTTATTCGCCCTTTTTCGTTCATCCTTTTTCGCTTGCTTCTTGTGTGTCCGTGTGTTAGATCATTTATTTCGCCTTCATGACTAGTCCTTCTATCATTGTTACTACTCCCGATAATGAAGTTCTTAATTTTAAATAAAGGGTGGGAGAAAATCTAAAAGATGCTTGGTATAGAATTTGCAATGCTCAAAATAGATGCACTAAAAAGCAATCTACTTCCGTCCTTCTTCGCAATTTTTATGTAGGCATCACTCCTTGGAATAGATATATTCTTGATACCATTACCGGAGGGAATTTCTTGGGTAGCCATACTTTTGGTTCTTATAATGCTATGATAGATTTGTTAGGCCCACCACCTCTTTGGTCAATGGAACTATTGTAACTTTGGAACATGTGATGCAAAGGCTTGATATTATTGAAAATAAAATTGCCACTGTAGAGTTAATTGAAAATTTGAATAAAAAGATCCACAACCAAATTACCCAATATGGATCTAAGGTAGGAGTTACTTTGAAAAATCTTAGGGAAAAGGAACCCATAGTTAATGAGAAGATAGATCAAGATTCCACTAGAATTGATAAACTCGAAGATATTGTTACCAACTTGGGATCCGCTTTTTCCGCCGTTAAAAATACCTCAAATCCTCCTCCTACCAAAGTTTCCAAGTTTATCTATGTTCCTAGAAATAAGGGTGAATCTTCTAGTAAGGAAAATGGAGACCTCAAATCAATAAGTGTTCACCCCAACTTTTTCGATATCATTAAGGAACCTTTTGCTACAAATGAATTTCTTGATTTCTTGCCTAGAAGTTTGATCATTAACAAAACCAAAGAACCTCCTAAGGGTTATGAGTGTTCTATTTAAGAATTGCATACTGAAGATGGCAATACCGAGATCTATTCTTGTTGTTATGCCTAGCTAGGGGCGTTAAACGATCGCGCTTGTCGGGAGGCAACCCAATTTTATTTTTGTTGCTTTCTTATTGTTCCTATTTAGTAATAAATAATTAATATAGCCTTTGTTTATATATGGTTTTATGTTTTAGTTAGTGTTTGTGCCAAGTAGAACCTTTGGGAAGACATGGGTGAAGTCTTTGCAATCTTGCTGTAAAAAACGGAAACTTTTGCGCTCACAAGATTAGATGCCATTTTTTACAGGAGAATGCTTTTAGGTTGATTCTTTTTGAATATGATTAATAGACAAATTCCTCACGTCCACCAATTTATTTCAAAAAATTTGGAGTTCCAGAAGTATTTGTTTGATACATATTTCTACGGACTGTTCTGTTTTTGACAAATTCTATTTTTCATGTGTTGTTTGCTTATTTTGATGAATCTATGGCTAGTATCGGGGGGTATGAACCATAGAGAAGTTGGAATAAAGTAGGTTTAACACCAATATAAATAAATAATGAGTTAATTACAGTACCTTAAAGTGGTGGTTTGTTTTCTTATACTAACGGAGCTCATGAGATTTTCTATTTAAGTTTTGTGTTGTGAAGTTTTCAAGTTTTTGGGGAAAGATTTGATGGATTTTGGAATAAGGAGTGGCAAGAGCCTAAGCTTGGGGATGCCCAAGGCACCCCAAGGTAAAATTCAAGGACAACCAAAAGCCTAAGCTTGGGGATGGCCCGGAAGGCATCCCCTCTTTCGTCTTCGTCTATCGGTAACTTTACTTGAGTCTATATTTTTATTCACCACATGTTATGTGTTTTGCTTGGAGCGTCTTGTATGATTTGAGTCTTTGCTTTTTAGTTTACCACAATCATCCTTGATGTACACACCTTTTGGGATAGACACACATGACTCGGAATTTATTAGAATACTCTATGTGCTTCACTTATATCTTTTGAGCTAGATAATTTTACCCTAGTGCTTCACTTATATATTTTTAGAGCACGGTGGTGGTTTTATTTTATAGAAATTATTGGTCTCTCATGCTTCACTTATATTATTTTGAGAGTCTTTTAGAACAACATGGTAATTTGCTTTGGCTATAAAATTAGTCCTAATATGATAGGCATCCAAGATGGGTATAATAAAAACTTTCATATAGAGTGCATTGAAAACTATGAGAAGTTTGATACTTGATGATTGTTTTGAGATATAAATATGGTGATATTAGATTCATGCTAGTTGAGTATTTGTGAATTTGATAAATACTTGTGTTGAGGTTTGCAAGTCCTGTAGCATGCACGTATGGTAACCGTTGTGTAACAAATTTCAAGCATGAGGTGTTTCTTTGATTGTCCTCCTTATGAGTGGCGGTCGGGGACGAGCGATGGTATTTTCCTACCAATCTATCCCCCTAGGAGCAATGCGCGTAGTGCTTGGTTTTGATGACTTGTAGATTTTTGCAATAAGTATGTGAGTTCTTTATGACTAATGTTGAGTCCATGGATTATATGCACTCTCACCCTTCCATCATTGCTAGCCTCTTCAGTATCGTGCATTGCCCTTTCTCACCTCGAGAGTTGGTGCAAACTTCGCCAGTGTATCCAAACCCCGTGATATGATACGCTCTATCACACATAAGCCTCCTTATATCTTCCTCAAAACAGCCACCATACCTACCTATCACTACAAAAAAAAGACACATCCGTGACATTTTGAGACGAACGGAATTTTTTTCTGTCATACTTATGACACTTCTATGACGATAATTGTGACAAAACCCGGTATCATCATAGATGTGGTGGGATCCTACTTCTATGATAAAAAATCATGACAGAAAATGGGCTTTTTCGTCACAGGCGGGCGGAGACGCAATCGCATGACATTCTTTGGGCCGTCCATGATGGAAAAAACCGTGGTAGAAGCGAGGCGAGGAAAATTTCGGGAGTTCCGGTTACGGTGGGTGGTCGGGGCGGCGATGTGCGTTTCTCTCATACGTGCAGCTGCGTGTGTGAGGCGTTGAGCTCTAATCGAACCCGGCGAGGCGTTGGGCTCTAACTTAACCCGGCGATTGCACTGCAGGCTATGTGTTATCGAACCCGGCGATCGATCGATGGCTGTTAATCGAACCCGATCGGCGATTCTTCGCCATCTGCCGCTAACTAAAGTCGATCGATCTGCCTCTGGATGAGCGGTGGCGTTCTTTGGGGTTTTGGATGAATAGGTTCCGGTGGGGGTGGATGAACAGGACCCCATGGTGTTGCCTCTGGATGAACAGGACCCCGATCGATCAAGCCGGTTGGGGCTGGATGAACAGGACCCCGTGGAGGGCTGGATGAACAGGACCACCCCGTGGAGGGCTGGATGAACAGTGGACGATGGAGGGCTGGATGAGCGGTAGCCCGTGGAGGGTGGTTGAACAGGACCCGTGGAGAGGGCTAGTTGAGCGATGGCGGTGGAGTAGCGCGCGGTGGAGGCTGGATGAACAGGAGCCCGTGGATGAACAGTCGCAGGTGGAGGCTGGAGAAGGTCGACGGTGGATGAACAGTAGCCCGTGGACTCGGTTTCGACCGTAGCGCTCCAACACAAGTCCGTTTCCTCCGTTTTGTGGTACGCCACACCCCTCCCGATCAACAGGACCCCGTTTCAACCGTAGGAGGTCCGTTTCCTCTGTTTTGCGGTATGCCAGACCCCTCTCGATGAACAGGATCCCGTTTCGAACGTGGCCGGTCGAACAGAAGGCCGTTTCCTCCGTTTTGCGGTACGCCAGGCCTCGTTTCCATCGGCTGTTCCGTCCAAGCCCTCCCGATGAACACGACGACGCATTCCGTTCTGACCCAGCCGGTTGGTGATACGTCTCCAACATATCTATAATTTTTGATTGCTCCATGCTACTTTATCTACTGTTTTGGACTATATTGGGCTTTATTTTCCACTTTTATATTATTTGTGGGACTAACCTATTAACCGGAGGCCTAGCCCAGAATTGCTGTTTTTTGCCTTTTTCAGTGTTTCGAAGAAACAGAATATCAAACGGAGTCCAAACGGAATAAAATCTTCGGAAACGTGATTTTCTCACCGAACGTGATCCAGGAGACTTGGACCCTACGCCAAGGCACAAGAGAGGCGGTCACGAGGGTGGGGGGCGCGCCCCCTGCCTCGTGGGCCCCCTGTTGCTCCACCGACGTACTCCTTCCTGCTATATATACCTACGTACCCAAAAACAATCAGAACAAGAGCCAAAAACCTAATTCCACCGCCGCAACTTCCTGTATCCACGAGATCTCATCTTGGGGCCTGTTCCGTAGCTCCGCCGGACGGGGCATCCACCATGGAGGGCTTCTACATCAACACCATAGCCTCTCCGATGAAGTTTGAGTAGTTTACTTCAGACCTTTGGGTCCATAGTTAGTAGCTAGATGGCTTCTTCTCTCTTTTTGGATCTCAATACAATGTTCTCCCCCTCTCTCGTGAAGATCTATTTGATGTAATCTTCTTTTTGCGGTGTGTTTGTTGAGATCGATGAATTGTGGGTTTATGATCCAGCTTATCTATGAATAATATTTGAATCTTCTCTGAATTCTTTTATGTATGATTGAGTTATCTTTGCAAGTTTCTTCGAATTATCCGTTTGGTTTGGCCAACTAGATTGGTAGTTCTTGCAATGGGAGAAGTGCATAGCTTTGGGTTCAATCTTGCGGTGTCCTTACCCAGTGACAGAAAGGGTTGCAAGGCACGTATTGTATTGTTGCCACCGAGGATAACAAGATGGGGTATTTATCATATTGCATGAATTTATTCCTCTACATCATGTCATCTTGCTTAAGGCGTTACTCTGTTTTTAACTTAATACTCTAGATGCATCTTTGGATAGCGGTTGATGAGTGGAGTAATAGTAGTAGATGCGTAATCGTTTCGGTCTACTTGTCTCGGACGTGATGCCTATATACATGATCATACCTAGATAAACTCATAACTATGCTCAATTCTGTCAATTGCTCAACAGTAATTTGTTCACCCACCGTAGAATACTTATGCTCTTGAGAGAAGCCACTAGTGAAACCTATAACCCCCGGGTCTATTCTCATCATATCAATCTCCATCACTTTAATACTTGCCTTGTTTTTACTTTGCTTTTTTACTTTTCACTTTGCATCTCTATACCAAAAATACCAAAAATATTATCTATCATCTCTATCAGATGTCACCCTCGTAAGTGACCGTGAAGGGATTGACAACCCCTAATCGCGTTGGTTGCGAGTAGCTATCGTTTTGTGCAAGTACGAGGGACTTGTGCGTGGCCTCCTACTGGATTGATACCTTGGTTCTAAAAAACTGAGGGAAATACTTACGCTACTTTGCTGCATCATCCTCTCCTCTTTGGGAAATCCAACGCAGTGCTCAAGAGGTAGCAAGAAGAATTTCCGCACCGTTCTTGGGGAGTCTCATAAAAGTCAACATACCAAGTACCCATCACAATCCCTATCTCTCGCATTACATTATTTGCCATTTGCCTCTCGTTTTCCTCTCCCCCACTTCACTCTTGCCGTTTTATTCGCCCTCTCTTTCCCAATCTCCTACTCCCTTTCCGTTGCCTTTTCCTTGTCCGCTTGTTTGCTCGTGTGTTGAATTGCTTGTTTGTCGCGATGGCTCAAGATGCTACCAAATTGTGTCACTTCACCAATACCAATAATAATGATTTCCTTAGCACTCCGATTGCTCCTCTTGCCAATACTGAATCTTGTGAAATCAATACTACTTTGTTGAATCTTGTTATGAAAGATCAATTAACTAGTGAAGATGCCGCTACTCATCTGAATAGCTTCGTTGATTTATGTGATTTGCAAAAGAAAAAGATGTCGATAATGATGTCGTTAAGTTGAAGCTATTTCCTTTTTAAGCTTAGAGATCGTGCTAAAGCGTGGTTTTCATCTTTGCCTAAAAATAGTATTGATTCTTGGAACAAGTGCAAAGATGCTTTTATTTCTAAGTATTTTCCTCCCGCTAAGATTATCTCTCTTAGGAACGATATTATGAATTTTAAGCAACTTGATCACGAACATGTTGCAAAAGCTTGAGAGAATGAAATTAATGATACGTAATTGTCCTACTCATGGTTTAAACTTGTGGATGATTATACAAAACTTTTATGCCGGATTGAATTTTGCTTCTAGAAATCTTTTAGATTCGGCCGCGGGAGGCACTTTTATGGATATCACTCTAGGAGATGCTACTAAACTCCTAGATAATATTATGGTTGATTATTTCTCAATGGCATACTGAAAGATCTACTAATAGAAAAGTGCATGCGATAGAAGAAATCAATGTTTTGAGTGGAAAGATGGATGAACTTATGAAATTATTTGCTACTAAGATTGTTTCTTCTGATCCTAATGATATGCCTTTGTCTACTTTGATTGAGAATAATAATGAATCTATGGATGTGAATTTTGTTGGTAGGAATAATTTTGGTAACAACGCAGATAGAGGAATTTTAATCCTAGGCCTTATCCTAGTAATTCCTCTAATAATTATGGAAATTACTACAACAACTCTTATGGAAATTTTAATAAGATGCCCTCTGAATTTGAGAATAGTGTTAAAGAGTTTATGAATTCACAAAAGAATTCTAATGCTTTGCTTGAGGAGAAATTGCTTAAAGTTGATGATTTGGCTAGGAACATTGATAGAATTTCTCTTGAGGTTGATTCTTTAAAGCTTAGATCTATTCCTCCGAAGCATGATATCAATGAGTCTCTCGAAGCTATGAGAATTTCCATTGATGAGTGCAAAGAAAGAACCGCTAGGATGCGTGCTTCCAAAGATGCCTTTATTAAAGCATGTTCTTCCAATTCCTATGAAAATCAAGATGAAGATCTAAAAGTTATTGATGTGTCCCCTATTAAATCTTTGTTTTGTAATATGAATCTTGATGAAACTGGATATGATCTTCCTTTACCTAGAAGGCGTTCTAAGAATTCAGAGTTTTTAGATCTTGATGATGAAATTGATAAAAGTGGGATTGAAAGAAATAAAAATCTAGATGTTGCTAAACCCACTATTTTGGATCTCAGGGAATTTAATTATGAAAATTGCTCTTTAATTGATTGTATTTCCTTGTTGCAATCCGTGCTAAATTCTCCTCATGCTTATAGTCAAAATAAGGCCTTTACCGAACACATTGTTGATGCCTTGATGCAATTTTATGAAGAAAAACTTGAGTTGAAAGTCTCTATCCCTAGAAAACTCTATGATGAGTGGGAACCTACTATTAAAATTAAAATCAAAGATTATGAGTTTCATGATTTGTGTGATTTGGGTGCTAGTGTCTCCACTATCCCCAAAACTTTATGTGATTTGCTAGATTTCCGTGACTTTGATGATTGCTCTCTAAACTTGCATTGCGGATTCCACTATTAAAAAGCCTATGGGAAGAATTAATGATGTTCTTATTGTTGCAAATAGGAATTATGTGCCCATAGATTTTATCGTTCTTGATATAGATTGCAATCCTTCATGTCCTATTATTCTTGGTAGACCTTTCCTTAGAACGATTGGTGCAATTATTGATATGAAGGAAGGAAATATTAGATTCCAATTTCCATTAAAGAAAGGCATGGAACACTTTCCTATAAAGAAAATAAAATTACCATATGAATCTATTATGAGAGCCACTTATGGATTGCCTACCAAAGATGGCAATACTTAGATCTATCCTTGCTTTTATGCCTAGCTAGGGGCGTTAAACGATAGCGCTTGTTGGGAGGCAACCCAATTTTATTTTTAGTTTTTAGTTTTTGCTTCTGTTTAGGAATAAATAATACATCTAGCCTCTGTTTAGAAGTGGTTTTATCTTTTAATTAGTGTTTGTGCCAAGCTAGACCTATTGGATCTTCTTGGATGATAGTTATTTGATCTTGCTGTAATTTCCAGAAACTTTGTGCTCAGTGCCCGAATTATTAAAAATCACCAGAACGTGATAAAATACTGATTCCAATTGCTGCCGATCAATAAACAAATTGTCCAGGTCTTCTAATTTTGGTCGAATGTTTTGAGTTCCAGAAGTTTGCGTTAGTTACAGATTACTATAGACTCTTCTGTTTTTTACAGATTCTGTTTTTTTGTGTGTTGTTTGCTTATTTTGATGAATCTATGGCTAGTAAAATAGTTTATAATCCATAGAGAAGTTGGAATACAGTAGGTTTAACACCAATATAAATAAAGAATGAGTTTATTACAGTACCTTAAAGTAGTCTTTTGTTTTCTTTCTCTAACGGAGCTCACGAGATTTCTATTGAGTTTTGTGTTGTGAAGTTTTCAAGTTTTGGGTGAAATCTTTTGATGGATTATGGAATAATGATTGGCAAGAGCCTAAGCTTGGGGATGCCCATGGAACCCCCAAGATAATCCAAGGACACCAAAAAGTCAAAGCTTGGGGATTCCCCGGAAGGCATCCCCTCTTTCGTCCACTTCCATCGGTAATTTACTTGGAGCTATATTTTTATTCACCAACATGATATGTGTTTTGCTTGGAGCGTCTTGTATTATTTGCGTATTTGCTTGTTAGTTTACCACAATCATCCTTGATGTACACACCTTTTGAGAGAGCCATACATGAATTGGAATTTGATTGAATACTCTATGTGTTTCACTTATATCTTTTGAGCTTGATAGTTTTGCTCATAGTGCTTCACTTATATCTTTTGAGCGTGATAATTTTTGCTCTAGTGCTTCACTTAGATACTTTAGAGCACGGTGGTGGATTTTTTTAAACAAACTTGATCTCTCATGCTTCACTTATATTATTTTAAGAGTCGTTAATAGCATGGTAATTTGCTTAATGTTAATATACTTGGTATTCAAGATATGTGAAACTTTCTTTTGAGTGCGTTGAATACTAAGATAAGTTTGATGCTTGATAATTGTTTTGAGATATGGAGGTGATAATATCATAGTCGTGCTAGTTGAGTAGTTGTGAATTTGAGAAATGCTTGTGTTGAAGTTTGCAAGTCCCGTAGCATGCACGTATGGTTAAAGTTATGTAACAAATTTGAAACATGAAGTGTACCTGTCTTATGCATCCTTATGAGTGGCGGTCGGGGACGAGCGATGGTCTTTTCCTACCAATCTATCCCCCTAGGAGCATGCGCGTAGTACTTGATTTTTGATGACTTCTAAATTTTTGCAATAAGTATATGAGTTCTTTTGACTAATGTTGAGTCCATGGATTATACGCACTTTTACCTTTCCGCCTTTGCTAGCCTCTTGATGCCGTGCATTGCCCTTTCTCACCTTGAGAGTTGGTGCAATGTTAGCGGTGCATCCAAACCCGTGATATGATACGCTCTATCACACATAAACCTCCTTATATCTTCCTCAAAACAGCCACCATACCTACCTATTATGGCATTTCCATAGCCATTCCGAGATATATTGTCATGCAACTTTCCACCGTTCCGTTCATCATCATCATGACATACTTTACTTTTGTCATATTGCCATTGCATGATCATGTAGTTGACATCGTATTTGTGGCAAAGCCACCATGCATTATTTTTCATACATGTCACTCTTGATTCATTGCACCATCCCGGCACACCGCCGGAGGCATTCTTATAGAGGCATATCTTGTTCTAGTATCGAGTTGTAATCCTTATGTTTTAATCAATAGAAGTGTGATGATCATCATTATTAGAGCATTGCCCAAAAAAAAGAGAAAGGCCAAAAAAAAGGAAAGGCCCAAAAAAAAGAAAAGAAATAAAAAGGGCAATGTTACTATCTCTTTTTCCACACTTGTGCTTCAAAATAGCACCTTGTTCTTCATGTAGTGAGTCTCATATTTTGTGCTTCAAAGTAGCATCGTGTTCTTCATATAGTGAGTCTCATAAGTTGTCTTTTTCATACTAGTGGGAATTTTTCATTATAGAACTTGGCTTGTATATTCCTACGATGGGCTTCCTCAAATGCCCTAGGTATTCATGAGCAAGCAAGTTGGATGCACGCCCACTAGTTTTACTTTGTTGAGCATTGATAGCTCTAGTGCATCCGTTGCATGGCAATCCCTACTCCTCATGTTGACATCAATTGATGGGCATCTCCATAGCCCGTTGATTATCCTCGTCAATATAAGACTTTCACCTTTTTTGTCTTCTCCACACAATCCCCATCATCATATTCTATTCCACCCATAGTGATATATCCATGGCTCACGATCATGTATTGCGCGAAGGTTGAAAAAGTTTGAGATTATTTAAGTATGAAACAATTGCTTGGCTTGTCATCCGGGGTATAGAAGTTGGGAACATCTTTGTGTGACGAAAATGAAGCATAGCCTAACTATATGATTTTGTAGGGATGAACTTTCTTTTGCCATGCTATTTTGAGAAGACATGATTACTTTGATTAGTATGCTTGAAGTATTATTATTTTTATGTCAATATGAACTTATGTCTTGAATCTTTCGGATCTGAATATTCATACCACAATTAAGAAGTTTTACATTGAAATTATGCCAAAGTATCACTCTGCATCAAAAATTCACTTTTTATCATTTACCTACTCGAGGACGAGCACAAATTAAGCTTGGGGATGCCTGATACGTCTCCAACGTATCTATAATTTTTGATTGCTCCATGCTACTTTATCTACTGTTTAGGACTATATTGGGCTTTATTTTCCCACTTTTATATTATTTTTGGGACTAACCTATTAACCGGAGGCCCAGCCCAGAATTGCTGTTTTTTGCCTTTTTCGTTGTTTCAAGAAATGAATATCAAACGGAGTCCAAACGGAATAAAATCTTCGACGTGATTTTCTCACCGAACGTGATCCAGGAGACTTGGACCCTCGCCAAGGCACAAGAGAGGCGGTCACGAGGGTGGGGCGCGCCCCTGCCTCGTGGGCCCCTGTTGCTCCACCGACGTACTACTTCCTCCTATATATACCTCATTACCCCAAGCGATCGTAACAGGAGCCAAAACCTAATTCCACCGCCGCAACTTCCTCAGTATCCACGAGATCCCATCTTGGGGCATGTTCTGAGCTCCGTCGGAGGGGCATCCACTACGGAGGGCTTCTACATCAACACCATAGCCTCTTCGATGAAGTGTGAGTAGTTTACTTGGACCTTCGGGTCCATAGCTAGTAGCTAGATGGCTTCTTCTCTCTTTGAATCTCAATACAATGTTCTCCCCTCTCTCACGGAGATCTATTCGATGTAATCTTGTTTTTGCGGTGTGTTTGTTGAGACCGATGAATTGTGGGTTTATGATCCAGCTTATCTATGAATAATATTTGAATCTTCTCTGAATTCTTTTATGTATGATTGAGTTATCTTTGCAAGTCTCTTCGAATTATCCGTTTGGTTTGGCCAACTAGATTGGTAGTTCTTGCAATGGGAGAAGTGCATAACTTTGGATTCAATCTTGGGTGTCCTTACCCAGTGACAAAAAGGGTTGCAAGGAACGTATTGTATTGTTGCCATCGAGGATAACAAGATGGGGTATTTATCATATTGCATGCATTTATTCCTCTACATCATGTCATCTTGCTTAAGGCGTTACTCTGTTTTTAACTTAATACTCTAGATGCATGCTGGATAGCGGTCCATGAGTGGAGTAATAGTAGTAGATGCATAATCGTTTCGGTCTACTTGTCTCGAACGTGATGCCTATATACATGATCATACCTAGATAAACTCATAACTATGCTCAATTCTGTCAATTGCTCAACAGTAATTTGTTCACCCACAATAGAATACTTATGCTCTTGAGAGAAGCCACTAGTGAAACCTATGGCCCCCGGGTCTATTCTCATCATATCAATCTCCATCACTTTAATACTTGCCTTGTTTTTACTTTGCTTTTTACTTTTCACTTTGCATCTCTATACCAAAAATACCAAAATATTATCTATCATCTCTATCGGATGTCACCCTCGTAAGTGACCGTGAAGGGATTGACAACCCCTAATCGCGTTGGTTGCGAGTAGCTATCGTTTTGTGCGGTACGAGGGACTTGTGCGTGGCCTCCTACTGGATTGATACCTTGGTTCTAAAAAACCGAGGGAAATACTTACGCTACTTTGCTGCATCATCCTCTCCTCTTCGGGGAAATCCAACGCAGTGCTCAAGAGGTAGCAGTTGGCTCCCCATGAACACGACGACGACGGAGTTTCTCCGTTCGGACCCAGCCATGTACACGAGGCATGACCGTATGTATGCGCGAGTAGGCGTTCGAGACCCCGCCCGTATGTACGTACGTGGCCATATTTTCTTTCTTGCACACTGGTCGTAGTACGTACATGTACATGCTACATGCGCGCCTCTACTACAACACATGCACGCTCTACATCGACCAGTATGTATGTACACGTTCACGACCAGAATGACAACGCTACATACGCTTCGACCAGGTGGGTCCCGACTGTCAGGCACTTCCTTGCATTTGAAGATATAGCTCGTGGGTCCCAGCAGTCAGGGGGGCGAATCGTTTTTTTTGCCCGGACGCACTTCCTTGCTTGCGAAGATGTAGCTGGTGGGTCCCAGCAGTCAGGGGGAAAACATTTTTTTCAAGAAACACGGTGGCCCGTCCGGTTGGTCCCCGCTTTTAGGTGCAGGATTAATTATTTTGCGCGTAATAAGGAGGCACCTCCTTGCGGCTGCCGTGGACCCAGCTGTCAGCCTCTCCATGTACAGTACTCTTCCGATGGAAGTCGGTCGTTAACCACATTGACCACGCCGCACCGAGAGAACCAAGGCGGTGGACGACGGCGAGGCCTAGGAAGGGGACAATGAGGAGCCAGGGAAGACGCGGCAGTGGATGCCCATACGGAGAGGAGTACGAGGGTTCACTGGTTCGGCTGCGGTGTGAGGCTGTCGTCGCCACAGAATAACAGAGGGTGTGGGTGAGTAGAGGGATGTCCTGCCAGCGGTGGGAGTAGTAGGGGACGGTGAGAACTCCGTGGCATCACAACTGGCCACGGGAGGTAGGAGCACGAGGCACAACCGGCGCTGGTGATAATGTTTTGAAATGAATAAGAGCTTCACTTATATGTGCAAACTGAGTTGCAATATTTTCATGCCTTCTACTTCTTGTGATAATGTTTTGGCTTTAGATTTTATGAACTATGCAAGTTACTCATCTATTCATGTGTCATATGTGCAAAAATTAAGGGAAGTAAAAATGGATGACATATACATATACAACATGTACACCTTGTCTCTTTTGTTAGCCACATTTCAGACTAAGCAACGCCGAGGACGGCTTTGTTTTCAAGAAGTGGAGGATGACGAGGACATGACTACCTTGGATAAGACCAAAAATATTGCATACATGCATATTTGTCAGGTGATTTCTAGTGCAAACTATTCAATAATCTATTTATGTTATCCAGAACAAAAATATTTCACATACTTTTGTGTTTTGTCTAATTGCAGGTGTATGGGACATTTGTACAATACACATATGAAGATAAGGGAAAAGGAGAAGTTTAGGTGTTGTTCAAAAAGTCCTCTCATGTCACTTTTGGGCCAAGAGAAGATAGAGTCCAAGTCTTTCACGTTCTGGATTCAGATTCGGACTGCACAGACATACCTGACTCAAAACGCCAACAACTTTTTCATACAGACTCTGAATTGGGTGATTCTTTTTTTGTTGGAAATTAGATTTCATGCTCTTTCCAACCCAATTGGAATCACCTTAAAATTCATCCGGAGCGTTGAGTTATGGACGAAACAATCTGACGCTTCACCAGAATCCGAGTCAAACTACAAGTCCAAAGGTGTTACGTCACCTCCACTTGGGCCCATTGGCCTTGTACGACCTAGGATTAGTTTTAGGCTGCCTTGGGACGTTCTCCCACCTCCTTGGCCGTCACCCCTTGCTCCTATATAAGTAGATCCATCTAGTAGCTTTTCCCTTGGGATTTGTTTAGTTAAAAGTTAGCCATTGCAACTTCTTGTACTTCGTTTGTGTCCAACGACCAGACCAAGACCGCTTACGGATCCCCACCATTATCAATACTTCATATATATTCGCAATATTCAGATTGCTTTATCATATTCTTGCTCGTTCTTCGATTGCTTGCAGGAATAGACCTTCGTGGTCAGGCTGATCGTGCTTCCGGCATCGTCAGTAACCTCGAGAGATTGGTTTAGCGATTGCTAAGGCGCAACGTCGTCGCGTTTGTAGTCGGATCGTCAAAGTCGACTCCACCAAATCGATAGTTATCATCTCATCGAAAGATCGGGACCCTCGCCTCTATCAAGTGGTATCAGTTTTCAGGTTGCTCGGTGAGAATTTCCAATTATCCTAGATTAGATTTATTTTCTTACCTATTGTTCAAGAAAAAGCCACAAAAAAAATTTATATCTATTCATCCTTTGTCCAAGCCAGTCTGAGCCTTTGCAGTTTTCTTTTCATTGTTTGCATTATTGAATTATCGGTTGCATCGTCGTGTCGAGTTGCTGGTCTTAGTGTCTAGTTCGTTTAGAGTTTCGAGTTCTGTTCACATTAGTCACGCCGCCGCTGCATCGTTATCCCTTCCATTGACCACCATCCATCCATCAATTTCCACCACGTGCTACCCATCGTTCATTGTCATAATCATAGTTGAGATCGTTCACATCTTCACTTGATCCAATCTGCATCTTATCTAGTTTGTTTGGAAAGAGGGAGAGAGAAAAAAAAAGAGAAAAAAAGTTAAAAAAAATTCAAAGAAGAAAAAGAGAGAGAAGAAAAAGAACAAAAAAGTGTGAGAACAAAAAGAGAGAAGAAAAAAATTTGGATCTATCTAGAATCAATCTCGTACCTGAATTCGGATTGGAATCTGTTTTGCATACTGTTCAGTAAAACAGGTGTATCTTCCTCATACGAAGTCCGTTTTGGCTCCGTGAGTACTCAAATTAAAGCTAGTGACGAGGCGCATCTAAATAGTTGCAGAAGCTAGTTTAATATTTGACACCTAAAAATCGGCTTCTAAATAGGTCTTTTTGCCCTCCAAAGTTCGTGAGCACAGCTTATTCCAGCTTTTCAAACCGGTTTTAGAATTTTTTGACTCCTCATATCAACTCGGAATTGAGTGATTCTTTTTGCATTGGAAAACTTGAGTTAGTAGCATTCTTTGAAAAAAGTTATCAGAAAATTGGCTCAAAATTTTCAAGAGGAAAATTGGAGAGAGAGTTGTTGTATATCCTGCTTGGCAGTTGTTTTTCATCATTATCTTTACTACCGTTGTGATCTTCACTTATATCTTGCTGTCCAGAGCTACTTAGTATCCTTCATTGATGCAAGTTGTGCTACGCCGTGACCTCATTAGTGTTCTAGGCTCGCGTCTCTAGTCCGGTCTAGCCTAGGACCAGCACAGTACCGTTGTTGAGCGTTTATTCAACATTGCATCTTTGAATTGATTATTGCTAAAAAAATTGCTACCATATATAGCCAACCCAGCTCCACATATTTCTACATTGTGTATACGTACGTTCCCCTGGCAATCGCTTTACACAATCTTCAGAGTTACTTGACACCGCTGGTTGCCTGTCACCACCTGCTGCATGGTAAGAACTTGTAAGATATTGATATTTGCTATACTGTGAGCGTTTTACCACCACATCCTAGTAGTTCATAGGAACATTATTCTCGAATTTTGTTTCTTGTTTCTACTAATCATGACAGGTTCCGGAGATAGAAGTTCTTGGATGACGGACACATCTCCACCATCACGAGAGTTGGGACAACACACACAAGCACATGGTCAGGTTATCTCTTTACCGTCATTTGAGGGTAGATTTAATCCTGCTATTTATCTTGCTTGGGAGCTTGAAGTTGAACAAGTTTTTAGTCACCATGACTTTTCTGAACTTGAGCGATGCACGAGCTGCCACTAGAGCATTTACTGGTTTTGCTTCATTTGGTGGAGTGTGCATTGTAAGAAAAACAATGATAACCAACCCACAACTTGGAAAGATTTGAAAGATGTAATGAGACAACAATTTTTCCCTCCTTACTATAAATGCGTGAATTGCTTCGCAAATTGGAACAATTAAAACAAGGCAGTAACACTGTTCATGCTTACTACCAAGAGTTCAAATCTTATATGCATCATTGTGACATAGAAGAATCTGAGGATGATAAAATGAATAGATTTTTTGGTGGTTTGAACCATGATATCCGTGCAAGATTTCACTATATTCCTCGTTGCATTACTGGTATGTATGTTCGCGCTTGTACCTTTGAGAGACAGATACATGAGGATGCATTAGGTGACTACAACAACTACTATTCCAGTACATGCTCACCATCGCCGGTTGGTTCCTCCACCGTTGCACCTACTAGAGCAGCCCCACCTCAGATTGTGAGCGCGACATCATCTCAAGTGTATGGTGCATTGTCAACGGCCGTATCTACATCAGCTACGTCTTTGCGACAAGGTAACAGTAAAGGTATTAATGATATAACTTCACATGAGAATGATGTATCCCTAGTTAACTTGATTGCATCAAGTGTTGAGTTACCTGGTGATTTGAGCACATCACCTATTTTAGAGAATCTTGATACTGTCCTGATCAAACAACTGAAATACCAACAATTTTGAGTGCACCCATTGAATTAACTGTTGATGCAAAAGTCAATGTTTAATCATTTTGATATGACCTCTAATCTTGGTGATGATTCTGTGTCGAATGACTTATTGCATGTTTGCTTATTTAAGCATGTTGTAGCATGTAAATTTGATGCAAGTAAGGTTTATTCACCAATATTGGGATGGTTTAATGATGAACATTGCCAATCTTTTGAAATGAATAAGAGCTTCACTTATATGTGCAAACTGAGTTGCAATATTTTCATGCCTTCTACTTCTTGTGATAATGTTTTGGCTTTAGATTTTATGAACTATGCAAGTTACTCATCTATTCATGTGTCATATGTGCAAAAATCAAGGGAAGTAAAAATGGATGACATATACATATACAACATGTACACCTTGTCTCTTTTGTTAGCCACATTTCAGACTAAGCAACGCCGAGGACGGCTTTGTTTTCAAGAAGTGGAGGATGGTGAGGACATGACTACCTTGGATAAGACCAAAAATATTGCATACATGCATATTTGTCAGGTGATTTCTAGTGCAAACTATTCAATAATCTATTTATGTTATCCAGAACAAAAATACTTCACATACTTTTGTGTTTTGTCTAATTGCTGGTGTACGGGACATTTGTACAATACACATATGAAGATAAGGGAAAAGGAGAAGTTTAGGTACTGTTCAAAAAGTCCTCTCACGTCACTTTTGGGCCAAGAGAAGATAGAGTCCAAGTCTCTCACGTTCTGGATTCAGATTCGGACTGCACAGACATACCTGACTCAAAACGCCAACAACTTTTTCATACGGACTCCGAATTGGGTGATTCTTTTTTTGTTGGAAAGTAGATTTCATGCTCTTTCCAACCGAATTAGAATCACCTTAAAATCCATCCGGAGCGTTGAGTTATGGACCAAACAATCTGACGCTTCACCAGAATCCGAGTCAAACTACAAGTCCAAAGGTGTTACGTCACCTCCACTTGGGCCCATTAGCCTTGTACGACCTAGGATTAGTTTTAGGCTGCCTTGGGACGTCCTCCCACCTCCTTGGCTGTCACCCCTTGCTCCTATATAAGTAGATCCATCTAGTAGCTTTTTCCCTTGGGATTTGTTTAGTTAAAAGTTAGCCATTGCAACTTCGTGTACTTCGTTTGTGTCCAACGACCAGACCAAGACCGCTTACGGATCCCCACCATTATCAATACTTCATATATATTCGCAATATTCAGATTGATTTATCATATTCTTGCTCATTCTTCGATTTCTTGCAAGAATAGACCTTCGTGGTCAGGCTGATCGTGCTTCCGGCATCGTCAGTAACCTCAGGAGATTGGTTTAGCGATTGCTAAGGCGCAACGTCGTGCACGTTTGTAGTCGGATCGTCAAAGTCGACTCCACCAAATCGATAGTTATCATCTCATCGAAAAATCAGGACCCTCGCCTCTATCAAGCTGGCAGGGGGGTATTCATTTTTTTGTGCATAATAAGGAGGCACTTCCTTGCGTGCGAAGATATAGTTGGTGGGTCCGACCTGTCAGCGGAGGGAACGTTTTTTTCACGAAATACATAGGCTCTTCTGGCGGGTCCCAGACGTCAGGTGGAGGAATCATTATTTTGCGAGTAATAAGGAGGCATTTCCTTGTGTGCGGCCGTGGACCCAGTTGTCAGCCTCTCCACGTACAGTCCACTTCCGATGGATGTCATTCGTTGACCATGTTGACCATGCCGCACCGAGAGCACCAGGGCGGTGGACGACGGCGAAGCCTACGAAGGGAACGACACGGAGCCGGGGAAGACACGACAGTGGCTGCCAACGCGGTGGAGAGTATGAGGGTTGACTGGTTCGGTTGCCGTCACCGGAAAATAACAAGAGGTGTGGGTGAGTAGAGGGATAGACAGGCCAGGGATGCGAGTATATGATGGGGCCGTGAGGCCTGCCCGACAGCACAACCGGCCATGGGAGACGGGAGCAGGCGGTTCCGACGGCGCTAGTTTGGGTGGCTGGGGCAGGAAGATCAGAGACTGAAGAAGCACGATTGCCGTTAGATTGACATCTAACGGTCTGACGCTGGTAGAGCCGATTGTTGACTAAGTTTCTTTTTTGAGAAACCTTGTGTACGCATGAAATTAGTAGGCCCACAAGTCAGCCTCCGAATCTGTGACAGACAACATAGAGCCCATTTGCTATTATTTAATAATTTGCAGCCCATTTGCTAATTCTTAAGTAATTTATTACAGCCCATTTTCTGCCCAGGACCTTGGTCAAAAAGTTCAACCTTATTTTGCGTATTTCGGTGGAGTCTGAACTTTTGTAATCCCAAAATGCTAAACATTTTTTAAGAACTTATTTATTTGCCAAAAAAATCATTTTGTTTTTGTAAGAAAATAAGACGTGGGACAATTGAGTTGGTTTAAGGAAAAACCAGTGGTAAAAAAATCAGCGCTGGGAGGGAAAACAACAACAAAAATAAGGATGTAAATATGAAAAGGGATTTTTATGTATTTTTAATATAATGATACGTGTATATGAACTAGTAAAACTACAGGTAGAGATTAGAAACCGGATGTAGGACATGCGTTTCAAGAGGAAAATAGAACTGGGTTGTGTGTTTGATTCAATAAAAAAACTGCCTGCGGATGTTGTAAGACGAAATATAACTAACACTGGCGGGCCAGAGGCCAATAGATACCTGTTGGATCTTTGTGCCCCGTTGTCGTCATGGGCTGGGCCTGTTAAAAACAAAACCAAGCCTGGGCAGTCTACAACCCAGTTGAAACTTGCTCGACCTGAAAAAACAATATACGTGCTCAGTAAATGAGAGAATTCTGCAAGTACAGACCGATAACTGGGATGCAACAGGGATATTGTTTTTTCATCATGATAATAAGTGCATGCGCTCGTTTCAAAAAAAGAACTGGGAATTCGAACGGCAGGTGCTTATGCTACCCATCAAATAAAAATCAGGTGCCTGAAATTTCATTTCGAAACAAATGATTCAGTTTTATATCCACGTCGACCCTCGGCATGATGGTTGGAAGCAAATGCCAAGTTCATACCAAAAGATCGTTAACAACAATACCAACTTGCGGACGACAAGGTAGTACAAGTACCAATACCAAACTAACTTATAATCTTTTTACTCCTGTCCCTAGTGTACGTCTGGTAGAAAATCTTGCAGAGGACCAGCTCCCACTCCTTCTCTTGCTCCAGGTCCCCGAGGTGGTACTGGTGCATCACCCAGTTGGTCCTCTGCTGGTCGAAGTTCTTGTCGGTGTGCAGCACGTAACCTTTTGTTGCCCGTCTGCCGAGCGTTGACCATCACCGGCAAGGTATTGCCGGTGTTGTGCCACATCACGTGCATGCCGCACTCCGATTGTATCTTGCGACGCGTCCATGTGCCCCTTTTGAATGCCCTGGAATTGCGCTGGAAGAAATGCTTGCTTAGGCCACTCAGTGTGATACCTGCAGTATTGTCGAATACAGGTTTTAGGGTACGTAGTTGGCATTTTCATAACATCTTTCGCATGTTGCAGTCACTTGTTTCACTTTTTATTAACTGTCAAATTGTAATTGCTTCCCCAGGTCTGCGTCTAAAAGGAAAGATAGAGCTACAAACAAAGGAATATGTTTGTGCAAGTAGACGGCCGATCGGTGTCTTACCTAGAAGTTTCTCAGGATGGGTGTAGCATATGCCGTGCTCGCTGTCGATGGTTGGTATGAACAAATCGATGAGAGGGTGAGATCTCGCGCTGTCAGCACTCACTTTGGTCTCAAGGTGCTCGATCAGCTCCTGATCCCTGGGATCGAACTTGACGCCAGCCGGCAGCACCGGCCAATCCTTCTTCGACTTGCATCGGTTAATTCCAGTTATATGGTACTCAATATATGATCAATCGACTGTTTTAAGTGAATGATGAAAGATTTCGACAGATAAGTGGTACTCCAAATCTGAAGTCCAGAATACCCGAGCACGCCGACGGGATTCTTGTGTCACCTCACACGCAGCGCGTTGTCACGTCAATTCAATGTGTGGACATGATGAATAATTTGACCTACGTATATGCTACCTCTTGAGCAATGCGTTGGTTTTCCCTTGAAGAGGAAAGGGTGATGCAGTAAAGTAGCGTAAGTATTTCCCTCAGTTTTGAGAACCAAGGTATCAATCCAGTAGGAGGCCACGCTCAAGTCCCTCGCACCTACACAAACAAATAAAAACCTCGCAACCAACGCAATAAAGGGGTTGTCAATCCCTTCATGGTCACTTACGAAAGTGAGATCTGATAGATATGATAAGATAATTTGGTATTTTTATAATAAAGATGCAAAGTAAAATAAAAGGCAATAAAAATAGCTAAGTGTTGGAAGATTAATACGATGGAAAATAGACCCGGGGGCCATAGGTTTCATTAGTGGCTTCTCTCAAGAGCATAAGTATTACGGTGGGTGAACTAATTATTGTTGAGCAATTGATAGAATTGAGCATAGTTATGAGAATATCTAGGTATCATCATGTATATAGGCATCACGTCCGTGACAAGTAGACCGACTCCTGCCTGCATCTACTACTATTACTCCACACATCGACCGCTATCCAGCATGCATCTAGAGTATTAAGTTCATAAAAAAGTAATGCTTTAAGTAAGATGACATGATGTAGAGGGATAAACTCATGCAATATGATATAAACCCCATCTTTTTATCCTCGATGTCAACAATACAATACGTGCCTTGCTGCCCTAACATCCTTTGGGAAAGGACGCGCAAGATTGAACCCAAAGCTAAGCACTTCTCCCATTGCAAGAAAGATCAATCTAGTAGGCCAAACCAAACTGGTAATTCGAAGAGACTTGCAAAGATAACCAATCATACATAAAAGAATTCAGAGAAGATTCAAATATTGTTCATAGATAAACTTGATCATAAACCCACAATTCATCGGTTTCAAAAAACACACCGCAAAAGAAGATTACATCGAATAGATCTCCACGAGAATCATGGAGAACTTTGTATTGAGATCCAAAGAGAGAGAAGAAGCCATCTAGCTAATAACTATGGACCCGAAGGTCTGAGGTAAACTACTCACACATCATCGGAGAGGCTATGGTGTTAATGTAGAAGCCCACCGTGATCACCCCTCCGGCAGGACGCCAGAAAAGGCCCCAAGATGGGATCTCACGGGTACAGAAGGTTGCGGCGGTGGAATTATGTTTTCGTGGATGCTTCTGTTGGTTTGGGGGTATGTAGGTATATATAGGAGGAAGAAGTACGTCGGCGGAGCAACATGGGCCCCACGAGGGTGGAGGGCGCACCCCCTGCCTCGTGCTCTCCTGGTTGATTTCTTGACGTAGACTCCAAGTCCTCTGGATCACGTTTGTTCCGAAAATCACGTTTCCGAAGGTTTCATTCCGTTTGGACTCCGTTTGATATTCTTTTTCTGCGAAACTCTAAAATAGGCAAAACATAACAATTTGGGCTGGGCCTCCGGTTAATAGGTTAGTCCCAAAAAATAATATAAAAGTGTATAACAAATCCCATTAATCTTCCAAAACTGAATATAATATAGCATGAAGCAATCAAAAATTATAGATACGTTGGAGACGTATCAAGCATCCCCAAGCTTAATTCCTGCTCGTCCTCGAGTAGGTAAGTGATAAAAACAGAATTTTTGATGCGGAATGCTACTTGGCATAATTTTTAATCTAACCCTATTAATTGTGGTATGAATATTCAGATCCAAAAGATTCAAGATAAAACTTTAATATTGACACAAAAGCAATAATACTTCAAGCATACTAACTAAGCAATTATGTCTTCTCAAAATAACATGGCCAAAGAAAGTTCATCCCTACAAAATCATATAGTTTAGTCATGCTCCATTTTCATCACACAATAATGCTCTCATCGTGCACAACCCCGATGACAAGCCAAGCAACTGTTTCATACTTTAGTAATCTCAAACTTTTTCAACCTTCACGCAATACATGAGTGTGAGCCATGGATATAGCACTATGGGTGGAATAGAATATAATGATGGGGGTTATGTGGAGAAGACAAAAAAGGAGAAAGTCTCAAATCAACGCGGCTAATCAACGGGCTATGGAGATGCCCATCGATTGATGTTAATGCAAGGAGTAGGGATTGCCATGCAACGAATGCACTAGAGCTATAAATGCATGAAAGCTCAACAAAAGAAACTAAGTGGGTGTGCATCCAACTTGCTTGCTTACGAAGACCTAGGGCATTTGAGGAAGCCCATTGTTGGAATATACAAGCCAAGTTCTATAATGAAAAATTCTCACTAGTATATGAAAGTGACAAAACAAGAGACTCTCTATCATGAAAATCATGGTGCTACTTTGAAGCACAAGTGTGGAAAAAAAAGATAGTAGCATTGTCCCTTTTTATTTTCTCTCTTTTTTGGGCCATCCTTTTTTTTATTTGGCCTTTCTCCTTTTTTATTGGGACAATGCTCTATGAATAATGATCATCACACTTCTATTTATTTACAACTCAATGATTACAACTTGATACTAGAACAAAGTATGACTCTATATGAATGCCTCCGTGATATCTGATAGGCAATGAATCAAGAGTGACATGTATGAAAAATTATGAACGGTGGCTTTGCCACAAATATGATGTCAAGTAAATGATCATGCAAAGCAATATGACAATGATGAACGTGTCATGATAAACGGAACGGTGGAAAGTTGCATGGCAATATATCTCGGAATGGCTATGGAAATGCCATAATAGGTAGGTATGGTGGCTGTTTTGAGGAAGATATAAGGAGGTTTATGTGTGAAAGAGCGTATCATATCACGGGGTTTGGATGCACAAGCGAAGTTTGCACCAACTCTCAATGTGAGAAAGGGCAATGCAGTGCATCAAGAGGCTAGCAATGATGGAAGGGCGAGAGTGCGTATAATCCATGGACTCAACATTAGTCATAAAGAACTCACATACTTATTGCAAAAATCTACAAGTCATCAAAAACCAAGCACTACGCCGCATGCTCCTAGGGGATAGATTGGTAGGAAAAGACCATCGCTCGTCCCCGACCGCCACTCATAAGGAAGACAATCAAAGAACACCTCATGTTTCAAATTTGTTACATAACGTTTACCATACGTGCATGCTATGGGACTTGCAAACTTCAACACAAGTATTTCTCAATTTCACAACTACTCAACTAGCACAACTTTAATATCACTACCTCCATATCTCAAAACAATCATCAAGCATCAAACTTTTCTTAGTATTCAGCACACTCATAAGAAAGTTTTTACTAGTCTTGAATACTTAGCATATTAGGATTAATTTCCCTATTTAAGAAAATTACCATGTTGTTTAAGACTCTCAAAATAATATAAGTGAAGCATGAGAGAATAATAGTTTCTATAAAACAAAATCACCGCCGTGCTCTAAAAGATATAAGTGAAGCACTAGAGCAAAAACTATATAGCTTAAAAGATATAAGCGAAGCGCATAGAGTATTCTAATAAATTCCAAATCATGTGTGTCTCTCTCAAAAGGTGTGTATAGAAAATATGGTTGTGGTAAACTAAAAAGCAAAGACTCGAATCATACAAGACGCTTCAAGCAAAACACATATCATGTGGTGAATAAAAATATAGCTCCAAGTAAAGTTACCGATGGAAGTAGATGAAAGAGGGGATGCCTTCCGGGGCATCCCCAAGCTTTCGCTTTTTGGTGTCCTTAGATTATCTTGGGGTGCCATGGGCATCCCCAAGCTTAGGCTCTTGCCAATCCTTGTTCCATAATCCATCAAATCTTTTACCCAAAACTTGAAAACTTCACAACGCAAAACTTAACAGAAAATCTCGTGAGCTCCGTTAGCGAAAGAAAACAAAACACCACTTCAAGGTACTTGATAACACACAAGTATAGGGGATCGCAACAGTTTTCGAGGGTAGAGTATTCAACCCAAATTTATTGATTCAACACAAGGGGAGCCAATGAATATTCTTAAGTATTAGCAGTTGAGTTGTCAATTCAACCACACCTGGATAACTTAGTATCTGCAGCAAAGTATTTAGTAGCAAAGTAATATGGAAATAACGATAGCAGTAGCAAAAGTAATATTTTTGGGTTTTGTAGTGATTGTAATGATAGCAACGGAAAAGTAAATAAGCGAAGAACAATATGTGAAAAGCTCTTAGGCATTGGATCGGTGATGGAGAATTATGCGGATGTGGTTCATCATGTAACAGTCATAACATAGGGTGACACGTAACTAGCTCCAATTCATCAATGTAATGTAGGCATGTATTCGAATATAGTCATACGTGCTTATGGAAAAGAACTTGCATGACATCTTTTGTCCTACCCTCCGTGGCGGGAGTCCTAGCGAAACTAAGGGATATTAAGGCCTCCTTTTAATAGAGTACCGGACCAAAGCATTAACACATAGTGAATACATGAACTCCTCAAACTACGGTCGTCACCGGAGTGGTCCCGATTATTGTCACTTGAGTTGCTGGATCATAACACATAGTAGGTGACTATAGACTTGCAAGATAGGATCAAGATCTCACATATATTCATGAAAACATAATAGGTTCAGATCGGAAATCATGGCACTCGGGCCCTAGTGACAAGCATTAAGCATAGCAAAGTGATAGCAACATCAACCCCAGAACATAGTGGATACTAAGGATCAAACCCTAACAAAACTAACTCGATTACATGATAAATCCCATCCAACCCATCACCGTCCAGCAAGCCTACGATGGAATTACTCATGCACGGCGGTGAGCATCATGAAATTGGTGATGGAGGATGGTTGATGATGGCGACGATGATGGATTCCCCTCTCCGGAGCCCCGAACGGACTCCAGATCAGCCCTCCCGAGAGAGTTTAGGGCTTGGCGGTGGCTCCGTATCATAAAACGTGTTCTCACTGATTTTTTTCTCCCCGAACACGAATATATGGAGTTGGAGTTGAGGTCGGTGGAGCACCAGGGGGCCCATGAGGCAGGGGGGCGTGCCCCCACCCTCATGGACAGGGTGTGGGCCCCCTGGCCTTGATTCTTTCGTCAGTATTTTTTATTATTTCCAAAAATAATCTCCGTGGATTTTCAGGTCATTCCGAGAACTTTTGTTTCTGCACATAAATAACACCATGGCAATTCTGCAGAAAACAACGCCATCCAAGTTAGTTCCATTCAAATCATGCAAGTTAGAGTCCAAAACAAGGGCAAAAGTGTTTGGAAAAGTAGAATCTGACGGAGACGTATCAACTCCCCAAGCTTAAACCTTTGCTTGTCCTCAAGCAATTTAGTTGATAAACTGAAAGTGATAAAGAAAAACTTTTACAAACTCTGTTGGCTCTTGTTGTTGTAAATATGTAAAGCCAGCATTCAAGTTTTCAGCAAAGATTATGACTAACCACATTCACAATAACTCTTAGGTCTCATGTTTACTCATATGAATGGCATAATCAACAAGCGAGCAATAATAATAAATCTCGGATGACAACACTTTCTCAAACCAATCATGATATGATATAACAAGATGGTATCTCGCTAGCCCTTTCTGAGACCGCAAAACATAAATGCAGAGCACCTTTAAAGACCAAGGACTGACTAAACATTGTATTCATGGTAAAAGAGATCCAGTCATAGTCATACCAATATAAATTAATAGTAATGGATGCAAATAACAGCGGTGCTCTCCAGCTGGTGCTTTTTAATAAGAGGGTGATGACTCAACATAAAAGTAAATAGATAGGCCCTTCGCAGAGGGATGCAGGGATTTGTAGAGGTGCCAGAGCTCGATTTTAAAGCAGAGATAAATAATATTTTGAGCGGCATACTTTCATTGTCAACATAACAATCGAGAGATGGCGATATCTTCCATGCTACGCACATTATAGGCGGTTCCCAAACAGAATGGTAAAGTATATACTCCCCCTCCACCAACAAGCATCAATCCATGGCTTGCTCGAAACAACGAGTGCCTCCAACTAGCAACAGTCCCAGGGGGAGTTTTGTTTGCAATTATTTTGATTTGGTTTGCATAAAGCATGGGACCGGGCATCCCGGTGACCAGCCATTTTCTCGTGAATGAGGAGCAGAGTCCACTCCTCTTGAGAATAACCCGCCTAGCATGGAAGATACAGACAACCCTAGTTGATACATGAGCTATTCGAGCATACAAAACAAAATTTCATTTGAAGGTTTGGAGTTTGGCACATACAAATTTACTAGGAACGGCAGGTAGATACCGCATATAGGAAGGTATAGTGGACTCATATGGCATAACTTTGGGGTTTAAGGGATTGGATGCACAAGCAGCATTCCCGCTTAGTACAAGTAAAGGCTAGCAAAAGACTGGGAAGCGACCAACTAGAGAGCGACAATAGTCCTGAACATGCATTAAAATTAATAAACATTGAGTGCAAGCATGAGTAGGATATAATCCACCATGTACATAAATATCGTGAAGGCTAAGTTGATTTGTTTCAACTACATGTGTGAACATGTGCCAAGTCAAGTCACTTGAAAAATTCAAAGGAGGATACCACCCTATCATACCACATCACAACCATTTTAATAGCATGTTGGCACGCAAGGTAAACCATTATAAACTCCTAGCTAATTAAGCATGACATAAGCAACTATAATCTCTAATTATCATTGCAAACATGTTTATTCATAATAGGCAGAATCAGGAACGATGAACTAATCATATTTATAAAAACAAGAGAGGTCGAGTTCATACCAGCTTCTCTCATCTCAATAAATTCATCATATATTGTCATAATTTCCTTTCACTTGCACGACCGAACGATGTGAATAATAATAATAGTGCATGTGCATTGGACCGAGCTGGAATCTGCAAGCACTCAATAAACAGGAGAAGACAAGGCAATACGGGCTCTTGGTTAAATCAACAATAATGCATATAAGAACCACTTCAACAATTTCATTATGGTCTTCTCCTATCGAACTCCAAAGAAAAGAAAAGAAATAAAAATATTTACACGGGAAAGCTCCCAACAAGCAAAAGAAGAAGGGGAAATCTTTTTGAGTTTTCTTTTTAGTTATTACTACTACAACAAGAAAAATAAAATAGCTAAAAGCTACTACTAATTTTTATTGTTTTTCTTAAGGTTTATCAAACACACAAGAAGAAAGCAAGAAAAAGAAAATAAACTAGCATGGATAGTACAGTGAAAAAGTATGAGCACCGACATCTAGCAATGAGTGTGTGAACATAAATATAATGTCGGTGGGAAATAGGTACTCCCCCAAGCTTAGGCTTTTGGCCTAAGTTGGTCTATTGCCACGGATGGCCTGGCGGATATCCAAAGTTGTAGTTGGGGTTGTACTGAGATGAAGAAGCCCCTGATTGCCACTGACTGGAAATCATCTCCGGATCCCACTGGTAATTAGACTGTCGTGAAGGATCAAATTGCGGTTTCGGCTCTGGCTCTGTGGCTGACATAGGGTTCCGGTAGGCGTGAATTGCCGCCAACGGAACGAGATACTGGCATGCAGATAAATCAAACAAGGAAGGAGCAGGCAAGGTAATAGTCTCAGGGTGATGTTTATCAAAGAACAATTTGTATTTAAGCGCCCTTTCCCTATTCTTAACAATAAAATCATGCGCTCCCATACTCTTATAATCTAAATAAATAGTGGGCAGCATTTTTTCTTCTTTTTCATAGTGCCTAATAGGCATGTTATAGTATGCAGCAAGGCGTGAAGCATAGGCACCTCCAAAGATGGGGCCCTTTGTACGGTTCAGACTTAACCGTTTGGCAATAATACCACCCATACTAACAGAGTCATCATAGAATAAACCATGGAACAAAATAATAATATCAGGAACACTAAGGTTTCCACAGTTTCTGCGACCAATTAAGCAACGACTAGCAAATATTGCAAAGTAGCGTAAAACAGGAAAATGTATGCTAGTGACTCTTGCATCGGAAACCTTCCTAATTTCCCTACAGTAATAGTATCAATAAACCCGTCCACATCTTTACGATGTGGTTCCTCTAAGCTACCCTCGAAAGGTATTTTGCAAACCCTGCAAAATTCATATAGTGACATCTTCTTAACCACATCATATAAATGAAACTCTCTTTGAAGGAGGTGATTCCTTAGGATAATAGTAGAAGTTTTGCACAAAAGTATTGGTGAGTAAGAGATACTGTTTGCGTTGTTCGCGGAGGAAGTCGGCGAGGCCTGCATTCTCAGCCAATTCATAAAAATCATCATAAATCCCGGCTGCTCTCAAGAAATCTTCGGAAGGCCATTCACACGGCCGAACCTCCGTGGTGCGAGGCGGATTATATTTGGGCCTCTCTGCTTCTTCACTTTGCTTTTCCTTCGAGCTTCGGCTCGATGAGCCACTCAAAAATCTCTTCATTATTTTCTGAAAATTTCTGAAATTTTTAGTAACTTCAAATAAAAGTGAACCAAGCTCAACAAAATTGATAGCAACTACTCCTACAAGTGCCTAGAGCCTATCATGCATTAGAACTACTTGGAACCATATAAATTTGACATGTAAGCTCAAGAACATGGTCAGCTAGGCAGCACAAATTTGCAATGAATAAAGCTCTAGAAAAAAACTAATTGGACCATTGGAGGAGTCACATACCAAGGAACAATCTCCCAAAGCAGTTTTGTGAGAGGTGCTTTGAGCAAGGAGATCGAAAAACACAGCAAAATGAGCTAGAACTCGTGCTTGAGCTGGATGGTGATTTTTTTGGGAGGAAGAAGGAGTGTGTGGGTGCAGGAATAAGTGGAGGGGGGCCACCGTGGGCCCACGAGGTAGGGGGGCGCACCCTGGACCCTCGTGACTAGGTGCTTGCTCCCCAGGCGGTGTTCTCAGTGCCAGTTATTCTCAAATATTCCAGAAAAAATCATATTAAATTGGCAGGGCATTTGGAGAACTTTTATTTTCAGGGTATTTTTATATTGCACGGATAATTCAGAAAACAGACAGGAAAATACTATTTTTTACTTCATTTCAACTAAATAACAGAAAGTAAAAGGAGGGTACAGAAGGTTGTGCTTTCTAACTTCATCCATCTCATGCTCATCAAAAGGAATCCACTAACAAGATGATCAAGTCTTGTTAACAAACTCATTTCGGGTAACATGAAACCGGAGAAATTTCGAATAACACTAGGTTACCTCAACGGGGATATGCACATCCCCAATAATAAGAATATCATATTTCTTCTTGACAGTAGGAAGAGGAAATTCAAAACCTCCAAAAATAATTGATGGAATTTTTCCAATAGAATTGATACTGTGGACTTGAGGTTGTTTCCTCGGAAAGTGTACCATATGCTCATTACCATTAACACGAAAAGTGACATTGCCTTTGTTGCAATCAATAACAGCCCCTGCAGTATTCAAAAAAGGTCTTCCAAGAATAATAGACATACTATCATCCTCGGGAATATCAAGAATAACAAAGTCCGTTAAAATAGTAACGCTTTGCAACTACAACAGGCACATCCTCACAAATACCGGCAATTATAGCAGTTGATTTATCAGCCATTTGCAAGGATATTTCAGTAGGTGTCAACTTCTTCAAATCAAGTCTACGATATAAAGAGAGAGGCATAACAATAACACCGGCTCCAAGATCACATAAAGCAGTTTTAACATAGTTTCTTTTAATGGAGCATGGTATAGTGGGTACTCCTGGATCTCCTAACTTCTTAGGTATTCCACCTTTAAAAATATAATTAGCAAGCATGGTGGAAATTTCAGCTTCCGGTATCTTTCTTTTATTAGTAACAATTTCTTTCATATACTTAGCATAAGGATTCATTTTGAGCATATCAGTTAATCGCATACATAAAAGATAGGTCTAATCATTTCAAGAAAGCGCTCAAAATCCTCATCATCCTTTTTCTTGGATGGTTTGGGAGGAAAAGGCATGGGTTTCTGAACCCAAGGTTCTCTTTCTTTACCATGTTTTCTAGCAACAAAGTCTCTCTTGTCATAACGTTGATTCTTTCATTGTGGGTTATCAAGATCAACAGCAGGTTCAATTTCTACATCATTATCATTGCTAGGTTGAGCATTGACATGAACATCGTCATTAACATTTTCACTAGTTTCATGTTCATTTCCAGATTGTCTTTCAGCATCAGAAATAGAAATATCATTGGGATTCTCAGGTGGTTCATCAATAGGTTCACTAGAAGCATGCAAAATCCTATCATTTTTCTTTTTCTTCCTTTTAGAAGGACTAGGTGCATCTAATTATTTCTCTGAGAATCTTGCTCAATTCTCTTAGGATGGCCTTTAGGATACAAAGGTTCCTAAGTCATTTTACCAGTTCTACTAGCTACTCTAACAGCAAAATCATTATTCTTACTATTCAATTCATTAAGCAAATCATTCTGAGCTTGAAGTACTTGTTCTACTTGAGTGGTAACCTTAGAAGCATGTTTACTAATGAGTTTAAGTTCACATTTAACTCTAGACATATAATCACCCAAGTGTTCAATCATATAAGCATTTTGTTTTAATTGTCTACCAAAATAAGCATTAATCTTCTTGCTTAACCATAAAGTTATCGAACTCATCCAAACATTGGCTAGCAAACTTAGTAGGAGGGATTTCAGCTTTATCATATCTTTAGAGAGAATTTACCTTTACTACCTGTGTCGGGTTACCAAGACCATGTTTTTCTTCAATAGGTGATGGATTAAAATCATGTATTTCTTCAATAGGCGGTAAATTAAGACCATGTATTTCTTCAATAGGAGGTAAATTCTTAACATCTTTAGCTTTAATACCTTTTTATTTCATAGATTTCTTTGCCTCTTGCATATCTTCAGGACTGAGAAATAGAACACCTCTTTTCTTCGGAGTTGGTTTAGGAATAGGCTCAGGAGCTGGCTCAGGAAGTGTCCAATTATTTTCATTTGTCAACATATTATTCAATAGAATTTCAGCTTCATCTGGTGTTCTTTCCTTGAAAACAGAACCAGCACAACTATCCAGGTGGTCTCTGGAAGCATCGGTTAGTCCATTATAAGATATCAAGTATTTCATTTTTCTTGAGCGGATGATCAGGCAAAGCATTAAGTAATTGGAGAAGCCTCCCCCAAGCTTGTGGGAGACTCTCTTCTTCAATTTGCACAAAATTATATATTTCCCTTAAAGCAGCTTGTTTCTTATGAGCGGAGAAAATTTTTGTAGAGAATTAAACCATATCTTAGCATCACCCTTTAATGAGAACGGAAATATTTTAAGGATGTAAAAGTAGCGAGTTCTCTCATCATTAGTGAACGGGGTGGCTATATCATTTAATTTAGTAAGATGTGCCACAACAGTTTCAGATTCATAGCCATAAAAAGGATCAGATTCAACCAAAGTAATTATATCAGGATCAATAGAGAATTCATAGTCCTTATCAGTAACAAAGATAGGTGAAGTAGCATAAGCAGGATCATATTTCATTCTAGCATTCAGAGTTTTTTGTTTCAGCTTAGCTAATAATTTCTTAAGATCACTTCTATCATTGCAAGCAAGAAAGTCTCTTTTAGTTTCTTCATCCATAACATAGCCCTCGTGCACAACAGTAATTCATATTTATTGGGAGAATCTTCATCATCACTTTCATCAATATTATCGGTTTCAATAATTTCATTCTCTCTAGCCCTAGCAAGTTGCTCATCGTGAAATTCACCAAGTGGCACAGTAGTATCAAGCATAGAAGTAGTTTCATCATAAGTATCATGCATAGCGTATGGCATCATCAATAACATGCAACATATCGTAATTAATAGCGTAAGCAGGTTTAGGTGTCGCAAGCTTACTCAAAATGTAGGAGAATCAAGTGCAGAGCTAGATGTCAGTTCCTTACCTCCCCTCGTAGTTGAGGGATAAATTTTAGTTTTCTCATCTTTCAAGTTCTTCATAGTGACCAGCAGATATAAATCCCAAGAGACTCAAAGAATAGAGCTATGCTCCCCGGCAACGGCGCGAGAAAATAGTCTTGATAACCCACAAGTATAGGGGATCGCAACAGTTTTCAACGGCGCGAGAAAATAGTCTTGATAACCCACAAGTATAGGGGATCGCAACAGTTTTCGAGGGTAGAGTATTCAACCCAAATTTATTGATTCGACACAAGGGGAGCCAAAGAATATTCTCAAGTATTAGCAGTTGAGTTGTCAATTCAACCACACCGGATAACTTAGTATCTGCGCAAAATATTTAGTTTCAAAGTAATATGGAAGTAACAGTATAGGTAGCAATTTTAATATTTTTGGGTTTTGTAGTTATTGTAACAGTAGAAACGGAAAAGTAAATAAGCGAAGAACATTATGTGAAAAGCTCAGAGGCATTGGATCGGTGATGGAGAATTATGCCGATGCGGTTCATCATGTAACAGTCATAACATAGGGTGACACGTAACTAGCTCCAATTCATCAATGTAATGTAGGCATGTATTCAATATAGTCATACGTGCTTATGGAAAAGAACTTGCATGACATCTTTTGTCCTACCCTCCCGTGGCAGCGGGGTCCTAGCGGAAACTAAGGGATATTAAGGCCTCCTTTTAATAGAGTACCGGACCAAAGCATTAACACATAGTGAATACATGAACTCCTCAAACTACGGTCATCACCGAGAGTGGTCCTGATTATTGTCACTTCGAGGTTGCCGGATCATAACACATATTAGGTGACTATAGACTAGCAAGATAGGAACAAGAACTCACATATATTCATGAAAACATAATAGGTTCAGATCTGAAATCATGGCACTCGGGCCCTAGTGACAAGCATTAATCATAGCAAAGTCATAGCAACATCAATCTCAGAACATAGTGGATACGAGGGATCAAACCCTAAAAAAATTAACTCGATTACATGATAAATCTCATCCAACCCATCATCGTCCAGCAAGCCTACGATGGAATTACTCACGCACGGTGGTGAGCTCATGAAATTGTTGATGGAGGATGGTTGATGATGACGACGACGACGGATTCCCCTCTCCGGAGTCCCGAACGGACTCCAGATTAGCCCTCCGAGAGAGTTTAGGGCTTGGCGGCGGCTCCGTATCGTAAAACGCGATGAATCTTTCTCTCTGATTTTTTTCTCCCCGAACATGAATATATGGAGTTGGAGTTGAGGTCGGTGGAGCACCAGGGGGCCCACGAGGCAGGGGGCGCGCCCAGGGGGAGGCTCGCCCCCACCCTCGTGGACAGGGTGTGGGCCCCCTGGCCTTGATTCTTTCGCCAATATTTTTAATTATTTCCAAAAATAATCTCCGTGGAGTTTCAGGTCATTCCAAGAACTTTTGTTTCTGCACATAAATAACACCATGGCAATTCTGCTGAAAACAACGTCAGTCCGGGTTAGCTCCATTCAAATCATGCAAGTTAGAGTCCAAAACAAGGGCAAAAGTGTTTGGAAAAGTAGATACGGCGGAGACATATCAGTACTGTAATGAACTCATTCTTTATTTATATTGGTGTTAAACCTACTGTATTCCAATTTCTCTATGGTTTATAAACTATTTTACTAGCCATAGATTCATCAAAATAAGCAAACAACACACGAAAAACAGAATTTGTCAAAAATAGAACAGTCTGTAGTAATCTGTAACTAACACAAACTTCTGGAACTTCAAAAAATCTACCAAAATAGAACGACCTAGAAAATTTGTTTATTGATCTGCTGCAATTGGAATCAATATTTTATCACGTTCTGGTGATTTTTAGTAATTGTTTTCGTGAACAGAAAGTTTCTGGAATTTTCAGCAAGATCAAATAACTATCACCCAAGAAGATCCTATAGGTTTAACTTGGCACAAACACTAATTAAAACATAAAAACGAATCTAACCAGAGGCTAGATCAAAAAATTATTCCAAAACAGAAGCAAAAAACAAAAAACTAAAATAAAATTGGGTTGCCTCCCAACAAGCGCTATCGTTTAACGCCCCTAGCTAGGCATAAAAGCAAGGATAGATCTAGGTATTGCCATCTTTGGCCTTCAATTTTTTAGCGGAATCATACTCGAATCCAGGAGGTTCTTTAAGTTTCCCTTTATATTCGGAAATTTTTAGATCTAAAGAATCCAACCGCTTATTGCAAAGGGTAATCAACATATTCATGCGGTGAATATTTCCGCTAACACTCTTAAGAGGTTCAGGAGGCTTTTGTAAGATCTTAGTTACTTCACAAATCTTTTCAAAAACTTTTGTCTCTTCCTGGGTATGTTGTGGCCTCTTTTGTTGAGGTAGTGTTCCCACTACCCCTCTATGATTTCATGCGCAACACTGGGATCAATTTTGATAAAATTTCCTTTGGCAACACAATCCAAGAGTTGTCTATCGGACATATTTAGTCCAACGTAAAAACTGCGAAGCAAAATTCTAAAACTCACCTCTAAGGTGTAACTATGATAAGATTCCATCATCCTATACCAAGCATCTTTTATATTTTCTCCTTGTCTTTGTTTAAAGTGAAGAACTTCAAACTCAGGGGACAAAGGAGCAGATAAAGGGCTAGCCATTACGACAAAGCAAGCGAAAAAGAGGCACGGAGAGAGGACGAATAAAACGGCAAGGGTGAAGTGGGGGAGAGGAAAACGAGAGGCAAATGGAAAATAATGTAATGCGAGGGATAAGAGTTTGTGATGGGTACTTGGTATGTTGACTTTGCGTAGACTCCCCGGCAACGGCGCGTAAATCCTTCTTGCTACCTCTTGAGCACTACGGTGGTTTTCCCTTGAAGAGGAAAGGGTGATGCAGTAAAGTAGCGTAAGTATTTCCCTCAGTTTTTGAGAACCAAGGTATCAACCTAGTAGGAGGCCACGCTCAAGTCCCTCACACCTACACAAACAAATAAAAACCTCGCAACCAACGCAATAAAGGGGATGTCAATCCCTTCACGGTCACTTACGAAAGTGATATCTGATAGATATGATAAGATAATATTTTTGGTATTTTTATAATAAAGATGCAAAGTAAAATAAAAGGCAACAAAAATAGCTAAGTGTTGGAAGATTAATATGATGGAAAATAGACCCGGGGGGCATAGGTTTCACTAGTGGCCTCTCTCAAGAGCATAAGTATTACGGTGCGTGAACAAATTACTGTTGAGCAATTGATAGAACTGAGCATAGTTATGAGAATATCTAGGTATGATCATGTATATAAGCATCACGTCTGTGACAAGTAGACCGACTCCTGCCTGCATCTACTACTATTACTCCACACATCGGCCGCTATTCAGCATGCATCTAGAGTATTAAGTTCAAAAGAACAGAGTAATGCTTTAAGTAAGATGACATGATGTAGAGGGATAAACTCATGCAATATGATATAAATCCCATCTTTTTATCCTCGATGGCAACAATACAATACGTGCCTTGCTGCCCTATCACATCGAAAGGACACTGCAAGATTGAACCCAAAGCTAAGCAATCCCATTGCAAGAAAGATCAATCTAGTAGGCCAGACCAAACTAATAATTCGAAGAGACTTGCAAAGATAACCAATCATACATAAAAGAATTCAGAGAAGATTCAAATATTGTTCATAGATAAACTTGATCATAAACCCACAATTCATCGGTCTCAACAAACACACCGCAAAAAGAAGATTACATCGAATAGATCTCCATGAGAATCATGGAGAACTTTGTATTGAGATCCAAAGAGAGAGAAGAAGCCATCTAGCTAATAACTATGGACCCGAAGGTCTGAGGTAAACTACTCACACATCATCGGAGAGGCTATGGTGTTGATGTAGAAGCCCTCCGAGATCAATGACCCCTCCGGCAGGACGCCGGAAAAGGCCCCAAGATGGGATCTCACGGATACAGAAGGTTGCGGCGGTGGAATTAGGTTTTCGTGGATGCTTCTGTTGGTTTGGGGGTACGTAGGTATATATAGGAGGAAGAAGTACGTCGGTGGAGCAACATGGGCCCCATGAGGGTGGAGGGCGCGCCCAGGGGGTAGGCGCGCCCCGCTCCCTCGTGCTCTCCTGGTTGATTTCTTGACGTAGACTCCAAGTCCTCTGGATCATGTTTGTCGGGGGGATGGACCCCGGGAAGGCAACGGAACCCGGACCCTCTTCAAAAACAACGGGGTTGGCACCGCCCCTCAATATTGGCACGCGCTCGGTTGGGTCGCTCGACCCGGCCAAGCCCCGCAAGCCAGCCCACCTGGCCGACCCGGCAAGACACGTCGACTCGGCCACAACAACTGGCGCAAGACAGCCGAACCCGGCACGGCCAGAGCCTGCTCAACAAGCCAACGCCACCCATGGCGTGCTACGCAATCCAGCCACGGGTCAACTCCCGTCCCATACATGCCGTATGATGGGGACAAGACTTCAATCAACGATGTCCGAGGCAACAAAGGTTCTCGCCCATGCCTCCGGGTCGCCAGGAACGCGGGCAACAACGCCTCACCTACCACGACTGTGGCCGGCGTGGCTACAGTGCCCCCGCCCTCACCGCTGACGACAGCAAGTGGCAACCTGACGGAGAGCACTGTACGCGACTCGACTCAGCCACGCCCTGACGATCGACAAGACGACGCACAGTCCCCCTAGGCATGCGGGGCCCGCACCTAGGGGAACCCGACGAACCACAAGCCCTTAGCGGGACCTAGCCCGGGCCCCCGGACACCGACGATACGGACCAACCGACTTGTAACATTACCATTGTACCCCCGGGGGGTTGGACTATAAAACCCCCCGGGAGCCCACGATCATAGAGGCATGAGGCATTATCTTGTCGGGAGCAAGCAAGCATAGGACTAGCCACGAAACAGCAACACCGGAGAGAAGGAGCAGCCCAAGCCTTGGCCAGCTTCCTTCCTCCCCCACACAGCTCCAAGAGCAACATTGTACTATCGATCATCCAACTACACTCGGTAGGACTAGGGGTATTATCTCTTCGGAGAGCCCCGAACCTGGGTATGTCCGGCGTCCCGCGCCCGCTCTTGCCAACCTCGCCTCTGGAGTCCACTAGCGCCCTCGAACCTCCTCCTCTCTGTAGCCATCCCTTGGCATCTGCCGTGCGCCCACCACGACAGTTGGCGCCCACCGTGGGGCAACTCGAGGAGCTGGCCGGGAGCATACTTCAGACGGGGCCCTTCTCCTACACCGACAAGTCCGTCGCGCTGGCGGACGACGTCGTCGGCGCGCTTGCCGCCTCCTTCGCCGCGCTGCGCATCTCCGATGTGTTCGCAGCCGACGAGTACCCCAGCGAGGTGCTCAGCTACTCCGACTCTCCCCTCTCCCTCGGCGGTGGCGTTTCCGCCGGGGCAATGGACGTCCATGTGGAGGTCTTCATCACCGGCGACGGTGCCTCCTCCTCGTCGAGCAAGACGAGGAAGGCTGCCGAAGCCAGGGCCGCGGCGGATCGGATTGAGCCGTCTGATCCGTTGCACGCCGCGATGCAGAGCCTCTGCATCCCCATCGGCACCAACGTCGACGCCACCAATGTCGCTGAGGCCCGAACCCAGCTCGAGGAAAGGCGCCAGCAGAATCTTTGGACCTGTCGAGACGCCGCCGCCACTCGGCGTCGCTGGTCGCCCGCCACCGGAAGCGCGATACGCCTCTGATTCACGCCGCGGCCGAGCCAAGCCGGGTTGCCGATGTGCATGCCCGGGGAGGAGCGATCGGCCGGGCCCTCGGCACCATCCCAACCGTCTACGAGACCCCAGCGAAGAACATGCGCGCTGCCCCAGGCAGCCGCAGCCGGCCTGGACCAGCTCGCGGGTGAGGAGCTGAAGTAGCGCATCGGGCGGATGCGTGAACTCCTCCACGCCGCCAACACCCAGCAGGACCGCCTCAACCAGCTCGCCAAGCCGGCGGGATCCGGCTCCGCCCGCCTTGGCGGGCCTGGCGAACTTCTACACACTGCTTCCTCGCCACACGGCGAGGCGCACTCCGGCCAAGCCCGGACTTGGCGCAACCCGGCCGCTACGGCCGCCGGCGGATTGGGCAACGAGCCCGTCCCAGAGATCCAGCGCGGACCCGGCCAGCGTGGTCGGCGTCCGGCTCCAACCGACCCGGCCCCCTGTGGCCTGGCCGCAAGTCGACTCGGCCCACGCGCCATCGATGACGCCGACGCTCGCTACCGCCTCGATCAACTCGCTCGCTCCCTGGAGGTGGAGGAGAGCGGCGCTATCGGGTCGGCGTGCTTCGGCCCACGCATCCGGGAGGAGCCCTTCCCCAAAGGATTCATGCTCCCCCGCGACACCCCCAAGTACAACGGGACGGTGAAGTCAGAAGACTGGCTCACCGACTACATGATGACCCACAAGTATAGGGGATCTATCATAGTCCTTTCGATAAGTAAGAGTGTCGAACCCAACGAGGAGCAGAAGGAAATGATAAGCGATTTTCAGCAAGGTATTCTCTGCAAGTACTGAAATAAGTGGTAACAGATAGTTTTGTGATAAGGTAAACTGTAACGAGCAACAAGTAACAAAAGTAAATAAGGTGCGATGGTGGCCCAATCCTTTTTTGTAGCAAAGGACAAGCCTGGACAAACTCGTATAATAGGAAAAGCGCTCCCGAGGACACATGGGAATATCATCAAGCTAGTTTTCATCACGTTCATATGATTCGCGTTCGGTACTTTGATAATTTGATATGTGGGTGGACCAGTGCTTGGGTGCAGTTCTTACTTGAACAAGAATCCCACTTATGATTAACCTCTATTGCAAGCATCCGCAACTACAACAAAAGTATTAAGGTAAACCTAACCATAGCATGAAACATATGGATCCAAATCAGCCCCTTACGAAGCAATGCATAAACTAGGGTTTAAGCTTCATCACTCTAGCAACCCATCGTCTACTTATTACTTCCCAATGCCTTCCTCTAGGCCCAAATAATGGTGAAGTGTTATGTAGTCGACGTTCACATAACACCACTAGTGGTTAGACAACATACATCTCATCAAAATAGTGAACGGATACCAAATTCACACGACTACTAATAGCAAGACTTCTCCCGTGTCCTCAGGAACAAACGTAACTACTCACAAAGCATATTCATGTTCATAATCAGAGGGGTAATAATATGCATAAAGGATCTGAACATATGATCTTCCACCAAGTAAACCAACTAGCATCAACTACAAGGAGTAATCAACACTACTAGCAACCTACTAGCACCAATCCGGACTTAGAGACAAGAATTGGATACAAGAGATGAACTAGGGTTTGGAGATGAGATGGTGCTGGTGAAGATGTTGATGGAGATTGCCCTCTCCCGATGAGAGGAGCGTTGGTGATGATGATGGCGATGATTTCCCCCTCCCGGAGGGAAGTGTCCCCGACAGCACAGCTCTGCCGGAGCCCTAGATCGGTTCTGCCAAGGTTCTGCCTCGTGGCGGCGGAGTCTCGTCCCGAAAGGTTGCTTATGATTTTTTTTCTCATCGAAAGACTTCATATAGGAGAAGATGGACGTCGGAGAGCCACCAGGGGGCCCACGAGGTAGGGGGCTTGCCCAGGGGGGAGGGCGCGCCCCCCACCCTCGTGAGCAGGGTGTGGGGCCCCTGGCCTTCATCTTTGGCGACGATTTTTCTTTATTTATTTTAAAACATTCCGTGGAGTTTCAGGACTTTTGGAGTTGCACAGAATAGGTCTCCAATATTTGCTCCTTTTTCAGCCCAGAATTCCAGCTGTCGGCATTCTCCCTCTTCATGTAAACCTTGTAAAATAAGAGAGAATAGCCATAAGTATTGTGACATAACGTGAAATAACAGCCCATAATGCGATAAATATCGATATAAAAGCATGATGCAAAATGGACGTATCAACTCCCCCAAGCTTAGACCTCGCTTGTCCTCAAGCGAAAAGCCGATAACAATAAATATGTCCTCATGTTTAGAGGTAGAGGCATCGATAAAAATAAAATACGGACATGAAGGCATCATGATTATTCTCATAACAGCAACATAAATAGATTTTGTCATATGATTACTCATGTTCAAGTGATGATCTTTTCACAAAGCCAAAGTATGAATCAGAAACCTTATTGAGCACCAACAAATTATAACCTCAATCATTGAAGCAATTGCAATTTATGATAACATCGGAAAGAGTCTATGTCAGAGCTTAAAAGCAAGTCCACATACTCAACTATCACTTAGTCCTTCATAATTGCTAGCACTCACGCAATACTTGTGGTTACGGAGTTCTAATCGGACACAGAGAAAGATAGGGGCTTATAGTTTTGCCCCACAACCTTTTACCTCAAGGGTAATGTCAACAATAATAATTCATGATCCCCTACATCCAATTAGATATATATACCATGTTCTTTCCAACATGCTGAGCTTGCCAAAGGATAAAATAAAAAGGGAAAGGTGAAGATCACCGTGACTCTTGCATAAGGTGAAGATAATAATAAAAGATAGGCCCTTCGCAGAGGGAAGCAGAGGTTGCCATGCGCTTTTATGGTTGGATGCACAAAATCTTAATGCAAAAGAACGTCACTTTATATTGCCCCTTGTATGTGAACCTTTATTATGCAGTCCGTCGCTTTTATTGCGTCCACAACAAGTTCGTACAAAGCTTATTTCTCTGCACTAATAACTCATGCATATTAAAGAGCAATTTTTATTGCTTGCACCGATGACAACTTACTTGAAGGATCTTACTCAATCCATAGGTAGGTATGGTGGACTCTCATAGCTAAACTAGTTTAGAGGTATTTGGAAGCACAAGTAGTATCTCTACTTGGTGCTGGTAATTTGGCTAGCATGAGGGGGAAAGGCAAGCTCAACATGTTGGGAGATCCATGACAATATACTTTATCTCAAATATAAGAAAACATAACTAATTACGTTGTCTTCCTTGTCCAACATCAACTCTTTAGCATGTCATATTTTAATGAGTGTTCCCAATCATAGAAGATGTCAATGATAGTATATCTATATGTGAAACCTCTCTCTCCTTATTACTTCCTATTAATTGCAACGATGACCAAAGCTATATTTGCCAACTCCCAACAACTTTTAATCATCATGCTCTTTCTATGTGGAGTCATTACTTTCACTAAGATCAATATAAACTCTTTGATTCTTTTTATTCTTTTTCTTTTATTCACCCAAGATCATGGCATAGTAATCAAGCCCTTGTCTCAACACTAATTATATATAGCTCGCGGACTCGATTACAAAGAGAAATCATAAAGCAAAACTCAAAACTAGATCATGCCATGACTTTTATTCTACTAAATCAAGATACTACTAATAGGATCGAACTAAGAAAAACGGTAAAGATAGGAGTTGTGATGGTGATACGATACCGGGGCACCTCTCCCAAGCTTGGCAGTTGCCATGGGGAGTGCCCATACCCATGTGATTATGTCTCCTTCTTTGTTGTTGGCGGTGGAGGTGTTGTTGATGATGCAAGCTTGTCGTCCACCTTCCATGGCATAGGCTCACCCTCATAGAAGGATGATCGAGTCTCGGAATCCTCAAATCTGCAATCGAAACAGCTCGAAAGCGAAAACGAGAGGATATTTGCGTGATCTTGTCGTCAAAACCTTCGGGAGAATATATAATGATTTTTACCGACCAGAATCGTGACGTGCAAGGAAACGGTGTCCGGAGGGCACACGAGGTGCTCACGAGGTAGGGGGCGCGCCCAGGGGGTAGGGCGTGCCCTCCACCCTCCTGGAGGCCTCGTGTCCTCCCCGGACTGCTACTTATTTTTTTATTTTTCTAAATATTCCAAAACGGAGAAATATTGCCTTAGAGTTTGTTTTGGAGTCGGTTTACTTACCGTAACACATACCTATTCCTTTTCGGAGTCTGGAACGTTCTGGAAAGTGTCCCTTATGTATTCCTCCGGGGTTACGGTTTCAATAATATTAGTTTCAAAATTATAGGATTACCTGAGATATAGTGTTTAATCCTTTGACCGTTTACCACCTTCAGATTTGTGCCTGCGAAGTTGTTGATTTTTATGGCACCGGAACGATAGACCTCCTCGATAACGTAGGGACCTTCCCATTTAGACAGAAGTTTTCCTGCAAAAATCTTAAACGAGAGTTGTATAGCAATACATAATCACCTACATTGAACTCACGCTTTTGTATCCTTTTGTCATGCCATCTTTTAACTTTTTCTTTAAATAACTTGGCATTTTCATAGGCTTGGGTTCTCCATTCATGAAGTGAGCTAATATCAAATAACCTCTTCTCACCGGCAAGTTTGAAATCATAGTTGAGCTCTTTAATAGCCCAATATGCCTTATGCTCTAGCTCAAGAGGTAAGTGACATGCTTTTCCATAAACCATTTTATACGGAGACATACCCATAGGATTCTTATATGCAGTTCTATAGGCCCATAATGCATCATCAAGTTTCTTGGACCAATTCTTTCTAGACCTATTAGCAGTATTTTGCAAAATTAATTTGAGCTCTCTATTACTCAATTCTACTTGACCACTAGACTGCGGGTGATAAGGAGATGCAATTCTATGATTAACGTCATATTTAGCAAGCATTTTACGGAAAGCACCATGAATAAAATGTGAGCCACCATCAGTCATTAAATATCCAGGGACTCCAAACCTCGGAAAAATAACTTCCTTAAGCATTTTAATAGAAGTGTTATGATCAGCGCTACTAGTTGGAATAACTTCTACCCACTTAGTAACGTAATCAACATCAACTAAAATATGAGTGTATCCATTAGAAGCAGGAAAAGGTCCCATATAATCAAAGCCCCAAACATCAAATGGTTCAATAACAAGTGAATAATTCATAGGCATTTCTTGACGTCTACTAATATTACCAATTCTTTGACATTCATCACAAGACAAAACAAACTTACGGGCATCCTTGAAGAGAGTAGGCCAATAAAAACCAGATTGCAATACCTTATGTGCAGTTCTATCTCCAGTGGTGTCCTCCATTAGCTTCTGAGTGACACTTGCGTAGGATCTGTTCATGTTCATGCTCAGGTACAAAACGTCTAATAACACCATCTACTCCTTCTTTATAAAGATGTGGATCATCCCAAAAGTAGTGTCTCAAATCATAAAAGAACTTTTTCTTTTGTTGGTATATGAAGCTAGGTGGTATAAATTTAGCAACAATATAATTAGCATAATTAGCATACCATGGAGTTCCACGAGAAGTGCTTATGACATTTAATTGTTCATCAGGAAAGCTATCATCAATAGGTAGTGGGTCATCAAGAACATTCTCTAACCTAGATAAATTGTAAAACGGGATTCTCGGCTCCTTTTCTATCAACAATATGCAAATCAAATTCTTGCAGCAAGAGAACCCGTCTAATAAGTCTAGGTTTTGCATCTTTCTTTTACATAAGATATTTAATAGCAGCATGATCGGTGTGAATAGTTACTTTAGAATCAACAATATAGGGTCTGAATTTATCACAAGCAAATACAACTGCTAAAAGTTCCTTTTCGGTAGTAGCATAATTTCTTTGAGCATTTTCTAGAGTCTTACTAGCATAATGGGTAACATTTAATTTCTTATCAACTCTTTGCCCTAGAACAGCACCTCTGACATAATCACGGCATCACACATAATTTCAAAGGGTAAATTCCAATCAGGTGGATGAACAACAGGTGCAGAGACTAATGCTTTCTTAAGTGTTTCAAATGCTTCTACACAATCATCATCAAAGACAAATGGTACATCTTTTTGTAATAAATTAATCAGAGGCCGAGAAATTTTTGAGACGTCCTTAATGAACCTCCTATAAAATCCGGCATGACCAAGGAAACTTCTTATACCTTTGATGTCCTTGGGACATGGCATCTTTTCAATAGCATCAACCTTGGCTTTATCAACTTCAATACCTCTTTCGTAAACTTTGTGCCCCAAGACAATACCTTCATTTACCATAAAGTGGCACTTTTCCCAATTCAAGACAAGATTAGTTTCTTCACATCTACGCAAAACTTCGATCAAGATTGCTCAAGCAATCATCAAAAGAGGAACCATAGACGGAAAAGTCGTCCATGAAAACCTCACAAATCTTTTCACAAAAATCAGAGAATATAGCCATCATGCATCTTTGAAAGGTAGCAGTGCATTACATAAACCAAAAGGCATGCGTCTATAAGCAAAAGTACCAAAAGGGCATGTAAAAGTAGTCTTTGATTGATCTTTAGCCGACACAGGTATTTGAGAGAAACCAGAATAACCATCCAGAAAGCAATAATGTGTATGTTTGCATAATCTTTCTAACATTTGATCAATAAAAGGTAAGGGGTAATGATCATTCTTAGTAGCTTTATTTAATTTGCGGAGATCAATTACCATCCTATAACCTGTGATAATTCTTTGCGGGATCAATTCATCTTTATCATTAGGGACAACAATAATACCTCCCTTCTTAGGGACACAATGGACAGGACTTACCCTTGACTATCGACAGCGGGATAAATTATACCTGCCTCCGTAAGCTTGAGTATTTCTTTTCTTACCACTTCTTTCATTTTGGGATTCAACCGTCGTTGAGGATCACGAACTGGTTTGGCATCCGCTTCCAAATTTATTTTATCTTTGACATAGAGTGGGACTAATGCCCTTAAGATCATCAAGAGTATATCCAATAGCGGCACGGTGCTTCTTGAGTTTTCAATAATCTTTCTTCTTCATGCTCTGAAAGGTTAGCACTAATAATAACAGGATATATTTTATTTTCATCAAGATAAGCATATTTAAGATTATCAGGCAACGGTTTAAGCTCAAACACGGGATCACCCTTGGGTGGAGGAGGGTCCCCTAGGATTTCAACAGGCAAATTGTGTTTCAGAATAGGTTCTTGTTTAAAGAATACTTCATCTATTTCCCTTCTTTCATTCATAAACATATCATTTTCATGGTCTAGCAAATAGTGTTCCAAAGGATCACTAGGAGGTACGGCAATAGAAGCAAGACCAATAATTTCATCCTTACTAGGCAATTCTTCTTCACGATGTTGTTTACTAAATTTAGAGAAATTAAACTCATGAACCACATCATCCAAGCCAATAGTAACAACATTCTTTTCGCAGTCTATCTTAGCATTAACAGTATTCAAGAAGGGTCTACCAAATATAATGGGACAAAAGCTATCTTGTGGAGAACCAAGAACAAGAAAATCAGCAGGATATTTAGTTTTCCCACACAAGACTTCAACATCTCTAACAATTCCCACCGGTGAAATTGTATCTCTATTGGCAAGCTTAATTGTGACATCAATTTCTTCTAACTCAATAGGTGCAATATCATGCATAATTTCTTTATATAAGTCAATGGGTATAAAACTAGCACTAGCACCCATATCACATAAGCCATGATAATAATGATCTCCTATTTTAACAGAAATAACAGGCACGCTTACCACAGGTCTATGTTTATCTCTATCATAGGGTTTAGCAATTCTAGCAGTTTCACCAGAGAATTGAATGACATGCCCATAAATATTATCAGACAAGAGATCTTTAACAATAGCAATATTAGGTTCTACTTTGACTTGTTCAGGAGGTGTATAAGTTCTAATATTGCTTTTACGAACAACAGTTGAAGCTTTAGCATGATCCTTTACTCTAACAGGGAAAGGTGGTTTCTCAACATAAGAGGTGGGAACAATAGGATCATTATAAGTGATAGTCTTTTCTTCAACTTTAATAGGTGCATCTACTTTTACTTATATGGGAGGATGATATTTAAATCACTTCTCCTTAGGGAGATCAACATAAGTAGCAAAAGATTCACACAAAGAAGCTACTATCTCAGAGTCAAGTCCATATTTAGTGCTAAACTTACGGAAAATATCGGTATCCATAAAAGATTTAACACAATCAAACTTAGGTGTCATACCTGACTCCTTACCTTCGTCGAGGTCCCAATCTTCAGAGTTGCGTTTAATTCTATCCAATAAATTCCATCTGAATTCAATAGTCTTCATCATAAAAGAGCAAGCACAAGAAGTATCGAGCATGGTGCGATTGTTATCAGAAAGCCGAGCATAAAAATTCTGAAGAATTGTTTCTCTTGAGAGGTCATGATTGGGGCATGAATATAACATTGATTTAAGCCTCCCCCAAGCTTGAGCGATGCTTTCTCCATCGCAAGGCCAAAAATTATATATATAATTGTGATCACGATGAACAAGATGCATAGGGTAATACTTTTGATGAAATTCCAAGTTCACTCTTTTATAGTTCCATGATCTCGTATCATCACATAGCCTATACCATGTCAATGCGTCTCCCTCCAAAGATAAAGGGAAAGCCTTCTTCTTAACAAAATCATCGGGTATACCCGCAAGCTTAAATAGTCCACAAATATCATCCACATAGCGTAGATGTTCGTCAGGATGTTTTGTTCCATCTCCTGTAAAAGTATTAGCCAGCAGTTTTTCCATCATACCTGAAGGAAATTCAAAAGGAGTTTCATTTTCAATAGGTTCAGTAGGTTGAGTAGGTTGAGGAGCAACTCTTTGCTCTACTGGTCGGGGTGAAGATACCCCAAACAAGCCCCTCAGACAATTACTTTCCATAGTAACAATGACAGAAAATTTCAGCACACTAAATAAATTTTTCCTTACCAAATTCCACCTACCATAGGCGCTACACTCCCCGGCAACTGCGCCAGAAAAGAGTCTTGATGACCCACAAGTATAGAGGATCTATCGTAGTCCTTTCGATAAGTAAGAGTGTCGAACCCAACGAGGAGCAGAAGGAAATGATAAGCGGTTTTCAGCAAGGTATTCTCTGGAAGTATTGAAATAAGTGGTAACAGATAGTTTTGTGATAAGGTAAATTGTAACGAGCAACAAGTAACAAAAGTAAATAAGGTGCAGTAAGGTGGCCCAATCCTTTTTGTAGCAAAGGACAAGCCTGGACAAACTCGTATAATAGGAAAAGCGCTCCCGAGGACACATGGGAATATCATCAAGCTAGTTTTCATCACGTTCATATGATTCGCGTTCGGTACTTTGATAATTTGATATGTGGGTGGACCGGTGCTTGGGTGCTGTTCTTACTTGAACAAGCATCCCACTTATGATTAACCTCTATTGCAAGCATCTGCAACTACAACAAAAGTATTAAGGTAAACCTAACCATAGCATGAAACATATGGATCCAAATCAGCCCCTATACGAAACAACGCATAAACTAGGGTTTAAGCTTCATCACTCTAGCAACCCATCATCTACTTATTACTTCCCAATGCCTTCCTCTAGGCCCAAATAATGGTGAAGTGTTATGTAGTCGACGTTCACATAACACCACTAGAGGTTAGACAACATACATCTCATCAAAGTAGCGAACGAATACCAAATTCACATGACTACTAATAGCAAGACTTCTCCCGTGTCCTCGTGAACAAACGTAACTACTCACAAAGCATATACATGTTCATAATCGGAGGGGTAATAATATGCATAAAGGATCTGAACATATGATCTTCCACCAAGTAAACCAACTAGCATCAACTACAAGGAGTAATCAACACTACTAGCAACCTACTAGCACCAATCCCGGACTTAGAGACAAGAATTGGATACAAGAGATGAACTAGGGTTTGGAGATGAGATGGTGTTGGTGAAGATGTTGATGGAGATTGCCCTCTCCCGATGAGGAGGCGTTGGTGATGATGATGGCGATGATTTCCCCCTCCGAGGAAGTGTCCCCGGCAGCACAGCTCTGCCGGAGCCCTAGATTGGTTCCGCCTGGCGTGAGTCTGAGTCTCGTCGAAAGGTTGCTTATGATTTTTTCTCATCGAAAGACTTCATATAGGAGAAGATGGACGTCGGAGAGCCACCAGGGGGCCCATGAGGTAGGGGGGCGCGCCCAGGGGGGAGGTCGCGCCCCCCACCCTCGTGAGCAGGGTGTGGGCCCCGTGGCCTTCATCTTTGGTGACGATTTTTCTTTATTTATTTTAAGACATTCCGTGGAGTTTCAGGACTTTTGGAGTTGCACAGAATAGGTCTCCAATATCTGCTCCTTTTCCAGCCCAGAATTCCAGCTGCCGGCATTCTCCCTCTTCATGTAAACCTTGTAAAATAAGAGAGAATAGCCATAAGTATTGTGACATAACGTGAAATAACAGCCCACAATGCAAATATTGATATAAAAGCATGATGCAAAATGGACGTATCACTACACCACGACCATTGGCATCACCGGTGCCAATCATCGTCTTGCCGTGCGCTACGCACCGCTCATGCTCCAAGGGTCGGCCCGCACGTGGTTGAACAGCCTGCCGGCGGGCAGCATCAACACGTGGGTGGACTTCGAGGAAGCTTTCGTCCGCAACTTCACGGGGACCTACAAGTGATCCGGACGCCCTAGCCAGCTCGCCATGTGCGTGCAAGGGCCTACGGAGACCGGTCGCGAGTACCTCGCATGCTGGACCGAGCTCCGGAACAGCTGCGAGGGCGTCCATGAAGTCCAGGCGATCCAGTACTTCGTCGGCGGGTGCCGAGACGGCACCCTCCTCAAGCACAAGCTCTTACGTTCCGAGCCGGCAACCATGGCCGCGCTCATGGTGACGGCGGACAAGTACGCCAACGCTGACTCCGCCATGAAGATCCAGGTGGCGCTGGATGAAGCCGGCAAGGCGAAGCCGATTCCCCCTCCGAAGCCGGCCGGTGAAAGCAGCCGGCAGCAACATCACCAGAACAACAAGCGCAAGCCCGACTAGCCGGCGCCGTGTCACGACAACCGACTCATCGCGGCCACCGAGCCCGCGGTGGACCCGGCGGCGAAGCACCGACAAACCGGCAAGACGGCATGGCAACCCGCCATGAGCTTCGAGCAGATGCTCGACGCCCCCTGCAAGCACCAAAGTGGCGCAAGACCCTCCACACACACGCTTCGGCAGTGCGCCATCACCAAGCGCATCATGAGGGGCGACGTCCCGCCCCCTCCGGCTCCGGCTCCAGGCGCGGGACAGCCGCCTCCGCCTCCACCGCTGCCCCCAGCTGGCGGCGCGATGCGCGACGACGCCTACCCGGACCAGAGCGCGGCCTACATCGTCTTCACCAGCCTCGGCGACGACAAGCGCAGCGAGCGCCTCCTTCGGCAGGAGGTGAACACCGTCGTCCCGGCCAAGCCGGAGTTCATGCATTGGTCGGATCGCCCGATCACCTGGACCCGGGAGGATCACCCGACAGTCATGCCGAGTCCGGGTGGTTACGCCCTCGTCCTCAACCCCACCATCGTCGTGCGGCGCACATGCAAGTTCTCCCGAGTCCTCATCGACGGCGGCAGCAGCATCAACATCCTCTACCGCGACACGATGACCAAGCTCGGCCTCAAGGCCGAGGACCTGGAGCCGACCCGAACGATCTTCCACGGCATCGTGCCCGGCCTCTCCTGCTCCCCCATTGGCCGGGTCCAGCTAGATGTCCTGTTCGGTGACAGCAGCCACTTCCGACGCGAACCGATCTGGTTCAAGGTGGTGGACCTGTCCAGCGCGTATCACGCGTTGTTGGTCTGGCCCGTGCTCGCCAAGTTCATGGCGGTTCCCCACTACGCATACCTGAAGATGAAGATGCCGGGTCCCAAGGGCCTCATCACCATCACCGGCGATTACTGCAAGTCCCTGGAGTGCGCCCGAGACGGCGCCAAGTTGGCTGAGTCGCTGTTCATTACCGAGGAGCGGTGCCAGCTCGACCAGATTGTCGCCCTGGCAGGCGAGGCCTCCGCCGCGTCGATCCCGACCCCGGACCTGGCCGACGAGGCCGCCTTGAAGCCTTCCAAGGAGACCAAGAAAGTGAAGCTCAACCCAGAAGACCCCAGCTGCAGCAAGTACGTTGTCGTAGGCGCCCGCCTCGACAGCAAATAGGAAGGCGAGCTCGTCGACTTCCTCCATGAGAATCGGGATATCTTCGCATGGACCCCCAAAGACATGCCGGGTATCTCGAGGAAGTACGCCGAGCACAAACTTCACGTCAGCAAGGACGCCAAGCCTGTCCGTCAACCCCTACGTCGATTTTCCGAAGAGAAGAGAAGAACCATTGGTGAAGAGGTCGCCAAGATTTTGGCGGCCGACTTCATAATGGAAGTGTTTCACCCCGAGTGGCTGGCCAATCCAGTCCTTGTCCTAAAGAAGAACAAGACCTGGCGCATGTGTATCGACTACACCAGCCTCAATAAGGCCTATCCCAAGGATCCGTCGCCCTCCCGCGGATCGACCAAGTCATCGACTCGACCGCCGGGTGCGAGCTCCTGTCCTTCCTGGACGCTTACTCCGGCTACCACCAGATCAAGTTGGACCCGGCCGACGCCCTGAAGACGTCCTTCATCACGCCCTTCGGGGCGTATTGCTACATCACCATGTCGTTCGGCTTGAAGAACACCGGCATCACCTTCCACGCTGCATGCAGAAATGCCTGCTGCCGCAACTCGGCCGCAATATCCACGTATACATGGACGACATCATGGTGAAGACCAAGCAGCACCTCACGCTCCTCGATGATTTGAAGGAAACATTCGCCAACCTCCGTGAATACAAGGTCAAGCTTAACACGAAAAAATGCGTCTTCGGCGTCCCGGCCGGAGAGCTACTCAGCTTCCTCGTCTCGGAACTCGGCATTGAGGCGAACCCGGAGAAGATCAAGACCATCGAGCGCATGCGCAAGCCGGCTCGGCTGCGCGACGTCCAGAAATTCACCGGGTGCTTGGCCTCGGTCAGCCGGTTTCTAAGCCGGCTGGGTGAGAGGGCGCTACCCCTGTACCCGCTGATGAAGAAGACGAGCCCGTTCAAATGGAACGGCAAGGCAGACAAGGCCTTCCAAGACCTCAATCGCATGCTCTCCACCGCACCAGTCCTGGCCGCGCCGACCGACAAGGAGCCGCTGTTGCTCTACATAGCCGCGACCTCACGGGCGGTCAGCACGGTGCTGGTGGTCGAGCGACCAGAGAAGGGCAAGATCCAAGCCGTCCAGCGCCCAGTCTACTACCTGAGCGAGGTGCTCTCCATCTCCAAGAAGAACTACCCGCACTACCAGAAGATGTGTTACGGCGTGTACTTCACCGCCAAGAAGCTGAAGCAGTATTTCCAAGAGCACGTTGTCACCGTGGTCAGCACGGCGCCTATCGGAGAAATCATCGGGTGCCGGGATGCCTCTGGCCGGGTTGCTAAGTGGGCGATCCAGCTAGCCGACCACACCATCCTCTACGAGCCCCGCACCACGATCAAGTCTCAAGCCCTGGCCGACTTCCTCGTCAACTGGACCGAGACCCAGTACTTGCTGCCGCCTCCCGACTCGACGCATTGGCGCATGCACTTCGATGGGTCCAAGATGTGACTCAGCTTGGGGGCCGGCATCGTACTGTCATCCCCGAAGGGCGACCGGCTCTGCTACGCGCTCCAGATCCACTTTGCCGCCTCCAACAACGTCACCAAATACGAAGCCCTTGTGCACGGCCTCCGGCTTGCCAAGGAACTCGGCATCCGGCGCATCCTGTGCTACGGCAACTCGGACCTGGTGGTGCAGCAATGCTCCGATGAATGGGACGCCCGCAACTCCAACATGGAAAGCTATCGCTTCCTCGTCTAGAAGCTGTCCGGATCCTTCGAGGGCTACGAGTTCCTTCACGTCCCGCGCGCGGAGAACGAAGTAGCCGACACGCTCGCCAAGATCACCTTGTCACGACAAGCCATCCCGTTCGGCGTCTCCCTCGAGCACCTGCGCAAGCCGTCCGTCAAGCCATCGCCGGACTCCGAATCCATCCACATTCCAGACGGCCCGACCACACCTCAACCCGGCCCGGGGGCTGCTCAGCTCGACCCGGCCACCATCGTCCTGGACCCGGCCGTCGCCATCCCCGATCCGGGGGCTGCCGACTCGGAACCCACCCTGGTGGCCGTCTTCGCCGTGGTTACGGCCCCATCTTGGGCCCTCCCGATATCAGAATTTCTGGAGAACGGGGTTCTCCCCATGGACGAGACCGAAGCTCGTCAAGTGTAGCACATGGGGTCCGCCTACAGCATCATCAACAACGAGCTCGTCAAGCGCAACTCCACCGGTGTGTTCCAGCGCTGCGTCGAGCAGGAACGGGGCATCGACATCCTCCTCGACATACATCAGGGCGAGTGCGGGCACCACGCCGCATCACGATCCCTAGTGGCCAAGGCGTTCCGCCATGGTTTCTACTGGCCCACGGCCCTCCAAGATGCCGAGTCGCTCGTCCTCGAGTGTGACGGATGCCAGTGCTTCAGCAAACGCAGCCACCAGCCGGCGTCAGCGCTCCGCACCATACCGATCGCCCGGCCCTTCGCGGTCTAGGGACTCAACATGGTGGGACCCTTCAAAACCGCTCGAGGCGGCATGACGCACTTGCTGGTGGCAGTCGACAAATTCACCAAGTGGATCGAGGCAAGACCAATCAAGAAACTGGACGGCCCAACAGTCGTCCGGTTCATCAAGGACATAGCATGCGCTACGCAATGCCGTACAACATCATCACCGACAACGACACCAACTTCGCCAAGGGCGCCCTTGAACAGTACTGCTCCGTCTCCAGCATCCGCCTCAACCTGGCCTCCGTTGCGCATCTGCAGTCCAACAGGCAGGTCGAGCGGGCCAATGGACTCATCCTGTCCGGCGTCAAGCCACGACTCGTCGAGCCACTCATCCGCTCACTCGGCGGTGGCAGCGAGTTGCCAGCCGTTCTCTGGAGTCTACGCACCACGCCGAATCGGTCGACCGGGTTCACCCCGTTCTTCCTCGTCTACGGAGCCGAAGCCGTCATCCCAACCGACGTCGAGTTCGACTCGCCGCGCGTCGCGACGTACACCAAAGTCGAAGCCAGAGAAGCCCGCGAAGATGGCGTCGACCTGCTCGAAGAAGCATGCCTCCTGGCGCTCAGTCACTCGGCCATCTACCAGCAAGGCCTGAGGCACTACCACAGCAAGAAGATCAAGCCCCTCGTGTTCCGCGAGGGCGACCTCGTCCTCCCACTCGTCCAAGAGCAGGCAGGCCAGCACAAGCTGTCCCCTCCATGGGAGGGCCCATTCATCGTGAGCAGGGCCTTGCGCGACCGCAACGCCTACTACCTCATCGACGCACGCAAGTCAAGAAAGCGCAAGAAGGACACCGCCGGTGAAGAAACGACCCGGCCGTGCAACGCGGAACTCCTCCGCTCGTTTTACAGTTAGCCGAACAGGCGTATGTATCGTCGCCTTCTGTAAACGCATGAAACTATGGGTCCCCGAACGAGACTCGGGGGCTGCCTTTTGTCGACCAATTTATCGCGTCCCTATTTTCTTGCATCACTATACCACTGAACCCGGCCACCGGTCCGACTCGCTCGACCCGGGGGCTCGGGGGCTGGCCGGCTCGGTCGCCACCCCGCCGCCTTACTTGGTGATTCCTGATAAAATTGGGATGCCGCGGTTCCCCACTTCGCCCTAAAGTCTCAGATCCAGCTTTGGCTGTCTGCTGGCAAGCACAACGGGCCAAAGCTCCTTTACGCTTCATACACTAAGTCAAAGGCTGCCGGGTCGATCAACTCGGCCCACCATTCATCAAATGAACAGCCGCAGGACCGGCTGCTCGCCAACCGGCCTCGGCGGATTGCCGCCAGCCGGCCCAGTGGGTGTTTCGCTCGCGCTCAACGTTTTGAGGGACCCAAGTCCTGCGTGCTCCTCTCAAAGAACCGAACTCCTTGTCACGGACCGGAGCCTCGGCCGTCTGACTCGCAGGGGGGGAGGGTTGAGAAAGGAAAAGCACATGAAGTCAGTCCAACAAACGAAAGGCAAAAAGCAAAAGCACCCACGACATCTACACAAGTATTTAAGAAAAGGCCCACGACCCGAGTTCAATACACCCTAAAAACCCCCAGTGGGTGGGTGGACCTGCTATTTAATAGATTTTACACAAAGTGTCTCAGGCATCTCCAGCGCCGCGTCGCGACGTCGACGACTCTCCCCTGGCGGCCTCCGGGTCCAGCGAGGCGTCGGTGTCCTCCTCAGCACCCGCGTCGCGGTAGACGTCCGTCTCCTACGAGCTCCCCTTCGGATCGTGGAGGAGCAAGCCATAGTCATCACCGTCCACGACCCCACCGTCTTCCGTCCGCTCCGGATGGAACTCGTCGTGGAAGGCGAACCCGACGATGTAGCTGGCCCGGGAGGCGATCCGGCCGGCTTCCTCCTGCAAGAGCTGCTCCGAACCGGCCCGCTGGCCCATCAACGCGTCCAGCTGCAGGTCCGGATGCCAGGATAGCGTGAACCGGAGCGCCATCTCAGCACTGGCACGAGTGGCGGAGACGCGCGACTCGCCAAGCCGGTCCGGCCCCATCTCCAACCAACGCGCAGGTGCGAGAAGCTGCTCGGTTGCACGGAGTCCGGCCACAGGGCCACCGTCATTGCGGTGCCGACCTGGGACAGCCGCTCCAACTGCGTTCCCAGGACCTGCAGGCGGGCCTCAGCGGCGGCGATGATCTCCGGGAAGGTCCAGGCCACCTGCGGATCCGTCCTGGACCCAACGACGCTGGTCGGGTCGCGCTGATAGCGGACGGCTTCCTCCGCCAGCCGCCGCGTCTCCGGGAAGGCCCCTGCCGCAAAGGAAGAAGCGAGTTAGAAGAACAACAACAAGGAAGAAAGGCCGAATCCCGACCCAGCAAACAATAAGAAAAAGATCTTACTGGAGAAGGACTCTTCCAGGTGCTGCGCCTCAAGCAACGTACCACGCCGCTCCCATTTGATGGCGCGGTCGTGCTCCTCGAGCGCCTTCTCCAGATCAGCCGCCTTGTCAAGGGCCGCCTTCAGCTCGACGTCCTTGTCTTCGGCCGCCTTCTCGGCCGCCTTGCAGCGAGGAAGACCGATCCCAAATAAATAGAGTTTCCGACGTTAGGAAGAATTCGGGCCTTGTCCTAACGGGCCCTCTCAGCCGTGGTGACCTGCCCCCGTAGGCAATCCACCTCGGCCTGGAGCCGGCCCTTGTCGTCGGCCAGCTGGCCGCGCTGCTGGTCCGCCTCCTCCAGGGCCTGCTACGTCTCCTCCACCTTGGCGGCTTCCGCCTTAAGGAGCTCCACCTCGGCCTCGAGGCGTCTCTTGTGACCCGCAGCTGCTCATGCAGCCAGTTGGCCTCGTCGAGAGTCCGCCGAGCCGTGGCCGCCTCCGCCCTCGCCTGCGCCGCCTCGACGCCAAGACAGCCGGTGTCGGCAACGAGCCGGTCGTAATGATGACCGGCCCAGAGTAGACGAGTCCGCCGGGACAGCACCTCGGCTGCAAAAAAGAAGGACTCGGCAGAAGAAAAAAGCAAGACTTAAGATTTGGTCCAACTGTTACACAGTTGGCCCAGATCTCGGGGGCTACACCCAGTGGGTGCGCTAGCGCGCCCCCACTAGACAAGAGCACAAGAATACCTGCGGCGACGCGGAGCTCCTCCTCCTTGGCAGCAAGCTGCTCCATGAGCTCCCGGTGCTTGCCCAGAAGATGATTGTAAGCGGCGACCGGGAAGGCATCGAGATGCTAAAGGAAGTAGAAATCAGAACAAGGCCAACACTCTAAAGATTCGACCCAACTACTACGTAGTTGGCCTGAACCTCGGGGGCTACACCCAGTGGGTGCGCTGGCACGCCCCCCACAAAGAAGGAATTAGAAGAAGACTTACCAGAACGGCGCGCTCCAGGTCACGCGTTCGCTCCACCTCGGCCTGGGCGAAGGCCTCGAGCCGCTCTGTCCAGCCTCGCAGGCGGCGACTGACGGCGTCCAGCGCCGCCTCCTCCTGGGTCTGAGGCCCGAAGACAACGGCGCCCCCGCTCCGCGCCGGCTGCGGCACGGCAGCTCGGCGCCCTCCCTGCCGGGGCACCAAGGCGTACTCCCCGCTGGCCGCTCGCGACGCGGCCAGCACCTCCTCCGACGCCCCTCCCGGCGCCGACAACGACCCGGACGCCCTGCGTCGCCGTCTCCGGCCCAGCTGTCGGGGTGGCCTCCGGCACCGCCGCCCGTGGTGCCTCCTCCAAAACCGGCAGCGCCTCCGACACCGCCGCCCGCAGCGTCTCTTCCAAAGCGACGCCACCTCCACCACCATCAGCCCCCACTCGCTCGACCACGTCAGCCCGCGGCGGGGTGTCATCCTCTACCTCCACGACCTCCCGGTCGGGGATCACCACCTCAGCCCGGCCTCCACAGCCGCGCTCCCTCACAGACGACGGCTCAAAGACCGTCACCGCCACCGCCGTGCCCTTCGGCATCTCGCGCCAGGCCGGCTCGCGCCCAGCTTCGCACCCATGCGCCCGCGCCGGTCCAAGCCGGACCCGATGCCGCCTCCAGCTCCGCCTCGGCCCGGTTCCTGTCCCGCTAGGCCAAGGCTTTGGCGCCGTTCGGATCCAGGCCGAGGTCCGAGTCGGCTCGTCCCTCCACCTCGACCTGGTCGACGAGGTCGGACCGGCTCCTGCGGAACGCGGCCCCTTCGGCGGTCGTGGCTTCCGCCGCCGCCCTCGCCAGCGCGATTGGCGACCTGAAGAAGAAGACAGAATGAGCAGAAAAGAAACAAGACTAGCTCGAGAAAAAAATCTGAGCGCAAGCGAGAGATTAAGCTTACCCCGCCAAGACTGGGACCGGGGTTGGCCTCCCGTGCCCGCTGCCGCGCTTCCTCTTGGCCGGCCTCTCGGCCCCGGCCGGGTCCGCCGTGCATTTCAGGGCCCGGGGTCGCGGCGTGACGCTGTCTTTCCCATGCGGGCGGCTCCATGCGAGGACCCGGCTTCGCCCGCGTCGCCGCCTCCCCTGCCCAACCCACTACACCAACAACTGGCGTCAGCACCAACCGTTCCGTGCCGCAGTTAGCAATTCAAGACACATGAAGAAAAACACGAGACTTACCCGCGCGACGCCCAGCGCCGGCGTCCGACTCGGCCTCCTCCTCCCCGCCATGAGCCACGGGCTCCTCTGGCGCCACCAGCGCCACCTGCGACGGGGCCCGAGTGTAAGGATGCCGAATCACGTTCAGAAGTACCCCCCACGTCGCGTCAGGACGGATGAGAAGGTGCGCGGCAGCAAAGTAAGGAGACTAGACACTCACCGGCTGCGCCGGGTTCGACTGACTGTACGGTGCCTTGCCGAACCACCAGTCCTCCCCAAGGTTGGCCTTGGAGATGTCATTCACGCCGCGCGCAATCTGCTCGGCGGACAGCCGCGTCGACCCCATGCGGTTGGGGTCTTGAAGGCCGACCATTTCGCCGATGAGGCAGGAGCGCCCTTGAAGCGGAAGGACCCGACGCATGATGAACACGGCGAGGAAGTCGGTGCCGGTGAGCCCCTCCTGCGTCCTCATCACCGTCACCCGCTCGCAGAGATTGACGATCTCCTGCGACGGGCGCTGGCGAAGTAACCCTAGTTCGTCTTCGCCCGCGGCGGCGTGATGGCGAAGGATGGAAGGTTGATGTGATCCGCACCAAGGTTGCGGACGTAGAAGAAGGAGTTCTGCCACTTCTTGGCAGAATCCTCCAGCGGGATCTTGGGGAAATCCGCCCCCGACCACTTCGAGATGACGGCGGCGCCGCAATCGGCGAACTCCCCGGCCGACGGGCCCTGCTGCTTCAAGGAGAAGAAGCGCGCCCAAAGGTCGATCATAGGCTCGACCCCCATGTACCCCCTCGCAGAAGGTGACGAAGCCGAAGAGCTGGACGATGGCACCGGTGCCAAGATGATGCGGCTGGAGCCCGAAGAACTCTAGGAACGCGCGGAAGAAGGTGCTCACCGGCAGCCTGAACCCGCGCTCGAAGTGCGTGAGGAAGACCACGCGCTCCTGCCCCTCGGGCCGATGCCTCTGCTCGCCGTGCGGCAGGTGGACGCCGACGTCCATCTCCCGCGGCAGGCGACGCGTCCCCGGAGTTGGGTGATGTCCTCGGAGGTGACGTTCAAGCTCATCCAGGAGCCCGATGGCAGCGACATGATCAAAGAAAGAAGAAGGAAGATGGACGAAGAAGGAGTTCTGCTTTCCGGAACAATGAGCGCCCTTGATGCGTCGATTGCAAAGAGCGAGCGAGAGCAAAGGGACGGAGGGCGTGGCGAGAATAATGTCCACCGCCCCTGCCCCGATTTATAACCCTCGGTTTGAACATGGGGAAGTGGGGAAGTGGGATCGTCTGCATCGCCCGTTCCACTACCCGCAATAAGTCTTGTATGTACACGCCGCGATGCTGCCCGAGGAAGCAACGGCCCCGGACGCCGTAATAAATCTGCGCGCTTGGTCCGAGGGTGCGCGGGCCCGGTCCCGTCACGCGCGTGGCCTTCAGGCCCCTCCGACTTCCGGGCACCACGTGGCGCCCGCGCAGAGCCTGAGGGATTGCCCCAAGATTCGGCGGACTTCTCGGTTCCCGCCACGGTCGGGATGCCACGATCCACTTTCCGAGAAAACCGGCACCACGATTGGGTGTTGCGGACCGGGCTCGCGAATCCACCATGCTTAAAGAAGCTGCGAAGGCCCACTCATCCAAAGTAGGCGGACCTTCACAGCTTCGGGGACTACTGTCGGGGGGATGGACCCCGGGCAGGCAACGGAACCCGGATCCTCTTCAGAAACAACAGGGTTGGCACCGCTCCTCAATACCGGCACACGCTCGGCCGGGTCGCTCGACCCGGCCAAGCCCCGCAAGTCGGCCCACCTGGCCGACCCGGCAAGACACGTCGACTCGGCCCCAACAACTGGCGCAAGACAGCCGAACCCGGCATGGCCAGAGCCTCCTCAACAAGCCAGCGCCAACCATGGCGTGCTACGCAATCCAGCGACGGGTCAACTCCCGTCCCATCTAGGCCGTATGATGGGGGCAAGACTTCAATCAACGATGACCGAGGCAGCGATTGCCCGCCCATGCCTGCAGTCGGCGAGGCAACCTTGGCGCCCCTCACCTACCCGCTGACCAGGGCCGGCATGGCTACAGTGCCCCCGCCCTCACCGCTAACGACAGCAAGCGGCAACCTGATGGAGAGCAGTGTACGCGACTCGACTCGGCCACGCCCTGATGATCGACAAGGCGAGCACAGTCCCCCTAGTCATGTGGGGCCCGCACCTAGGGGAACCCGGCGAACCACAAGCCCTCAGCGGGATCCAGCCCGGGTCCCCGGACACCGACGATACGGACCCACTGACTTGTAACATTACCATTGTACCCCCGAGGGGTTGGACTATAAAACCCCCCGGGAGCCCACGATCATAGGGGCATGAGGCATTATCTCGTCGGGAGCAAGAAAGCATAGGACTAGCCACGAAACAGCAACACCGGAGAGAAGGAGCAGCCCAAGCCTTGGCCATCTTCCTTCCTCCCCCACACAGCTCCAGGAGCAACATTGTACTATCGATCATCCAACTACACTTGGCAGGACTAGGGGTATTATCTCTCCGGAGAGCCCCGAACCTGGGTATGTCCAGCGTCCCGCGCCCGCTCATGCCAACCTCGCCTCTGGAGTCCACCAGCGCCCTCGAGCCTCCTCCTCTCTTTAGCCATCCCTTGGCATCTGCCGTGCGCCCACCACGACAACGTTTGTTTCGAAAATCATGTTCCCGAAGGTTTCATTCCGTTTGGACTCCGTTTGATATTCTTTTTCCGCGAAACGCTGAAATAGGCAAAAACAACAATTTGGGCTGGGCCTCCGGTTAATAGGTTTGTCCCAAAAATAATATAAAAGTGTATAACAAATCCCATTAATCACCCAAAACAGAATATAGTATAGCATGAAGCAATAAAAAATTATAGATACGTTGGAGACGTATCAGTATACTAGTACTGCTACTGTACTACTTACTAGTCGTGTTTAGTGTCACATTTTAACCATAGGTTTAACTAAGAAATACGCACTTGAAGCCTAATCATTATCTCCATCATCATTATCAGTACATCCTGCGCAGGTGAGTTAGGATGCACTTGATCCCAGAAATGTATCTATCCTTCGAACCAGAGGAGTGCTTCAAACTAACAACAGTACATAATATCCAATAAAAGAGGGGGTCCTGCTACAGCAGCAGAATACATGGATTAGTCTAGATATCAGTACGAATCAAGTTGTGCATATTTGTTGTTGGCATGAACCACACCGCCGCATGTCGGGTTTGCAAAAGCCATCCATCGCATGGAAGCTTGATGCCTTTCACATACTGAAGATTATTTAGCAACAAGCTGTGTCGACGAATCTCTGGATATGGCGATTCATGAAACCCATGGTATGATGTGTAAACACAGTCCCCCCTGGTGAATGGAAGTTGCATAGCACAGTAATCATCGCTGGTGATATGATCGATGATTGGTTGGATGATCGGATAATTGAGCTCGAGGAACATGGAGTGGTTGCCGAGGCTGTAAACCCGCCTCTAGTTGACTACGTCTGGCGGCTGGGATCTTTCTCGAACACGAAGCAGCCATAGCCATCAATGTCACGAACGCCCGGGCATTGTCTTGCATGTGGTTTGATGTAATGGTTTGGTCGATTTAGTGCGTGCGAATGAGCATCAAATGACCGCCGTCGGTGAACAAGCGATAAACCACCACCCATCGGTGGTATGATTCCAGTCCACGGAATCATGAAGGCCAGCGCATATGCGTCTGCTCCAACAATTCAAATTGGAGACCAAAAGGACAAAAATAAACAATCATGTTCAGTGTATGTGTGGAATTAAGATTATTATAACAGTGACACATATCATAGACAGACAATTGCAATGCCATGGTCATAATCATATCCCAAGTTTAAAAAAATAAGCAAATGGCTTTCATATTCTAGCAATATGTCATGGTTGAAACATCATGTAACAATGAGAGGAAAACAACTATGATGAGCCTACTCATATTCTACCATAGCACTTACTACTCTTTGTTCTCATATCAACTCTAAGCAATAACATGCGTTGTTATAAAAATCTTGGAAATGAGAGTAACATATAGCAATCATGATGTTATGCTCATAATATCTATTCTAACAATCATTAGATGCCAATTGTTCTCATATCAACTCTAACAATAACATGTGTGGTCATAAAAATCTAGGAAATGAGAGGAACATATAGCAATGATGTGGTTATAGACATACTATCTATTATAAATTTGTAACAATGAGCAGGCGATCGTATTCATAAGGTAAAGATGAGATGAGATAGAACAATTACACAATGATAGATTCCACCGGTATAGGCAGCCAATCAAATGCGTCGACCGGCGTAACGATGCCATCGTGCACTATAGCATCGAATGTAAATGTTGCCTCAATAGGATTGACGATGAGCCATAACCATGTATGGCGATCAAATTCGAATAGACTAATCCCATGTTGAACAAGGCAATGAGCTTGTAATCCATGTAGTCTTACGATGGTGTGGGCGCCATGATTACAACTTTCGACAAGCGAGAGGTCGAGCCAAAAGCTTGGCGCGTCTACGTCGCGTAGTAAGCGGGAGTGTCCGGCGGGCGCGAGGCTTGATGGTGGCGGTATCCAACGATGGAAGGGTGATCTCCCGGCGGGTGTAGATATCCACGAGGCGCCATGGACTACGGATTGGTGGATGAGGGCGATCGGTTGGCCTTCATGCCCGCCCGATGGTGACCGCGCATGAAGGGCGGTGAGCGGGTAGTGGTAGCATGTCGAGGGCACCACGGCAACCTCCGTAGGATCATCAAGTCGGTGTCCGGGCCACTGTGAGGATCGAGCATCGACAAGCGGTGTCTTGAAAAGAGCCGGCGGTTGCGAGCGAGTAGATGGTATAAAGACACCGAGCATGCGGCAGACGAAGACGGTCTTGAAGTAGGTCCATCTGATTACAGATCTGCTCCAAAGAGAACATCGGGGAATTCCAATTGCGGCTCTGCGTGTCAATCGGTTATGCCATTGGGATTTTCGGTGCCTGCGAGCGGTGAGGAAGTGGATTGGTAGGCGGCGAAGAAGCTTCTCCTCGTGTGGCGAGTAGTGGCGGGGATATAGTGCGCGAGCTACCAAGGAAGATAAGCGGCGAGCGGCGATGGCGGGAGAAATGGTGTCTGACGGCGATGGGGAAGAGGGAGGAAGAAGAAGAGAGGAGGAAGAAGAGTGGAAGGCGGGGAAGAAAGTGCATTAAATCTCAATTCTACTACTACTACCGGGATATACCGTCCTTGAGTGTAAATAGTTACAGATGACATGTGGGTGTACCACAAGAGGGCCCATATGCCGATTAATGAAGGACGAAGCATGCTCTCTTGGCAAACATGATGGCGATCTTGGGTAAAGGCTGATTTAGTAACGCCAACACGCTGGTTCAGCTTATTAATTAAGTGTCCCATCTCCTGCAGCGTGTATTATCACTTCACTGCGAAGACTAGTTGAATAGTTCTCTCTGACCGAGATGTGGAATAATGGATCGCGAAGACTTCCTTTCTACATTATCCCTATGCCTCTAAGCTCACTTCACTCATTTTGCTCCGTACGTAGTCACTTGTTGAAATCTCTAGAAAGACAAATACTCCGTGTTGGGAGCAGGAGGAGGATTTTACTCCGTATTTGGGAATAGAGGGAGGATTTTACTCCATATTTGGGAACTGAGGGAGTATTGCCATATGGAGGGAACATGTCAATGGGAGGGAGTAAGCCCCATGCATGCATGCAACATGCAACACTCACACGTACACATGGATGCACGCAACACTCACGCACCCATGCAGCACACAGCACACGACGTAACACACACGCTCACGCTCAAGTGCTCAACCTACTGCCTACGTCCGTGAAAGACTGTACATTTAGAGATTTACACATTGACCAGGGCATAATTAACGCCCAAAAGTAGCAGACTTATGTGTGCATGCGACCATTGAGGGAAGAAGATTAAATGAAGGTCGTTGCATGCTGTAATTAAGGATAGACATGTAGCCTATATCTAGAGCACAAGTTGGTGCATTAGTCAATCAATATTGATTTAGATTAAAGGCTAAATGCATTAGAAGTGTAGATGTACTACACTCTTTGTTTTTTAGCCAATGTACACTCTTTGTTGGAAGACCGAGGGAGTACACATGCATGCACTCACATGCACAGCCAGGGTGGTTCGCGCGCAAGGGTTGGACTCCTGTCGCGCCTGCGTAAAGTTTTGTTTAACTGATTTCTTTGCTCTGCCAATTGTGGTGGGACCCGAAACCGGGGACAATTTAACGATCAACAAAGTGCCACGTCGACTATGTGGCGGTCGGTAGGGTGCAATATGGTGCTCTCACGATGAGCTAGTGATCGTATAATCACCATAAAACTATATATAGTGACCGTAAAGCGTATTGTTACATACATTGACCGCCGATGTACTTTTCTCATTTCAAATTAAGCCATAATATTAGGAAAGGGCCTTGATATGGACTAGTACTTCTTTGATGTGTCCGTCAACTTCGCCCGAGCGAGGAGAAGCTTGCTTACTCGCCTCTCCCTCGCCCTGCAGCAGTGGTTCACAGGACGAGGGGAGGGTTTTGACTACAGTGCCCTCTCCCTCTCCCTCTCCCTTGCCCTCGCCCTCGCGGTGGACGTGCAGCAGTCAATCAGTGTCAGATTGCCAGAAGCATATTGTATTGTAGTATCATCATTGTTGGACCTTCCGAAGAGGCAAGAGCCAAGTGCAAGGTTCACTAGTATGAACTGTTGGACCTCCCGAAGAGGCAAAGATCCAAGCGCAAGGTTTTATATGAGTTGTCGTCCTAGTAGGAGTGTACTACAACTATAGTGAACGATGCTACTGTATGATGCCGCCACGTCACGTATATCCAAAGGTGTGCCACCTTTTCTTCTCAAAGAGCATGTTGGAGCCCGTGCAACAACCACACAAGTTGCTCGTACACATAACACATTTACTAGTAATAAATTCTAAAGGACAAATGCCAGTATGCCACACAAGTTCATCTCCAACTCATGTGATAAATTTGTGCACGACTAGTCTACATATATACACAGCGCTACCGTTCATAATTTACCGTACTCCACTTACATGTTATAGATGGGCTACATGTCCTCCTCAAGGTTCCAGTCCCAGGTGTTCTTCAGGGATGGCACGATCCATAGCGGTGGGCAATGGGAATCATTGTCGCAGCTTGCTAGTCCGGTTCCACACGATGGAGACTCATCTAAGCTGAAGCGGCATAAATCAAGGATAGCGTGTCCCAGCATGTCGTTCATCCGGCGGTGCGCACTGAAGACACAACCATGCTTCATGAACGGCAGGCCTTCCATGTCGTGCACGGAAGGTGGCATCCGCTTCACAATGGGGTAGTTGTCCCCAATGAAAAGCGAGTACTCTCCAAGAGTGTTCCTCGGCACCCACGTAGCATCACGGGGGCCGAACTCGGTGTCGTTCATCTGGTACACGCGGCATCTCAGATCTGGACACATGGTGACGTACATAGTCAAGGTCCATGCATAATAATATTGTGCTCAAATATGGCGGTCGATGTCTTGTGCGGCAAATAGTACTACTCGGTATAGAGGAAGTAAAATAACCGGCTCATTATATATAGCCACTCTTGGGTACATGGATGAGATAGTAAGACATGGAAAAACAAAAATGGTGGCAGCTAGTGGGTTCAAGTCTTCAAGGGCCTAGCTAGCTATACGCGTCCTCCAAGGTAAAAAGTACTCCTACTAGTACGTAAGTAGAGTACTAGTACAACAATGAAACAGAAGGCGAGAGGGTTAAAAACTGGAATACCTGGGTAGATGGTGACAGTCCGATCGTGGTAGATTGTGTGACCATGTTGCACATCAGTGGTACCATTGGTAACGACTGCTAAGATAGTTGATCCCAATATGCCAAAGTCAGCTACAAGGTTCCAAGTTAGACTGAATCGCGGATGCAAATGCACATCCAGGATCGGCGATCTTATTTTGATCGGGGATGAGTGGTCCCTGCAAAATAGTGGAGTACCGTTAGGGATGCAAATGATGGTTTGTGCATTCCGTTTGTAATCTCTCCCGTCTGTAGGATGGCAACCAGATGAAACAAGTCCCTCGCTTGTCACCGCGAAGATAGGGCCTAGATGGCGCCGCGGCGTCTTGAGCGTGTAGGGGTACAAATCTGCCGCCGCCAATATGCGTCAGCCTCTGCCGTTACTGCCTCTTGCATTGATGGCAATCCTTATGTCGAACACTGCGATGAGATACTAATCATCGTAGCCATGTTGCTTTGTCGGCGGGTCCGCAATTGCTATCTTCTTCAATCTCATATAGGCATCATCATACGTATTCAAGCCCAGCCAGTCCGGAAGGCCGATCCCAATGGTGGAGAAGGGGTCTACGGAATGGCCGCCTTATTAATGGATGTTGTGCAAAATGATGGTGGTATCCGGCTGGAGGTATGCAAGACAATCTTCGTTGGCACCGACCGGACCTATATATATAAAGCGGTGGGCAGCGGAGAAATTACAGGATGGAAATGGAATAACTAAGTACTACATGATCAAACTCCATTCTTGACCTGCTCATTGGACAAAATCCGACTACCTCTCAGCGTCGGCAACTCTAAGCGGAGTCAACGTGCAACCATGGCGAGGAGGCGGTGGACTGTTGAAGGATTGTCCCATAGAAGAACCTTCTCCTCGAGGGCGCGTGGAAGACCAACAAGCATGTCCTTTTCCCAAGCCTTTTTAAGCACCGTCTTGAAAAGTTGGTGCGAGGAAGCACCGAGTCTTCTTGGCGGTGAGGACGTCGGGCGACATCACGATTTCTCCCAGAGGATTATCGTCCAAGGTCTCCCAGCCCCGACGAGGAGGAGAACCGCCTGGCAAATCCATGGGAGCAGCGACGAACTGCCTTCTCTTCGTGGGGAGGGGCTGGCGAGGAGGAGATAAGGCGTAGTAACCGCGAGGGCCTCGTCCCTTCAAGCGTAGATCGTTCCTTAGCGAAGGGGTGAGGCTATTATTTACTACTAGTACTAGCATTATGGGACGTTATGGGATTGCATTATCTGTAAATAATAGCACTAGTAAGAAATTTTGGCACTAGCTAGTAGTTTTTAGGCGTGGATTAAGAAATTTTGGGTATGTTTTTGCTATTTTTTGTACACACCAACTAGTGTCAAAAAACGTCTTACATTATGTGACGAAGGAGTACGTACTCATACTATAGCAGTACTAGTACTACTTTCTCAACTAGTAGTGTGATGTACTGTACTTCTATTCCCTCCGTTCCAAATTAGTTGACTTGGATTTACCTAGGTATGGATGCATCTAACACTAAAACGTGCCTAGATATATTCGTATCTAGACAAATCTGAGTCAATTAATTCGGGACGGAGGGAGTAGTATAGTGCACCAATTTTGAACTCTTGAATCTCGAGGGCCAATGAGCTACAGTTAGAAGTGGAGGTACTCTTTGTTCTCTAGAACCATCATTGTACTATCAATGTAGGGAAAGTACACGGCGTAGTGGCCTAGTGGGTACTCTCGGTGCTCTATTCAGCCGCTCCTCTCACGTGGCTGGCCTACTCAGCCGCTCCTCTCACGCACACACTAGCAGCCTGTTTATCGGCGGCCAGTTCTTTGCAGGGTAGAACATTTGAGTTATTTGATACAGCGAGACTAGGCTTTTTGCTTCCATTTTTGGAGGTGTAATGGATCTCGTCGAACTTTGTTAGTAGTTCCTTCTTTATGAATGAGATGAAGCAAAGCTTTTGCCTCCATTTCATAAAAAGCACGTCAAGAGGAATTTCTTTTATAGTAGAGCCGATAATGGAGTGAAGTCCATGCGTGCAACGCCACAAGCTACAGAGTAGTAGTAGAGCACTTTACGTACAGAGCCATATTGCATAGCTCCCAATGCCCCGCCAGGCTTTTCCGTCTCCTCAGGCTTAATTGGGAGGCGCTAGTTTAAATATGCTACTAGCTGATGAGGAAGCTGCAAGCGAGGTGCGGCTAGGGCGAAACCTGTGAGCCACGACATCTTTGGGAAGGAAACCCCGTTCACGTGGCTAGGCTATCCAGTGCACCCAGATTGTGGTTCCGCACGTCCATTTGACTTCAAAACTCAAACTACTCGTGTAAAATATTGGCTCGCAGCAAAGTTACTATTGAAAAAAAGGCCACCGTGAGTTCGGCTAGGATCGAACCCACAAAAGAAGGTATACACTCCTGCGGCCACTAGTAGTACTCGTGGAGTACAACGCAACCTAGAATCGCCTTTTTTCGCTAGTAGTACATTGTTCCTTACAAGAAACCCCTAATAATGCAAGAAACCACTAATAATGCTAAGAAACTACTACCACTTGCATATGTGACAGCCTTAAGATAAGACTACCTTATCAACCATTGTACATGCTCTTACCAACCAGCCCTACCAAGAAATGACTACTCTACAAAGTGTCATTATAGGCACGTTCAACCCATGGCCCTGTTTGGATACATTTGTTATCAATCTAACCCTGCCATCCAAACACCACTTTGGTTAGAGTTAGTTCACTTAGAGTATCCAAATAGGGCCCATGACGCCCATTAAGTCAACGCCTTCTATTCGACCGGGCGTTATGACTTGTGGGACCTACATGTCAGTCTGCACAAAAATCCACGAGTGACCTCCTACCTCCGGCCCGTCCACCTAGTCATCCTTGGCAATGGGACGGAGCTACCGCCGCCAACAGAAGGCGAGGTCAAAACCGCTGGCGGTGCGGAGCCCATCTTGCGGCAGCCCAGATGCCAGCTCCATCCGGCGCTCGCGGCCGCTAGCTAGCCAAGATAGCTCCGTCCAGCTGCTTGTCTGCAACGTTTGCTAGCTAGATTGGCACGGCGGCGCGGCGACTTGCTCACGCGCGCCACGCTAAGGCCAGCCATCTGGCTCGAGCGAAGGCTAGCGCGGCGGTTAGTTCGCTCGTGAGTCACGCTCGGGCCAGCCTGCCAACCCGTCTTGGAGGCCCGGTATGGCGTCCGGCCCGTCCGGCGGAGCGGCGGCCAACTCTCTCATCACCGGCGCCACCAACGAATACGCATCAGTACTGTTTGAAGTAATGTTCAGGAAAAATAATGATTTGAGGGGGATAACAGGATAGAAGGTCAGATGTGGGTCCCTCGTGTCAACGGTCAAACAAAATGTGTTGGTTTAAGCTGCCTCGTCAGCACGGACGTGTGGGCCAACCCTGTCATAAATGGGTTTAAACTAACCTAATCGGTACTCCCTCTGTCCCATAATATAAGATGTTTTTGCAAGCTAAACTAGCTTGCAAAAACTTCTTACATTGTGGGCGGAGGGAATACTAAATAATAGTTTTAGGCGTGGATTAAGAAATTTTGCGTAGGTTTTTGCTATTTTTTGTACAATAGATTCTTCCTAGGGCTGGTTGAAAGTGGTAGTTTTTGTTAAATACTCTACATATTGTAAGTAGGAGTGAAAGTTAAGCTTTGGAACCCAATAAGCAAGGCTAGTTACGTAGTGCATATGTGTACATGATTGAAATTAAATATCAACCATGAGTGACTAATATCTTGATGGAAAACTCGAAACTATGGAATACTAGGAAAAAATTGATGGTTGGAAATACTAGCAATGTTCATGTGTGTTGCAACGAATCATAATTAGAATAATACTTATTCACAAACTTGATACAAAACACTCTAATTTTGATATACATATATCACAAGAGATATATTATGTTTCAATTATAATATAGTCCTTGGGCTGTTTTGGTGAGGTCAGGGAGGGATGTGGTTGGTTTTAAGATACTAATTATGGGTTTTTCTGCAAATTGGTAGACAAGTGGGATGTTGGTGAGAAAAGGCAACAACTTACCTCACAGTCGCTAGATGTAGATCTAATGGTCACAAACGATGGATGGCAGACACACCATCATCACCAACTTAGTCTTCTGTAGGAGTACTAGCAAGATCCGTGCATTGCACGGAACATCAAGATGCATTTTTTTTATAAAACACTTGTTGTGATTGACCATGCGGGAGTAATCCCATGTGTAAAAACTAATGATATCTCAAGAAATAGGAGATAAGGTGAAGAGGAGTGGGGCATGGTGGTGATTGGTGGTCGGATGGCGGAGGCATGGGGATTGACGACGCCCGGCGTGCCACCGAGACCAGTTTGTTCCAGAGGCTTCCTTTCTTAATTGCTCAACAATGAGGTTGTTGGATATAAGGATGAGCGAGGGAAGGCCTTATGCGCAAATGTGGAGAGGGTGCGGGTATCTTTTAGTTTAATTTCCATCCGTCGAGATATAGATGAGCAGTCTATATTGCAAGATGGCAGCGTACCATCATCACCAACTTCGGTTTTTATAAGAGAAGAAATATAAGTATGGAGATACAAGCGTATTATCGATACTTGTTTAGTAAACTAGCATCTACATTCTATTCAATGCCTCGGCATGTGAGGCCTTAGCACAATGACTTCTCGTGTAAAACAAAGGTTTTCCCGTCGCCCGATAAGGAGGGGTGACGGCGGTGCGCTTTTGGCTTGATCTAGTCCTAGTAGTCATACTAGGTGGCCTAAGCACGTGTAGTTTTATTCTTTTTAACATCTCGTGTTAGCCGTACTACCACATTTGTTGATGAATAGAGGGTAATTTATTCACGGGGATACCGTTGTTGAGCGTGTTTGCGGGAGAGAGAGAGAGAGAGAGAGAGAGAGTGCCTGTGTGATATGTCTAGAGGCTGAGGCAATGATAACAGATTCTTTGTGTCTATGTGTGTGGAGGATAGAGAGAGACATGTACATGGGGCTTTGTGTTGTGTAATGTGGAGACACATATACATAATTAGAGAGTGAGTGTGTGAGATACGCATGCGGACATGGGGAGAGATGAGGATCCATATTAATGGGTGTTTGTGCGTGTGCATGTGTGTTTGTGCGTGCGTTTGTGTGTGAGAGGGAGTATGTGTATGTGGAGTAGAGACCACTAATGATGTAAACCTAGTATAAGGGAAGGGGAATGGTGTGACATGTGTAGTAAGCGGGATAGCATGAGTGCGGGCGGGGAGCAGACTATTTGGAAGAGACATCAGTGTGTGTGGGAGAGGGGTGTGAGGCGAGCAAGCGAGAGAGAGAGAGAGAGAGAGCTAGCGGACGGAGAGAGAGAGAGAGGAAGAGAGGGGCGAGAGAGAGAGGCGTTTGTGTCCATAAATGGGCGTATAGATAGGGAGACAATGTTGATGTTGTTTGAAATTGGCCTATGTCACGGAGGCGCAAGGGAAGCGAGTCATCGTGTGTGTGATAGGGACTTCATGAGAGATCTAGTATAGATGGTGTAGAGAACAATGTGCGAGATCGAGAGCGATGATACATTAGGGAGCTATGGAAAGAGTCACGACATATATGTATACTGAGGGAGGAGCCAAGGGTCCGCATGTGGGAGAGATAGAAAGAGGAGAGTGGTGCACAAGGAGACAAAGTGTGCTTGTTTGCAGTGGGGGTGGTGTGTGAGGTGAGTGTGCGGGAACCACATAACTAGGGAGATAGACATTTGGGGGCGACGTTTTGTGTGTATGGGAAAGATAAACTCTACATAGTGCGTGTGCTTGGGAAAGAGAGATGCCGGGAGACCTAGCTAGAGATTGGGGGAAGAGATGTGTGCATGCCCAAGAGAAAAGTGATAGAGACCTATATTGGGGTCCGGACTTTAGAAGAGGGGTGGGGTGTTAATGTGCTCATGTGTTGGTGTTTGGGGGAGAGAATGACTTCTCTGTGTGTGTGTGTGTGGGGGGGGGGGGGTTGGCTTCAGATAAAGAGTGAGGTGTCTATATTTGAGGGACTTTAGCGTAATTGAGATATACATGGTCAATAGTGTGTGCACTCATGGTTGATCAATTTGTTTCACAGTTTGGACTATGAGATAACGATACTTTTGAACATGCATGATATACCTTGATGTACCAGAATTACAAACCTAAGATTGGAATTTTGGAATTCGACTCCATCATTAGCTTTTGTAATTCATTTAAACGGAAGTACATTTTTTAAGCAGGGATTTACGTGATTTCAAATTCATATATCAAACCTAGAGCATGATGATAACACATACGGGCATGTTCAAACTTTATAATCATCCACTTTATTCATACACATACACATTTTTGCTTTTGTCATCATATTTAGGATAAACACATTTGGAATTTCATTTGAATTGAACCGTATGATGGTATTTGCTTGTAGTAGCTCAATGATCCATATTTGAATTAAATGGACAATCTAAGTTTCGAGTTGGAGAACTTGATTTTCAAAACTTGCACTTTTTTGCGTGCAAAACAAAAAAAATTCTCGGCCATGATATCATAGTCGGTCGTACAAGAAGCGAGAATATAATTTGGCGCCAAAAGCTTTCAAACTTCCGCTCACATCGAAATATCTACGCGAAAGTTTAGCCTGCGATATTCCTGTTTTACCCCTACCACATGAGCGGAAAAGGGCTGCTTTGGTAACTCCATTGTTTTCCCTCTTTGCCCCAAAATTCTTCCCAGGCCCCTCCCTTCCCTCCCGACCCCCCCAACCACGGCAAGCCGCGAATCTAGTCCTCTGCCCGTGGCGGTGGAGCTCACACCCGACGGATCTACCTTCCACCGTGGAACCCCCAACTACCAACTCACCACTTCACCGGAGCCGCTTGAGCCCGGGCTTGTCCACCGCTCTAGATCTCCGTGACCGCCATTATGGTCCACCGCACGGATCACCTTAACGGCGCCCTCGTCCACCACAGTGAAGGCACTTCTTTGATTCCCTCGTCCGTCCTTCGCTGGCCCTTCATACAAGCCCTCGTCGCCGCATAGCAGATCCGCCTCACGAAAGCATTGTACAACGCGCCCGAAGCCTTCCATTACCTTTGCATCGGACCCGCTCCACGGACGCCATATTCAACTCCACCGGCCCTTCTTTACCGATGCCACAGCCTCATCAGGTTATTTCGATTTGTACTCCTTCGGTTTTTCTCTTTACCGTGCAACTATTCACTTACCACAGATGAGCTTTTTTGTATGTCGACAGGCGCCGCAACCGTAGAACCGGAGCCGCTTCAGCGAAGGCGACAGCCGACCCAAACTCAACCGCAACACGAGCACCATCGACGATCCTAAGCTATCAAGTATGCCAACAATACCCATACGCCGCCGAGAATCAGGTACTATTATCTAACGGCCGGCGCCTAAGTTCACTTTCTTAGCATAAGCATCGCACCTTTGAATTTCTTCATGGCATCATTCAGTTTTTCATGAGGCGTGTTATTCTTCTTGCACAGCAGGGCCATACTTACAGCAGTGAACATGTTACATGTGCTAAATTACATACCAGTGCACATATAGTTAATATGCTTTAGTTTTGTCCTAAGTATTATTGTACTTCCTAGATATCACTGCCTACTTTTTACTTCTTGCATGCTATATTTATGATAATGGTGTTTTTCTGATGCCACTGTTGGTTCCATCGGTACTTCATGTTCTCTATGTAATTACACATCGACAAACTAGCATGTGGTTCCGCTGGTTTTTGTTTGTTTTACCCTACATTTTACGATGCTAGCTATTACATCACTGCTCCGAGCCTCTGTCCTTTACTTTTGTGTGTGTTCTTGATCTTCCCAAGTTGCATGACTAATTTGATGCTTCTATTAATTATGGAGCTGCCAATCCCATCAAGCAAAATATTTTTTCTTTTGGGACTAGCACCTCGAACAAGCATAAAAATAGAGGAAGCGAGATATATTACCGTGTATGCACACCCTTCTTTCATTAGTTTAGATGAACCATTGATGATCAATTCGAGAAGCGATTGCATGCGATTAAAATTAATTTTACCTAAATAGAGGTGCAGAATAAACTACAACAAGTAGATTTGCAACCACGGGATCTTGTGATATCTTCAAAGAACATTGCAACAGCGGTGAGGCTTCACAACAACATATGGTAAGCCGGTGTGTTTTAGTACATGTGAAATGTAATGCGTGTGGGCTGCTTTCTTGGCTTGTGCCCTCAACACTGTAATCCTCTGAGAATAACAAATAGTTCAGTTATGCGCTTTCTTTGTATTGCTTGATTCAAATGCTTGTTTGTTACTTGTTACGCTATACGAGTTGGTCGATATGTCGGCGATTACTGCACTACTATCGTAAAAGAAATGCATGCCTAGTTCATTTGAGTCCTTAACTTTTCCTCTGAACTTCATCACAAGACTGTCTTCGTAGTTTATATGAGGCCACCTTTGTTAAGTGCTTTCTCGAGATTATTCCAACTGCTTAGATGCCTTGGCAACTTAAATATAAGCGGTGGTACACTCCCTTTCAACTAGGGATGTCAAGCTGGGTCCCGTTTAATCCCGATTAAAGTCCACTAGTGGTATGATAGTTCAAAAGAGTTTTTGTTTTTGAGGAAAATGAACCAGGGAGCTAGCAAAAACTAACTAGATGGGATGGTGGATGTAGTTTATTTGCCACTTACATCCCTAGTTTCATCTTACCATTTTAATTTCTTTTAATTTGATCTTGCTTGAACCATTTAAATATAGCTTGCCATGCTCGGCAATAATTTGTATGTCGTTTACCATGTAAGCTTCTTGCTGGATCATGTGATAACTATCTCTTACTTATGTACGGTGGAAACCTTTCGGGATGCCGTTCACACTAGGACACAATGTACAACCCCAGAATCTATTTGTGGAAGCGATGTCGCCATCCATGTTACCGGATGGTAGCGATTCGGAGAGCAACTTACCGTCGGAGAAGCGATGCGAAACACGAGATATTATAGTTCTTGAGGCTCTACTAGAGGCAGAAAGAGATGGTGTGGCTGCCATTAATGAAGTAATCTCGATCTTGAAGCTGGAAATTATGCAATTAGCTGCACGCATTATGCAAGCAACCCAAGAATTGGAGGAAGTAAGAATGTTGCATTTGAAGGCGGAGGAGGTCCTGCTTTATACGCTACTCCGAACCCAGGGTAATCTCAGTTCTTCTTTAGATAGCAGTTGAAATTGTCATTAGATTATTGTACTTGCATGTTGTGTCATGTCTCTGAATGGATTATGTTGTAAGACCCCCAATGTTGTCCATGTGTTGTAATGATCCGAATTTTTTAGGCGAGGTAATCCTTAGTACTTGTATGATTGACATAAGGTGAACTATTTTTCGTGTGAGCATATTGTATTGGATGAAATAACTGTTTGACTCAAAGTGTATCCAACCCTCTTGAATTCGAAGATCACGGCATTTCTAAATCATAATCATATATAAAGGTGGAATAAATATTTGTTGTGGTTTTTAAGAAATAAATAACAAAAGCGTAGAATTATCATGGATATTCATAATCGAATAAAAATTGGATTTGGATTTAGTTGCGGGGCCGGGGAAAGCGTGAATGCTAATTCTCCCAAGTTTTGAGCAAGCGACTAAACACCACTATTGTTTGTGGGCTGCCCCAAGCAAGTGTTTGTGAGATGGAAATTATCGTCTACCCCTAACACTTGACATCCTTATCGACCGGATTTACACTGCTGTCGATAGGGGTAGACTAGTAACTTCAATCGGGCGTGACACGGCGGCCTCTGAGCCCATTCGGACACGGTGGGCGCCAAACATGGGCGGCAAAACACATTTGATTCAAGCTCGTCCGAAAGACATGTGTCTCTCCTCCATTTCCCCATTCATCCCACGGTGGCGGCAAAACAAACTCTCCTCGTCCGAAATCGATGTAGGCTAATATTTTAAATAGGGGCAGATGTGTAACTTCCCTCAGGCATGACACAACCGCCCTACCTGTCAGCCCCGTTCATACACCGTGGGCGGCAAAACATCCTCTCCTCGACCGAAATCTTTACCGGCAAATATTTAGGAGATCCGAGATTACTGTCATGTCCCCAGCCGACGTGATGTCCAAAATTTTAAACGGGGGATAAGTTCATAACTTTCCCACATTTCAGACAAAGCGGCGTCCCAAAGTTTGAGATCCCCACCCCCTCCATTTCCCCATTCATACACCGTCAGGCCACGACAACCTCCCCACTGCGGCCAACCTCCTCATGCGCCACCCCATCCTCCACCTTGCGGAGCCGCTACCCCTACCCGTCGTCCACTTTGCAAGAGATGGACGTCTCTCATCCACGGCACCGGACCAGGATCCTTTCATCGTGTCGTCTCGCTTCATTGGCGCCATCGTCCACCTTGCCGTTGCCGCTCCTACGACCGCCTCGTCCACGGCAACAGGATTTATCCTGACGGTATACGCCATCTAAAGTCTTCTTCCCGCCGCCGACAGCCATCGCACCTGACACCCTCAATGTATCGGCGAGGGGTCTACGGCCGCAAGAGAGGTGGTACTCTTCCATATGTGCTTAAGTTATTGATCTCACCCGAAAAAAAGATCTTAAATTGTTTCTTGTACTTTTCTTGTCCGTACCAAATTGTAGTGGCTAGTTGAATGCAAACATCGGTTGCGAAGTAGCTTTGTCCGATTTGCACCTTCAAATCCACCATGTCACGGTCACTATACTCGTAAAGCTTATGGTTTCCCCCCTTTATATTCACTACCATCATCATATGTGCTTCACTGCGTCGTGTATGCTAGCCTTTTGCTCCTCAAGACCTCAACCCATCAAAGCGAAACAACATGCCACTCATAATTCCAAAGCTTACGTGTTGAAATACGGATGCGATATGATGCTCATATTACTAAAATAGAGAATGTTTAATTGGTCACCTGATGTTCCTATATTAGTTTCAAAAGCATGTCGCCACCCTTTGGTCCAGCTAGTTCCACTTTCTTGATTTTACTCTTGGCCTTAGGGTTTTCCCCTTTTATCTACTCTACTATGATCTGCGTAGGTGCTTTACGTCGTACTAGCATTACTCCACCCTTCAAGCTAAACAACACAACACTCAAAATTCCAAAGCTTAGTTGTTCAAATATGATTGTGATATGTAATCTTGATATTAGTTAACGGACACATTTAATTGGTTAGCTAAAGGTCCCACTTGAGTTTCCAAATGCATGTCGCGACATATAGAGAGACAACGAAATTGCATTTCTTTGTCACTTTTTTGGTATGCTTTCTTGTCCATACCAAATCTTAGTTGTTATTTCAAAGCAAATATCGGTTTGCTAACTACCCTTTCTTGGCGGTTTGCGACTTGAAGCGCCATCCTTTGCCACAGTCGACACTATACTCATCATGCTTACGGTTTCCCCATTTTATGATGACCACGATCAGCCCTCGTGGTTAGTGTCATAATAATAGCATTGCTCCACCCATTGAGCTAAACAAGCTTAGTTGTACAAATTCAAATCGATATTATCTTGATATTAGTAAAAGCGAGAGATGCTTAATTGGTCGACTAAATGTTCCTACTTTAGTTTGAAATGCATGTGAGCCACATATGGAGAGACCGGAAGGAATAGTATTTCTTTGTGCACTCTAGTTCATCATGGGTGGCCAACCGACATTGTATAGAAAAGACTTGTAATATCGACAATGCACTTGCACTTCTTCTCTTCTTTAAGATGATCCTCTTCTCTTTTCGATTATTTGGTCGGTCGAGTTATTCTCCTTAGTATATTTTGAATCTGTCGGTCGAATTCGACTTGTTCTTCTTTACTATATGTTGAAGCTGTCATCTGCGAAGTATCATCACTTCTGGAGCTCTCATATTTTAAGTAGTAGGCCACATTATATTAATGTACACACCAAATTACAGCATGCATGGGACCTCTTAGAAGAATTGCAGAGATAGCACAAAGGGGTTTACAGGGAGGAAGTATTGGATTAGAATCATACGCATTACAAAGATAATATCACTTGTTTTTATGTTTTCATGCATGTCGGTATTGAACATTATCAAAATGAATATGAGAATGGGCTCACGAGAGGAATATTCTTGCGGAACAATCCTTTGGCTAACAAACTTGGCATGGTGGAGGATGGCCTATCTTATTCACCCATCAAGGTGCATGCTCTAACTTGGCAAGGTTGTATTGGTCGCACATATTTTGCATCGACCTCTTGCATTACTTCTACTTTGTTACACCATCTGCTTAGTTTAAGCATCATATATGAGTATATGCCATACCTATCCATTTTACATACCTATTCCATGTGTCGTCATACTATGTTTTCAGGTCAAATGTTGTTCTTTCGTAATAGATGTCCAAAAGGAAGAGGGTGAGTGCAGATCCTCAAGGAGTACAAACTAGGTATTTGGAAAAGGAAGTGATACTGTTAAATCATATAGATTAGCAGCCACGAGAAAACACATGCCCAAGCTGTGCAGACTTTACCCCTACTCCGATTGGCCAAACCCCTATTAGGCTGCTGAGAGCCCGGCGTCAGTCTTTGTCTATGATATCAATTCAAAATTTGAACTCCTAAAGTTACGCATGTGCCTTACCTTCTCTCTTGTATGAAAACTAATTTCAGATGAATCTCCTTGCTCAAAGGATCATAGGATCTCCACGACAATCTTGGGCTCTGCATTGCTCTTGTCGATTACCTCTTGCCCTTTATTGACATACTTACACTCATTGTTGTTTGATTATGTGGCATCACTATAAATGTTAAACTTCTTTATCCTCCCTTTGCTTGAAATTATAAGATCTATATTTACTCTTAGATAAATGTAGAATTAACACAATGGTTATGAAGTTTTGGATTGCTCATGTAAGTACACATTGTCATGTACTCCCTCATGTCGAATTAATTGTTGATCAATTGGATGTATTTAGAACTTAATAGTGCTAGATACATCCATTTGAAGAACAAGTAATAACAGACGGTGGTGGTATTATTGTACATGCATCATGAGATAGTTGATTGTCTAGCATTACTCTTGCATCTTATCACCTGCCCTCCACTTCCTCCAAATTATCATATCTACATTTACTCTTATCAAAATATTGAATAAAGCCAATGCCACTTTGCACACGTTGATATACGCATTCCTCTTGTCGATTACCTTTTGCCTTGTAAGGTGTACTTAATTAATTGCTACTTGATTATGTATCATCGATTACACTTTTGAGCTTCATTATCCTCTTTGTCTTCCAATATTATTTGATCTATATTTACTCTTTGCAAAATGTAGAATAATGGCAACGCTTATAAAGAATTTTCTTTGGGGAATTTATTGAATTATCCTTCCATCAACATGGAGAAGGGCTTTGTCCGGCCCGTGTTAACATGTAATGTAATTTCATCCTTCACAAGACTTAAAACTATGATCTAGTATAGATTTGGATAGGCATCATTTCCTCGACTCTTTGTTTACATCGATTGGATGTTTGCAACAACTACTAGTTTTAAATTGTAGTTGTAAAACATGTTCCTTATCTTGAACGAGATCCATTTATTTGCTTATATAATTGTGAAACACATTCGTGTCTCCTTGTTTCTCTTTGATGTCGTATCTCTTATGTCGAGGCAAAACTTTAGGAAAGATAGTGAGCCAAACCATCTTGAGGACAGCGAGATGACCCCAAGTCTTGTCTTGATGAAGGCGGTGAGTTGAAGCTACTCACCGGCGGTGTGAGACAACCTCTGTCACGGTCATTTGCCTTAATTAGTTCGACTTTCTCGGTCTCAACTTAAAGCGGAAAGGCTTGCTTCATTTCAGCTCCGACTTGAAGTCAAAGATGTAATGAAGATGTCGGGGACTGCCTTGCGCACTATGGTGCCATACTGACTAGGGATGAAGCATCTATCATTGACACAAATAAGGTCTCATCGACATTGTTCGGCTGCTTGCGGGGCCCGACCTCGCCGAGTCTAGTGCCTTCGAAGTGCTCTCGGTTTTGTATATTCTTTTGTCGGTAGCGTTTATATGCTTTGGTGGCAACCTCGATGCCCGATTTATGTAATCCAGCGGTCATGTTCTTAACTTTATTATCACCGATAGCGAACTTTGATTCCCAATGGATGTAATATGTCGTAATTTCTTTATTGTATAGTCTAGGTTTATTCTTTGGTCGGTATCTTTGTAATTTAGTAGGAAGGTTCGGTGGATCTCGGTGTTGTCGATCTTGAGGCGGCCGTTACTCATATGGGCCAAAACATTGAGCCTATAATCATCTTGGGCCATTAGCGAGGTCTAAACCTATAGTAGTTTCCGCCTTTGACGGGCCATGGGCTACATATTTCTTTGTAGTGACACTAGGCCTCCCTACGGGCCGTAGAAACAATGGGCCTTCTACGATGCAGCAGAAACAATGGGCCTTCTACTGGTAGTAGAAACAATGGGCCTTCTCTGGTCATATCATCAATGGGCCTTATCACGGGTCGTATGATTGATTGGCCAAACATGGGCCAAAAAGCAGACCGCATTATGGCCGTAAGCGGGCTAGAGTGGGAGTCGTCCATTCATGGGCTGAACATAATGGGCCGTCGTTAATAGGGCGTGTTGATGGCCAGCTATGAAAGCGGCCCAGCGTGATTAACGAGCCACAAGCGGTAGGCGGCCTTAACCACGAATTTGAATTTGGCCCTGGCGAGAAAATGGCGATGTGGTCGTAAATGTAACGAATCTTTGAAATGAGCCCAAGAATAAATGGGCCACGAGAAGGCGAAAAGATAACATGGGCTGCAAATGGCCCAATGTATTAATGGGCCGTTAATGGGTATAAAGTGATACCTTTGTTCATTACAGGCCGGTTCACCACGGGCGTTAATGGGCCAAGAGTTACAAAAGGGCCTCATATGGGCGAAAAGGCGTCATGGGTCATACATGGGTCGGAACTTAAAATGAAATTTGGAATCATATTGGATGGCCGGATGACGCTCTTGGGCCTAATTCAAATAGGTAAATACGGGCCACAGGTTGGCCAGTGTAAATGGGCTATATCTTGAGCAGGCCGTTAACGAGGCTTTAGTGGGCGGCCGCCATGCTGACCAAGTCAAGCAGGGCCGTCCTTTTCATAGGAATGGGCCTCTGTTGGTCGTGCCACATGTCGACGTATCATAGGCGCCTTCGGTCCAATGAGTGGATGACATTTGTCCCAGCGGTGAGCCGAACCGTGTTTCCTCCGACCAATGATGATTTTACCGTGGAAAATCCCCATTGGTCGAAGGCTGATAGCGGGTTATCGGATCCAAAACCGGCCCGATAAGCTTAATGGCGTTACATTACGGTGGATGCCGCGTGTCGGTCACCCTTGGCGAAAAGCATACGTGACGCGATTTATCGTCATGGAAGTGGACACTTCCGTGATGATAATTTTGGTAATGTCATGGAACACTTCTCGACAACACAGGTATGACTATCTTGACTCTGTCATAAAATCGTCATGGATGTACATGCATGACAAAAAACGAGACCTGCTGTGACAAACACGTATCATCACGGAAGTGTATTTTTTTGTAGTGTATTATGGCATTTCCATAGCCGTTCCGAGATATATTGCCATGCAACTTTCCACCGTTCCGTTTATTATGACCGCGCTTCATCATTGTCATATTGCCTTGCATGATCATGTAGTTGACATCGTATTTGTGGCAAGGTCACCATGCATAATTTTCATACATTTCACTCTTGAGTCATTGCCCATCTCGGTACACCACCAGGAGGCGGTCATATTTTGTTGTAATCTTTGAGTTGTAAATAAATAGAGGTGTGATGATCATCATTATTAGAGCATTGTCCCGTGTGAGGAAATAAAAAAAGAGAGAGAGAAAGGCCAAATAAGAAAAGGACCAAAAAAAGAGAGAGAAAGGCCAAAAAAAGAGAAGGCCCAAAAAAATGAGAGAAAAAGAGAGAAGGGAAAATGTTACTATCCTTTTCCACACTTGTGCTTCAAAGTAGCACCATGATCTTCATGATAGAGAGTCTCTTATTTTGTCACTTCCATTTACTAGTGGGAAATTTTCATTATAGAACTTGGCTTGTATATTCCAACAATGGGCTTCCTCAAAATGCCCATGGTCTTCGTCGAGCAAACAAGTTGGATGCACACCCACTAGTTTCTTTTGTTGAGCTTTCATACATTTGTAGCTCTAGTGCATCTGTTGCATGGCAATCCCTACTACTCTCATTGACATCAATTGATGGGCATCTCCATTGCCCGTTGATTAGCCAGCGTCGATGTGAGACTTTCTCCTTTTGTCTTCTCCACATAATCTCCATCATCATATTTTGTTCCACCTATAGTGCTATGTCCATGGCTCGCGCTCATGTATTGCATGAAAGTCGAAAATGTTTGAGAATACTAAAGTATGAAAAAATTGTTTGCCTTTTCATCGGGGTTGTGCATGATGTGAGCATTTTGTGTAACGAAGATGGAGCATAACCAAACTATATGATTTTGTAGGGATGAACTTTCTTTGGCCATGTTATTTTGAGAAGACATGATTACTTCGTTAGTATGCTTGAAGTATTATTATTTTTATGTCAATATTAAACCTTTGTCTTGAATCTTTCGGATCTGAACATTCATGCCACAATAAAGAAAATTACATTGAAAATTATGTTAGGTAGCATTCCACATCAAAAATTCTGTTTTTAACATTTACCTACTCGAGGGCGAGCATGAATTAAGCTTGGGGATCTTGATCGTCTCCAACGTATTTATAATTTTTTATTGTTCCATGCTATTATATTATCTATTTTGGATGTGTTAATGGGCTTTGATATGCTCTTTTATATTATTTTTGGGACTAACCTATTAACCGGAGGCCCAGTGCCAGTTTCTGTTTTTTTTTTTGCCTATTTCAGTATTTGTGAAAAAGGAATATCAAGCGGAATCCAAGCGGAGCAGAAACATTTGCGAGGATCTTTCTTGGAACAAAGCATAATCCGAGGAGACTTGGAGTGGAAGTCAGAGACACAACGAGGCGGCCACGAGGCAGGAGGGCATGCCAAGGGGGGTAGGCGCGCCCCCCACCCTCGTGGGCCCCTTGTAGCTCCAGCAACGTACTTCTTTTGCCTATATATACCCTTGTACCCTAAAAACATCCAGGGGAGCCATGAAACCACTTTTCACCACCGCAACCTTACATACTCGTGAGATACCATCTTGGGGCCTTTTAGAGGCGCTCCGGAGGGGGAATCGATCACGGAGGGCTTCTACATCAACACCATAGCCTCTCCAATGATGCGTGAGTAGTTTACCACGGACCTTGGGTCCATAGTTATTAGCTAGATGGCTTCTTCTCTCTCTTTGGTTCTCAATACAAAGTTCTCCTCGATGTTCTTGGAGATCTATTTGATATAATATTCTTTTTGCGGTGTGTTTGCCTAGATCTGATGAATTGTGGATTTATGATCAAGTTTATCTATGAACAATATTTGGTTCTTCTCTGAATTCTTATATGCATGGTTTGTTATCTTTGCAAGTCTCTTCGAATTATCGGTTTAGTTTGGCCTACTAGATTGATCTTTCTTGCAATGGGAGAAGTGCTTAGCTTTGGGTTTAATCTTGTGGTGTCCTTTCCCAGTGATAGTAGGGGCAGCAAGGCACGTATTGTATTGTTGCCATCTAGGATAAAAAGATGGGGTTTATATCATATTGCTTGAGTTTATCCCTCTACATCATGTCATCTTGCCTAATTCGTTACTCTGTTCTTATGAACTTAATACTCTAGATGCATCTTTGGATAGCGGTCGATGTGTGGAGTAATAGTAGTAGATGCGAGAATCGTTTCGGTCTACTTGACACGAATGTGATGCCTATATTCATGATCATGCCTATATATTCTCATAACTATAAACTTTTCTATCAATTGCTCGGCGATGAATTTGTTCACCCAGTAATATATGCTATCATGAGAGAAGCCACTAGTGAAACCTATGGCCCCGGTCTACTCTACATCATATAAGTTTCCGATCTATAATTCTTGTTTACTATTTATTTTATTTTGCAATCTTTACTTTCCAATCTATGCAACAAAATTACCAAAATATTTATCTTACTATCTTTATCAGACTCACTTTTGCAAGTGGCGTGAAGGGATTGACAACCCCTTTATCGCGTTGGTTGCAAGGTTCTTGATTGTTTGTGCGGTACTAGGCGACTTGCGTGTAATCTCCTCTTTGGATTGATACCTTGGTTCTAAAAAAATGAGGGAAATACTTACGCTACTTTTTTGCATCACCCTTTCCTCTTCAAAGGAAAACCAACGCATGCTCAAGAGGTAGCAACCGCATACATCAGTATGTATTATTTCCAACAAGTCTGTTGCTCGCTCCATTGTTCGGAAGAAGCGGAGTCTTAGTCATCTTGCCCTTGAGGCATGGTTACATGAGAATCAAGTGGTTCATAACCAAGTGATTCCAAAAGCCCATCGGCATGGAGTTTCTTCATCGCTTTACCTAATATGACCTAAGCGGCGGTGTCACAAATAAGTTGCACTATCATTATTAACCTTGCATCTTTTGGCTTCAATATTATGAATATGTGTATCACTACAATCTAGATTCAACAAAATAGACCACTCATCAAGGATGCATGACCACAAAAGATATTACTCATATAAATAGAACAACCATTATTCTCTCGATTTAAATGAATAACCGTCTCACATCAAACAAGATCCGGATATATTGTTCATGCTTATTTGGCACCGGATAACAATTATTCAGGTCTAAAACTAATCCCGAAGGTAGATGTAGAGGTAGCGATGCCGGCCAGCGATCACATCGACTTTGGAACCATTTCCCACGCTTATCGTCACCTCGTCCTTAGCCAATCTTCCTTTAATCCGTAGCCCCTATTTTGAGTTGCAAATATTAGCAATGTAACCCGATTATCAAATACCCGAGCGCTACTACGAGCATTAGTAAGGTACACATCAATAACATGTATATCAAATATACCTTTCACTTTGCCATCCTTCTTATCCATGAAATACTTGGGGCGATTACGCTTCCAATGACCGATCCCTTTGAAGTAGAAGCACTCGGTCTCGAGCTTAGGTCCGGACTTGGGCTTCTTCACTTGAGCAGCAACTTGCTTGCCGTTCTTCTGGAAGTTCCCCTTCTTCCCTTTGCCCTTTTTCTTGAAACTAGTGGTCTTGTTAACCATCAACACTTGATGCCCCTTCTTGATTTCTACCTCCACAGCCTTTAGCATCGCGAAGAGCTTGGGTATTATCTTATCCATCCCTTGCATATTATAGTTCATCATGAAGCTTTTTTTAGCTTGGTGGCGGTGATTGAAGAACTACATCAATGACACTATCAACAGGAAGATTAACTCTCAGTTGAGTCAAATGGTTGTGGTACCCAGACATTCTGAGTATATGTTCACTGACAGAACTATTATCCTCCATCTTGTAGCTGTAGAACTTATTGGAGACTTCATATCTCTCAACTCGGGCATTTGCTTGAAATATTAACTTCAACTCCTTGAACATCTCCTTATGCTCCATGACGTTCAAAACATCGTTGAAGTCCCGATTCTAAGCCGTAAAGCATGGCACATTGAACTATCGAGTAGTCATCAACACGCTACTGCCAGGATTCACAATGTTTGCGATTCTTTGGCGCTGGTGGTACACCTAGCGATTGCTTCGGGACGTAATTCTTACGTGCGACAATGAGGATAATCCTCAAGTTATGGACCCAGTCCGTGTAGTTTCTACCATCATCTTTCAACTTAGCTTTCTCTAGGAACATATCATAAATAAAACGGGGAAGCTATACGCGAGCTGTTGATCTACAACATAGATATGAAAATACTATCAGGACTAAGTTTATGATAGTACAATTAATCATATTACTTAAGAACTCCCACTTAGATAGACATCCCTCTAGTCATCTAAATGATCACGTGATCCATATCAACTAAACCATGTCCGATCATCACGTGAGATGGAGTAGTTTTCAATGGTGAACATCACTATGTTGATCATATCTACTATATGATTCATGCTGGACCTTTTTGGTCTCAGTGTTCGAGGCCATATCTGCATATGCTAGGCTCGTCAAGTTTAACCTGAGTATTCTGCATGAGCAAAACTGGCTTGCACCCGTTGTATGTGAACGTAGAGCTTATCACACCCGATCATCACATGGTGTCTCGGCACAACGAACTGTAGCAACGGTGCATACTCAGGGAGAACACTTATACCTTGAAATTTAGTGAGAGATCATCTTATAATGCTACCGCCGTACTAAGCAAAATAAGATGCATAAAAGATAAACATCACATGCAATCAAAATATGTGACATGATATGGCCATCATCATCTTGTGCTTTTTGATCTCCATCTCCAAAGCACCGTCATGATCTCCATCATCACCGGCTTGACACCTTGATCTCCATCGTAGCATCGTTGTCGTCTACCAACTATTGCTTCTACGACTATCGCTACCGCTTAGTGATAAAGTAAAGCAATTACATGGCGATTGCATTTCATACAATAAACCGACAACCATAAGGCTCCTGCCAGTTGCCGATAACGGTTACAAAACATGATCATCTCATACAACAATTTATATCAGATCACGTCTTGGCGATATCACATCACAACATGCCACTGCAAAAACAAGTTAGGCGTCCTCTACTTTTGTTGTTGCAAGTTTTACGATGGTTGCTACGGGCTTCTAGCAAGAACCGTTCTTACCTACGCATCAAAACCACAATGATTTTTTGTCAAGTGTGTTGTTTTAACCTTCAACAAGGACCGGGTGTAGTCAAAGTCGATTCAAATAAAGCATGTCGGTAGAACCAGTCTCATGAGCAGCGGTCATATAATGTCGGTGCAGGCGCTTCACCCAACAATATCGCCGAATCAAAGTAAGACGTTGCTGGTAAGCAGTATGACTATTATCGCCCACAACTCTTCGTGTTCTACTCGTGCATATAACATCTACGCATAGACTTGGCTCGGATGCCACTATTGTGGAACGCAGTATTTCAAAAAAACTACCTACGATCACGCTAGATCTATCTAGGAGATGCACAACAACGAGCGGGGAGAGTCAATCCACGTACCCTCGTGAACAAAGCGGAAGCATTTAGTAACACAGATTGATTTAGTCTAACGTCTTGGCGGTCCAACCGATCCAAGTACCGAACATACGGCACCTCCGCGTTCAGCACCGCGTTCAGCTCGATGGCGTCCCTCGATCTCTTGATCCGATTGAGGACGAGGAGAGTTCCGTCATTGACAGCCAGGCGTGGCGACGGTGATGATGAAGTTACCGGCGCAGGGCTTCGCCTAAGCACTACGACGATATGACCGAGGTGTGTAACTATGGAGGGGGGCACCGCACACGGCTAAGACAATTGATCTTGTGTGTTCTAGGGTGCCCCTGCCACCGTATATAAAGGAGGGGAGGGGGAGGCCGGCCGGCCCCCGTAGGGCGCACCAGGAGAGAGGAGTCCTACTAGGACTCCAAGTCCTAGTAGGATTCCACCTGGAGGAAGGGGGAAGAAGGAAGGGAGAGGGGGAAGGGAACGAAAGGGGGGCGCAGCCCCTTCCCCTAGTCCAATTCGGACCCAAGGGGGGGCAGCCCCTTGTGGCCCTTCTCTCTTCTCACTAAGGCCCATGTAGGCCCATTAGTTCCCCCGGGGGGTTTCGATAACCCTCCGACACTCCGATATTTATCCGGTACCTCCCAGAACTCATCCGGCATCCGAATGTAACCTTTCACTATATGAATCTTTACCTCTCGACCATTTTGAGACTCCTCGTCATGTCTGCGATCTCATCGGAACTCCGAACAAACTTGGTCATCAAATCACATAACTCATAATACAAATGCGTCATCGAACTTTAAGCGTGCGGACCCTACGGGTTAGAGAACTATGTAGACATGGCCGAGACACATCTCCGGTCGATAACCAATGATAGCGAACCTAGATGCTCATATGGGCTCCTACATACTCTATGAAGATCTTTATCAAATTGAACCGCATAATGATACATCTCCAACTTATCTATAATTTGTGATTGTTCCATGCTATTATATTATACTGTTTTTGGATGTTCAATGGGCTTTAATATGATTTTTATATTATTTTTGGGACTAACCTTTTAGCAGGAGGCCAGTGCGATCTCTATTTTTTGCCTATTTTAGTGTTTCACGGAAAAAAGGAATATCAAAGCGGAATGAAACCTTCGCGATGATCTTTCTTGGACCAAAAGCAAACCGGAAGACTTGGAGATGAAGTGGGAAGCATAGCGAGGGTGGCCACGAGGCAGGAGAACACGCCCGGGGGTGGCGCACCCCACCCTCATGGGCCCCTCGTGGCTCCACCGACATACTTCTTAGCCTATATATACTCTTATACCCTAAAAACATCGGGGGAGCCACGAAACCACTTTTCCACCGCCGCAACCTTACATTACCCGTGAGATCCCATCTTGGGGTCTTTTTCAATCTGCTTGGGAGGGGAATCGATCACGGAGGGCTTCTACATCAACACCATAGCCTCTCACGATGGGCGTGAGTAGTCTACCCACGCACTTGGTCCGTGTAGTTATTAGCTAGATGGCTTCTTCTCTCTCTTTACAAAGTTCTCCTCGATGTTCTTGGAGATCTATTCGATGTAATACCTTTTGCGGTGTGTTTGCTTGCGAGATCCAGATGAATTGTGGGTTTATGAACAAGATTATCTATGAATATTATTTGGTTCTTCTCTGAATTCTTATATGCATGATTTGATATCTTTGCAAGTCTCTTGAATTACCGGTTTAGTTTGGCCTATTAGATTGATCTTTCTTGCAATGGGAGAAGCTGCTTAGCTTTGGGTTCAATCTTGCGGTGTCCTTTCCCAATGTGATAGTAGGGGTAGCAAGGCACGTGTTGTATTATTGCCATCGAGGATAAAAGATGAGGTTTATATCATATTGCTTGAGTTTATCCCTCTACATCATGTCATCTTGCTTAATGTGTTACTCTGTTCTTATGAACTTAATACTCTAGATGCATGTTGGATAGCGGTCGATGTGTGGAGTAATAGTAGTAGATCACGAGAATCATTTCGATCTACTTGACCGCGGACGTGATGCCTATATTCATGATCATTGCCTAGATATTCTCATAGCTATATAAGCTTTTCTATCAATTGCTCTGCGATGAATTTGTTCACCACCGTAATACATGCTATATTGAGGAGAAGCCACTAGTGAAACCTATGGCCCCGGGTCTATTTTACATCATATTAGTTTCCCATCAACTTGCCAATTTCTGTTGTCGTTCTTTTATTTTGCAATCTTTACTTTCCAATCGTACAACAAAATACCAAAAATATTTACTTTACTATCTTTACTAGATCTCACTTTTGCGAGTGGTAGTGAAGGGATTGACAACCCCTTTATCGCGTTGGTTGCAAGGTTCTTGATTGTTTGTGCAGGTACTAGGTGACTTGAGCGTTGTCTCCTATTGGATTGATACCTTGGTTCTCAAAAGCGGGAAATACTTACGCTACTTTGTCTGCATCACCCTTTCCTCTTCAAGGAAAACCAACACATACTCAAGAGGTAGCACATAACAACATCATCGTTATTCCTTTTGTCATCGGTATGTTACTTGCGAGATTTGATCGTTTGTATCATCATACCTAGTTCAATCTTGTTACGGCAAGTCTCTTTACTTGTTCCAGTAATGCATCATCCGCAACTAACTCATTAGTCACATTGCTTGCAAAGGCTTATAGTGATGTGCATTGCCGAGAGGGCCCGAAGATACCTCTCCGATACTTGGGTGACAAATCCTAATCTCGATCTATGACAACCCAACAAACACCTTCGGAGACACCTTAGAGCATCTTTATAATCACCCAGTTATGTTGTGACGTTTGATAGCACACAAGGTGTTCTTCCGGTATTCGAGTTGCATAATCTCATAGTCAGAGGAATATGTATAAGTCATGAAGAAAGTAATAGCAATAAAACTTATCGATCATTATGCTAAGCTAACGGATGGGTCTTGTCCATCACATCATTTATGATCCCATTCATCAAATGACAACACATGTCTATGGTTAGGAAACTTAACCATCTTTGATTAACGAGCTAGTCAAGTAGAGGCATACTAGGGACACTCTATTTGTCTATGTATTCACACATGTATCTAGTTTCCGGTTAATACAATTCTAGCATGAATAATAAACATTTATCATGATATAAGGATATATAAATAACAAATTTATTATTGCCTCTAGGGCATATTTCCTTCAGTTTGATCCCTCATGAGTTGGAGGTACCACCACCCTCTTAACTATCTGATCATTGGTTGGTTTCTTGAGCATTGTAGTTTCTTTTCCAAATCCCGGTCGATGTAGTCCAATCCTCACTCCTGAAATATATTAAAAAAACAAATGATCGCGAGTTTGTGACATTGTTTTTGGCAATGGCGTAGCCACCGCCCAGATACCATGCACAACTGTCCAAGCCATACCCATGGTTTCTTCCTTGAAATAATGGAGGCATGAATAACTAATCAAGCTTTTCCATTGGAAAACGGTTGCTGGTCGAGAGCCTTGTATATTTGCCCAAACTGGCTCTATGATTGAGTTGGTTCTGCCCTGTTTTTTAATATGCAAGATAAAATGTGTAAAATTTTTTTTGCAATATAGATAAATCATTTTTTAGTACCATAGAAAGCCAAGAGCAAAATATCAAACTATAAATGTATAACATTTTCCATGAAAATAGCATCAACTATGTCGGGAATCCCGAAAAAAGTTATACCGTTTTGGAGACATTGTGATCATTTAATTAGGATGACAGTTGTCAAAAATATGCGATTTGATCAATTTGGGTTGATTTGAAGTGCACCATAAATTATCAAGACATATAAATATTTGGGCGAAAACCTCGCTACAATTCAGTGTGAGATCTAGTCTTCAATGCCATGGCTACATATCCCTCCCACTTAGCAACTATATCAAAGTCACCATATCCGCCCCGATCACCATAATAATTGTCAATATGGCAATTTTGGGCCTAAATGTCACTCTACCAGAGTCGCTATATCCTCTTATAGCCATAAATTCACGGAAGGCAGCTGCAAGCGAGCCCACGAGACACCATATTTGGAGGTTGGCGGGGCGTATGGGCGCGTCCTCCATCCATCCAAATATCGGTGCCACTAACATTTCGGGCACACACTCCCTTCCGCCGCCCGCCTACATCTTTGTGCCTCTTTCGTTTGGTGCCACCGCCATTACCGTGTCATTGTGATTTGGCCACGATGCGCCTCACTTAGAAGCAGCGTTCCAGAACCTTAGCCATCGGGCCTTCTTCCCATTGTCACCCATTCCGCCGTCATGGTAGTAGGTAAACTTCCCAGACCTTTTCTCATAGACTTAGTTTAGCGGCCCATGTGTAGATGGATCCGATGGTAGAGCTTATGTTCTTTGATGACTCGTCCTTGAATTTGAGCTCGATTTTGAGAGAAATGTTGGACGGAAGAAGACATAGTCATGTTGATGGTCATTGAGTGTATAGTATCCACGGAAAGAAGAGGAAGCATGCGGGATCGCAGATTGGTCGTGTGATATTTTAGCCGGGACAAAATCGGAGGCCTAAAATGACTGATGCAATACTACTTTGTGGGTCACCAAAAATTGTAATGAAGATTTATGAAGAGCAGTTTCTATGAGCACTCGATGTCGACACAACCATGCTTCTAGAGATGCATGAAGCAAAAAGCTGGCATGGGATGCTACAGAGTGTTGACTGTATGCACTGGAAGTGGCAGGATTTGGGAAGGATCCAACAATAACTTCGGAACTTGTTGCCTTCGAAGATCTGTGGACCTGGCATTACTACTTTGGGTTGACTAGATCTTACAATGACATCAATGTCTTGCAAAGATCTCATCGGGTTCAAAAGGCTAGCTGCTTGGTACTTCTCCACCTTGCAACTTCATGGTAAATGACCATTAGTATGATCAAAGGCTACTACCTAGGCGATGGCATCTATCCACCATCTTGGTTTATGCGTTTGTGAAAACAATTTCTAAGCCTAAGAGCAACTTTCAGAGGAAAAGACATCAAGAGGGCATTTGGAGTGTTGCAATCAAGGTTTGCAATTACCCGGGCTTGCTCAAGCTTTACGAAACAAGGTTATCTTGGTAAATACCATGCCATGTTGTGTTATCTTACACAACATGATCATAGAGGATGAGAAGGATATGCTAGGCCCCATTGACTATGAACATAATGGCAACCAGTTGGGCCTAAGAGGAACCCAAACCGCACTCAAGCATTTCTTGAGGCGTCTTAGGAAGAATTGAAGACCGGGCCTCTTATCATTGTTGAAGGAGGATCTCATTGACCATCATTCATGGCTAGCTGGAAGAAGGGATGCTTAAATTGCTTTAAATTTCATTCATTGTTAAGCTTTAACAAATTATTTGATCGGATAATTTGTTGCATTTAGATTATCTTTTGTATTTGGATAAATGGTTTATAATAATATTTGTTGAATTATGCTCATTGTTTGATCTAAATTGTTATAAATATGCTAGAAAGAATGGATGACTCAATGGCAGATGGGTCCTACATGCAGGATAAATATGGAGGACACATTATGATGACTATGTGTTTTCGCTGCTACGCTGCCTCCGTATCACATATGGTGATTGCCAATATGGTGACTCTTTTCATACTCTATCTTCGCAGAATTCAGGAACCTATTGGCAAAAAAAAGGGTCCAAGTCAGACCGCATCATGAACCTATTAGGTGCACCAACAAGCAGCCGCCTCCTCCTCCTCCAAGAAAGAAAGTTAGGGCTCAGGTGCCTTCCGGCCGGGCCTTGCCAGCAGGTCCACCTCATCTCCGGTGGCCCTAGGGCCGTGGAGGCCTTGATTGATCATGTCAAGGGCCGGTGGGAGAGGGCTCCGCTTTTACTGCTTTTTTTCAATCTTGCTAGGGTTTTGTGTCACCGCTCATGAAGGCGAGGCAGCGACAAACTCCCGAAGATGGAATAAAGGTCTCCGCCTAGCCCCCGCTCCAGAGGTGCGTTAGCATCGTTGGTGGGCTTATGGAGGTGTGTCTCCGTGAGATCTATCTTTGGTGGATTTGCTCGGATCTTGTTGTTCGCTCACGCTCGTGTGTCTTCGGTTTGGATCCTTCCAATCTACATTATTTTTCATTGGCGGCGGTTGCTCTTATGGGGTGTTGGTCCTATGGGGCCTAGCATGACGACTTCTTGACTGTCTACTACAACAAGTTGTGCCCGACTCCGGCGATGGAGGGGCGATGACGGCGGCGCACCTTCGGCTCGCTTTAGTGCTTGTAGTCGTTGTTAGGTGGTCTCCGGATCTGGATGTAATTTTTATTTCTGGTTTTCATTATACTGCCATGATTGAAGATAAATAGATTGGAAGTTTTTCCGTAAAATTTTACGTGCAACAGAGCCAGATCCGCTCTTGTACAAGCCATGTCACATGTGTCCTTTGCCAAGCCATGTACTCTTCCTGGACAATAATATGGTTGCATTTTGCAAATTGATGTACAGTAATGACTTTGCAATTACCTTAATCAAACTATAAATATTTTACTTCCAAAAGTGCGCCCTGCAAAATAGCAAAAGGAAAAAATAGCCAAGCATTGAGAATTCAGGAAAAAGGTGTTCCGTTTCCAAGGATATTGTGACCATTTAATCATGACGACACAATTTTGCAGAGCTTTCCTGCATTCATGCTTTCACATATCAGGATATCTACATACACGATGCAAACCTTCACTATGCCGTAGCTCTGTTCAAATTTCCCTCCAATTCATGCAAATGCACGGCGTCGGAAGGCAAAAACGTGTAGCTCCAAGAACCCAGGACAACGTCACGACAGCTGCTGCGTCCCTCGTCTACCGAATAATTTACATGAGTTTACATGGAGCAGCACAAGGATGCTACCACCTGATTGTCAAGACTCCTGCGCTTGTGGCAGAGCAGCCCTCAAGATGTTCCCAGTATCGCCGGTGCACCTCCTCCATTCTCTCTGCTGGATTGCAGATGCCGGAGCAGTTCCAGTCGAAGGATGCCCCACATAAGTTCCCCAGCCTGCGCCTTCCATCATCGCAGTCTGCACGGATCAGAGAAGATGACACATGAAAATGTGCGTCACTTGTCTTATGTTTCCACAATCTGAACAGCAAGCAGAAGTGCTTTGTATTGCAGCAAATGCCAGTTGACTGATGTTGATGGTAGCAAATGCCAGGTAGATTCTCTTTGCATCACATTATCACAACACATACCAGGGCTGGCAATGATGATTGGTGAAGTAAATATATCCCCAGAGTTAGAGATATAAGAACGACGCATCGATGGTCTATAAAAACAAAATACTGTACTTATGGCTACTCTCACCACATTGTACAAAGATAGAGCCATGTGTTAAATCCATGCCTACTGAAGTGCAAGCGCCAAAAGAGTAACTGAGAGAGGAAGCATAGGTCAACACCTACCACTAGATTTGCAAGCAACAGGCACTCAAGGCCTGTCTTATTCTTTCATGTCATTCAGGTTAAAAAGCAATCAAGTAGTAACCACTAAGTGATGGTAACATTCAGATGAACAAATATTCAAGTGATGTGCTCGACATGTTTGGTGTAAAGATAAACTTCAGAGCAGGGGGACAGAAAGGTGGTAAAGGTAGTCTTGAATCTATGTGCTAACAAACACCTCGGTAGTTGGTAAGACAAACACTCAGTTGGTAAGACAATTGTATCATCTTTTTCTCAGTACAAAAAATTCAAAATGATTGGTTCAACTACTTATAGTACTGTAAAGCATATAACTTCCAGGTTAAGCTTACGTCGTAATGAGCATGCAATAACTATCTAGATAAAATAGGACAGTATGCTGAAGCAAAATGGAAAATCAACAATAAAGAAGCTTAGATGCCAACCTGGGAGGAATAACACAACAAAGGCTTCTCTCATCAACATGCTCAAACATCCAACCTAATCAACCAAGAACCAAATGATACATCTTCATTTGTATATTTGTGCAAGATATGCTCTGAAAATGATGTCAAACAGATATGACATGTAGTTAGTATCGTAATCCACTTTATCAGGCATTGCATATCCACATCAGAAATTTAGGGACTCACTTGTTTGTTGATACGTAGGTCGCCAAGTCCCTTGTTATAGCATAAGGCCACAGTGTTATGCGTGCCTAAAGTAGTTGTTAATTAAGAGTCCCAAACTTCCAATGATCTGGTTCGTATTATTTAGATTCACTCAGAATATTAAGCAGGCACACCACATTATATTACTCCATGTTTTAGAAGAAATGACAGTAAAATGAAACCATCTATTTGGGAGCATCTCTAGTGTAAGACCTGTCTCAGGTAAGCTCTAGGGGCCAGAGAATGCAAAACTCATTATCTTCATTATCCCATCGGAATAGGAATCTAATCTGAAAAATGAAAACAATTGCTTTCTGTTAGCACATAACATGACCTTGCTAACTTCCACTATCGGACGGATGATACTTCTTTCCCCACACCACTCGACAGTTCATATATCACAAGTTTGCATTATCATTCAAAAAAATGGAAGCTCTCGCCTGGATACATTTCTCTCCATGTGTTTAGTATTTTAATCAATTGTAGGCAATATGGGCTTCTTGAGTCTTACTTGTTAGCCATCACAGGTCCGGGATTTCATGCAGCCGATGTACACCCGGAAGGTTTTGACCTCCCATGTTGTGCCAAAAATCGATCTGGTAATACTTCCAGTTAAGAGAGAAAACCTCAGTGTATGAGAATACCAGTAGTGAACATTTACCAGCAAATAAAGGGTTCTGTAGTTGGCATACCAATGTTGACATGAACATCATCGTCAACTTTGACATAGAAATCAGTATCCCACGTGGACAGAGCACTCGAAAGAAACATCTGAATCTTTCAAAGGAAGCCCATCCTGGCCTTCAACGTGATTCTGCAAAGGGGTGTCAATATTGATAGTCATTGGTAAAGTAAAAGTTAAAGTAGCTGGAAAGTAGTTGACTCGGCATACAAGTCTAAGAATATCATTGTATTCTTTCTTCTTCTGCATCCATGGCACGCTCCACTTCACTGTCAGGACCAGGATTTGCACTGCAAGATGGGCACCAAAACTCAGTAGCGTGTCAAGCAGGAACATTGAATTATCCTTTTTCCAGATTTTTAAACTCAGCCATACCATACCTTCGTCCAATAACAAAATGCATGACAATGCCCTTGTCCTTCTCCAGCCTTTCGCAAACGCTCTTCATTTGTGAGACAGAGCACTGTGAAAATCTTGGTACGAATGAAACATATGCAATTGGAAGTACCATGTCTTACAGGCTCTACTCTTTGTGGCATCCACGTCTTCCTGATAGAGTCTCTGCGCCTCCAATTATCGAATGTGGTCATGATACCCATGACGAAAAAGCAATCTAGGTCGCATATTTCC